>CM052807.1:84746123-84781040 GCA_028533885.1 Nasua narica
GCCCCCCCCCCCCCCCCGGTCTATCTTCCTGTCACTTTGGATTCACATCTCCACACATCCTACCTTCCAGAAAGTGGTTGATTTTCTGTTCTAGAATTGCTGTTCTTCTCTTCTATCTCCTGTTGAATTTGTAAGTGTTCAGAATGGTTTGATAACTATCTAGCTGAACTTCTGGGATCTGATGATATCTCAGTCTCCTACTCCCCTGCCATCTTGCTCCTCCCCTCAACTTGAAAATTCTTATGTGAATAAAAGTCTGATTTCCTGTGCATCACTCTATTTTACCTTTCTTCTAGTTTTAGCACTATCTCCTCACCTTCATAGCACTGTTTTTATTGTTTAATTATTTGAACATCTCTGGTGTGCAAGCTATAATTTTTTTAAGTTATTACATTAAGATAACAGTTTGCTGTAAAACGTCTCTATAGATGCCTGGGGAAAGAGAGAAAAATAAGAACAAATCTGCCAATAATAAAAATTGCTTTGCTTTGTAAGATGAAATTGAAGGTGTGATTTTAACATTAGCCCTCTATGTACATGATACTTCTCAACCTAAGATCAGCTACTACAAATTCCTTACATGATCTTGATCTAATTTTTAAATATTTTTTTCTAATCATCTCTGTTAAAATTAGAAGGGGAGTAATATATTTTCATGGAAATATTGTAGGCTTAAGAATTAGGCAAATTGAACTCAAAACTTTATTCTCCCCTCAGTATGTATGCAAGCTCAAGAAAGTCATCATGTCCTCCAAGCCCCAGTTTCAATATCAGTAAATCAGGACTAATAATACCTAGTTTGCAAAGGTTTTGAGATTTATGATATTATGGATACACAGTACTAGTCCATTGTTTGCTCTCAATAAATACTTAAGGAATGAAATTTGATATGAATTTTTGCCTATCCAAGGCATATTGTACTTTTTTTTTCTTTTGACATTTGCTAATCAGTAAGAACTCAAGTTATCTTTAATATAAATAAAGGGATATTATTATGTCACACATGATTTTTTTTCTCTGACATGTTGTTAGTATCCATTCTTTCTTTAAGTTTCCATAATTTGTTCTTCTTTTTTGGTTGAATCTGCACTTGCACGTGTGTGTGTGTGTGTGTGTGTGAATGTACTCATATGTACACATGCAAGCATGTATGCACACACAAAATAAAATATCTGGATAAAAAGCATAGCAAATGAGAAGCTGTTTTTTCTGGGAAATAGCATAGCAACTAGGGGAAGAGAGGCAGTTATTTTTTTTCCCAAATACTTTTATTTTTTCAGTGTTCAAGATGCAGATATTTTATAACCATATGTAATTCTGTACTGTACATATTTTTAAAATATGATATTAATACTTAGTAGTATGTCATACTTTCCTATTAAAGTGATATTTAATCTAAGAGAAAATGCCGGTTTTCTTTGCATTTAACTCTTCATCTTTGAAAATGTTGAATTTCTTAACAGTACAAACTACCTTTAAAATTCATGCAGTGATCATCTTTGCTCTCCCGTGGCCTTTCCACCATCTATCTGTCTTTTCAATTAGGAGAGAAGTTATGTTACTTAAGTTATATTGTGCCTCTTTAATATCCCAAGTAAAACACTAATTTTAAACTTCTTACCAGGAAGACTTACTTAAAAAGAAAAAAAATGATACTCGATCTATAGTGGATACTGAAGTTTATCATAGTAATAACAAGTATTATACAGCAATAATTTTCTTCATTTAGATTGCATGTGGTCATAAGGAAAGAATTGATCCTACATAAGTCTATTTATAGTTCCTATGGGTCCAGAGAAGCACTGTAAGGTTGCTACTAAAGTAAAAAAGATTTCATATTCAGTGTGTCTCTTATAACATATTTCAGTTTTGTAATCTCCAAGGAGCCTTTTAAAAATAGACTTTTTGCATGGCAGGCTTCTCCATGCAATTCTTTTTTGATTAGAGTTTCCTTTTTTCTCCCCAGATCTTTAAAATGCAGCAACACCTGAGTTCACAAAATGACATTGTTATTCTTTATTATGTAATTTTTAAAGACAATAAGCTTTTTATTCTCATTTTATGACTAAATGATATATGTGCAAAGCAAGATTGCTATTTAGCCCATATGCACAGTTTTAAATCATGCCAGATGTTCCAGATATTAGAATATATGATAATTTCTTAACTAGAAGAAAAAGAGCCACCACCTTGAGCCTCCAGCATTTTGTCACTATCTCCCTTCAGCATTTTGTCCATCCTGTCAAGATTGCTTTAAGACTTAGGGCTAATGGGGTAATATTTAAACAGGATAGACCTCCTGGATTCTGCTTTAGCTCCTGTTGGTAAGTGTCATAATTATTTGTAAATTTTTTAAATGTCAAGGTATATTGGTAGGAAGTTAAATATACATTACATAAAAATTTTGTTAGAACTTTTTATAATTAGAAAGAAGTATACAGAAAAAGCTTAAGAATATATTTGCATGTAAGTGAAAAAACTGCATCTAATGTAGATTAAATTCCTATTTTAATAGGTACAAAATAGGAGAAGAAATGCCCATAAGTTGCAAAAACTATCTTAGATTAATATCATCTAATAGGTTAAGTATTTGATATTGAACAACTCATTTTTAAAATTGCGTTGATTCACCTGATTCTTTTTACATGTGTTTTTTTATTGAAATATGATTAACAGTCACTTATTAGTTTCAGGTGTCCAACATAATTCAACAATTCTATACATTGCTCGGTGTTCACCACAATAAGTGTAGTCACCATCTGTTACCAGTTAACATTATTACAATCTTATCAACTGTATTCCCTATGCTGTACTTTTTATAACTTTCAGAACTGGAAGTTTGTACCTGTTAATCCCCTTTATCTTTCACCCCTTCCCCTACCCACCTCTCTTCTGGCAATCACCCATTTGTTTTCTGTATTTAAGGGTCTTTCTGGCTTTTTGTCTGTTTCTTTATTCATTTGTTTTAGTTTTTAGATTCCACATGTGAGTGAAATCGTATGATATTTGTTGCATCCAAATCCACCCATATTGTTGCAAATGGCGAGATCTCATTCTTTTTTATGGCTAAGTAATATCAAAACCATAATGAGATGTCACCTTATACCTGTCAGACTGGCTGGACTCAAAAAGATAGGAAATAACAAATATTGGTGAGAATGTGGAGAATAGGAAACCCCCCCATGCACTGTTATGGGAATGTAAGCTGGTACAACCACTGTGGAAAACAGTATGGAGGTTCCACAAAAAATTAAAAATAAAAATCTCATATGATCCAGCAATTCCAGTACTGGGTATTTAGCCAAAGCAAGCAAAACACTAATTCAAAAAGATACACACATTCCTATGTTTATTGCAGCCTTATTTATGATAGTAAAGATATGGAGGCAATCCCAGTGTTCATCAATAGACAAATGGATAAACAAGATACACACACACACACACACACACACATGCAGTGGAATGATTCACCTAATTCTTACCTGGCATGTTAGAGTCCCTAACATCTATCTATAGTTATTAATATAGTTTACTTCCCATTCTCTTTCCTTAATTCCATAATTCTCCTTTACCTCCACATTTCGGAGCACCTCATGATGCTCCATTCTAGCTAATGTTCTATTCCATCTTTGGAATAGTCTTGACAACCCAGGGATTTCTGATGATGCTGAAAATAATTCCTCTCTCTGCGATAAATATAAGATTTAATTAGAAGCAAGAGAATAAGTCTAAAGGGAAAACATTTGAATGTCAAGGTGAAAATGATTTTTTGTTTCTGATTCTGAGGCTATCTCTATACAATGAGAGATCCAGTTTGTTATGTAAACGATTCCACTATTTAATTTGATTTTTACTATGCTTCCAAATAAAAAGAAAAATGTCAAATCAGATAATTAAATCCAACCTAAATACAAAGTTTGAACTAATCCACTAATGTTGTATGTTCCCTACAATAACCATCATTATTACATATCCTTATCATGGGGGTATAATTAGATTATTTATTCTCTAGCTTAATATGAATATTTAGTATCTAATTTATGAATGATCATTGCTCATGGAAAAAGGCTACCTTGTGAAACTGAGCAGCTTCCCAAAGTGGTACTATTAATTGTTGTTTCAGAACAACTCATCTCAAATGAACAAACCAAAAAAGTTGATGGTTGTAACTATGATTCTCACAATAAAATTAATTGATGCAGCCACTTGAATTTCTGGAATCTTTTGCTTTTTGAAGGTAAAACATTCTCTCAACTGCCAAAGTTCAGCTTTATGCCAAGACAGTAAAGTGCTAAAATTAAATACCATTCTCATTTTAAACAATCGAGAAGAAAAGCCAGCTCTTCTTGAGTAAATTAAACAAAAGACTTTGACATCAGAGGATCACTGAGAAAAATGCCCAAACAAAAGCGTGTACAATATTAGTCAGTAAATCCGTGAAAAGCCCTGACCAAAGACAAAAACATTGTAGTATTTTAATATACTATGGGATTTTTTCAATTTACATAAAATGGATTAAAAGGGGTTTGAAGTGTAGGAGTCTTTATTCAATAGCTTATCTACAAAACAACCAATAGAAGATTTATATATCTTTGTGAAACTTACCTTTCCACAACCTTCATGATTGTACAAATCCAGGCTCCTCAAGGAGATTGTAGTTCACAGAGACCCTTGATTTGGCTTGGCTGGGCTCTGCCGGATAGAGGAGATGCTACATGGTATGATTGCTCATCAAATGCCCCTCTTCACTCTAACAACAAGGTGTCCATGGCAATAAAATTAGCACAGAGTCCTTTGAGATAAAGTAATGAAGAAACAGGCTATGTTGCTTCAACATTTTTGCACTGTGCAGTCTCTCTCTCTGTGTCATCTCATATCTGAGAATCATAGTGGAACTAAATTAGCAAATGGATAACCTCAAAAAATGTACGGTTCTCAGGAATCCTTAATCAGTCTTGACAGGAGCTTAACCTTGGACTGAGTGATACTCAACTTCAGACCCAAAGAATGGGATTTGAGGGAAATGAACTAAGAAACATGCTATCATTGATTCCCTGAATTCTCAAAGTTTAACTTCCTTTAAATAAAGTCACCAAGCAGCATTTACTTGGTTCTAGGGAGAATGTAAGAATTATCCATCATACGTATTTTGCATCTCTTACATTATTTGCAGATCACCTTTTTCCTCCTTGAGGACATGGTCTATTAACTTTTTAAAACTGCCCTTAGAGACAGTACTGAATAGCAGAAACTTCAGTGAAATGAAGAATAAGAAAAGTCTAGATTCCTATTCAGGCTTTGATAATTACAAGGCTATAACCTTTTATAAGGCACTTAATCCCTTTAGGCCTCTGTTTCTCATTTGAAAGAGAAGCAAGTCAAACCTTTCTACTACCTCTCCCAGCTCCAAATTTTTATAAAGTTTTTATTATCTCTGATAGAGGGGGATAGCGTGTGTCTGTCATATACCAATTGTCTCTTAGCTCCAAACCCATCAGTAGAAACCCTTGCTCTCTGATACTCAGGGCTAGGACTTTGCAAGGACCATTCTTCTTTTGCCACCTGGTTTCTCAATAGATCCTCTCAAGAGGCTCTGGAGAAAGGCTGCAAGGCTGAAGGAAGGATATGGGACTTGTTTCTTTCTGTTTTTTGTCCATGAGCAAGGTCTAGCAATCATACGTTGCCTTAACAATTAATTCCAGTTTCCATCCACTTTAAAATTCCCACTTCTTTTTCAGCCCTCTATATTTAGCCAAATGTTTTCCCTATATTGAATTTCTCACTGTACTTTTCAATGTTCTGTCTGGACTTAGACTGGTCGTCTTTATCTGATTTGATGCTGCGTTCATGGTCTGAAACACAGTAAGCTCTCAACACATACTGAGTAACTAGACTTTAAAAGACAAGTGATTCAAGCCCTACCTTTACCACGTAAAAGTTCGGTCATCCTGGGAAAATTTCCTGGTATTTCTGACCCTCAATTACATAATCTAAAGAATAGAAAAGTAGAAATTGCATTTAGTGACTTCTGGTTACTTAAAAAAATAACTGGCTAAAAGCTTTTTCTTTTTTTTTATTTTGTTTTGGTTTTGCACACCTTAGCATCCCCAACATTGAGCAGATTGTCTGACTCATGGTTGATATTCAGTAAATTTGTGTTGAACAAAAGAATGAAAGTTACATGTAATTTTAAAAGTTACAGTTAGCCAGAATATAGTAGATACTTGAAAAATTTTGTCTATGCCATCTTACTATTTTTTTTTAAGAGTCAGTATTTTTCAAGGACTAGAAGGTATGTGGGTAAGGACTGTATTTTCCACAGCTCTTTGTGCTTGATGCATAGCACAGCACCTGTGTGTAGAGATATTTATGAATAGTTGTATGAAGTCTATTGCTAATAGCACTCCACTACAGTAAGTGCCTCATCCTGATCTTGGTTGCAATCCTCTTCTTTTTATTACCCTAGCTGCACTGTGTATGACACGGCGAACTAGTATATAAGAGATTACCTGCCAATGTTCAAAGCCAATTTCCAACAAATTACTAGTGGTTAACCTCTCTTTTCCACAACTTTCTCATACATAAGAGGTACTACAACAATTTCCAATCTCATAGAGCTGTTCTGAGGATTAACTAAATTACTACATCAAAAGCTTTTAGAGCATGGCCTAATATATGGTAATCACTCAATAATACTAGTTCTTGTTCTAGTTCAGAGCTGCTAAAATATGACACTCGAAATAGGTGAAGTATATATTATAAATAAACCAGTTACTGAGTTAAGTGTATCCTAGAAAAAGAACTATTTGTTGAGAGCATTCTTTTGATCATGAGAAAAATAAGATTGTTATTCAGTTTTTATGAGCAAAACCTCACTTATCAATAGGTGAATGAATAAAACATAACCTTAGCAATACCAGGTTCAAATGAAACCCTAGAGAATGGAATATATCGTGTAAAACCCAAGAAGAAAAATATGAAATTAAAATTCTCATTTTGCTATGAGAATTTTTCCATAATTCTTGGAAAATGCTACCAGCGCTGCCTCTGAACTCTGTTATTTATTTTACAGATAGGTACTCATAATTATTTTGAGTAACCACTAGTGCCATTAATTTTGCCAGTAAACATATAAAGTTGTCATCATCCAACAGAAATCCACCTCGGAAACCTGGCAGCCTTTTTCCTTCTCACCTTGCATACCTAACTGGTCATAAAGGGTTATACAAATGAACCTAAGATGCCGTCTGTGCATTGGCCCCTAGCTTCTTTAGTTTTCACTGCAGGCTGAGACCCACTAGTTCTAAAGCCTGCTTGTACCAAACTCCAGTTTGACAAAGATGGTAGCATCTGAAGCTCCATGAACTTCTGGGCGGTCTTGTCCTATGAGGAACTTCCCCTCTCATGTGAATCTGCCCACAATATCTTGTGACCTCCACTATCTTGTTTCATGTTACCATATGTCATGATCATATCTTTTTCTTTAATCAGCCCTCAAATCCCTCTTGCTTGTTGTTACATTTCTAGGATTCACCTTTTAGTTTTTATCCTGGTCATAAGTGCTATGGTTCCAGACTATCCTCTTTAGCCTTAGCTTCTAAAATAGAGTTGGAGCTCGTCTCTCCACCTCAGTTTACCCTCCATATAATTGTCAGAATGACCTTTTCAAGCATAAACCTAATCATGTTATGTGCTACTTCATGTCTCATTAGTATTTCATTACACTGTGGCTTTGTTGAAATGGGCAATGCATATATCTAATGCTAAACTTTTAAAGTAAATAACATAAAGTGAATAACATTTGTATATAAATGTTATATATATACAAATAGTTATATTTAGTTTAGTTATATAAATAACTAAAAAATAAAGTTATAAATGATTTGAAAAAGTACTGGATGACCATTTTAAAAAGAAACAAAATAGCATTAGTTTATGATATGTAAAAAGACTTCCAAAAAAATCTTCAAAGATGTTTCTAAAATAATGGATTTAAAATTATATGAAGTATATTACAGTGATTTTCAAATAAGTCTGTGTTATTTCGATGTCCATAAAGTGAATTGGCACTCATTTATAAAAGGGTTCAAAAGGCACAGGATTTTAAAAAGTAGTAGAAAAATTACAAACAGCAATCTGTCTTCCAAATGTGTAAATTTACATGCTCATTCTAGCCAAAGTTGTTTGATTCAGGTTAGATTCATGTGTCATTTAAGAACTCATAAATCAATCATAGAAAAAAAAATCTAGAAAAAATCTCTTGTGAAATTATTAATCCTGTTTCACCAGATAATTTTCTGACATTTGGGATGTTATATGTGTTTTAAAGGTCAAATTCCAAAGCTGTCTCTCAATATTCATTCATATATTTAACTTCCAATTTCGATTTTATATTTTATAGCAAGCTCTATGCTTGTTGTTGATATAAAGACAAGTAGAAAAGATCCTTGATCTATAGTAGTTTATATTGTTTTACAGTAAAATATATATATTTTATATATGCTTTATATATATATATAATTATATATTCTGTCACTGAATGGAAATGACTATACAGAGTTTTGTTTATACAAGATACAGGCAAAGTTTAAAGGAGTCAACCCCTGTTAGGTAATCAACCCTCTTTTAGTGAATGGAGAAAAAGATTGCAAAGAAGAAATTTTTGGCCTGGATTTTAAAGGGAAATTCTCTAAGACTGCTTGATTGGAAACCTACTGCCAACCAGACACAAGCTTGCCCCGGGACCCTAACTCTTGAATAACTTGACACATAGTATAAAGTTTTATTTCTATTAGATTTTTACCATTTTACTTCACCATAAAATGGTATTTAAAATTCTCACAATTTGCACCTTAAAGGAGGAAAAATATATGCACCATAAGGATTAAATATGATAGAAAAGAAATCACCTGTGCCTCTACTCTCTCATATGTAAAATAGGAATGCAAAAACCATATACAACATAAGGTCATGGAAAAGATCATTATCTGTGGGAAGAGCTTAGAAGAGTACCTATCACACAAATTCTAGTTAAATGTTATTTTTTATAATTATCAACATTATCCTCATTGTTAGAACATTCTGACTGCTCATACATATTTTAGTGACTCTTTAAATGAGACAAAATAGGATTTTTCATGTTATGTTACTTCTGTTATATTTCTTGTTATCTTAATGTAGAATAGTAATTTACCCTAGGATATATGATTAAATGACTTTATTTGTAACGTGATACTTAAAGTGAATTTAAGGTGGTCTGAGATGCTTTGTATCCAACCCATAACATCCTGCATGAAGGGCCAAAGATGGCATCAGGAAATAAATGGCTCCTACAACTTCAAGCCCTGAAAATGTGCAGAGTCAAAAGATAAACATGGTGAAAGGTACTAAGCCAGGGCACCCAGCTTGGCAGAGCATTTGGCTGTTGATTGTGGTTGGGGTGATAAGTTCCACCCTCATATTTGGCATAGAATTTACTTTAAAAAGGAAAAAAAAAGAAGGTGCTGAGACAGGAGCTAGTCTGTGAAAAGTCCTCCCAATCTTAGAGTTCATACATGAGAGACACCTGCCAAATGTTTTCCCAAATTAGAAGATGATTCTAAATACCTATGTAATGTTCACAATACTGCTTTGTAAGTCTAAAACATTTCTTTTTTTTTTTAAATTTTTTTATTAACATATAACGTATTACTTGCCCTAGGGGTACATGTCTGTGAATCATCAGGCTTACACATTTCACAGCACTCACTATAGCACTACCCTCCCCAATGTCCATAACCCAGCACCATATTCCTGCCCCCCCTTCAGCAACCCTCAATTTGTTTCATGAGATTAAGAGTCTCTTATGGTTTGTCTCCCTCCTGATCCCATCTTTTTCATTTTTCCCTCTCTACCCCCTCCTAACCCCCCACCCTGCCTCTCAAATTCTTCACATCAGCAAGATCATAATTGTCTTTTGCTGATTGACTTATTTCGCCCAGCATAATACCCTCTAGTTCCATCCACGTTGTTCAAATGGCAAGATTTCATTTCTTTTGGCGGCTGCATAGTATTCTATTGTATATATATACCACATCTTCTTTATCCATTCATCTGTTCGTGGACATCTAGGTTCTTTCTATAGTTTGGATATTGTGGACAATGCTGCTATAAACATTCGGGTGCACATGCTCCTTCGGATCACTGTATTTGTATCTTTTGGGTAAATACCCTGTAGTATAATTGCTGGGTCATAGGGTAGCTCTATTTTCAACTTTTTGAGGAAGCTCCATACTGTTTTCCAGAGTGGCTGCACAAGCTTGCCTTCCCATCAACCGTGTAGGAGGGTTCCCCTTTCTCCGCATCCTTGCCAACATCTGTCATTTCCTGACTTGTTAATTTTTGCCATTCTGACTGGTGTGAGGTGGAATCTCACTGTGGTTTTGATTTGTATTTCCCTGATATTGAGTGATGTCAAGCACTTTTTCATGTGTCTCTTGGCCATTTGGATATCTTCTTTGCAAAAATGTCCTTTCATGTCTTCCGCCCATTTCTTGATTGGATTATTTGTACTTTGGGTGTTGAGTTTGAAAATTCCTTTATAGATTTTTGGATACTAGCCCTTTATCTGATAGGCCATTTGCAAATATCTTCTTCCATTCTGTCGGTTGTCTTTTGGTTTTGTTGACTGTTTCCTTTGCTGGGCAAAAGCTTTTGATCTGGATGAAGTCCCAATAGTTCAGTTTAAAACATTTCTAAACTATCAATAAAAAGATCAATCACTCTGGTATAAGGAATTTTTTTTTTTAGTTTTTTTAAACTCCTCTATAGAAAATGATTTACAGAATTGCTATCATAGGAAGATGCAATCAAGAAATTTGCAGCCAAGGGCGCCTGGGTGGCTCAATGGGTTAAAGCCTCTGCCTTCGGCTCAGGTCATGATCTCAGGGTCCTGGGATCAAGCCCCGCATCAGACTCTCTGCTCAACAAGGAGCCTGCTTACCCCTCTCTCTCTCTCTCTCTGTACCTGCTTCTCTGCCTACTTGTGATCTCTCTCTGTCAAATAAATAAATAAAATCTTAAAAAAAATTTGCAGCCAAAATTTGTAGGGAAGCAGTTATTGAATATAAGTATTGCTTTATTTCCTCATTTTTGTGATATTTGCAGTCCCAATCAGCTTTGAACAAGTTATACCTTATTATAATTCCTTTTTTCTCAATAAATAACCATATTGCACCAGTTCTTACTCTCAGTTTTGTATTTTTAAAATATAATAATGCCCTTCAAATTGTCTTAGTCCTAGGCCTTTCTCATGACTGTTGCTTTTCCATCTGATTGACAGTGGAGGAAACTGAGGCACAGAGCCAAAAGTCACATTGCTAGTAAGTGACAAAGCAGGATTACTGTTATTATCCAATGAATGTGATGAGAAATATACAAATAACAACTATGAATAAGGAACCCAGGGAAAACAGGTCAAATGTCCAATTGATGGAAAAAATTAAAGAAAAAAATTCAATTATATGTGTTCAAAGCCAGAGAGGCCTGTGTCTGTGTCTTGAGCAGGTTGAAGGAGGGAGCAGAGACCAGCAGAAGTTTGCAGACTGAGTGAGAAGATGCTCTGAGGATACTTTGGGAGGAGATGGAGAAGCAAGCCAGGAAAGGGAGACAAAGAGAGAGAATAAGAGCAAGATGAAGATGAAAGGAAAAAGTGCGAGAAAATAAAGCTTTTCGTTTGACTGAACAATCTGTTAGGGTTCTGCCTCCAAAGAATAGACGCCTACTTGCAAGTTTGTTTTTGAGTAATATTGTGTGAGGAACATATGTGAAGTATCTAGTGAAAATTTAATATTTGGCTCTCTTAATGTTACTTCACAGTTAAAAATATATATAAAAAATAAAGAAACTTGAATACAAGAAGGATGAAATAAAGAGAGTAGTTGTCCCAGGTCTAAGTAAAAATTACATAGGATTACTAGAAACTTTGAAATAAATGATAAAATAACATCATTATTACCTGATGGAAGTTTTGTAAACCTCAGAACCTTTGAGGAACTTTACATTAAGATAGTAAGAAATAGATTTAAATGAGAAGTACCCTAATCACTTGATTACATTGCCACATGGCACCACCAAGATGAAGATAATCTGACCACATAAAATATTTTATCTAGAATGCTTAAATATGTATTCAACTGTTTCTGGTTTTTTTCCTTCTTAATCAGTTTATACAAGATATCTTCATCAAAGGCTGAGCCATGGACCAGAAATATTGGCAACTGTTCATTCAGCCATTCTCTCAAAAAAATGTTCAATACCAATTGTGCTATAAGTACTCTGCTTTGTGCTGGACAAACAATGAATAGCAAAACCAGGCACAATAGTTGCTCTCAGGGAATTTATGTAATAGATAGTCATTAGTCGAATAATTACATAAATGAATGCATGACTGCATTGTGTGAGAGAAATGTTATAAGGGAAAGTAACTGAATGGAAAGACATTCCTGAGGATGTGTCTATCTAAAGCAGAAGTGATGGAAAGAGAATATTCTGGTAGAGCCAGCCAGTCAGGTTGAGACCACTGTTCCTTAGCCTAATAACAAAGTAATTTAAAGGTGGAGAATGGATTGAAAAGGAAAAATATATATATAATGAAGAAAAAGTAGTTGCAGGTGACAAGTAAAGTAGGACAGAAACAAATAATGGCAGTTTGTGTTGGGTGGTAATGTTGGAGATTAAGGGAAATAAAAATATTCAAGAAGTATTTAAGAGATAAAAATATAAAAGATTTACTAATAAATTGGATATGACAGCAGTGGTGAAAGGAAGAACAGTGTGACTGACTTTCAGATTTTCAGTTTGTACCTCTGATAGATGTTTTACATACTAAGTTGGAAAATACCAGTAAAGTGGGATGAAAGGATGGTAGAGATAAGGAAGGTTATCTTATCATATTGCACTAAACTACGCCAAAAATCTGCTAATACAACATTTCTCTAGGACTCAAGGCTCGACACTGAACCACAATTACCTCTAATGATAAATGGCCATATAGGCATAAATCACTTAGTAGTGAGCAGTATTTCATCATCTTCACAGATAATTCTATAACAGGACCAAGGGAAGTGTAACAGCACAGATTACATTCTGTTCTTTAATTAGATGGTTTCTTCTGGCTCATATAATTGTTCATTTGGTAGCAGAATAGAAACAGAATATGTAAACGTATATGCAAGAACAAAGTTGGCCTTTTAAAAATCTATGCTAAATGTGTTTTTCTTTATATTATTCCTAAATAACCTTCCTGGAAGATGTAGTCAGTTTACTATAATCAGTTTATTGATCTTCTTTCCCAACATAATTTAAACCAGAGAAAGACATTTCCACTTAACAACAAAATAAAAATCTAGTTAGGTTTGATATTTGTCTACAAAGTTGTTTACTTCTAAAGAGAACCATGATAAGAAAAATAACCCCGCATATTCCCAAACCACATTTTCCACAATTCTCATTTTTTGATGATTAATGGCATATAACACAGATGAGAATTATTTATTTCTATTCAATATTCAATAGAATTCAGGCTCCATCGGAAGATAATGTATCTGTAAATATGTTCTTCTGAATATAATTCTAGCTATTATAGCCCCATGACTTCCCAAATTTTAGTGAAGTGTGGATTCTAAGAACAGTTTTCAAATACATGTCAGATTTTGATTCAATCGCTTTACTCCCTACAGTGTAAAAAAAAAAAAAATCAATAGCTCATGGAATTTTTAAAGATTAGAGCTAATTTCAGATGAGAAAATCCAGGGTCAAAGAAATGAAGCCAACCTCCTACAACCACATTGAAAGTTCCTGACCAGGTCAGGGTGCAGGCTAACGCTACACGGGTTCAGGCCAGTGTTTGTCCTGCTGCTACTTCTCTACTAATGTTGACTCTTGGAGCCATTTTATATAACACCCACTAGATGCTACATAAATTCCCTGATAGAATGTTTCCAATGTTTGGTTACCTCTAATTATCCCACTTTTATAGAAGATGGAGCTGAGCCATAAAGAGATTTAATATTTTACCTCAATAATGGGTAGAACTGTATTCCAATTTACGAAGCCTGACATGCATCTGTGAATTGACCAATACACTATGCTGCCTTTTTAGAAAGGCTCCCTGAATAAGTGAACCTGAAAATGCTGCCTCTTTTCTAATAATTTATTTTATATAAAATATGTATACTTTATCCATTAATGTGAATAACTTAAACATGTTTAAGGATATTTTCTTTAATTTATTTTTTTGTTTTTTTAATTAACATATAATGTATTATTTGCCCCAGGGTACATGTCTGTGAATCGTCAGGCTTACACATTTCACAGCACTTACCATAGCACATACTCTCCCCAATGTCCATAACCCAGCCACCCTATCCCTACCCCCTCTACCTCCCAGCCACCCTTAGTTTGTTTCATGAGTTTAGGAGTCTCTTATGATTTGTCTTCAAGGATATTTTAATTGTTAAAATATAAGAAATTCTCCTGAAATCTTGGTCAATAATCCCCTAAACTTAATTTAACATATTTACCCCTTCATAAATTAATATTCTTTATATTTTTCAGAGGAATTCTAATTACAATGACTTGAGCCAAGGGTAGAGTCAGCATAGAACTCCTTAATAGTCCTTAGAAGTAAAATAATTTAATTCAATAAAGGTTTTGGTTTTCTTAGTTTCTTTCCTTTTTATAGTGAGAAAGTGGTAAAATAGCAAAGAAAGTCCAAAATGGAGTTACTGTAATGGAGCTTATTATAATGTACTTATTTGATTCACATTCTACTTTCCTTTTTTTTTTAAAGACTTTGATTTAAACATCATTTTTATTGTTACAGATATGCATTGAGAAAATATTTTGAATGAACTGAGCTGCTTTTATTGATGTTTTATGAAATTTTACACCAGAATATTCTCTTAGACCTTGAAGTTCTATTAGAATGTAGATGGGGTGTGGTAAAAAAGAAAAACTACTGTTGAACTAGGTGCTAGGTATTTTAATATAGAATATCTCATTCTTATCACAGTTCTAAGATATGCATATATTCATTTGCCAAAAGGAAACTAAGGCATAAAGAGGGAAAAGATTATGTATAATACACAGCCAATTATAGGCAAATTGAGGACCCAGACTGTGTATGTGTGTAACTGAAGTTTTCCCCACTACTTTGAGCCACAAGGCCTCAAAATGTATAGATAGCTTCTAAAATTTTCAAGTAAAAGAGAAGTCAGGGGAAATTTTGTTTAAGGAGTCTGCAAACAGATGGAGAGAGAGACAAACGGAGACAGATCACACTTGGGTGATGGGGAATGTGGACAGGATAGCTGAGGGGAGAAAAAGAGGGGAGAAAAAGAGGGGAGAAAAAATATTTTCTAGAAGTTTCTGTGTGACATAGGTGAGAGATAGGGGATATCTAATAATAACATGTTAAAAATTGCTTTCACAGTTTATGGGAATGAGTATATTTAAAGCCTAAGCAAAGATTTTTTTTCTGATAGAATGTTACTAATTTTATTGTAACTTTGCTTAAATTCTAGACCATGTGAACCCTCCATTTTATTAATATTACATATTAATGATCTATACTGATAATAAATTAACTCATAGGCATTCCCCCATGTTATCTCCTGTCTTTTCCTTCCCCTTTCTGTGTACTATAAAGGAAGGATAGAGAAGAAGATAAAAGGCTACCCTAGACTTAGAAACATGTGTATAGTACTTTCTTACACAATAGGAATCAGTGGAAATACAAGAATAGCATTGTAACTAAAATGAAGAAAGTTGACCTTTAAAATATTTTGAATTGTTTATTTATAACTGAAAGCGAAATATTAGCTACCACCATATACATCTGAATGGATATGGAAAATAAGCTTCTCTCATTCCCCAACATTCCTTTCAAACATTCATCTCTCATCTATTCATCTGTTCATCATTCATCATTCATCTATTTCCTTTTCCTCAATCTTCACATGCCTATCATTTATTCACCTGTGTATCTTTTGTTGTCAAAAAATTTCTTGATTTTCTTCATCTATCCACTTAACAAAAAAGAGTAAGTACCTATTATGTGCCAAATTCCTCTCAAGAATTGGCTTTTATTCCTACCCCTTTTCTATGCCACTAAATGAGCTGGCTATCCTGTATTTACCAACATAGTAAATATAATCACAGTGAATCTTAGAGTGCCTTCCTTCCCCTAATGCAGGAGTACTTACTATATCATCATAGAGAAATGGTCAGACAGCTTTGGCCAGGAAGATATGCTCTGTTTTTAAGCAGAAAATATAAAATGGCTTTTAGGAAGTTTTCTTTTCAAATCAAACAGCCTCCCTAATGTAAGGCTTAAAAGTGGCCTAGAAATTGAAAAGAGTTTTGCAGTTTGGAAAAAAAATGTAGAATGTTGAGAAACTCTTCTTAAATTGTGGATTACATGGGGAACTAAAAATATTTGGGTTATGAGTTCTCTAAATGCCTTTAGTTTACTCTTGGCCACTTTTCATTTAGTATGTCAGAAATCAGAATACATAGTCCTCCCTACCATCCTTGAGAGATACTTCAGAGGGCTAACAAGAATCAATTCTTAAAGAGAAAATGTGTATATTTACATCTAGCTGTAGATGATTGTAGATACCTTAGGAAAATATCTGAAAGTATAATAGAGTCTTTAAATGAGATAATTAGGACTTTTGATGTACTTCGAAAATTTTAGTAGTATATCTGTAAATATTTAACATTGTGCCTGATAGAGATTATATGTAATATTTTCAAATATTCATAGAACATTTTTAAAAATATTAGTGCAGCAGTTACAAAACAATATCCTATACTAAGCTAGAGAAAACAGTTTAGAAAATTTCCCTAAGTAGAAATTTGACTAGCTGCATTCTCTGACCATAGTAAAATAACCCTATAGTGCAATCTATTTTTTAATTTTTTTAAAGATTTTATTTTTAGGTAATATCTATACCCAATGTAGGGCTCAAGTTCACAACCTTGAGATTGAGTCACATGATCCACCAACTGAAACTGCTAGGTGCCGCACTACAATACAATTTCTAAATTTAACTAGCAAATAAATAATTATTGAAACTTAAAAATACAGTATTAATTCTCAGTGGTAGTAAAACCCAGATTACACTTACACATTACTTAAAATTTAGTTTTAGAACATTGTACATGAAAATTCAGATAATAGGGAATATCAAGTCTAACAGTGAAATTTGTTAGAAATGCTGTCCAATTGAACTTTCTGCAATGATGGAAATGTTCTCTTCACTGTCCAGTATCTGACTAACCACATGTTGCTAATGAGCACTAGAAATATGGTTGATGTACCTAAAGAACTGAATTTCATGAGGAAAATTCATAGTAAAAAATACTTATATAAAAAAAATACTTATAATATATTATAAGTATTATAATACTTATAATATATTATATTAATATATAATAAATACTTATAATATATTATATACTTATAATATATTATATACTTATAATATATTAATAATTATATTAAATAGGAACAGAAACAAACTAAAAGTTAAAAAAAAAGTTAGCTCCAAAAGTTAAAAAAATAACATTAAAATTAAAAATTGATGACTTAAATTAGTAATGAATTAGACTTTATAAGCAAATCCAAATTCATGTAGCCTTTTAAAATGAAAAACTGCTAGTGTCACAAATCAGAAATGAAAAAGACATAACCCAAATGAAAAAAAGCTTTTTAAAGGATGAAAAAAGGAAAATCTCTTCTAAGATAACTGACAAAATCTCAATAAATGTGAAAATTGTCTCGAAGTGTAAATTATAAAAATTAACTTGAAAATGGTTTTATACCAATTAATCATTAAATACCTAAAATATGGGGCACCTGAGTGACTCAGTTGGTTAAATGTCTGCCTTGGGCTTGGGTCATGATCACAGGGTTCTAAGATCGGGCCCTAGGTGGGGCTCCCTGATCAGTGAAGAGCCTGCTTTCTCCCTCCCTCTGCAGCTCCCCTTGCTTGGGCTCTTTCTCTAGCAAAAAATAAAATAAAATAAAATCTTTAAAAAAAAAAAAAACAAAAACTTAACATGTACCAGACCAAATTTTTAAAATAGGTAGTTATTTGATATGTTCCAGAGAATTTTAAAAGATTGACTCCTCCGAGAATTATTTTTGAAGACTAAAAATGTTTTGATATAACACAATGCTATGCAAAGAAGAAACTACATTTTGATATGATGAATAAAAGAAAAATTCCTTTAAAAATTTTAGAGAATTTCAAAATAGCAGAAAGAAGTGCCACCAACAAGTTGTATTTATCTAGGAAAGCAAGGATGACGAAGATTAGAGAAATATCTATATTAAATCTATCATGCAAAGTAGTTGAGGATTTAAAAAAAACTAATTATTTCAATTCATTTGATGAAATTTAACATCTCTTCCCTATTCTCAAAAGCACTTTGAAGCCATTGTTTCCTAAAACTTACTTCTCATAATATGAGTGAAAATTACCCATTTTGACCAATAATAGACATCAGTTTTGGCAATGGAATTCTATAGCAGTGCTGTCCAGTAGAACTTACAGCAATGGTGGCAATATTCTCTAATATCCAACATGATAGGCACTAGTCAAATGTGGCTATCGACCAGTTGAAATGTGCCTGATGATAGTGCAGAGCTAAATTTTTAATTTTTTAACTGATTTAAATATAAATTTAAAAGTCACATGCAACTAGTGGCTACTATATTAGAAAGTGCAATCTTAGACACAAATCCCTCAAATCAAGAATAAATATATATATATATATAGAGAGAGAGAGAGAGAGAGTGAGCCAACTAAGTACTGTGAACTATGATTAGAGGATACAAAACTGGTTGAATAGACCTCGGTCCTTCCATCATGACAGTTAGTCGTTACACTAACATTCAATTTATCTTAATGTAAGCAACATTAATATTATGAGTATTCATAGTTCTCATTTTGCTGTGTTGACATTCTCAAAAATATGCCAAATTTAAGGGAAAAAATCTAGTAGAAATTCACTTGTACTTTTATATAAATAAAGTTCCACTAGAATGGAAGTTCCTTGAAATCTGGGACTTTCTTTTGTTCACTATTATATGTCCTTGCTTAGAATGTAATATGGGTATAGTAAGCATTCATTAAATTTTTGATGAGAGAGATAAAGAAGGAAAAAAAAAAGGATAGGAAGGAAAGAAGATCAAGTATATGCTTTCTCTATCAAATCTTATGATGTTGGATTATGGTATTGATATTATTACATTGATAACATAAGAACAGATCAAGTGGAATTTCCATATCTCTGAGCTATATATAAGGTTACATCAGTTAGGCTCTCACAATATTGTTTCAAACATCTAATAAGGTGTGTTGGAGTTGTTGAAGAATCTTTTAACATTTTTATAAAGGCAAATATATTTCAAGACTTCCTATTGCTATTAATAACCAATATTATGTTTTTCTAAGTCATTTACATATCAAAGGCAGTTATAACGTATTCAATATTATTGTTAGAATTGAAAGTTTCATATTCAACAGAATTACTAAACACTGAATTGGGAAAAAGAATGGAAGTCAAAATTAATAAGTCAGTTGAGGGGATTGGTGATCTACATGGACACAAAGGTCTAGACACCATAAAGGCCAAAGTGAATATAAATCCGTGATCCTGGAGGCATAATACAAAGACAGAGGTTGTATTTTACAGTTAGATTGACCTGAATTCCAGTCCTTTCTGTGCCAAGTATTGACTTTATGACCCTTAGATTCACTGTGTGTAAGTTCTCATAATATTTCACCAGAATGGCATAGCTATTAAATAAAGTATTGATATAAAGCACTGGCATTGAGTCTGATCCATAGTTAGCACTTAATAAATGCAAATTCCAACATGAATAGCATCTTTCCCTGCCTAGTATCTCCCTACTCTTATTTACAAAATCATTTCTCATATTGAGATGGCATTTTGCATTACTGTACCAGAACAAATTGTTTTTCATGTATTCCCCAATTTTCATAATGACACAATGAAAATAGTTTCTGCTAAGATGTTAGCTATATTTGCTGACATAGTAGGCATTTCAGTGCCATAGAAACTTTTTTGATGAAACTTCTTCCTTTTCTTGAAATTCTAGGCAATAAAAATGGGAATCCTTCTTACTCTTCAAAGACCAGTTTTGGGTAAATTACAACCAAGTTCATATCTTGTTTGATAGAAATTTTCAGTTTAATCAAAGGAAGTCTTTCCATATAACTGACATCCTCTGACCTTCTATGAAATAGGTAAATTATATCAATTCATAAGTGTTATTTCTCAGCAAGTTTCTATCTATACTGAATCCTTTTGAAGACTTTCCATTTTGACCTTGACGGACTCTTGCATTATTCCCACACAGTCCCTGATTGATCACAGGGAAAAGTAGGTTGGGATGGGAAAATGAAAGATGAGGTAGGACTAAGAGAACATTTCGACCCAATTTTCACTTATACTCGTGTTCCAAAAATGGAATGAAAAATGTAAAATGCCAAAGATTCATTTTTAAAGTAGATTTTAATAGGATAAGAAGAACATTGTATGGTAACTTCTCATTAAGATGTAAAGAAAATAACTTGAATATTAAAAGTGATACTGGGTGGATCCTTTTAAGCTTTTTGAGGATGACAGGAGGAAAAAAAATCCTATTTTTGAGATGCTATGTTTTATTTCAGTCTAGAATCAGTTTTGTTTTAAGATTGACAATGGCCTAGCTTGATAGAGCATTTCTTCCAAAAGCAGTGTACTGAAACAACATTGCAGTATTGATTTATTCTACATGGTTGATAGTGTGATTGTATAATTAGAAGAACTGTGAAGAAAGCTTTCACACCTCTGCCCTGGTTGAAGAAATAAACAGCTCCATGGGATGAATCTTTAAAACACTAAAGGATTTAAAAAATAAGTGTTGTGTTGGTGAATCATGCTGCCCATAATAATTTGGGTTACATTTGTCCTTTAGTTACACAGAATGATACTTGA
The DNA here is from genome assembly GCA_028533885.1 of Nasua narica. Lineage (NCBI taxonomy): Eukaryota > Metazoa > Chordata > Mammalia > Carnivora > Procyonidae > Nasua > Nasua narica. Next base: position 84,767,178 of record CM052807.1, read on the forward strand.
GTGAACACTTTCTTGGAGAAAGGGGAGGCTTAGATATTTCTTGACTTATCATAGCTAATGGCAGAAATCAATAATATTAAAAACAGTATTTTCTCAAACTTTAGTATATATATAAATAAATAAATCACCTGGAGTCTTAGAAAATGTTTATCCTCAGGCCCTGCACCCTGATGTTTGATTCTAATAGGCAAGATTTGGGCTTAGGAATCTACACTCTGAATAAACCACCAGGTTGTTTTGTTATAGCTGGTCTTAAGACCACATTTTGTGAAACATTAGAGTAGAACACAACCTTTTAAATCAATTCAAGAAGGGGGTGTTCATCTGTAATTCACTTATGAGCATAAATCTTTGTCTTTACATAAACTGAGATAACTTTTAAATTCCACTAGATTTAAAAACATCTGCAATGAGACATAGTAAACAACCCCAGAAATGATGGGGTTTTTGCTTGTTTGTTGTTTTAAGTACTGGGAACAATCTGATGACATGGACTATTGAGGACATAAAATTATTCCATCAAAACAACCATGAGAAAACAAAACAAAACAACCATGAGAATTGAGTCCTTATTCAGAAATCCAGGAAATCTGAAATAAGGATCTAATAACAGAAGCTATCAGCTTCTGCTTTGCCCGAATGGAAATACTAGGAATAATTTTTTTAAAATCAGAATATTGTAGTCTGGAGGGGATTGTTTCAGTTTCAGTTCCCACATGTAAAGAGCTTGGAAGTCTTTACTTGTGTCCTTAGAACAAAAAAAGCTGAACACACAGAAAATCAGTGACTCTTTTTGGATGCATTAGAGAATTAAGGTTGCAGGGCAAACTGACCCTCTGAAATCTGGGGGAGACAGAGATATTGAGAGTTCCCTTATATACTTAGCTGGAGCGGAAGACAGAAGTCCTAAACTTACTGGCTGAACACTTAAATAGTAAACTTGACAGATTGCTAGAGGCTGAGCGTGGACTAGCTTAAAAATGAGAAACTCTTGCAGCTGCAATGCTTGGCAGGTCCTTCACTCCGTTGTGGGATTTACCTGCAAGATTCTGATGTGGAAAAACTGGGAAAGATCCCTTTCAGATCTGGTGGGGGAGGGGAAGAGTCATCAGAATGAAATACACTCAGTATCTACTACATAGCAAATGTCTGCTCTCCAGGAAACAATTTATGAGACTTATCTCATCTGGAAGAAGGGCATATAAAGAAAGTAGGCAACATGCGAGAACAGAGAGGTAATGTAAACAGAGATGAAAACTCTAAAAAACAATAATAAGGAAATGCTATATATCAAAAATATAGAAACAGAAATGAAGAATACCCTTGATGAACACATTGGTATGCGAAAATGGCCACGGAAACAGTGAACCTGGAAATGAAGTCATTAGAAACTTGGCAAACTGATCTGCAAAGAAAAACAATGAAAATATGAATAGAACATTCAGGAAATATGGAACAATCTCAAAAAGCATCATATAAATGTTACTGCAGTACAAGAAGGAGAAGAAAGAGAATGGGCAGAAGAAATATTTGACTCAATATTCCCAACAATTTTTCAAATTAATGAGAAACTCCAAGCCTCAGATCCAGAAAGTTCAGAGTAAATCAAGCAGAACAAAAATAAAAACAAACAAAAACTCACCAAGCCATATAGTTTTTAAATCACAGGAAATTTTAAAAAAAGGCTCTAGTAAAGCCACAGGAGAAAAAATACTTCATTTATAGATGAGCAAAGATAAGAATCACAGTGGACTTCTTGTCAAGCAAGAAAAGAATAGAATATAAACTGATGAAAGAAAATAACCTACCAACCTAGAATCTTATATTCATCAAAATTATTCTTCAAAAATGTAAGAGAAATAGAGACTTTTTGTATGAACAAAAATAGGGAATTCATCACCAACAGAACTGCCCTTCAAGGAATGTTAAAAACAGTTCTTCAGGGAAAAGGAAAATGATATAGGTCAGAAACTTGGATCCATGTATCAAAAAAAAAAGTACCAGGAAAAGAATAAATAAAGATTTAAATATATCTCTTCTTAATTTGTCTAAAATCTGGTGAATTAACAGGAGTGGCAATATATTGGGTTATTATAAAATATGGATAAGTGACTGATAGCAATACCCCAAAGGATGGGAAAGAATTGGGAATACATTATTCTAAGTTGCCTGTACTATATGCGAAGATGACAATGTTACTTGAAAATGGACTTAGATTAGCTAAAAATATATGGTTTTCTAAGGCAGCCACTAAAAATTTTTTTAAGAATAGTATGCTAAGAGAGGAGTGAAGTGGATTAATATATAAAATGCTCAATTAAAATCAAAAGGCAGAAAAAGAGCAAAAGAAAGTGGTCACAAACAGAATATTATAACAACTGAAGCAATAATTAAAATTTATAAAAGATGTAAATGTACATTTAAAAGAAAACTTCCAAATGGATAAAAATACATGACCCAATTATATGTTGTCTACCATCAAACATTAAACAAAGATACTCAAGTTAAAAATCAAGGAGAAAGGGACGCCTGGGTGGCGCAGTTGGTTGGACAACTGCCTTTGGCTCAGGTCATGATCCCAGCGTCTTGGGATTGAGTCCCGCATCGGGCCCCTTGCTCCGCAGGGAGCCTGCTCCTCTCTCTGCTTCTGCCTGCCTCTCTGCCTGCTTGTGTTCTCTCTCTGTTAAATGAATAAATAAAATCTTTAAAAAAAAAAATCAAGGAGAAAGATAAGCCATATTAACACTAATCAAAAGAAAGCTGAAATCAGCTATTGAATTTCACTAAGAAGACTTCAAATCAAAGAAAATTATGAGGGATAAAGATTGGCATGATATAATGATAAAGAGGTCAGTTGCATAGCAATCCTAACTATATAAGCACTTAACAACAGAGCATCAATATTTGTTACGCAAAAACTGATAGAACTTGAGATCAGTGGAAACAGTGAAGTAGGGACCTCTGAAAATTCTCACCTTAATAAAAGTACAACAACCTCCTCAAAACTGTAAATTTTGTCAGTACCAACTTCTCCAGGACCTTGGAAACTAACCAAAGACTTGAAGAAACCCAGGAAGCATTTATTCCAGAAAAAAAAGCTAAATATTGGGGGGAAGAAAACTAAGATTCAACAAATACTTGTTGGCACCTAATATGCTATATATACATCCTGTCAAGAGTTAGAAATATCAATTCATTGCATTATTCAACATTTATTGAGGAGCAACTATGAGACTATCTTTAGAAATTTCCAGGATGAATTAGACATATTTCTTGTCTTTAAAAAGGCCAGTAGAATGGGAGAGAAGTACAATTAAACAATTTAAACAATTTAAATACACTGGCAGAATGTGCACAAAGCCTTAAGGAGCTACAGGGCATATCATTTAACTTAGCCTGAAGGCCAAGAAGGATTCTTGTTACATACCTTTTCTAAGCGGCAAGACTAAAAGTTCGAGAAGGTAGTTAGGTTCCAGGAGCAGGCATTAGGAATATAAAAAGTAAAAACATATACCACCAAGAGAATATAAGCAATGAGAAAAGAAACAAAATAGAATATACAGGGAGCTACAAGCACTTTAGTGTGGCCTGTACTTCAGGGGTAAGGCAGGATTGATAGGTCATAAGGCTGGAAAAAAAAAACTGGACAAAGAAGAAACAAGATTATAGAGAAGCTTAAACCATGTTGTAGATACTTAAATTTATTTATTTTTTTAAAGATTTTATTTATTTATTTATTTATTTATTTGACAGAGAGAGAACACAGGTAGGCACAGCAGCTGACAGAGAGGGAGAAGCAGACTCTCCGCTGAGCAGGGAGCCCGATGTGGGGCTCAATCCCAGGACCCTGAGATCATGACCCGAGCCAAAGGCAGACACTTAACCAAGTGAGCCACCCAGGCGCCCCTAGATACTTAAATTTAAACCATGGGGATAGTATGTGGGTTTTAAGCTAGAAAATGATATAGTCAGATGTAGAAGTAAATGGTGTTTTCCTTTCTTTGAGAATCTTACAACCTCAGAAATCAACTTTCTCTTTATAGGATTGCACTCAGTCCTTGAAGAAATCCAGAGTTTAGGAATAAAGAAACAAGTTCTTGACACCCTACCAATGCCAAGGAGAGATACCAAGGTCTCAGGGTAAAATACAGTGAGAGTTATCTTAGTAATTTTCTTTCTTTCTTCCTCTCTCATGTTTTTTTTTTTTTGCCTTACAAGAAAGTTGGAACTGGAATTCTTGAGTTCTGAGGCTGATCTTTAGAAATACCTATTTTAAGGACTGAAACATTTAAAGAGCAGGATAACTCTCTAACAGGTTGGCATGTGTAGGAGGAGGATATTTTGTATCCTCTCCACTATGTAAGCAGGATCACTCAAGTGGTCACAAGCAAAGGATGATCATAATTGAAATTAACCTTTTGGTTTCTTCTTATTAAAGATGTGCCTTTCGATTGGCATTATAAAATGCTTAACACATGAAAGCACCTGCTTTTGATGTTGCTACAGTGATCACAGAAAAATATAACTTTTCTCTTAGAGAACTAAATGAAGCAAATTATAGTGAAGGCTACGAAGAAGAAAATTACATGTTGTCATCAACTGAGGCAATAGAGTAATGATTTTAATAAAAACTTTCTCTATTAATTTTGTCAGTCACTTTCCTTCTATGAGTTACTGTTGGATGACTAACCATCCCAGTGGTCTAGATGGGCTCACATTAAAAGTTTTGTTCTTTGGCAAAAGTTTTCTGAGAGCTATCAGAGAATTTAACATTCCCACTCAATTACCAGAAAGTATAATGAAAGTGACACATAATAAACTCAAAGTTGTTGAGAAGAGAGAAAGTTGGGAAAAAAATCTGACAACTCACTGGATCTCAGATTTTGTGTGCCACAGAATCACCTATGAAACGGTTTGATGTATAAATGCTCCAGTCTACATTTCTGTCAGTCTCAAGAGAGAAAGTACCATCTACATTTTTAATGGCCTCCACATTTCTGCTGCACCCCAAACATTGAGAACCAGAATTAACAAATAACAGTAAATTTCCTGGATCAATATGGAAAACTGATTTTAAAATTTAATAGTGAAAATAAAAATGCTTTGCTGCATTCTTAAACATATGTATTTCTAGCATGTTAAATTCTCTTTAAAGTAGGTGCATCACCTAGAAGATTGGAATTTGGAAAGAGGAACAGAGAGTAACTAATGTGTTTAAACAACTCAATATATTAAGAAAAATGTTTAAAAGCATCAGAAAAGTAATTGCCTCTAAAACCGGATTTTGGTTCTCTGGAATCACTGGCAGTTTTTTTTGTTTGTTTGTTTTTATTTTTTCTTTCTTTTTAAGATTTATTATTTAGACAGCAAGAGAAAGCACAAACAGGGGGAGCAGCAGGCAGAAGGAGAAGTAGGCTCCCCATGGAACAGGGCTGGATTGGAAGACCCTGGGATCATGACCTGAACCAAAGACAGATACTTAACTGACTGAGCCATCCAGATGCCCCATTTTTGTTTTTCTTTAAACTTGCATAACATGAAAAACAAAAACAAAAGCTGTACCAAACAAGAGCATACTTCAAGTTTTAGAAGTTGGTACACAGAAAACTCAGTGTCCATGTGCAGTACAAACATTTAGTATTGATTATATATGTAATTTGGTATTTATGTGAAGGGTACTTTCCCAACAGTTAAACTTTTCTCAGTGATACTGTGAAATTTCTATCTGTCTCCTCAAAAATAATCCATAAAATTAGAGAATTTATTTTAGGGAAAGTATGCATAAAACTATGACATCTGGTATGTTTAATGACCTTGTAAATGCCAAGGGCCTATCACTTTAAACTGATGAGATTTACATAATCCTACTTGAACCATCAGGGCATTGCAAAATAGAAGGGACAAGAGGACTAGAAGGCACAAATTTGTTGAAGTTAACTCCTGCTAAACTCAAAAAGTCAGTCTCCTGTCAGATTTTTGTAGATATGTGCTTCCCTGAGGCTATTGCAAACTTATAACCTCTGCTATTCTGATTCAGTTGTTCAACTCGCAAACAAATATGGTGGATAACTTCTTGACTGCACAGAAATGAAATACGGAGGGCAAAGTTCACCTAAAATTGTAAAATGTCAGAACGAGCCTGCAAAATCCATCATTCTGTGTTGAAGCGAAATGCAGCCAGTCCATTGTTTATATTAAAGTGAACATTAGGAAAACACACTGGATAGTATATTGACAACTGCCAAGGTAAAAAGCACAGTGGATCAAAGCATCAGTTGAATGTTAGAACTGCATTCAAATTCTGACTCTAGCAGTATGTCTACGTAGCCTTAGCTACTGTCTCTAAGCCTTCCTCATCCAAAAAGTTGGTTTTGGTATTTTGATGAGTTCTTGTGGTGACTAAATGTTATAATTTGCATAAAGTACTTGAGAACTATGTAGAAATAGTATCTATGAGTAAAAACTACATAGCCAGAATCATTCATTCTGGATGTATTTACTGATCACCTGCTTTATGTAGTAGGGGTAGCAGATCATATCAAAACTGCCTGTGAGTATCTGTGACATTTTGAGGAGCACTTGAGAAGGCCCCAAAGAAGCTATAGTTTGTGTTTCAGTGTAATTAAGCTTTAAGGAATGGGAAAGAAAGTCAAACTGTCACATGCAAAGATTTCCAAGAAGTTATGAGGGACTATAAATTTATAGTAGCAAAAGATGACATAAGTAAGTTACTTTTTCAACTGTACTGAGACTCCCAGAAGAAATGGAGAAGAGAGAATGTTAGAGTTATTCAGGATTAGAGTACTGTTGCTTTTGTTTGTTTTTCCAGGCAGTTATAAAAGACCAAAAAGAAGCAAGTGCATAGATGATGTTGCAAGAATATAGTTGAAGTCGCAAAAAAAAGGTATTAGAATGTTTTAAAATTTTAGATTTTAAAATTAGAGTTTAAAATTTTGAGTTAGAATAGTTGAGAAAAATGCACAGTGGATCAAAGCACCTAAAAATGCACAGTGGATCAAAGCATCTAAAAAATTAGAGTTTGAAATTTTGAGTTAGAACAGTTGAGAAAAATGAGCAAGCAATTTCTAATAAATGACCATGGGTGTGGATGACTTAAGTAAAGAGTTGTTGGTTCTTGAGTTAAGGAGATTAAGACATTTGGAAGGAAAGCAAGAAGACTAGATGTTTATTCACATAGATGTCAAAGTCCCTCAAGGTTATGTGGAGGCTAGAGATGGACAGACACACTCTGGGTCAGTCCATTGAAACTTTCAATGGCTATAGATTTGATCCAGGGTCAGGTTGGTAAGTAACACTATCAAGGAGAGATAACAAGATTATATGGATATATACCAATGGGTATCATGAATCTTAAAAGAGTTCTTATTAAGGTAGAACTTGACAATGGGGAACAGAAGCTAAGTGAATGATGACACCACCACAATAAACATGATCATCAACACAGTGCTCATCAGTGACTGAAGGAACTTAGCTGAATGGATCCAATAATATGGGAGGTAATTAACAGCTAAGGAAAACTACTAGAGTAAGGGAACTATGAAGTAGTTGGGTATACAGGGAATTTTGTTTCCTATGAAAGGGCCATTCCGGAGGCCAGAGAGAAGAGTTACAAGGGAAAGGAATGAAAAAAAAAAAAAAGAGAGAGAGAGAGAAAAGGTTTACAGGATGTATATAGGAAGAGGTTATGAGAAGTCAGGAAGGGAGGCATTTGAGATGATATATAAGGATGTGGTATGTGGCTATTGTAGGATGGCTTAATCTTTAAGATCCCAAAAGAATTGGCTTTTTTTTTTTTTTTTCAGTTTCTGAGGTCCAGGTGATTCAGGTGGCTTGCTTATTGGCAGGAAGCTTATTATACTAGTTAGATGCCTGGATTATGACGTCAAATCACCTAGTTAAAGACCTCCCTGCAGTTCCTACTCACTGTGCAACTTCAGTGGAGTTACTACATCTCCTTAGATCACCGGCCCATCTAAAGTTGTAGGATTGAATGATGTAATGTGTAAAGTATTAGGATTTAGACATATCACACAATAAGCTAAATGTGTATTGCTCTTACTATTTATTGTATGTATAAGAAGGTGATGGTAGACTGGCCACCTTTGCAAAGGAAAGCAACTTAGTGATGCAGAGGGGGAAGATGCAAAGGAGATTAGTTTCCAAGACTACTGTCGTTATTGTTACAAAACAAACCACTCTGAATTTAGTGACTTGAAAAACATTTTTAAAAATATTCTCTCATAGTTCTAAGGTTGACTGCTCTCAAGCATGCTTCTCAAGCATGCTTCTCTCTAATCAGGCTCCATGTGAGGATGTGACTATGTGTCACAGGTAGTGACTATGAAATTTATTTTTTGTTTCATAGGTTTTATATATACAAAATTATCACAGATAGTAGAAAGTTCCCATGTATCCCACACCCAGTTGCCACTATAATTAACATCATACATTAGTATGGTGTACTTCTCACAATTAATGAATTGATATTTATACATCACTATTAAATAAAATGTATAATTTATTCAAATGTGCTCAGTTTTGCTCTAATGTCCTTCTATTTCAGCATTTCATGACAGACAACACATTAAATGATACAGATGGTCACATCTCCTTGCACTAAATCTCTTCACTGCAAAAGTTTCTCAGACATTCTTTGCTTTCAATGACTTTGTCAGATTTAAGGAATGTTGGTCAGGTATTGTATATAAAAAGTACCTCTTTGGGATTTATTCAAGATCTTTCTCATGGTTAGATTGGGATTATGTGTTGGGGGAAGACCACAGATAAGATACCATTCCCATTATAAAATGTCAAATGTATATATTATCCATATGACATGTCACTGTTGTGGTTACCTATATTCATTTTCTTTTTTTTTTAAGATTTTATTTATTTGAGAGAGGGATAGATCACAAGTAGACAGAGAGGTAGGCAGAGAGAAGGGGGAAGCAGGCTCCCCAATGAGCAGAGAGCCCAATGTGGGGCTCAATCCCAGGACGCTGAGATCATGACCTGAGCCAGAGACAGAGGCTTTAACCCACTGAGCCAACCAGGCGCCCCCCTATATTCATTTTCTATTACTGCTGCAACATATTACCACAAACTTAGAAGCTTAAACCACCGAAAACAAAACAAAAACAAACAAACAAACCCCCCCCCCCAAACTATTCTTACATTTCTATAGGGTACAAATCCAACCCGGGTCTCACTATGCCAAAATCAAGATGTTAGAGGAGCCACATTCTTCTCTAGAGTCTCTAGAGTTGCATACGTTTTCTTGTCTGAAGAGGTTCTAGAGGCTGCCCACATTCCTTGTCTCTGGGCTCCTTTTCTCCACTTTACAGGCAGCAATACTGCATCTCTCACTGTTTTGCTTTCATACTCACTTCCCTCAGACTTTGTTCTTCTTTCATTTTTAAGTACCCTTGTAATTACATTAGGCCCATCTGAATGATAACCTTCCTATCTTAAATCAACTGATTAACAGGCTAAATTTCATCTGCAACCTTAATTTTTCCCTTTCCTCTACAACTATAACTCATTCACTTGTTTGGAGCAATAGGGTGTGGACATTTTTGAGGTCATTATAATAGGTAATATATAGGTTTATAATGGGTCTACGTATAATATTAATCTTGATTAATGATGTGGGGTTTTTTCTCCTTTTCCATAATGGACTCTCTGGAAGAAAGTAACAATATACAATCCACACTTAAGGCATGGGAAATGATTCTATACGTCCACAAGGGCAGAGTAACTACATAAAGAATTTGGAAGCTTTTATCTGTATTTATCATTATGGACTCATGGATATTTATTTTATGCTTTGGATTATAATATACTGTTTAGTTAATTTTCTTAAGTTTTTCTAGCTTGGCTATTGGAAGTTCTTTCAGATGACTCCTGGTTCCCCTCAACATATCACCATAATTGCAGAGTTCTGTTCTTTTTATTTTTTTATGTGCTCTGTTTGTTTTGAGCACTTTCTTATAAGATGCCCTAGGTTTGTCTTACATACTTCTTGCTCCATTGCAAGAATCAGTCATTTCTCCAGAGAGCTTTTGTTCCCTTTGTTGAAGTCCAGAGTCTGGCTAATAAGGGAGCTTGTTGCTATTAGAATCTAGTGTCATGGCTTCTAGGACCTCTCAGCTAGAATATGGATAATTAAGACAGATATGCATGTGCTAACAAATGAGTATGAAGATATTTATAAGTATTTTCATATTTAACCACCTATATCTATATTAAGCTATGAGTTGGTTGGGATGTCTCCAAGTCTAATTAATTACTACATGGATCTTCTAACTTCTTCTCTTTGCTTTCCTGTAGCTCCCACTCCAATATTGAAAAATCTTATTCTACCACCCCTTTCTATTTCTTTAATTGTTCAATTTGATCCTACATAGAAAGTGCAGTTGGAATTGTTAACCTCTATGCCCATGAGAAAAAAACTTTAACAGCTAAAGTATATTTGTTATGTACAGTTCTTTTGCCTTTAGTCTAATATACTCCACTAATTTCCAAAATTACTTAAGTCAGCAACTTGTTCTCCCATCCCATTCAGTGAAGTTGTTTCATGTTTGTAATACAGTTAGATATTTTGTCACATTAAACATTTCATCCTTTGATTCTCCTAAACCCTGGATTAATTTCACAAACATTTGCCTACCCTGAGGACAACTGTTTGTGCTGTGGAATTTCGTGAGTTTTGACAAATGCTCAATGTCCTGTTTTGACCATTAGAGCATCAAACACATCAGTTTCACCACCCTAAAAAAAGATCCTGTTTTTCATCGATCTAACTCCTAACCCTTGAACTCCTGACAACTCCTGCTCTTTGTAGTTTTTCCTTTCCAAAGCATTATATAATTGGTAACATACAGTTTGTAGCTTTAGGCTGGCTTATTTTACTAGCACTATGCATTTAAGGTTTATCTATATCTTCGTATGGCTTGGTAACGCTTTTTTTTTTTTTTTTTTTTTTTTAAGTATTGCATCTTTAATGCCATAAAGTTGAAATTTCCATGTAAGGTCATTATGATCGATAATTTTGAAATTAAATGTTTCTATTATCACTGGATTTTTAATGATTCCTTAATGCATGGATTGATTTAGATAGTCAGGTCTCATCATAAGTAATAGCATGACTAATAATCTAATTGTGCTTTAGTCTGCTCCTTTGTGATATATGGAGTTACTTAGGAAGAGAAAGCTTCTCCTAGAGCCAATCTGCTTTTTAAGGCCAAAGATTCCCACAGGGCCCAGAGATATGCTTGTTTTTTTTTTTTTTACTCTAATTTGCTCAAATTTTTAAAAGTATCTTCTGTGAAATAACTCACTTGGCCATTACTCCATTTAACTCTTCTACCCTTTCTGCTTCTTTTTATTTTTTTAATTTTTAAATTAATGTATAATGTATTATTTGTTTCAGGGGTACAGGTCTGTGAGTCATCAGTCTTACATAATTCACAACACTCACCATAGCACATACCCAATGTCCATCTCCCAGTCATCCTTTCCCTCCCACTGCCCTCTCCTCCAGCAACCCTCAGTTTGTTTCATGAGATGAAGAGTCTCTTATGGTTTGTCTCCTTCTCCGATTTCATCTTGTTTCATTTTTAAATCCCTCCCCATATGATCCTCTGTCTTGTTTCTCAAATTCCTCCTATCAGTGAGATATGATAATTATCTTTCTCTGATTGACTTATTTTGCTTAGCATAATACCCTCTAGTTCCATCCACATCATTGCAAATGGCAAGATTCTGGTTTTTTGTTTTTGTTTTTAAGATTTTATTTATTTATTAGAGAGACAGAGAAAGTGAGAGAGAGCATGAGAGGAGAGAAGGTTAGAGGAAGAAGCAGACTCCCCATGGAGCTGGGAGCCCGATGTGGGACTCGATCCCGGAACTCAAGGATCATGACCTGAGCCGAAGGCAGTTGCTCAACCAACTGAGCCACCCAGGCGCCCAAGATTCTGTTTTTTTTGATGATTGCATAATATTCCGTTGTATATATGTACCACTTCTTCTTTATCCATTCATCTGTTGATGGACATCTAGGTTCTTTCTGTAGTTTGACTCTTGTGAACATTGCTGCTATAAACATTGGGGTGCACATGCCCCTTCAGATCACTACATTTGTATCTTTTGGGTAAATACCCTGTAGTATAATTGCTGGGTCACTGGGTAGCTCTATTTTCAACTTTTTCAGGAACCTCCATACTGGGTTTTTGGGGGGGGGGGGGTTGGTGTGTTGTTTTTTTTTTTTAAGATTTTATTTATTTGTCAGGGAGAGAGAGAGAGAGAAACAGAGCATAAGTAGGACTTTTTGAGGAACCTCCATACTGTTTTCCAGAGTGGCTGCACCAGCTTGCATTCCCACCAACAGGGGAGGAGGGTTCTCCCTTTCTCCGCATCCTCACCAATATCTGCTGTTTCCTGATTTGTTGATTTTAGCCATTCTGACTGATGCGAGGTGGTATCTCACCAGGGTCTTGATTTGTATTTCCCTGATGCTAAGTGATGTTGAGCACTTTTTCATGTGTCTGTTGACCATTTGGAAGTCTTCTTTGCAGAAATGTCTGTTCATATCTTCTGCCCATTTCTTGATTGGATTATTTGTTCTTTGGGTATTGAGTTTGATAAGTTCTTTATAGATTTTGAATACTAGCCTTTCATCCGATGTGTCATTTGCAAATATCTCCTTCCATTCCGTGGATTGCCTCTTTGTTTTGTTACCATTTCCTTTGCTGTGCAGAAGCTTTTTATCTTGATGAAGTCCCAAAAGTTCATTCTTGCTTTTGATTCACTTGCCTTTGGAGATGTGTCTTGAAAGAAGTTGCTGTGGTCTATGTCAAAAAGGTTACTATGTATATTCTCCTCAGATTTTCATGGATTCTTGTCTTACATTGAGGTCTTTCATCCATTTTGAGTTTCTCTTTGTTTTTGGTGTAAGAGAATAGTCGAGTGCCATTCTTCCGTATATCTGTCCAATTTTCCCAGCACCGTTGATCAAAGAGACTGTCTTTTTTCCATTGGATATTTTTTCTGGCTTTGTTGAAGATTAGTTGGTCATAGAGTTCAGAGTCCCTCTCTGGGCTCTCTATTATATTCCATTGGTCTATGTATCTGTTTTTCTGCCAGCACAGAGCTATCTTGGTGATCACATCTTTGTAATATAGCTTGAGATCAGACAATGTGATGCCCCAAGCTTTGTTTTTTTTCAACATTTCTTTGGCGATTGAGGGTCTTTTCTGGTTCCATAAGAATTTTACGATTCTTTGTTCCTTTGTACTTTGAAAAATGCTATTCATATTCTGATCAGATTGGCATTGAAAGTATAGATTGCTCTGGGCAGCATAGACATTTTAACAATGTTTACTCTTCCGATCCATGAACATGGAATGTCTTCCATATTTTTGTGTCTTCTTCAATTTCTTTTTTTTTTAATTTTTTTATTAACATATAATGTATTATTTACCCCAGGGTACATGTCTGTGAATCATCAGGCTTACACATTTCACAGCATTTGCCATAGCACATACCTCCCCAATGTCCATATACCTACCCCCCCACCTCCCAGCAACCCTTAGTTTGTTTTGTGAGTTTAGGAGTCTCTTATGGTTTGTCTCCTTCCCCATCCCATCTTGTTTCATTTCTCTTTCCCACCCCCCCAATCCCCTGACCTACCTCTCAAATTCTTCATATCAGAGCAATCATGTGATAATTGTCTTTCTCTGACTTATTTCACTTACCATAATACCCTCTGGTTCCATCCACGTCATTGCAAATGGCAAGATTTCATTTCTCTTGATGGCTGCATAGTATTCCATTGAATATATA
>CM052807.1:84781540-84811408 GCA_028533885.1 Nasua narica
TCTTTCTTCTTCTTCTGGAATCCCAATTATTCTAATATTGTTGCGTCTTATGGTATCACTTATCTCTCGAAGTCTTCCCTCGTGGGCCAATAGTTGTTTGTCTCTCTTTTTCTCAGCTTCTATATTCTTTGTCATTTGGTCTTCTATGTCACTAATTTTTTCTTCTGTCTCATTTATTCTAGCATTAAGAGCCTCCATTTGTGTTTGAACTTCATTAATAGCTTTTTTGATTTCATCTTGGTTAGATTTTATTCTTTTATTTCTCCTGAAAGGGATTTTATTTCTCCTGAAAGGGATTCTTTGATCTCTTCCATGCTTTTTTTTGAGCCCAGCTAGCACCTTGATAACTGTCATTTTGAACTCTATTTCTGACATATTACTGATGTCTGTACTAACTAGGTCTCTAGCCATCGGTACTGTCTCTTGTTCTTTTTTTTGTGGTGAGTTTTCCCGCCTTGCCATTTTATTGAGCTAAGAATAGATGAGTGAGAGAGAAAAGTACTCTGGAGTTCCACAGTTCTCACTGATTGATGAACTTGGGCTTGGCTGGATATTCTCACTGATCTGGGGAGGGACCTTTACAACTTGGTTATCAGATGTCTTTGCCTGAGGCGGAATTGCCCCACCCTTGCCCAGGGAGGGGCCAAGCAATTCACTCAGGTTCGCTCTCAGGTTTACTCTCGGGAGTCTTTGTTCCCTTAGTGCTTTCCGTACAGCCCTGGAGGCCGGGAATGCAAATGGTGGCTCCCAGTCTCTGGCTGGAGGAGCTGAGCACTGGAGTCCCCACTCCTCAGCGCGCCCTCAGAGGAAAGCAGTCAATCACACTCCCATCTCCCGGGTTCGCACAAGCTCCGAGCTCAGCCACCAGTGGTGGCGCGCCTCTATCTTTGGCGCACGGCCCTGTCTGGAGTCTCCAAACCCAGCAAATTCCTGCTGTGCGCTGCCGCGCCGCTCCTCCCCGAGGGGGAAGGAGGGATTCTCTCCGGAATGCCTTATGTGGTCCCCGCTCGAAGGGCCGCGGCCACAGTCTAGGGTAAGCCCCAGTTGAATACGCACTGCGCGGCTCTTTCTCTGCCACCGGCTTCTCCGCCCTGATATCTGGGAGCTCTGCCGCACTCAGACACCCCCGGTCTCTTTATGATCTCGCGGGTCCTGAAACCACTCTGTTCCCGGGAGGGCCAGACCTCCGGCCTAGCCTCTGGAGAAATGTCCCTCAGTGGAGCACACTCTAAAAGTTCCGAATTTGTGCTCTGCGGCTCTGCGCCTGCGGGGAGCCAGCCCCTCCCCCCGCAGTCTCTCTTCCCGTCGCTTTGGAATCACTTTTCCAAACGTCCTACCTTTCTGAAAGTGGTCGATTTTCTGCTCCTAGAATTGCTCTTCCTCTCTTCTCTCTCCTATTGAGTATGCTGGATTTTAGAATGATTTAATAACTATCTAGATGAACTTCTGGGATCTGACTCTATCTCAACTATCTACTTCTCTGCCATCTTGCTCCTCTTCCTCTTCTTCAATTTCTTACATGAATGTTTCATAGTTCCCAGAGAATAAATCCTTTACCTCTTTGGTTAGGTTTATTTCAAGGTATCTTAAGGTTTTTGGTGCTATTATAAATGGAATCAATTCTCTAACTTCTTTTTCTACAGTTACATTGTTAGTGTATAAGAAAGCAACTGATTTCTGTGTATTGATTTTGTATCCTGCCACATTAATGAATTGGTGTATGTGTTCTAGTAACTTGGGGGTGGAGTCTTTTGGGTTTTCCACATAAAGTATAATGTTATCTGTAAAAAGAGTTGGACTTCTTTGCCAGTTTGAATGCATTTCTTTTTGTTATCTGATTGCTGTTGCTAGGACTTCCAGTACTATGTTGAACGACAGTGGCAAGAGTGGGCATCTTGTTGTGTTCTTGATCTTAAGGGAAATGCTATCAGCTTTTTCCCATTGAGAATGATATTTGCTGTGGGTTTTTCATAGATGGATTTTATGAAATTGATAAATGTTCCTTCTGTCC
Organism: Nasua narica; assembly: GCA_028533885.1. Classification (NCBI taxonomy): domain Eukaryota; kingdom Metazoa; phylum Chordata; class Mammalia; order Carnivora; family Procyonidae; genus Nasua; species Nasua narica. The sequence goes on from CM052807.1 coordinate 84,783,552, forward strand.
ATATACTCTGGAGAGTTTTAATCAGGAAAGGATGCTGTATTTTATCAAATGCTTTTTCTGCATCAATTGAGAAGACAATATGGTTCTATCACATTGATTGATTTGCAAATGTTGAACCGCCCTTGCAACTTAGGATAAATCCCACCTGGTCGTGATGGATAATCCTTTTAATTTACTGTTAGATCCTATTAGCTAGGATTTTGTTGAGAATTTTGGCATCCATATTCATCAGGAATATTGGTCTGAAATTCTTCTTTTTGATGTGGTCTTTGCCTGGGATCAAGGTAATGCTGGCCTCATAGAAAAAGTCTTGAAGTTTTCCTTCTGTTTCTATTTTTTGAAACAGCTTCAGGATATTAGGAATTATTTATTCTTTGAATGTTTGGTAGAATTCCCCAGGGAATCCATCAGGTCCTGGACTCTTGTTTTTTGAGAGGTTTTTGATTGCTGTTTTAGTCTTAATACTGGTTATTGGTCTCTTCAGGTTGTCAGTTTCTTCCTGTTTCAATCTTGTTAGTTTATAGGTTTCCAGGAATGCATCCATTTCTTCCAGGTTGCTTAATTTATTGGCATATAGTTGTTGATAATAATTTCTGATAATTGTTTCTATTTCCTTGGTGTTAGTCGTGAGCTCTCCCCTTTCATTCATAATTTTATTAATTTGGGTCCTTTTGCTCTTATTTTGGATAAGTCTGGCCAGTAGTTTACTGGTCTTATTAATTTTTTCAAAGAACCAGCTTCTCATTTCATTGATGTTTTCTACTGTATTTCTGGCTTCTAATTCATTGATCTCTGTTCTAATCTTAATTTTTTTCCCTTCTCATGTGTGGGTTAGGCTTAATTTGTTGCTGATTCTCCAGTTCTTTAAGGTGTAAAGACAGTTGGTATATTCGGGATTTTTCCATTTTTTTGAGTGAGGCTGGATGGCTATGTATTTCCCCCTTAGGACCACCTTTACTAAATACCATAAGTTTTGGACTGATGTGTTTTCATTCTCATTGGTTTCCATGAATTATCTAAGTTCTTTTTGATTTCCTGGCTGACCCAAACATTCTTGAGCAGGATGGTCTTTAGCTTCCAAGTGTTTGAATTTTGTCTAAACTTTTTATTGTGATTGAGTTTCAGTTTCAAAGCATTGTGGTTTGAGAATATACAGGGAATAATCTCAGTCTTTTGGTATCAGTTGAGACCTGATTTGTGACCCAGTATGTGGTCTATTCTGGAGAAAGTTCCATGTATGTTCAGGAAGAATGAGTATTCTATTGTTTTAGGGTGGAATGTTCTATGTATATCTATGAGGTCCACTTAGTCCAGTGTGTCATTCAAAGCTCTTGTTTCTTTGTTGATTTTTTGCTTAAATGATCTGTCTGTTGCTGAGAGTGGAGTGTTGAGGTCTCCTACTATTAACATATTCTTATCAATATTACTCTATTTTGGTGAACAGTTGGCTTATGTAATTGGCTTCTCCTAGGTTAGGGGCATAGATACTTATAACTATTAGATCTACTTGTTGGATAGACCCTTTAAGAATTATATAGTGTCCTTCTGAATCTCTAACTACAGTCTTTAGCTTAAAATCTAATTTGTCTGATATGACAATTGCTACCTCAGCTTTCTTTTGAAGTCTGTTGGCATGAAAGATGGTTCTCCATCCCTTCATTTCAGTCTGGATGTATCTTTAGGTTCAAAATGAGTTTCTTGTAGACAGCATATGAATGAGTCCTGTTTTTTTAACCAGTCTGCAACCCTGTGCCCTTTTATGGGAGTACTTAGGGTGTTTATGATGAGAGTGATTATTGAAAGATAGGATTCTATTGACATCATGTTGGCTGTGAAGTCCTTGTTTCTATAAATTGTCTCCGTACATTTCTGTTCTCTATTACTCTTTGGGTCTTTATCCTTTTATAGAACACCCCTTGATATTTCTACCAGGACCAGCTTAGTGGTCATATATTCTTTCAGTCTCTGCCAGTCCTGGAAACTCTTTATCTTTCCATCCATTCTGAATGACAACCTTGTGGGATAAAGAATTCTTGGCTGCATGTTTTTCTCGTTTAGTACCCTGAAAATGTCTTGCCAGCCCTTTCTGTCTTGCCAGGTCTCTATGGACAGGTCTGATGTCACTCTGATGTTCCTCCCTCTGTATGTAAGGATTCTCATCCCCCTAACTACCCTGAAAATGTTTTCTTGGTTCTAAGATTTGCAAGTTTTACTATTATATGCTAGGGTGTTGGTCTGTTCTCCTTGATCTTGAGAGGGATCCTTTCTGCCTCTAGGACATGAGGGCTTGTTTCATTCCCCAGATTAGGGAAGTTTTCAGCTATGATTTCCTTAAATATATCTAGTCCTCTCTCTCCCTCTCTCCCTCCCTCTCTCCCTCTCTCCCTCTCCACTCCCTCAGGGATCCCAATAATTCTGACATTTGAACGTTTCATGGCATCATTTATTTATCTAATTGTGTTTTCATGGATTTTAAGCTGTTTGTTCCAGGCCTCCTCCTGTTCCTTCTTTTCTATCAGTTTGTGTTCTAGATCACTGATTCATTCTTCTGCCTTATTTACTCTAGCAGTTAGAGTATCTAGATTAGATTGAATCTCATTGATAGCATTTTTAAATTCTGCCAGATTAGCTCTCATTTCTGCCCTTAGAAAATCTATGTTGCCATTAATGGTTTTCTCCATCCTAGCTGTTGTCTTCACAACTGTTTAACCTGAAGTCTATTTCTGACATTTTGCTTATATCCACATCAATTAGTTCTGTGGCAGAGGTCACAGTCTCTGAATCTTTCTTATGTTGGGGGTTCCTCCTCTTAGTCATTCTGTTGAGGGGTGGTTGAGGGAATGGACAGAGTCCAAATTATTGACCACAACCCAAACAAGATACACCTGTTTTATAGAGATCTTAGGTTTGTTGGCTTCTTGTTCTTTCAGCCTGTCTTCTGGGGGAGTGGTCTGCCGTGCTATTACTCAGGCAACCCTGTTTGGGCAGAGTTACCTTGCCCCCTGTTCAGGGGATGGGCTTAGTGAAAACTGGTTTTTTTGGGGTAGTGTTTTTTCTTTACACTGCTTATCTATTCCGACAAAAATACATTGCCAAGTACAAATATGTTTTATTATAAAAATATTAGGCAATATGGTATCCTTGATTTACAATAAGGGTCCTTAATATTATAAATATTACTTATACTTATTTATTATACTTAATATACTTATAAATATTATAAATTCTTCAGCTTTTTTTTTATCAGCTGTATTCATTCTTTTATGTGTAAATCTATATATCATGTAGATGATTGGATGGATGGATGGATGAATGGATTAGGAGGATGAAAAATACCCAAATCTTAAATAATAACTTCCTATGTTGGAAGCAAAAATGTATTTCTTGCAATGACATTCATTTACCAGTATGCCAGTTGACCGAATAAATTTAGGAGCAGTAACCTTCCAGGACATACTGGATCAAGGCTTATAATTGACCTTTTTGATATTTATTATAGTTCAGTCTTCTTGCTTCCTAGTTTTCTTTAAACTCTGAAATGTTGGAACTATGCTAATCTCAACAGAACTTTATAGCTTTAGCCTTCCCAGATATAAGAACATATTTGCATAGCATGAACTTTATATTTACTCTTATGATTCCTCAGTAAATGTCTTTGATATATTTAAAAATGAATAAAATCCATCTAACATAAAACTGAGATGGAAATTAAAGACAAATTTTGATTTTTATTAATTCTAGACTTAAAAGGCACCATCTTGGCAGAACCAAAAATATTTTAAAACTTCTGACTCCCACATTTCTTGATCATGATCTCTGAATGGGTTGTCTTACAATGGGAAGTGGTAATGAATATTGATTTTAATTATTCGTTACACATGTCTTTTATTTTACTGACCAGCTCACATCAGTATGAGTTATTGTAGTTTATGGGAAAAAATTAAATGACAATTCAAGTTGAAAATACGATGAAAAGATTAGGTAAGAAAAGGAGATAGAGGGTTTCAGTAACTGAAAAAAGTTTTCACTAATCTGTTTATATGCAAAGTTCTATTTAAAAAGTGACCTTCAAATGATCCCATTCTCATAATTCTAGAAACTAGGTGAAACCTTAATCAAAGTAAACTACAGATCAGTTTAAATCATGACAAACTGACTAGACAAGAAACATGGGAGAGCGACAGGAGTTATGACATGAGACTACAGTTGATATTGTTCCTGGTGAGATTAAATGTGTGATTTTTGAATCATTTTTTCTGACTCTAATAGAATGATTTGTATGAATACATTTCATAAAATATAAGCAAGAATTGAATATTTGACAACTCTACTTTGTCAAGGATTTTTTTTTTTAACTATACTGCTGGATATTTTATTTGGTTGGGATATCTCTAAAGTGATGTTTATTCTGGTTTCTTTATCAAAGATTTATTTCTTGGTTGTAAGTAATATTTATAAACTTACTAGGAAACAATATATATTTCCTATTTTCTGGAATATTGAATGTACTTTTCATTTAAAATAATGGAAAAAGTTTGTTAAATGATCTGTGAACATTGCTTGCTTCAATTTAATACTTTAATAAACTTCCTGTTTATTCATAAATTTTGCTTTATATTCAGTTTTGGTCACTAATGTTTTCCTAGAAAATTACCAATTTGACAAAAATTATAATCGTATGTTAGCATATAACAGTATTTCTAAAAAAATTAGAGATAGATTAAAAAATTGTTAACATATATGCCAAGAAATATTTTTAATAACTAAATTTACATACTATAACAGGCAAATCAGAAATCAGCACTGTGTCTTCATCTACCCATTAGCCTGAAAAATCCTACTGTCAAAATGTTTCCTTATTTTGGCTCAACCTGGTATTTCCCAAATATTTTTGAACATTGACACTTCTACCATACAAAAGCATTCCTTTAAATATACTGCAAAACAAAGCTTTGTGGGGCAATGGCTTAGAAACACTAACATACAGATATATAAAGTGATCTCCCATACTTATTTTTCTATTATATATTGCTTTTATAATTACAAAATAATAAAAATTTCAAAATATATACAAACATAAATGTGCATAAATTAGTGGGAATTTTGATTTCTCACCCTCCATACGTGCTTCTTTTTTATAGGTTTCTAAATAATTATTTGCTTTTTTCTTAAGTAGTAATATATTATACATAAAAATTCCTAACTGCAGATTTTACTGTATAATTTATATTGTTTTATTTACAATGCTTCCAAATCGTGGTTTAGTTTCTCATTTGAATCTTTTTTTTTTTTTTAAGATTTATTTATTTATTTATTTATTTATTAGAGAGAAGGAGACTGAGAATGAGAGGGGAGAAGGTCAGAGGGAGAAGCAGACCTCCCGCAGAGCCGGGAGTCCGATATGGGACTCGATCCCGGGACTCCGGGATCATGACCTGAGCCGAAGGCAGTCGCTCAACCAACTGAGCCACCCAGGCGCCCTAGTTTCTCATTTGAAATAATAACTGAAACTATTTCTTTTCTTGAATAGTGGATGAGTATTTCTTATATAAATTTTTTTCATTATATATAGTTTGTTACACTGTAATTAGAAATTAGATCTGTATAAATCTGACTTCTTAAAAAAAGATTTGAGCATAGTTGACACACAATGTTACATTAGTTTCAGGTGTACAACTTGGTGATTTGACAGGTTTACACATATACTGTGTTCACCACAGATGTAACTATCATCTAATTATATTGCTATTACAATAGCAATTATTGATTATTACAATATATTTTATTCCTTATGCTCTGCTTTTTTATTCCTGTCACTTACTCATCCCAATACTGGAGACCTATATTTCCCTTTCCTCTTCATCCATTTTGTTCACCTCTCTCCCTAATGGCAACCATCAGTTTATTCTCTATAATTATAGTTTTGATTCTGCTTTCATTTTGTCACTCATTTTTTTTTAGATTCCATTTATGAGTGGAATTCTATGCCATTTGTCTTTCTCAGTCTGACTTATTTCACTTAGCATGATACCCTTCAATACCCTCAAAGGCTTAATCTCATCCTTTTTCATGGCTATGTAATATTCCATATATGCATATAATTTCCTTATCCATTTGTATACTGATGGACACTTAGATTATTTCCATGTCTTGGCTATATTAAATACTGCAATAAACATAGGGGCGCATATATATATTTGAGTTAGTGTTTTGTTTTTCTCTGAGTAAATACCCAAAAGTGGAATTAGTGGATCGTATGATATTTCTGTTTTTAATTCTTTGAGGAAACTCCCTACTATTTTCCACAGTGGCTATACCAATTTACATTTTGACCAACAGTGCACAAGGGTTCCTTTTACTCTACCTCCTCATCAACATTTGTTGTTCCTTGTCTTCCTGGGTTTTAGCCATTCTAATAGATTCGAGCTGATATCTCATTGTGGCTGTGATTTGCATTTCCCTGATGATGAGCGATGTTAAATATCTTTACATGGTCTTTTGGCCATCTATCTTGGTCTTCTTTGAAAAATGTCTACTCATATCTTCTGCCCATTTTTTAATAGGGTGTTTGGGTTTGGGGTATTGAGCTATATAAGTTCTTAATATACTTTGGATACTTACCCTTTAACCAGATATGTCATTTGCAAATATCTTTCCCATTCAGTCTTTTTGGTTTTTTTTTTTTTTTTTTTTGATCATTTCCTTTGCTGTGCAAAAACTTTACTTTAATGTAGTCCTAATAGTTTATTTTTGTTCGTGTTTCTCTTACCTTAGAAGACTAGCTAGAAAAATATTGCTAGGGCTGATGTTATAAGATGAATTACTGCCTATGTTTTTTTCCAGGATTTTTATGGTTTCAGGTTTCATTTGTAAGTGTTTAATCCACTTTAAGTTTATTAGTTTATTTCTGTGTATGGTGTTGGAAAGTAATCCAGTTTCATTTTTTTTACATGTAGCTGTCCAGTTTTCCCAGCATCATTTGTTGAAAAGACTGTCTTTTCCCCATTACATATTCTTCCCTTCTTTGCTATAGATTAATAGACCATACAAATGTGGGTTTATTTCTGGGCTCTCTATTCTGTTCCATTGATTTTTGTTGCCATTTTTGTGCCAATACCATAGTGTTTTAATTTCTACAGCTTTGTAGTATACCTTGAAATCTGGACATGTGTTACCTTCAGTTTTGTTCTTCATTCTCAGGATTGCTTTGGCTATTCAGAGTCTTCTGTGCTTCCATATAAATGTTACCATTATTTGTTCTAGTTCTATGAAAAAATACTATTGGTATTTTGATAAGGATTGCATTGAATCTGTGGATTGCTTTGGGTAATAAGCACATTTTGACAATATTAATTCTTCCACTCTGTGAGCATAGAATATCTTTCCCTTTGTTTATTTTATCTTCAGTTTCTTTCACCAGTGTTTGACAGTTTTCAGAATACTGGTCTTTTACCTCTTTGATTAAGTTTATTCCTGGCTATCCTATTCTTTTTGATGCAGTTGTAAATGGTGTGTGTGTGTGTGTGTGTGTGTGTGTGTGTTTTAATTTCTCTTTTTACAACTTTGTGGTTAGTGTATAGAAACACTACCAATTTCTGGATAATAATTTGGTATCTTACCACTTTATGAATTCTTTTTTTACTTCTAATATTTTTTTGGTGGAGCCTTTGGGATTTCTGTATAACGTTGTCTCCAAATAATGACAATTTATTTTTATTTTATTTTTTTTACCAGTGTATATCCCTTTTATTTCTCTTTTTCCTCTTTCAGCTATTTACTTTTATTTACAGCTTCTGTTCAATGCAAATCAATTGCATAGCATGAGAAGTTACTATGAATCAAAGCATGAATACACAAACACAATACACAACCCAAAATAGATATATACAGCATTCAGGTATGAAACAAATTGAATGTTCACTCACACATAGAGCAGTGAGATCTGTAGAATATAGTTGTTCTGGAGTAGTTTCCTAAAAATGGGAAAAAATGGCTGGTTATCAAGACTACTGAGGCCACATTAGATACTGGAACATCTAAGCATCAGTGTGTGACGATGCAAACAAAAGACCTTAGAGTGTCTATTTTTAAAAAGCTTTCTGTGCATCGAGGCTGTTGTGAAAAAATTTACTTTCCAGAATCAAGCCCACTTTAGACTTAGGACCAGGTTTTCTAACTATCCAAAAATATTAACCAAAAGGAAGTGTTCCAAATGTGGCTATTATGATTCAGAATTTAAAAAAAAAAGTAATTGCAAAAATAGTATAAAAGTTTTTCTGAATTTAATGTAAGTAAGCTTCCCAGTCTTCATTTCCCAAATACTTGATTCACAGTTTTGGCTCCTGCACATGTTTTGCCTTCTTAATTTCAAGATTTGTCAATTTTACCTTCAAAATAGATCATTTTTTAAATTGCAAAAAGTATTCAACATATGCAAAAATAAAAGGCACTTTTCAAATAAGTTGAGGTCAGTATTCTTTTACCTTTTTGGAATCAGTTTCATTAAATAAATCTGGCACTCTTGTTGAATAGGAAAAAGTGATAAGTACATAAGCAAAATTTACTCTTTATGCTTCGATCAGGGATTAATTCCAATCCATCATTGCCCTGGCACATGTCAATTACTATATAAAAAGTCAAATGCAATGTCAAATCCAAAGCCTCAGAGGAGGGTTCAGTTCCCAAGAAATGCTGATAGCTTAACAGTGTAAAACTTTTATCTAGAGTACATAGGCATTAAGTTAGTACTGCTGAAACAGTGCATTGAGGATTTACAGTAATACCTGGAAGTTCCTTCTAATGTGCATTTAAATAGAATCATGGAAGCTCTTTGTATTAACTGTTTTATGGCCTTAAAGATTTAATGAGCCAAATGAAAACAATCTGTTCACATTCCATCTTTTACAGCTAGGTAAGATTAAATCTATTCTCATTTTCAAGGTAGAATTTTACATGTCCTTATTTCTTAAGCTATATTTAAAGCAACTATCTCTTAACTAATCTTGGATATTGTCTCTTCATCTTGTACGTGAAACTGCAGTAGATTTAATAGACATTCATCATCTAGTCAAACCCTTCACATGTTCTTAAACCAATCAAATTTGGAATCCTAAACATTTTCTCTGTCAATAAAATAAGGTGTGGATTAACAGATTCAATGAAGACCTGTTTTTTCCTTGTCACACTGGATGTCTAGATCCCCTTTGGATTGTGTTTAGAAGATAGGGAAGTATAGATGTTTCTTGGCCTGAGTGTTTAAACAGTAGAGATATAGAAGGGAGAATGAGATCAAGAAAAGACTGGTTGTTGACTTCAGAGCACTCGCATGGTGGTGATATTAGCTGAATTTGGGGAAGTCGAGATAGTCTGGAAGGAGGTACTTGACAGTTTTAAAACAGTTGCTTGATTTGAATAAATCTGTGTGGGTAGAAGCAGCACCAGAACCAGCAGCCCCAGTCTGAGCCTGGCCACCATTGCTTTGGCCATGTCTGCTCTGTTGGTGTTGGTTCATGGCCTGTCCCACTGGATGTGGTATGAGTGGAGAACTGCTGGCTCAGGGTGGGTTCAGATAAGGTCCTCTTTTTCTTTTCTGATTGTTGTTGCTAGGACTTCTGGTACTATGTTTTAATATAAGTGGTGAGAATGGGTCTTGTTCCTGACCTTAGAGGGAACACCTGTTTTTCACCATTGGGGATGATGGTAGTTGTGGGTATTTCATATATGGCTTTCATTATGTTGGGGTATATTCTTTCTAGCCCTGTTTTATTGAAAGTTTTTATCATGAATGTATGCTGAAACTACTCAAATGCTTTTTCTGCATCCGTTGAGATTATCATGTGATTTCTTTTGTTTGTGTATCTCTTTTTGTAATTTAATTTAATTTTTTAGTGTTCTAAGATTCATTGTTTATGCACCACACCTAGTGCCCCATGCAATGGGCATACGTGCTCATTCCCATTACCTACCACCAGGCCCACCCATCCCCCCCACCCCTTCCCTTCCAAAATCCTCAGTTTGTTTCTCAGAGTCCACAGTCTCTCATGGTTCACCTCCCCCTCCAATTTCCCCCAATTCACTTTTCCTTTCCTTCCCCTAATGTCCTCCCTGTTATTCCTTAGGCTTCACAAGTAAGTGAAACCATATGATAATTGATTTTCTCTGATAATATGATTTTTAACCTTCTTTTTGTTGATGTGGTTTCTGATTGATTTGAAAATATTGAACTCTTTGCATCCCAGGAATAAATCCCATCTGTTGTATGCTCTTGGATGATATTTTGTTGAGGATTTTTGTATCTATGTTTTTTAGGGTTATTGGCCTATAGTTTTCTTTTCTGTCTGATTTTGGTATCAGGTAATGTTGGCTTCATTTAGTGTATTTAGAAGCTTTTCTTCCTATTCTATTTTTTTGGAGTAGTTTGAGGAGAGTAGGTATAAACTCATCTTTAAATGTATGGTAAAATTCACTTGTGGATCCATCTGGTCCTAGACTTCTATTTTTTGGTAGTTTTTGGATTATCAGTTCATTTTGTTTCTTGGTGTTGGTCTGTTCAGATTTTCTATTTTTTCTTGGCTCAGTTTTGGAAGATTGTATGTTTTTAGGAATTTATACAATTTGTTCTAGGTTGTCCAGTTTGTTGGTATGTAATTTTTTAGTGTTCTCATAAAATACTTTGTATTTCTGTGATGTTGATTGTTATTTCTCCTCTTTCATTTTTGATTTTATTTATTTGCATCCTTTCTCTTTTTCTTTTGATGTTTGTGGCTAAGGATTTTCAATTTTACCTTTTCAAAGAATCAGCTCTTGATTCATTGGCTTTTTCTATAGCTTTTTGTCTGCATCATTTATTTCTGCCCTGATCTTTATTATTTCCTTTATTCTCACCTTGGGTTTTGTTTGTTCCTCTTTTTCTAGTTCCTTTGGGTGTGAGGTTAGATTGTTGGAGTTTTTTTCTGCTTTTTGAGGTAGGCTTGTGTTGCTCTATATTTCGCTCTTAGAACTGCTTGTATTGTGTCCCAGAGATTTTGGACCATTGTTTTTTCATTTTCGTTTACCTTCATGAATTTTTTATTTTTTCTTTGATTGTTTCATTGAACCATTAGTTGTTTAGTATCATGTTGTTTAGAGTCCACATGTCTGTGTTTTTGCCAGGTTTTTCTTGTGATTTATTTCTAGTTTCCACTGTAGTCAGAAATGATGCATGGCATGAATGCAATGTCCTTAAATTTATTGATGCTTCTTTTATGGCCTAATACGTGGTTTTTCTGGAGAATGTTCCATGTGCACTTGAAAAGAATGTGTATTCTGTTTTGGGACGGAATGTTCTGTATATATCTGTTTTGTCCATGTGGTCCAATGTGTCATTCAAAGATACTGTTTATTTATTGATTCCTGTCTGGATGATTTATGCATTGATGTAAGTTGAGTGTTAACATCTCCTACTGTTACTGTATCTCCACAAGTTTCCCTCTTTATGTTTGTTACTATTTGCTTTATGCATTTAGGTTTTCAGTGTTAAGTATGTAGATATTTATAATTGTTTTATCCTTATGTTGGATTGATCCTTTTGTCATTAAGTAATGCCTATCTTTGTCTCTTGTTACATTCTTGGGTTTAAAGTCTATATTGTCTCCTGTAAGTATTGCTAGCCTGGCTTTCCCTCCCCTCCTTCATGTGCATAGCGAATATTTTTCCAACCCTTCACTTTCAGTCTAAATGTGTCTTAAGGTCTGCGGTGAGTCTTTTGTAGGCAGCATATAGATGGGTCTTTTTTTTTAATTGATTCCACCACTCTGAGTCTTTTGATTGGAGAACTTGGGCTATTTACCTTTAAATTAATTATTGATAGGTATGTACTTGCTGCCATTTTTAGAATTTGTTTTCCAATTGTTTTTATAGTACTTCCTTTCTTCTGTTGTTCTCTTTGTGATCAATGAGTATCATGGTGTTTTATTTGTCTTTTTCTTTATTTTTTGTATATTTTTATTGGTTTAGGTTTGTGATTATAATGAGGTTCATATATAACATTTTTTTATATGCAACATTCTAAGTGAATAATAATCTATATTAATTTGATGGTCTTTTAAGTTTAAACACATTCTTAAAAAAATAAAGGAAAGAAAACTTTTTTCCTCCTTCTCTTTCCTTTTTACTCCCTTCTTCACATTATTATATTCATATATATATGTATATATACATATTTGTATTTTCTTATGTTTAATTGTAGCCATTTCTTTTCCGCTTAAAGAAGTCCCTTTAACATTTCTTGTAAGGCTAATGTAATGGTGACAAACTCCTTTATCTTTTTTTTGTCTGGGAAACTCTATCTCTCCTTCAAATCTGAATGGTCACCTTGCTGAGTGGAGTATTCTTGGTTGTAGGTTTTTTTACTTTCAGTACTTTGAATATATGCCAATTTCTTCCAGCATGCAAAGTTTCCACTGAAAAATCAGCTGATGGCCCAATTGTTTTTCCCTTGTAGGTAACTTTTTTTTCTCTCATTGTCCTTTAAAGATTCTCTTTTTATCTTTAAACTTTGACATTTTAATTATTATGTCCCATGGTGTGGACCACCATGGGTTCATCTTCTTTGGAACTCTCTGTACTTCTTGGACTTGAATGTCTATTTTTTTCCCTCAGGGAAGTTTTCAGTTACTATTTTTTCAAATAGTTTTTTTACACCTTTCTCACTCTGTGTACCTCTTCTGATACTCCTATACTGGGAATATTCATTCACTTGATGTAGTCCAAGAGATCTCTTAATCTATCCTAATTTCTAAAAATTCTTTTCACTTTTTGGTGTTCAGTTTATGTGTTTTCGATTACCCTGCCTTCCAGATTACTGATAGTTCTGCAACCTCTAATCTACTGTTGATTCTCTCTAGTGTTTGTTTTGTTTTGTTTTGTTTTTAATTTCAATTATCGTATTCTTCAATTCTTTTTTTATTTTTTTTTTAACATTTTCTATCTCTTTGTTGAAAGTCTTACTGAGTTTTACCAGTCTTTTTCTCTTTTTCTTCAGCCTGGTGAGTATCATTACAGTCATTACTTTAAATTCTTTATTAGGCATATTGCTTATTACTGTTTTGTTTGATTCTTTTCTGAGATTTTTTTTCTTGTTCTATCTTTGCAAATATATTCCTCTGTCTCCCCGTTTTGCTTGACTTTCTGTGTTTATTTCTATGGATTGCCAAAATGGCCACTACTTCTAAACCTGAGGGAGTGGTCTTGTGTTTGGCATTGTCTATACAGCCGATGTATGGTTGATGACTTTTGTTGGCTGGCTGGCTGGCATTGTGGCTATATATGCTAGTTACTCTTCTAAACCATGGCATGTCTCTCTCTTGCTCTTCTCTTGCCATTCTCTCTATCTTTGGTTGTTAAGTAGCTGCTCAGTCAGCCCTCAGTTCTTCAGGAGGAATTATTCTATTAATAGGTGTAATTTGGTGTGTTCCATGGAGGAAGAGAGTTCACAATGTTCCTACATTGCCATCTTGAATTGGAACCATAAATCTGACTTATAGGTACTTATGAAGTATTCAGTTTCACCTGGTATATAATAAAGTTTGTAAATGTTTGCAAAATATAGTCTTTTCTTGTAAAGTAAAATATTTAATATGAATCAGTTTATCATATTAGTAATGCATTAATTACACATTATTCATGCAATATTCATTCAAAAACACATGAAATATGACAGTGTTGTGGCTTTTCCAAGTAAAACATTAAAAAACGGGGGGAGGCATGAAAGAATTAAAGGTATTTGGAAAGAACTATTAACCTTAATAATAATTACATGAAACTTCCACTGGGTGGGTTTATCTATTTCGCCTAATTGTACTGCTTAAACTTTGAATTGTATTTTGACCAATTTAGTCAAATTCTCTCCAATTTTTGTCAAACTTAGGAGTTTTTTATTTAGATTGATTGAGTCATTTATTCCTTCAACATGTATTATAGACATTTTTCTGGGTACTGTAGATATATTAGTTAACAAAAAAAGTTAACAAAAATCCAAAAGTCCCTGGGGTCATTGAATTCATGATTATATCTTTGGTGCTCTAATATTTGACACTAAAATATAATGAAAGATATGTATTAGTAATATATCTATTCAGTGTAAGATGTTAACATTTAATATTTGTACTTCTCCTAAATTTGTTCTTGCCTGGTAAAATTTTACCTATACTTCAATTTTTTTTTATTTTACTTATTTTTTCCCATTTCTTTGTTGATTATCTGTTGTATAGAGAATATACCATTCTTTTATACCTTAGATATTATTATCTGTTGTGGTTTTTTTGTTTTGTTTTTCTGTTTAGTTTAGTGCTCTATTTATTGGTATATAATAAATACCATACAATAAATACCAAAGCTGCTGAAACAGGAAGCTTTCTAATTTCTGGGGACAGATCAATGTAAATTACATCCTAGTTTCCCACTTCTCTGAAATTTACCTTCATGTAGGGAGAGACAGATCATTTTTAGAAATTAGTAAGTGCTATAAAGATAGTAAAGCAGTGGAATGAAATAAAGGGGATTGGGGAAGCTCTTTCTCAGTAGGTGGCTACTTTCTGAATGAAGATTTATGCAAATATTTAAGAAAATAGTGTTCTAGAAACAGGAAAGATCCAGGTGTATAGGATGTAGGAATTTAAAGAGAGCCATTGTAGCTGGATTGCTTGTAGTAGATGGGAATGAGGTTAGAAGATAGAAGCTAGATAACTAAAGCCTTTAGAATTGTACAGTGAGTTAAGTATGTCACAGAATATTAAAATAAGACTGATTCTATTGTGAAGTATGGCCTCAAATCTGAAAGCAATTAGTACAAAGTAACCTGTCAGTCTAGGTATGGAACTTTTATGCAGAACATGCAAAAGAAGTGTCCCAAACCAGTTCTGTTACTATCAGCTCGTCTCCCACCACAATATTATATGAATGAAAGCTAGGAATTCTTTAGAGAGAGCAATTTCTATGAAGAGAATAAGGAATTGTGTGAAGAGAGCACTAGTTTCCTCCTCCCTCCCTGAAGGTACTCCCAGCCGAGAAAGACTATTTTCAAGAGCAAATTCAGAAAGACTGACAGTGTCCTGGAATTGGAAGGGCACTGCAACTGGTGCCTGTAACATACCTGCAAAATACCAGCTGACCAGAGGCTGGCCAGAGGGGCCTGGTCTGATAGAGGTGAGGGAGATGTGCTGGAGACACACTGAGGTTCACAGTTGAGCAAGTAAGGTTGCTGTGGGTCTTCCTGCGGAGCACTTCTGAGGAAGATAGCTGGATGAGAGTCAGCCTGATGGGAGATGACAACCTCACTTAATTGGGTTTGTGTGGTGAGGTCCTCCTGAAGGTGGAACAGAGGGAGGACCAAAACTGGTCACCAGTGGAAGCCCTACTCACATCAGGTGCTGCGTGTGAGATTCCAGTGACAGGAGTTCCAAAAAGCCCACACAAGCACTCACAGGCAGAAAGAACAAAAGAAGTGATATATATGATATATATATCATATATATGTGTGTGTGTGTGCGTGTATAAGTACATATATATAGTGCATATATATAAATATATATAGTGTATATATATACAAAGGAAGTGATAAATACATATATTTTAAGATTTTATTTATTTATTTATTTATTTATTTATTTATTTATTTGAGAGAAAAGGCACAAGCAATGTGGAGAAGTAGAGGGAGAAGAATAAGCAGACTCCCCACTGAGCAGGGAGCCTGATGCAGGGCTCCATCCCAGCACCCTGGGATCTGATCTGAGCTGAAGGCAGACCCTTAACTGACTGAGCCGAGGTGCTCCAGAAGTAATATTTAAATACCTAATACAGACATGGTTCCAGGTTGCTAGACTGTAATAGTATCTGCCACCTAGGGTTATGCTTTCTTGTAATTTCTTACTCTTGCTGAATCTTGAGAGAAAGGAGGGGAAAAAGAAGAAAACCTGGAACTCATCCCCTTTCCAGTTGGTAGTTTGTGTCAGATGCCAATGAGGAAAGAAAGAAAGAAGCTTTGAAAGAAAAGGAAGTCAATTTTTCCTTTAGACCAATAGGGAATTTATGAATTAGAAAATGATGCTTTTAGTCAGTATCTGAGTGACTGAAAATCTATGAAATCTAGATGGTATTCAGGAGCCAGGAGTATGAAAGAGTTTATTTTAATAATTGTATTCTTACAAGTTTATTTTGTTCAGTAAATTGACTGCCAGCACTTCAATATACATACAAATATTTTTAAACCTAGATCCATTTATTTTCATAAGTGACAAGTTTGGTCTTTCTGCACATATTTAGTTTCTTGGTGGTGTTATCTGAGAAATACATTATATTAATGTTTTTAAATTATTTATTTTCCTGTTAATAATGCTTTAGCTTTATGTTATTTTTTAACCCTAGGAATTTTTAGACTACATCCTTCTATATCTCAACTGAAACCCATTTAAAATCACAATCTCTTTGTTCTTCCATTCTTAACATAATTTATCACTCAATTGAAGTTATCTGTTTGACTAATTTTTTAAAGGAAGTATATTGCACTCCCTTTTTTTAGACACCTTTATTCAGTGTCATGATCATACTATTACATTTAACAATCAATATCATGGGTGCAAAAAAAAATCTACATTAAAACCCTTTTTACACTTTCCATGGAATAGAAACTGAAATAACCTCTTAATGCAATTGGTCACAAATACAGTCCTCAAGTATTTTGCCTATACACATGAGTACTGTCTAAAACATGTCTTCTTTGTAGCAGCTAAGCCCTACCACCATTGTTCTTGTCTGAGCTCACAAGTCTGTCATAACCTATACCTTCCCTGTCACTTCTCTGGCTCTCCTATCCTGCTAAACTTTGTTTCCTGGCAGTAATTGAAACCTTCTGCCACCCCCATAGCTACTGCTGCTGCTGGAACCACAGAAGCCACCTTGGTTTTGTGGTTTGGCAAAGTATTGACTTTCACCACAAGAGGGGCTAGTGTTTCTGCCTCCAAAATTTCCTCCTTTCATGGGTCCAGAATTTGAGATTGATTTTTGTAATTGCCAAAATCATAGCTTCCACCATATCCAAAGTTGCTCATACTACCACCACTATAGCCGCCTCTTCCATTGTTATAACTATCCCAGCTGCCACACTCACCATAGCCACTGCCCTGTTTCTTTAACTCTGTCTGCCACTTTCATAGCCTCTGCTTCCTGCGGAGTAACCAGGGCTGCCTCCCCCATAACCACCATCATTATCCAATCCATTGCAGCCATCCTCACTGACACCGTATCTGCCACCACCTCAACTGCCACCACAGCCACTTCACCCACTGAAGTTTCCTCACAACCCAAGTTGTCATTCCTACCAAAACCACCTCCACGATCACCACCAAAGTTTTCAGAACCACTTTGACTTCTTTGGGTGGATGAAACGCTACCCATCTCTTGCTTAGATAGGGCTTTCTTTACTTCACAGTTGTGGCCATTCATAGTATGGTATTTTTGAATGACAATCTTGTCTACAGAGTCATGGGTCGTCAAATGTTTCAAAAGCAAAGCTTCTTTTTGCCACTGCCTCAGTCAGTCATGATTTCAATCACTTCAATTTTCCCATTCTATTCAAAATAACCTCTTAGATATGTTCTTCAATGTCTTCATTAATGCCACAAACAAAAATCTTTTTCTCAGTTAAGTGGGCACTAGGTTTTTGAAAATCTGTTGAGACAGCCCTCTTTGGTTCTACAACTCTTCCATCCACTTTGTGTGACTTTAAATTCATGGCTACATCTACCTCCTCACAGTGGCATAGGTGACAAACCCAGAGCCTCTAGAGTGCTTAGTGTTGGGAACTCTCATTGTCACGCAGTCCGTAAGTGTTCCCCATTGCTCAAAATGCTTCCTCAGACTCTCATCAATTGTTTCAAAGCTCAAACTTGTGATGATCTTGCTCAGGCTCATCTGTTCATGCTCTTTGGGAGACCCTGATTTAGACATGATGCTGGTGGGAGGGGAGACTTTAAGGATGCTTACTCAGTCAGAAAGTATATTGGCGGGCGCCTGGGTGGCTCAGTTGGTTGAGCAACTGCCTTTGGCTTAGGTCATGATCCTTGAGTTCCAGGATCGAGTCCCACATCGGGCTCCCAGCTCCACGGGGAGTCTGCTTCTTCCTCTGGCCTTCTCTCCGCTCATGCTCTCTCTCACTTTCTCTGTCTCTCAAATAAATAAATAAATAAAATCTTAAAAAAAAAAAAGAAAGTATATTGGCTTCATAATGTCTGAGAATGGTGTTGTATTACCTTTGTAGAGGAATGATAATTTGGTTGGATAAATATTTTCTGAACATGGAATCTTTTTTACTTTAAAAATCTTTTCTTTTTTTCCTGCTCAATAATGCACAGATGTCTGCTGAAAATATGATTTGGGTTCTAAAAGTATTTGTAGAGTTTTGTTTTGTTTTATCCTTTATCGTCTTTATTACCAGAATTTGTCTAAAAGAAATCTTATTTAAAATTGCTTTAAAAAGAAGTTTAGAACTTTTCCCAGGTCAAAAATGTTTTCTTCTTAGATTTATTTGATCACTGTTTCTAATCCACCTACCCTATTTCTCATTCTGAGAAATGTACTCTCTGCAAGTTGAGAGTCTTTATATCTTGTATGAGCTGGTCTCAAGGGCAAAAAAACCCCTGTTGTGAATCTGTAGTGATGTTGTGAGTATCTTCCCCATTGCTTCTCTCACATTTATAACTTCATATAAGAAATTCATTCTGAGTACATACTAACATAGATTTGCTAAAGCTTCGAAAGATTTTTTCAGCACTAATACTGGTTTTCCTCCTTTGCTTCTTCCTTTTGGCCGTGTGGAAATCTGGGTGAGAGTTGTATCCATCTGTAATCTAATAAGATTATCCAGACATCCAAAAGCACTTATTTGAAATGCTGTTTTATGTTACACCCTTATAGAAATGTCTATATCCATGTTACTAATGTAATGCCTAAGATAAATTTATATAAGTAGAATTATTGACACAAAATTATAAACATCTAAGCCTTTTGTTTTTTTAATTCCAGTATTAACATATGATGTTACATTAGTTTTGGGTGTACAATAATGATTCCACAATTCTTTACATTACTCTGTGCTCTTTATTATTATTAATAAAAGAAAAAAACTTTCTTTTTTTTTAAACATTTATTTATGTATGTATGTCTATATGTATGGGGGGGAGAGGGAGAGAATCCCAAGCAGACTCAGAATTGAGCATAGAGCCCAATCCAGGCTTGATCCCACAACGCTAAAATCATGACCTTAAGCCAAAATCCAAAGTCAGACACTTAACTAACTGAGCCACCC
Organism: Nasua narica; assembly: GCA_028533885.1. Classification (NCBI taxonomy): domain Eukaryota; kingdom Metazoa; phylum Chordata; class Mammalia; order Carnivora; family Procyonidae; genus Nasua; species Nasua narica. The sequence continues at coordinate 84,802,891 of CM052807.1, forward strand.
AGGGCCCCCCACCCCTGGCTCATCTTGATAAGTGTTCTCTTAATCCCTTTCACCTATTTCACCCATCTAAGCACCCACATCCCCCTCTGGGAACATCAAAATCTTCCAATGGGCATTATCAAAATACATTCCGGAAATGTAATTTCAAATTAAAAGTCTTCTATCAGTAGATTATATGCTTTTGTGTGTGTGTTTTGAGAGGCTAAAAATTGTATCTCAGTACTTAAGCCATTTAAATTTTCTTCTGGTGAGGCTGAACATGATTTAATATAATAACTTGATGCTGTATAAATTGTCTTTTCAGGTCTTTGATCTTTTTAAAAATAGATTCCAATAAGTCACTTATAAAGTGTGATCACTTCTTTGTATAATAAATATACTAATGTCCTGTTAGTATTATTTACAATAAGTTCACCTCTATAACAAATAGACCCTTAAAAGAATAATCTTGTATTTATATGCAAATTTATACTTTACATAGTTGCAGTTATTCTACATATGAATTTTAATAGTAGTCAAAACAAAAATCTTTAATTTCCATCTTTGTCAAGAATTCCTTTTTGGAGAGGGCAAATATTTTGTTGTGTTGTAGTTTTTCTTCAAGCACAATAATATCAAGTTGTTTTTATAAAAACATAAAATGCGGCACCTGGGCGGCTCAGTTAGTTAAGGGTCTACCTTCGGCTCAGGTCATGATCCCAGGGTCCTGGGATCTTGCCCTATATCCAGCTGCCTGCTTGGCAGGTCCCTCTGCTCATTCTCTCTCCCAACCCACTCTCTCTCAAATAAATAAAATTTTTTTTAAAAAATTAGAAAATAAATAAAAAACATAAGAAATTTCATGTGAATTGTAGGATTAAGGATGTGGCACAAAAATCCATTTTCCATTAGCCTAAAAATGTATCCAATCCATAAGAGAAATCCATAAGAGAATCCATAAGAGAAAAACTGAATAATAAAGTGAATTTCCAAAATCAAGAACCGACAGTATTAAAACTTAAAAAGTTCTTTTATACTAAATGTCCTTTATTTTAGATTGTTTGGTTTTTTTGGTTTGGGGGCTTTTTATCAGTATATTTCTCTGTAAAGCCCCATGAAATCAGTGTCCACTTCTGTTTCATCACCAACTTAACCTAAATCTTGGCAGAATACCTGCCATATTATATTTGTTAAATATAACGAATCTTAAAGACGTATATGTGTGTGGAGGTGTGTGTGTGTGTATATGCATTCATATCGCGTTTAGTAAGTACATAGGTGGTATACTTTCCGAGTCCTTGTATGTCTGAGAACCTAATGACCTATTAACATGAGGGAAAAAATCCTTGGTTTTCTACAGAATTCTTGAGTTTTAAACTTGTTTGTTCATACCTTCAACTGTTACTCCACTGCATTTTAGCCATTTATTATTATGTGGTATAAATTCAAAGCTATTATCTTTTTGTTCAGAGTTTATAGGATTTGATCCTCCTCTCTTTTTGAAATTAAAAACTTTTACCAAGACGTGTCTTGATAAGGATCTTATATGACTGATTCTGGGGGGAGTACAGTGGTCCCCATTTATCTACATACCTAGTTCATATTTTAATTAAAACAATTTTTCTTATTTTTTCTTATTATCTTTTATTATGTTAGTCACCATACAGTACATCATTAGTTTTTGATGTAATGTTCCAAAATTCATTTTTTATGTATAATACCCAGTGCTCCAACACATCCCCTCCTTAATACCCATCACCAGGCCAACCCATCCCCCCACCCCCATCCCCTCTAAAACCCTCAGTTTGTTTCTTGGAGTCCACAGTCTCTCATGGTTCATCTCTCCCTCTAAATCCCCCCCTTCATTTTTCCCTTCCTTCTCCTAATGCCCTCCATGCTATTTCCTTACATTCCATGAATAATTGAGACCATATGATAATTGACTTCTCTACTTGACTTACTTCATTCAGCATAATCTCCTCCAGTCCCATCCATGTTGATGCAAAACTTGAGTATTCATCATTTCTGATGGCTGAGTAATATTCCATTGTATATATGGACCACATCTTCTTTATCCATTCACTGTTGAAGGGCATCTTGGCTCTTTCCACAGTTTGATTATTGTGGTCATTACTGATTTTATTTATTTTATTTTTTTTTAATATTTTATTTATTTATTCCATACAGAGAGAGAGATCACAAGTAGGCAGAGAGGCAGGAGGAGAGAGAGGAGGAAGCAGGCTCACTGCTGAGCAGAGAGCCCGATGCGGGGCTCGATCCCAGAACGCTGAGATCGTGACCTGAGCCGAAGGCAGCGGCTCAACCAACTGAGCCACCCAGGCGCCCCTCATTACTGATTTTAAATGTTTCTGTTTTTATTTATTCTTCACACACATTCAGAATTCCTAATTTTCTTTTCATCTTCTTTCATATTAACTACTTCTGTCTTCCTCAATTCCATTTCCTAGATTTTAAAATAATTATTATAAAAGGAAAAACTGAAGGAGAAGAAGTAGCAACAGCAGGTATCTGCCACTGGAAAATAAAAGAAAAACTCTTTAAAAATCACTCTTACACCAAGGTGAAATAAAAAACAAACTGCAAAACTTCTGAACAATAATTACTATTTATCAGTGTCTATGGAAGCTGCTAAAACAGTACTGAAAAGAAACTTGGTAACACTGAACTGCTATATCAATAAAGATAAAAAGTTAAAATTTAATTCAATTCAAAAGGTAGACTAATAATTGAAAAAAGTAAAATGAAGGAATTAATAAAGGTAAGTGCTTAAATGAATAAAAATGGAAACAAAAAGAATAGCAGAAAAAAATATATATTTTTAAATGGGCAAAATAGATACAACTAACACTATTTTTTTTTTAAATTGAAGATGGAATAGTTAGTGTGACTTTAGACAACAATCTTGCACATAAACCCTAACTCGTGGTTTACAAGTTCTGAAGAGAGATTCCTCCCCTTGACCTAGTGTCAGGTTGGAGATAGACATGTTTCCTTGTTGACTCCTGCATGGTGGAGTTTATTTGAAAAAGAAAAAGAAAAATACTACTGCAGCATAAAATTTAGGGATACTCATATCAGCTGACTTTGTAGAGTTATTTATAAGTAATTTTGAAAACAAAGATGAAATGTATAACTTCCTTAAAAACTGTAATTATCAGGGTGCCTGGGTGGCTCAGTCAGTTAAGCATCTGACTCTTGATCTCAAGCTTGAGTTCAAGCCCTGTGTTGGGTTCTGTGCTGGGCTTGGAGCATACTTTAAAAAACCAAAAACAAGAACAAATAAACAAACCTGTAATTATGAAAATAATGACAGTAGAGAGGAAAAAAATGAAACACCGCACTATCATAGGAAAAATTGAGAAAGTTACTAGAGAGTTCCTCTGCAAAATGACCCAAACTCAAAACAACGCTAGGAAACAACAACAAAATAAGACTGGCATATATAGATTCACATTATACATCTGCCAGAACTTGTAAATATCTAGCTAAATGTTACTTACATGTTACAGAGAATAGGAAAAGGAATGTCATTGAAATCTGGTATATCTGGTATTGACTGCACAAATAAAAACATTTCCACTATTTGGAAAATATTACTTTCATATGAAGGCCAGGAGTTCAAGAAAAGAAACTGTATTTTGTATCTTTGTTGAACTAAAAACTAGTATTTCTACCTTGTTTTATTGGTCAAAGCAAGTTGTATAGTCAAGTGTAAAATCAGTGGAACAGAAAGGCATACTCATCCTACAAGCAAATCTTGGTTGAGAAAGAAAATAATTATTTAAAACAAAAACCAAAAACCAAAGAGTATAGTATGCTAAAAATATATCCACCAATTTCTATTTAATTGAACTAAAGTTTTAATCCAGAATGAAGGTTGAATTTTGTTCAGTAACTTTTTGGGGGGCCTATCATATATTAAAATATTTACAAATATGTGAGGAAATAAGGACTTTTTACTAAATTTGTTGTGAATAGTCACTTAAGAAGAGATGAAATTAGATTTGTATCTCACCCCATACCACACAATAAATTCGAAGTGGATAAGAGATAAAAATGTAGAAATGCAAACCAACATGTACTTAAAGAAGGCACTGATAAATTATTTTATAACCAGTGAAAATTTTAATTATGACTCAAAACATTATTAAGTTTGAACACATTAAAACCTGAATTCCAAGAAATAGTAAAAAGAAAATACAAATGATAATTACATATTGAGAAATATTTGAGACCTGTAATATACACTAAAGGCAAGTGGTTTTAATATAACAGACTGTTCAGAGAGGAAATAAAAATGGCCCTAAATATGTAAAGAGATGGTCATAATTTTACATAATAAAAATAAATATTGAGAGATGCCTGGATGGTTCAGTGGGTTAAAGTCTCTGCCTTCGGCTCAGGTCATGATCTCAGGGTCCTGGGATTGAGCCCTGCATTGGCTCTCTGCTCAGCTGGGAGTCTGCTTCCCACCCCCCTTCTCCCTCTTCCTGCCCCTTTGCCTACTTGTGATCTCTCTCTCTCTGTCAAATAAATAAATAAAATCTTTTAAAATTATAAATAAATAGATAGAAAGATAGATAGATATTAAAATGATATTTTCCAACTCTTTGGCCAAAATCAACAAATTTGACAAAAAACTCTGTCATATGAAACTTTTACATTTTGCTAATGGGGATGCAAAGTGATTCAACACTTCTGGTGAAGAATGTGGCAAGACCTAGAAAAATTGCTAGGCATTTACCAATTCACTCAGTAGTTCCCTTCTAGGAGTCTACTCCTAATATAGATCAGCAAAAATATGAAATTTCTTATGCACCAAGTTATTCTTTATGTTATTTTTTGTGGTGGTCAATTATTGGAAATGACCGAAATATCCATCAGTTTGGTACCGATTGAGTAAGTTATAGTCTGTGTACGTAGTCAATACAATGCAACTATAAAATGGAATAAGGAATATTCCTATAAATTAAAATGTAGCAATCTTCAGGATTTAATAAATACAATATGTTGTCTTTTGTGTAAGGAACATATAAATGTATGTCTACCTATTTTCTTACATTTACCAAAAAAAATCACTAGATTGGGAAATTAAAAACAATATTGATACCTGTAGAACTGAGGGGATTGAATTAAGGGTTTGGTGAAAAAAGTCATATAATATAGTTACATTATTATTTTTGTAAATTATTTTCTGATAAAATTTTTGGTACATTTCTGGACTAAGCATAAGATCACCAGATAATATAAAAGGTATCTCTTTCGGGTGAAATATTTGCATCCTTTTCAGGTCATCATGCCAATTTGTTTTTAATTGAAATTTTGTTGGCTTTGTAATTTTTAGAAATTTTCAATAGAATCTGACAGTGAGTTGGCTATGAATCCCATTTATTCCATGTAGTAATTGTCTTTTTAAAAAAAAAAAGATTTTATTTTTAAGTAATCTCTATACCCAATCTTTGTGAGAGCTCAAACTCAACCCTGAAATCAAGAGTCACATGTTCCACTGACTAAGCCAGCCAGGTGCCCCAGTAATTTTCTTTTTTTAAAAAATCTGTTCATAGCATCTTTAAAAAAAAAATGGAAAAGTTTGCATTATACTTCTTATAAAAATTCACACACTATTTGTGAAATTCTAATGATCTTTATGATATATTTTAAGACCTGACATAAGTAATCTCAGGCTTCTTTTTAAAATGCCATGGCTGATCTTGTTTATCTACTTAATTTAGCTAATATTCCAAGTCATACCACCAAAAAATATAAAAATTTCTTCATTTGAGATTTAGCTTTGAATTGCGTAAGCCCATATTTGTTGGAAAAGACGTTGGAGATTTACATTATTTGTTTTTACTATAGGGGCTCATGACATGCCTTTTGGTCTCTAAGATTTCTCTCCTAATGTTTAATATTTTTTCATAATTTTTATGATATAGTTTAAAACTTTTCTGATTATTTTATGTTTTTGTAACAATTAGGGTATAGGACAGGTATTTATTTTGGTATGATTATTTTGTACCTAAGCACTTTGTTTTCTCATTAGTTCTTATAGGTAGAAAAGCATGTTTGCTCTGTTTATGATGTCAGGTTTCCAAAAGTTATATCCCACATATCTGCATTGTGGCTTATTGACTTGATAAAACATGAAATCAAATTTATAATATCAAATTAAAGTGAGAATTCTTTCAGAGTTGCATTTAAATATGCTGATTATTCTTCATTGTAAAATAAAATGTATCTATTCTTACTATACTATTGGGGATTTTCTATGCTATCCTATTACTAGTTTCTACTTTAAAAAGTGGGAATTCCAGCAGATCTCTTAGGAGCACATTCCAAAAATTAATAACACTATTTATTAGGAAACATCTTTTACTTCACTTAAATTTTTAGTGCTTCAATTCAACTCAAGTGCTTATACTGTTCCTCATGAATTAAGATAGTTCAAATTTTGCTGGATCTCTCAACGTTCATTTTTCATGTGAATTTTATTTCTCCTTTTTCAATTATTTTCATACATACTTCAAAAATATTCAACAAAGGGTCTGCTCATCTTCATAGATACATCATGGGCTAAATTTTAATTATTACTTTTAATTCCCTTATATAATCATACTTGTCATGCCTGAAAGGTTTCAAGTGGCTTTTGACCTGATTTATCATATAAAGAAAATGCTAAACAAAAAAGATTATTCTAATTTTACTGTAAACAGTCATTAGGTAAAAGAAAATTCTTAGGAAATTAGATTTCTGATGAAAATAAATATACTTAGAAAACTAGTTTAGTGACGTAAAATTATTTTTCTAAAGCATTCTGCATTGAAGGTGATGTTTTCCAGTGTGCATTTTTTTAAAGATTTATTTATTTTAAAGCACACGTGAATGAGTGGAAGGGCATAAAGGGAGAGGGAGAGAGAATCTCAAACAAGTTCCATGCTCAGTGGGGAGCCTGAGGCGGACTCAGTGTCATGACTCTGGGACCGTGACCTGAGCTAAAATCAAGAGTTGATCACTTAACTCACTGAGCCACTCAGGAGCCCCACCAGCTCTGCATTTTTAATTGAGCTTAGGTAACTAATATTAGATGATTAGTCAAAAGTAAATATGAATACTAGAAAGTATATTAATTAAAATATACTTTGTTAAATACATAATATCAGTAGTTAAATACATAATAAGGCAATAAAATACTAAATATGTGAAATATTTTTCAACTTATATTCAAAACTATGATTTAATATTTTCATTTTAGATCAGAGGAAAGGATTTTTTTAATTGAAAAGAACATAATTTTCTAGGTAAAGATCAGTTAGTTCAAGAGACCTTAAAAATGAAGTCTACATTGATATTGTTATATATACACATACTAGGAACATTGCTTTCAGAAACAGTTCTCAAGACCTGAGATGGAAAAGTAATTTTGTTTTAATTAAAGTTTGTTGAATGAAAGAATGACTGTATATATTTATTTAAATTAGCTTAATATATATATATATATATATATATATATATATATATATATATATTAGCTTAGTATATTTTTAACGAGAGAAGATTCTGAAAATATCAATGAAAGGCTTAGTTTCATGTTAATTTTTTATTTCAAAATTTATTTGTCCCTTAAAAAAACTAGAAATTCATAATGTCTAGAACATATGATCTATTTTTCAACTCAAGTCAATGGAAATAAAAATGGCTTTTTCTCTCTATAGCTCTCTAGATATGTATATGTTACTTCAAAGACTGTCTTTATCAGTAGAAAAACATAAAATGAATATAAACTCTTCTCCTATACAATATAGATTACTCAGGTCTAAACCTATGATGGACAACTATTCCCTCTTCACAGATTGCCAATGACCTAAGCCAAAACAAAACAAAACAAAACCCCCCCAAAAAAAGCAATCAAAAAGAATTATGTTTGAACTTCTAAATACTGTGTACTGTGATTGCTCATCATAATTAAAATCAAATCTTTCAAGTGTCACTAATTTAAATAAGGCTTTTGTTGTTTTATAAAATCCAATGGACCATTCGGAATGGCTGAATCAATTTTTCTCCCTTACCATGGCACCAGTAGTCTGCTTCACTCATTACAAAATAATCTTTTTTTTTTCTTTTTTTTTCTCCCCAAATTTGTTTATTTTAATTTTTCAGTGTTACAAGATTGATTGTTCATGCACCACACCCAGTGCTCCATGTAGTACGTGCCCCTCTCGATACCCACCACCAGGCTCACCCCCGCCACCCCCTCCCCTCCAAAACCCTCAGTTTGTTGCTCAGAGTCCACAGTCTCTCCTGGTTCAACACCCCCTCCGATTTCCCCCCATTCGCCCTTCCCTTCCTTCTCACAATGCCCTCCATGATTTTCTTTATACACCACACGTAAGTGAGACCATAAGATAATTGACTCTCTCCGCTTGACTTATTTTACTCCGCATAATCTCTTCTAGTCCTGTCCATGTTGATACAAAAGTTGGATATTCATCCTTTCTGATGGAGGCACAATATTCCATCG
>CM052807.1:84811908-84859423 GCA_028533885.1 Nasua narica
GTCCTTGGTTAGCTTCTGGTGGCTCCCTCCCCCTTTTATTTATCCTCCGATATCAGCTCGGGTGATCCCACTTTGCTTTTACCTCTCCACTGCTGTCTTCTGCTCTCGGAGAGATCCCGGGGTTAGAAATCTTTCTCCTCAGGGTGATTTCATGGGTGTTCAGCGTGTTCTGGTAGATTTCCAGCTCACTTTTGGGGACTGGTTGCTGCAGGATCTCTTACTTCTCCGCCATCTTGCCCCCCTCCTCACAAAATAATCTTTATTCCTATGGCCTAAGCAGAAGTGAGTTGAAATATTAGGGGAAAAATGAGTATCATTGGTTGAAACCAGAAAGAGATATTTAACTCATTAGCTTTGATTTTTATTCTAATTAACTTGAGCTTTTTGATAAGAATGGATAGTAGAGCAGTAGGTAACAAGTTTGTTAATTCAGTGATATGGAGAAATGCTATACAACTGATGACTGACTTTCCTGTAAGGTATAAAAGCTCTTTCATAAGTATTGTGCCACTTCATTTTTGGAACAAACAAAAAAGTGAAGAAATTTATGGTTAATGAAATCTAACAGAGAGGTAAATTTAACATGGGTCTGCTCATTCCTAAATAAGAGAGTTCTCTGAAATTTACCTCCTGTGACAGTAGAAGGAAAAAAAGGATACGGTATTTATCTGAGACATGTGTTTTATGTGGTCACTGTACATTTGTTCAATACAAATTTATTGAGTTCCTACTTGATAGTCACTGATTATAGGCACTCGGATAGGGTGATGAGCAACACAGATAAATTCTGTGCTCCTTGCATGGGGCTTATAATCTAGAAGGAGTAGACAAAAAAATGAATAAATTAGGAAAAGCGCCATGTAAATGCCTTATAATTTTGCTAAGATAGGATCGTTTATAACAGATGAGTGTTCCATCACAAACCAAAAAAGAAGCTTGATTTAAAAAAAAGTTTAAAATATTACAGGCATTGAAACACTAAGTACTGAGTACTTTGAGGACATAATCTCTGAGAAGCAACTGTTGTTAAGTTTAAGCAAACTTTTTACAGTTACTTTTTTCCTTCAGGTTATAAACAAAGGGCAGGAGACTGATTAATAAAGAAAGAATGGACCCAGGGGAAAGGCCTCTCCTAATATTTAGAGAGGGACCATAGGTCTTTGTCAGCTCTACAAGGACAAGAAATAAAAACACAACGGACCAAGATTTCAATAAGATGGGTTGTGCAGAGAAGTAACATCAATGCTATGTCAGTTTCCACTCAACATATTTGGCAAATGTTAATGCTCCGTAAGGCACAAGACTGAGCAGGCAAGAAAAAACTCTAAACAATCAAAGAAAAATTTTGAGTAGTCTATACATGTAAAGAAAACTAGAATTAGGGTTTAGAACTCACCAGTAAACACCCCAAATGTAGTTGGAAAGCCACATGTAAAGGAGCTTACCATCTACATGTTTTCCTTTAGGAGTGTAATGGCTTCAGGTCTTACATTCAAGTTTTTAATCCATTTTGAGTTAATTTTTGTATATGGTCAAGATTCATTCTTTTGCATGTGGCTATGCAATTTTCTTAGCACCACTGAGAGAAGACATGCTCATTTCCCTATTGTATATTCTTAGTTCTTTTATTGTAAATTAATTGGCCATCAAGGCATAGGTTTATTTCTGGACCTTCTTTTTGGTTCCATTGATCAATGTGTCTGTTTTTATGTCAGTACCATACCATTTTGATTATGATAACTTTGTAATATAGTTTGAAATCCAAAATGCCATTGCAGGTTTTCTTTGAGTATAGTTGACAGGCAATGTTGTATTAGTTTCAGGTGTACAACTTAGGGATTTGACAGGTTTATACATTATGCTGTGTTCACTACAAGTATAGCTAGCGTCTGTCCCATTTCATCACTATTATATCATTGACTAAATTCCTTACTCTGCTTTTTATTCCTGTCATTCCATAACTGAAGGCCTGTATCTCTTTCTCTACTTCACTCATTTTGCCCAACCCCCCCACCCATCTCCCCTCTGGCAACCATCAGTTTTTTCTCTGCAATTATAGTTCTGATTTTGCTTTCTTTTTGTTCATTTTTTAGTTTCCATTTATAAGTGGAATCATATGGCATTTGTCTTTCTTAGTCTGACTTATTTCACTTAGCATAATACTTTCAATACCCACAAAGGCACAGTCTCATCCTTTTTTATGGCTGTGTAATATTCATGTGTGTGTGTGTGTGTGTGTGTGTGTGTGTGTGTGCACGTGCACACGTGTGTACCATGCTTTCCTTATCCATTTATTTACTGATAGACACTTAGGTAGCTTCCATGTCTTGGCTATAGTAAATACTGCAATAAACATAGGAGTGCATATATATTTTTGAAATAGTGTTTTGTTTTCTCTGGGTAAATACCTAAAAGTGGAAATAATGGAGCATATGGTATAGTTTTAATTTTTTGAGGAACCTCTGTTCTGTTTTCCACATGGCTGTACCAGTTTACATTTCTACCAACAGTGCACCAATTCCTTTTTTTCTACCTCCTCACCAACACTTGTTTCTTGTGTTCTTGGATTTTAGCCATTCTAATGGGTATGAGGTGATATCTCCCTGTGGCTGTGATTTACATTTCCCCGATGAGTGATGTTGAATATCTTTACATGGTCTTTTGGCCATCTACCTTGATCTTCTTTGGAAAAATGTCTACTCACGTCCTTTGCCCATTTTTTAATAGGGTGTTTGGGTTTTGGGTATTGAGCCATATAAGTTCTTAATATACTTTGGATACTGACCCTTTAACCAGATATGTCATTTGCAAACACCTTTCCCATTCAGTCTTTTTGTTTTCTTGATCATTTCCTTTGCTGTGTAAAAGGAAATGTAGTCCCAATATTTATTTTTGTTCTTGTTTCCCTTACCGTATTTTGATGTAGTCCCAATAGTTTATTTTTGTTCTTGTTTCTCTCACCTTAGGAGACATAGCTAGAAAAATGTTGCTAGGGCTGATGTTACAAGATGAACTACTGCCTATGTTTTCTTCCAGTATTTTTATGGTTTCAGGTTTCACATGTAGGTGTTTAATTCAATTTAAGTTTATTCTGTGTATTATGTTAGAAAGTAGTCCAGTTTCATTTTTTACATGTAGCTGTCCAGTTTTCCCAGCATCATTTGTTGAAAAGACTGTCTTTTCCCCATTATATATTTTTCCCTCCTTTGTTAGATTAATAGACCATACAAGTGTGAGTTTATTTTTGAGCTCTCTATTCTGCTCCATTGATCTTGGTTTCCATTTTTGTGCAAATACCATAGTGTTTTAATTTCTACAGCTTTGTAGTATACCTTGAAATCTGGACGTGTGTTACCTTCAGCTTTGTTCTTCATTCTCAGGATTGCTTTGGCTATTCAGAGTCTTCTGTGGTTCCATATGACTGTTACCATTATTTGTTCTAGTTCTGTGAAAAAATGCTATTGGTATTTTGATAAGGATTGCATTGAATCTGTGGATTGCTTTGGGTAATAAGCACATTTTGACAATATTAATTCTTCCACTCCATGAACATAGAATATCTTTCCCTTTGGGTCATCTTCAGTTTCTTTCACAAGTGTTTTATAGTTCTCAGAATACCAGACTTCCACCTCTTTGGTTAAGTTTATTCCTGGGTATCCTATTATTTTTGGTTCAGTTATAAATGGTGGTTTTTATTTTAATTCCTCTTTCTACAACTTTGTGGTTAGTGTATAGAAACCCTACTGACTTCTGGGTATTAATTTTGTATCCTGACACTGGATGATTTTTTTTTTTACTTCTTGTAGATTTTTTGATGGCATCTTTAGGATTTCTAGGTATAGTACCATGTTGTCTGAAAATAATGATAATTTAACTTCTTTTTTACCAATAAGGATGGCTCTTATTTCTTTTTCTTATCTGATTGCCATTGCTAGGGCTTCTGATACCATGTTTAATAGATATGGAGAGAAATGGATCTTGCTCCTGACCTTGCAGAGAAAGCTCTATTTTCTTCATTGAGGAAGATGTTAGTGGTGGCCATTTCATATGTGACCAGGGCTGGTGTGCACTTGAGTACGCTGGGTTCACTTAGGTTGCAAGCTCCCTATGATGACTGGACCCACCATTTATGACATCTGGATTTGCCAGTTAGAGTGTCAAGATCCTCTAGTTATGCTGTCTAATCTCATCCTTTATGGCATCCAGACCCTGCTCCCGTATACTTTTAAGGTGGAAGGGGAGGGACACCTGGGTGGCTCAGTCTGTTAAGCATCTGCCTTCAGCTCAGGTCATGATCTCAGAGTCCTTGAATCCAGTCCTGCATCAGGCTCCTCAGTCAGCAGGGAGCCCGCTTCTCCCTCTGCCTGCTGCTCCCTCTGTTTGTGTGTTCTCTCTGTCTCTCTCTCTGTTACAAATAAATAAATCTTAAAAAAAGGTGGAAGGGGAGAAAGCATTCCCACATCTCCTCAGTCCTCTTAAACTGTGGCTTTTTTTTTCTATACCCCATCATCACTAGGGCGGATGTGGGTTTGTAGACACTGGGCTTACTAATATTGCAGCTCAGAGATAACTGAATGCACCAGTTGTGATGTCTAGACCCTGCCCCAAACTAGGCTTTTAATGTGGGGCAGAAACATAAACCATGTCATTCTCCAGTCCCTTTGACCTGCAAAGCTTTTCTGTAGTTTCCCCATCACTCCACAGAGTTCTAGCGTTGTCTCTTATATGTTTGTGCCTCTTTTATTTTTTTATTTTTATTTTTTAGTGTTCATTTTCTTTTTATTTATTTACTTTTATGTAAACCATAGCTTGTTTTCTGTGCCCAAGGACAGAGAGGGATCTATTCCTGGTCCCTCAGTACTATCCCTCCCCACTGGGGACAGGAAATCCTTTTGTTACCAGGTATCTCTCTCTCTCATTATTCTCTTTCCATTCTATCTTTGGTTGTTCAGTTATTTTACAGTCAGCCCTTATTCTTCTTCAGGAGGATTTGTTCTGTTAATTGGTGTAATTTGGTGTGTTCTGTGAAGTGGGTGAGTTCAGTGTTTTCTTGCATTGCCATCTTCAATGGGCATGCCCCACAACTGGAATTTTGATAGAGATTGCATTGAATTGATAGACTGCTATGAATAGTAGGAGATTTTTTATTATTTTTAAATGTTAATATTTATTTTTTTATTTTTTAATTTTTTATTAACATATAATGTATTATTTGCCCCAGGGTACATGTCTGTGAATCATCAGGCTTACACATTTCACAGCATTTGCCATAGATAGTAGGAGATTTTTAACAATATTCTTCTAATCCAAACACATGAAATATCATTCCATTTATTTGTGTCTTCAGTTTCTTTATTAATGTCTGTTAGTTTTCAGTGCAGAGGTCTTTCACTTCCTTGATTAAATTTATTCTGTATTTTATTCTTTTGATGGAATTGTATATGAGATTGTATTCTTTATTTCTTTTTCTCATAGTTCATTATTAGTGTATAGAAATGTAATAAGATTTTATATATTGATTTTGTATCTTGCAACTTTACTGAACTTGTGATTAGTTCTAACAGTATTTTGGAAGAGTCTCTAGGGTTTTCTTTACATGTCATCTGCAGATAATGACAGTTTTATTTCTTCCTTTCCAATTTAGATGCATTTTATTTCTTCTTCCCTTTTTCTTTCTCTTAACTGCTGTAGCTAAGACTTCCAATACTTTGTGGAACACAAGTGGAAAGAGTGGGCATCTTTATCTTGTTCCTGATTTTAGAGGAAAAGCTTTCAGATTTTCAACATTGAGAACAATATTAGCTGTAGGCTTGTCATATAGAGCCTTTATTATGTAGCCTTTATTATTATAAGGTATGTTTCTTATATACTCTTTATACATAAAGTGTATTTATGTACATATACATATACATAAAGTGTGTGTACTCACTTTATGTATAATGTGAGTATATAAGAGTATGATATATTGAGTATATACTCACTTTATTAAAATATGTTCCCTCTATACTCACTTTGTTGAGAGTTTTTAAATCATAAACTGATCCAGAATTTTATCAAACTCTTTTTCCACATCTATGGAGATGGCCATATGATTTTTTTTCTTCATTTTTTTTAAGACTTTATTTGACTGAGAGAAAGAGATTACAAGTAGGCAGGGAGGCAGGCAGAGGGAGAAGGGGGAGCAGGCTCCCTGCTGAGCAGAGAGCCTGACTCGGGGCTCAATCCCAGGACCCTGAGATCATGACCTGAGCCGAAGGGAGAAGCTTAACCCACTGAGCCACTCAGTGGGTTAAGGTGTCCCTATCCTTCATTTTGTTAATGTCATGTAGCTTGATGATTGATTTGCAGATGTTGAACAACCCTTGCATCTTGGAATAAATTCCACTTGAGCATGGCGTATGATCTTATTAGTGTATTATCTAATTCAGTTTGCTAATATTTTTTGATGGTTTTTGCATCTGTGTTCTTCAGGGATACTGGCCTGTGCTTTTCCTGTTGATTCCTTGTCTGGTGTTTTAACAGTAATGCTAGCCTCATAACATAAGTTTGGAATGATTAGTCCTTCTGAATTTGGAAGAGTCTGAGAAAGATTGGTATTAATTCTTTTTTGAATGGTGAGTAGAATTCACCTGTGAAACCATCTGGTCTTGGACTTGTTTGTTGGAAAGATTTGATTGCTAATTGAATCTCTTTTCATGATTCAATCTTGGTAGGTTCTATATTTCTAGTAATTTAGCCATTTTTTTTTCAGTTGTCTGATTTGTTAGCATGTAATTGTTCAAATAGTCTTTATGATTCTTTGTATTTCTGTAGGATCAATTGTAACATCTCTTTCATTTCTAATTTTATTTCTTTGAGCCCTCTTTTTTTTTCTTGAGTCTAACTAATGGTTTGTCAGTTGTCTTTATCTTTCAAAAACCAGTTCTTAGATTTATATTTTTTTTGTCTTTTTAGTCTCTATTTCATTTATTTCTGCTCTGATCTTATTATTTCCCTTATTGTATTAACTTTGGGTTTTGTTTGTACTACTTTTTCTAGTCTCTTGAGGCATAAAGTTAGGCTTGTGTTTTTATTTTGTTCTGAGATTTTTGTCCTTTCCCAAGGGAGGCATTTATCACCATGAACTTCTCTCTTAGAACTGCTTTTGCTGTACTCCATAAGTTTTTAACATGTTACATTCCCATTTTCATTTGTCTCAAGGTATTTTTTTTCTCTTTTGATTTATTCTTTGGCCCATTATTGTTCAGTAGCATGTTGTTTAATTTTCACATATAATATTAATTTCCCAGTTTTCATCTTATAATTGATTTCTAGTTTCATACCATTGTGATTGAAAAAGATGCTTGAAATGATTTCAATTTTAAATTTATTAATACTTGTTTCATGGCCTAATGTATGATCTGTTCTGGAGAATGTCCCATGCACACTTGAGAATAATGTATATTCTATTTCTTTTGGCTGGAATGTTCTGTATTTATCTGTTAAATCCATCTGGTTAATGTGTCATTTAAGGCCAATGTTTTCTTATTGATTTTCTGTCTGGATGATCTATCCTCGATATAAGTAGGGTATTAAGCTCATCCATTTTTATTGTACTATTTCTCCTTTTAGGCTTGTTAATATTTGTTTTATAATTTTAGGTGTTCCTATCTGAGTGCATAAATATTTATAAATGTTATATCCTCTTGCTGGATGACTCCTTTATCATTACAAACTCCCTTCTTTGTCTCTTATTACAGTCTTCGTTTTAATGTCTATTTTGTCTGAGGTAAGCATAGCTGCCCCAGGTTTCTTTGGCTTTGCATTTGCATGGACTATCTTTTTCCATTCCGTTGTTTCTGTATGTGTGTATCTTTATATCTGAAGTAAGTCTTTTATAAGCAGTATATAGTTAAGGCTTATTTTTTTATCCACGTGGCCACTCTATGTCTTTTGATTGGAAATTTTAGTCTATTTACATTTAAAGTAATTATTGACAGATATGTACTTACTGCCACTTTTTAAATTATTTTCTGGCTTTTTTATAGTTCTACCTTGTTCCTTTTTTCTCGCTTTCTTTGTGGTTTTTCTTTAGTGGTATGCTTAGATTCCTTTCTCATCATCTTTTGTGTACCTACAGTAGATTTTTGGTTTGTGGTTACCATGAGGCTAAATATAACAACATACACTTGTAGCAGTCTATTTTAAGTTGATAAAACTTAAGTTTGAACATATACTATAGCTCTACATTTTTAGTCTCCCCAACACTCTGCATTTTATTATTATTTGTTCACTTTTAACAATTTCTTTTTTCTCTTATTTTGTGCACTGAATGCATAAAAGAGCTGGGTTGATATAAACCAAAAATTATGATAGTTATGTACATAGGTGTCTTTGAAGGTAAAATAGAGCTCTCAGTTGACCTGAAATGTGCATGCAGCATTAATGAATAATAAAAATTTTTGTTGTCTTATGCCTCTGATACTATGTTACTGTGAATTACTGAATGTGACCTGACCTTACCTTGTCTGATACATTTTCCAAGATGATCTGACCATATATCCACTCTCCATCCTGTGTATTTCTTCAGACATACTAGCTTTCTTGATCTTCTGAAACGAGGCACATCCATTCCCAGCTCAAGACCTTTAAATATAGAAATCTCAAAATTGAAATCACTTCCATCTGATATATGTGTGAAACAATCCCTCACATCTTCCAGATTCTATGTCAAAAAGTTGTCTCCTCAATAAGGCCTCTCCTTACTGCCCTATTTAACATTGCAGTTTCTACATAATCCCCTTCCTCTACCTGGATTAGCTAATTACATATAATTTATCACCATCATATATACATACATACATATATGCATGTATACATATATGCATATATATATATATTGCTCATTTGTTTTTTTTTAATTTTGTTTCTTCTCCAGAACATGAAAGCAAAACTTTTACTTTATTTTTTAAAAGATTTTATTTATTTATTCGACAGAGAGAGAGATCACAAGTAGACAGAGAGGCAGGCAGAGAGAGAGGAGGAAGCAGACTCCCTACTGAGCAGAGAGCCCGATGCAGGGCTCAATTCCAGGACCCTGAGATCATGACCTGAGCCAAAGGCAGAGGCTTTAACCCACTGAGCCACCCAGGTGCCCCTCTACTTTTTTGAGAGAAGTTTTAGGTTCACAATAAAATTAAGAGGAAGGTAAGAGATTTCCCACATGCATCCTGTCCCCACACATGCATAGTCATTCCCATTATCAACATCCCTCACCAGAGTGGCACATTTGCTACAGTTGATGAACCTACATTGATACACCATAATCATTCAAAGTCCATAATTTATAGTTCACTAGCAGGATGTACATGCTATGAATTTGAATGGATGTATAATAACATGTGTCCATTATGATATCATACAGAGTATTTTAAATGCCCTAAAAATCCTCTGTTCTCTGCCTATTGACTCTCCCAATCCCAACCTTTGGAACCACTGATCTTTGTATTATCTCCATTGTTTTGCCTTTGCCAGAATGTCACGTAGTTGGAATTAGACACTGTGTAGTCTTTTCAGATTGGCTTCTTTGACCTCATAATATGCACTTAAGTTTCCTGTGTGTTTTCTCATGGCTTGATAGTTTCTTCTTGTTGTTATTGTCGTTGTTTTAGCACTGAACAATATTCCATTGTCTGGATGTACCATGGTTTATTTACCCATGCATCTGCTAAAGGATATCTTGGTTGCTTCCAAGTTTTGGCAATTATAAATCTGCTATAAACATAGTAGTGCAGGTTTTTGTGTGAACATAAATATTCATCTCCTTTGGGTAAATATTAAGGAGGGTGATTGTGAAATTGTATGGTAACAATATGTTTAGTTTTCAAGGAACTACTAAAATTCCTTCAAAGTGGCTGTACCATTTTACATGCCCACCAGCAGTGAGTGGGAACTTCTGTGGCTCTGTATCTTCACCAGTATTTGGTGTTGTCAGTGTTACAGATTTTGGTGATTCTAATGGGTTTTCAGTGGTATCTCATTGTTGCTTTAATCTGACAGATGATGTGGAACATCTGCTTATTGGCCAGGTTGGTATAACATTTTCGGTGAGGTATCTGTTAAAAGGTCTTTGTCCCCATTTTTTAACTGGCTTGTTTGTTGAGTCGTGTTATTCATATATTTTGGATAATAGTCCTTCATCAGATGTTTCTTTTGCAACTGTTTTCTC
The DNA here is from genome assembly GCA_028533885.1 of Nasua narica. Taxonomy (NCBI): domain Eukaryota; kingdom Metazoa; phylum Chordata; class Mammalia; order Carnivora; family Procyonidae; genus Nasua; species Nasua narica. Next base: position 84,822,116 of record CM052807.1, read on the forward strand.
CCAGTTGGTGGCTTGTCTGTTCATTGTTGAAAGTATCTTTCAAAATGCAGAATTTTAAAATTTTCATTAAGTTCAGTTTGTTCTTTTTTTTTTTCATGGATCATACTTTTTGATGTTGTGTTTTAAAAGTCCTTGCCAAAGCCACAGTCATCTGGATTTTCTAGGCGTTATTTTCTAGGGATTTTATAGTTTTGTATTCTATATTTATGTTTCTGATCTATTTTGGTTTAATTTTTGTGAAGGGTTAAGGTCTATATTTGCATGCATGTTTTTGCATATAGATGTTCAGTTTTGGCAGGGTTTTCTGTCTGTTCTTCAACTGATAAATCCTCATTGCCTTGAAAAGTTCTTGGTGCATATTAGGGTCTCAATAACTCAATATACATTTATGTGTGTATATCACAAAAATAGAAATAAAACTTCATTTGGCTTAAAAAACATTCCCTTTTCTGGGCATCTGGGTGGCTCAATGGGTTAAGGCCTCTTCCTTTGGCTCAGGTCATGATCTCGGGGTCCTGGGATGGAGCCACGCATCAGGCTCTCTGCTCAGCGGGGAGTCTGCATTCCCCCCCTTCGTGCCTCTCTGCCTACGTGTGATCTCTCTCATTAAATAAATAAATATTTTTTAAAAAAGAAACATTTCCCTTTCAAATATTATTTATGGAGAGATTATTTAGTGCCAGGAATTTATTTACTCGTGAGATAATTTCTTAAACTTTTTTTTTTTTTATGGAACACCTGAAACTAGAAACTTTGAAAGGGTTAGGAGATTCAATTAATGGATGAGAATTAAAATAATTGGAAGAAGAAAAGAAAGGAGAAGGAAAGCTAAACTGGCAAGGTTAATAAGTAATCAAATATTTGAGTCCTGAAGGTTTTTGGGGCCAATATATGCTAAAGACTAGCTGCTATTCCTGCTTTCTAGAAAATAAATATGACTTTGAGAATCTCATCAAATTCTGGTCAATGAGTTAGATCTTAGAGGAGATTCTATTTATTTTAGACAGACAAAACAATATAGTATTCATTTCACTTAAGTCTTTTAGAGCAAATTCATTTTCATTAGGGGAACATTAAATTCTTACTATGTTCCAGAAAAACTGCTAAACATTTTCATTTTAATTATGTCATTTAATCTTCACCAAAGTAGTATAGGAGACGGTACCAGGTTAGACTCCAGCTCTGCTTTGACTAAGAAGCACAGAGAGTTTTGTCACAAAGGGTATTTTGAGGTATAGTGCAGAAAGATACTACAATAGGACATTAGGTGGATGCCAGTAGGGCATTAAGGGCTGTTTTGGTTACCTAGGGAAAGGGATGAAAGAAAGCTGGTTAAATGCCAAAACCTATGCATAAAAATTTATAAATATATTGTTATTCCAATCCTTTGGATAAGGAATATGATCTGTTACTCAAAGTGTGCCACATTAGCAGCAGCATCTGCATTATCTGGCAGTTTGGTAAAAACAAAGAATCCCAGACACATTTTAGACCTATGGAATAAAAACTTGAATTTTAACAGTATAATCAAGTGAATCTTATGCACCCTAATGTTAATGATACACTAAACTAGGAGATAGAACAATCTGGATATGAAGTTTGGTTCTACCTTCATGACCTTGGCCAACTACAGACCATGTTCCTTATCCAAAGAGAGGCGAATGCAAAAATATTGAAGGGCTGATATATCCAAGAATAGCCTGTTATAACTTTGGGAATCATTACAGAAAGAGTAACAGAAGTCTTACATCTATTTTTTTCTATGACATGATGGCAAATCTTAGTATGAAGCAAGCACTTTTATTGCACCTTTACTAACAGAAAACGGTCACAAGGCGAACAAAACTAAGTGGATAATCAACCATAGCATATCATACTCCAGTAGGGCAGTAGGGGGCGTGGTGGGAAAGCCCTTGAGTTTTCGGTAGGTGTTTGCATATGATTTCTGCATTGGGGAGAGTATGTGCTATGGCGAGTGCTGTGAATTACATAAGGCTGATGAATCACAGACCTGTACCCATGAGACAAATAATACATTATATGTTAATTTAAAAAATAGGGTTTGGCCATGCCTATCCCCCACTAAACCAAGATGGTTACTAAGGGGGAAGTTAAAATACAAAGAAATATAAATTCTCTTATTTCCCATAGAAATTGAGCATGATTGGGTAAGATTGCTTAAATTATTGTGTTAAACTAAGTTTGAAAGATTTTAGATATTTGGCTAAATGTCACTCCTCCCACCACACATAAACTCCTGCCTGGTAACTGCCTAGAAAGTATCAAGAAGATGCTCATGAGATCAAATAGAGATAAAATAAATAATTCACTCTACCCCTCCATACCTGAACTATACTGGGAGCTAAATTTTGCAACATTAGTGTTTTAACATTTGGAATGCAATCCATTCTGACCTACTACCTGTGCTTTTAAAAATTTTGTTACATTGCTTTGCTTAATCAGACAAATATCTGATAATAGTAACAGTATTTTAGATTATTATTTAGAATAATTTACTGCTAATTTTATGAGCAATTTTATAAATATTGGTACTTCACTGAACCTGCTTTTAAAAAATTGCGTTCAGTTGCCTTTAATAGTTACTTAATAAATTTAATGAAGGTTTTTAAGAAGCACATATAAATTTGAAAAAAAAAAAAAAAAGGAAACCATCCAAATGACGGTTGGATTGTTTTTAAGTTAAGGACCTTATTTATAGCTGCTATGATTGAATTATGCATACAAAACTGAAAAAACAAATTTTATTTTCCTCTACTGGTTTTTATAGTCAAAACCACAAAGCTATTATTTTGTTTAATTATAGTCTTTTTCAGGTCTTTTGCATTCTATTTCTTTTGAAGTGTATGCAGTTCACTATGTCACTTTTCACCTCAGGGTGACAGTCCCATTTTCTAAAACTTCTAAAAACTCATGAACCATACTTCATGAGTTTTTAAAACATTATTTTCTTTTGACCAGCCATATGAAAAGAGTGGAAATTAGTAACAATAATAAGCCTATTTCTATGGAAATGGTCTAGATATTATTTAATCAATCTTGCTAGAAGCTGAACAATTCATGGACTTCTTGTTGAAATTCAATAAGCAGCTTATGAATCCTTGAATTGATTCTGTTTTAAAAAAAATCAGGGCCCCTGGGTGGCGCAGTTGGTTGAGCGACTGCCTTCAGCTCAGGTCATGATCCCGGGCCCGGGAGTCCTGGGATCGAGTCCCACGTCGGGCTCCCAGCTCCATGGGGAGTCCGCTTCTCACTCTGACCTTCTCCCTTCTCATGCTCTCTCTCACTCTCTCTCTTCCCTAATAAATAAATAAATAAAATCTTTAAAAAAAAAAAAATCAGATACTGGTAAGTTCCAATGGTGACAAATGCTAAGCAGTACAAATTCAAACTGGCTATGAAACATCTCCATTTTTAAACTCATCGCAAGTGGGCTCTTGACAGTGAGAACAGAGAAGGTGTGAGTATAAGGTAATGAAACTCATTTTCTTAGCTGGTTTATAAAACAGGCTCTCTGACCAGTTTCAGATGAGTTCCAAAAGTGTTTCAAGCCATGGTAGCATCATTGTAATTAATGTACAGTCTCCCAGGGTGATTTCTTAGAAGGTCAGAACTTGGTATTTGTTAGCAATTGTCCTTGTTTTTTCCTCGTCACACCTTTTAAGTTGGTGTAAGGTACTTTGCACCTGGAAGAATGCCTTTTAAAGGCCCTTGGAAAGGATGGTGCAAGGAGCCTCGTTCACATGTGGAGTGTAGGAAAAGAAAATCCAATTACATCCCTCGGTACTATCACTACTAAGCTTGTGAATTCACTACTGTGAATTCCTTATCCTGCCATGGATACTTTTTTTTTTTTTTCACTTACATTTTAACATTCAATGAAATAATGGTTTCAGGTGTAGAATTCAGCGTTACATTTTTAATTGCTCTCCTTAACAACCTTTATCCAAAAGCTTTAGAAGTAAACAGCTCTCTACCCATTATCCTATTACCAGTGAACAGTCTCTCAATCCTGACCTAATTTTTAGAAAGGAAGAACAAAAAAACAAAACAAAACAAACAAAAACTAGCATTTAAAAAATCATTCTGAAATACAGTTTCTACAAACGTTTTCCTGTGGGTGAGCTTACAAGCTTATTAAACATTTGTAATCACAGAACTTAAAATATGGAACCACAAGCGCGTTAGCACAGTGTGTAATCTGAGTGCTCGCAGGATATGCAGGACTCACAGGGAGCTGATTTCTAGAACTGTCGCTGCACCAGCTGTCCGGAGAGGAGAGCGGAAGCAGCCAGTCCACCCTCCTATCTCCCTTGGAGGAGAATTGGTGGTAGCAACAATCCATGTGGGCGGAAACTGAGGAAATGGAGGAATAAAGTAGAGGAGGAGGGGAAGGTGGCGCACGCACGGCTGTGATGGAATAAATGACACAGCTTGAATTCAACAGCGCTTCTGTTCCTGTTCTTAGACTGATGAAGTGCAAAGCCCTTTTTTCTCCCCCTCCTTTTTAAATTAGCAAACATAATCCTCACTAAGCACCTGGCCATCTCGCTCCTAGACCGCATCGGTGTCTGTTTCCTTTCATCTGTCATTTTAATGCAAAATATGAATGCAGTTTCACTGCTTTAAGAGATTCACTGGGAGCCTACTGATATTTTTCCAAGGACAAGAACACTTAAAAATACATCTTTTATCAGAATTTCAAGTATTGGAATAATAGAGGAGTGATGACAAGAATAAGCAAATGGCTTAGGGGAAAATCATAATCTACTTTCCCAAAGTAATAGTTTTTAAGAATCCTATTGCTAACACAAGTCATAACTAAATTGTTACATAATCAAAATGAATAATAGACTATGTAACTAAATGTTAGGCTTTCAGTTTCTCTCTCTCTCTCTCTCTCTCTCTATCTCTCTCTTTTTCTAAAGGGATGAAGAATATAGGATGTAGCAGGATTGGGCTGAAATGAATAGCCCAATTACACAAATATATTTTTGGTTGATTTGGATAAATATTAAAAATTTTGTTACATCCATATATCAGCATGACCTTTTCTTCAATGACATAAATGTTTAAATCCCCTTTGGGTGCTCATGTGAATTCAGCCCAACCACCAGGTGTGTACCTGGTTGCAATTAGCTGTAAACACACAATTCCCAAGGTAGACTGCTTAAGGTTGAGTGGAAACGCTGCCATTAGTATTTCTTAGACACAAATAGGTTATTGCTATATCAAGGCCTACGCATCCTCCCATCCAGGAATGTGTCTAGCAGTGCTAGTTTCTGACTTCTAGCTATATTGTTCACAGGTTAATCTTTTATCAGACATTATTTGAGTTGAGTGTATACACAAACTAAGATGAGACCAATTGAAAGCTTTAAAAGCTCCAGTTCTCTTGGGTCCTGAATATAGTCATCCAAATGGCAATTCAGCCAAGCCTGTGCTGTGTCCTGAATCAGGAGCACCGGTTATTTCATGCGCCCACTTCACTTTAGTGTATGTGAAAGCTTACATACAAAAAGCAGGGCAGTAGCTATACAGAAAAAAGGACAGGTAAATATAAACATACAAAAGATGTCAAGTTGGACCCATACCTTCCAGGACACTTGGTTTTAGAAAAAAAGAATGTGAAATTAAAAAATAATTATGCATGGGAGGAAAAGTCCAATTATGTGGACATTGCAGAATGCTTTTGGGAATTCTCCATTCAAATGTGGGTGTAGACACCACCTGATTTCATTTGTTATGTGTTTTTACAAGTTCCACATTTAAAAGCACGTTCTAAAGTCTGTGCTGCAGAGCTAATGTGAAAATAGCCTATTTCTAAAATTATTTTCCTATTGCTGTTACTGCAGAATCTACTTTTGAAAATAATTAGACTCTTAATATCTTACAAACTTAAGTTGAGAAATCTCATGAATAAAATATTCACAGGGATTTCTATTTGGCAATGTGTGAAATAATGGATCCCTGTACCATATTTATGTTATGAAATGGTAGCTCCACATTTGACGAAGAATTTTCTAAGTACTGACTAAAGATCTTTGGTATGTTTTATCATTTTAGCTGTATGGAGACTGTCAAATTATCATAAGCTCTGATAAAAGTTTACTCAGTTGAAGATCTAGTTCTTCATAAAAAATTATAGTTAATCTAAACTGTGGATGGATTACCTCAGATTCACAGAAAATACATTTCTGTTTTCAGAGAAGATAACTATTTCAAAGACTAAACACTTTCACAACATATGGTAAGATTGTTTTGTGAAATAGTCTATACTAGAAAGATCATGGGATTTCAAATTCCGGTTTATCTGGATTTTATTTCTGTGGTCTACCACTTACTTGCTTTTTAGCAAGACAATCATAAAGTCACAAAGTCTTGGTTTTCAGATCTATTAAGTAGAGTTGGCAATTTATCTCATGGAAATTTTTGTGAGGATTTAAATGATATGAGTAAGTTGTTTCGGACAGAGAACAGAAGTATTGACCTAAAATCGGGAAGTTGAATCAGTTCATACTCCAAAAGAAATTACGGCAATCTAAGATGTAAGGAGGATCAAGCCAAAGACAAAAGTGGTCTTGTTTCAATGAAATAAAAATGTCAGAAGTAGTTAAGATGAGGTCTTATCCTCCACCAATAGAGAATGTAAAGAGATGGAGTGAGAAGGAGAGACTAAGTATTACATAATTTAGCAATTCATATTGAAAGTTTTCATCTTCAGGTCAGTAGATCAAATATGATCTCAGGCAGTACAGAACACTCTAAATATACCCGTGGTTCCTGCTGTGAAAAAGACAGAATATAATTAAGCTCTCATCCCACCCAGGTCCACACCAGACTCGGCTCACCCAGGCATGAGTCATAGCTCTGATGGGTTGATTGCCCTGGGCAGAGCCAAAGTAGTGATTAAATAGCTCAGAGCTTTGGAGCTTGGGGGAACCTCTGCTTTAATTCTCCCTCAAGCTTAAATTAAGGCTGATTCTGGAGGATGTCCAGTGATTGCTAGGGATTTAAGAGGATGGTCTTCTGCAAACCATCCACAGGAACTGACGCCAACAGTCTCTTCACTGAGCAGATGAAGTGCAGGTTGGGGAGCTCTTGGGCTAATTTGTTTCTCATATATGATGAATGTTTTCAAATATAAATTATTAATTGTGCTTTAAAATTGACTGTATAAAATGAATTTTCAGTTAACCTACACTCCAAATGGTCTGCAACAAATAAACAGCTAAAGATGTGAAAACATTTCTTTACTCAACATATGACTAAGTTATTCTTTTGAATAAAACATTACTTCCCCTCCTCTGGGCTCTAGAATATATTAATTGACTCTTATTTTATCACATGAGAACACTTTATTTTAAGGATCCAAAAAGACCCTTTCTAAACTGCTCAAAATAATCTATTTTAAGTTGATTGGCACAGAAGGTTATAGTGGATACTAATTAGTTTCACTGGTTGAACATGATGCTGCTGCTAAGATCTGTCGCTTAAGTTTCGCATATCTAGGTTATCCATAGATTATTTATGCATTGTGTATCCAAGTTATCCATGGATATTTGTGCATTGCCTATCCAACTGTACATGGAGAATTTTAGCTCCACACCCACAGTTGTGCATATTCATGGTTATACGAATTTTAAAACATCTACCATATTAAATATGTGAGAAAGACTATTTAACCCATCACCACTCTTCATTGTTCAAAATGAATATATTTGGAGGAGTTCTGAGGACAAAATGTATTTATGTACAAAGTGGCTCTATACATTTAATTTGGGGCTTCTATAGCCTCATAATCAAGCATAAGTGGACAGAATTTACATAGAGTGTATATTGTTGTTGTGGTAAATAACTTCCTTTAAAAAAGTATTTGAACAAGCGGGATACTTGGGTGGCTCAGTCAGTTCAGTGTCTGACTCTTGATTTTGGCTCACGTCATGATCTCAACATCCTGAGATGGGGCTTCATGATCACAGGCAGTCTGCCTGAGATTCTCTTCCTCTCCCTCTTTTCCACTGCTCTCGCTCACTTGCTCTCAAAATAAATAATTTTTTTTTAAGTATTTGAACAGTTGGGTTTCATTTTCAGTTCTAAGTAACTGGAAGTGCTTTTTCTCCACTGGAAAGAAGAATATACATTTTATCATGATTAAAATCTCTCACTCTGAGGCTGTACCCTTCTCATACATTTATAGTATCTATTTGTCCAATTTGATTCAAGGGGCCTTGAACAGTGAACTATATAATGAAAGCTTTACAGTTGAATTCAGATCATGTGTCATACTCTGGAACTCACATTCCAGCTGTTTCATTTGGGGCAGATGTTTAACCCCTCTCAGACTTTTTTTTTTTATTATTTGGTAAGACAGTTGGTAAGCTGATAAGTTTATAAGGCATTTTAAAAAAGAAACAGAAGTATTCCCTGAATTCCCTCATTATGCCTAGCTAAATCTTAGACACTCAGTACTGTTTGTAAAACCACATTGTTTCTCCCTTTTTTTAAAAAATTGTTAAAACATTATTTCAGATGAAAAACATTAATATTTGTATATGTTCAAAATAATCATTATGACAAATCTGGTTAAAGACTTATAATTTCTTGTGAGGACTACTAAGAACTTCTCTTTAAGCAACTTGCAAATATTAAATACAGTCTTATTACAATCACCCTGCTGTACTTATTTTATTATAACTTAATTTTAATCTTTTGACCCCCCCCCTTCACCCATTTTGCTCTCTGCTTTCCCAACTTCTGGCAATGACCAATCTGTTTTTTGTATCCAAAACTTTTGTCTTGTTTTATTTTGATTCCACATGTACTTGAGATCATATGGTATCTGTCTTTCTCTGACTTATTTCACTTAGCATAATGCCCTCCAAGTCCATCCATGTTGCAAATGGCAAGATTTCAGCCTTTTTTAAGGATGAATAATATTCCATTCTGTTCCATATACTCCGTACTCACACACACACACACACACACACACACACACACATACACACACACACAAGCACAACCCACATCTTTATCTATTTATCCACTAATGGATACTTTGGTTGTTACCACATCTTAGCTTTTACAAATAATGCTACAATAAATATGGGATGCATTTAATCTATTCTAGTTAGTGTTTTCATTTTTCTTGAACTAAATACTCAGCTGGAATTTCTAGATCATATGACAGTTCTATTTTTAATTTTTTCAAGTACCTCACTACCATTTTCCTTAGTGGTTGCAACAATTTACATTCCCATCAACAGCACACAAAGGTTTTTACATCCTCACTGGATACTTCTGTATTTTGTCTATTTAATAATAGCAACTCTAACAGGTATGACCTGATACCTGGTGGTTTGATTTGCATTTTCCTGATCATTAGTGATACTGAGCATCTTTGCATGTACTTACTGTCCATTCATATGTCTTCTTGGACAGATATTCAGAATTTCTGCCTATTTCTTAATCCAATTATTTGGGGGGTTTTGCTATTGCACTATAAGTGTTCTTTATATATTTTAATATCAATTGCATATCAGATATTTTCTCTCATACAGTATGATACTTTTTCATTTTGCTGATGGTTTCCTTTGTTGGACAGAGGTTTTCAATTTAATGTAGTCCTACTTACTTTCTGTTTTGTTTTGCTTTGCTTTTGGTGCAGATTCAAAAAATGATCACCACGATTGATGTCAAGAAGTTCACCATCTATGTTTTCTTCTAAGAGTTTTATGGCTTCAGGTCTTACATTTAAGTCTTTAATGCATTTTGACTTAATTTTTGTGTATGATGTCGGATATTGGCCCAGTTTCATTCTTTTGCAAGTAGCTATCTAGTTTTCCAAGCAACATTTGTTAAAGAAACTATTCTTTCTCCGATGTATACTGCTGGTTTTTTTGTTATAAATTAATTGCCCATGTATGTGTAGGTTTATTTCTGAGTTCTCTATTTTTTTTCCATTTATCTAAGTGCCTATTTTTATGCTTATGATTACTTTAGATTTATAATATAGTTTAAACTCCAGGGGCTTGAAGTTTCCAGCTTTATTCCTCTTGAGAGACAAAGTCTTTTCTTTTCTTTTTTTTCCTTGACTATTCAGGGTCTTATGTGGTTCTATACAAATTTTAGGATGCTTTGTTCTATGTCTGTGAAAAATACTATTGGAATTTTCATAGGATTGCATTGAATCTGTAGATAGCTTTGGGTAGTATGGACATTTTAAAAATGTTCTTTCAGGGCCTGGATGGCTCAGTTGGTTAAACGACTGCCTTAGGCTCAGGTCATGATCCTGGAGTTCGGGGATTGAGTCCCACATCGGGCTCCCAGCTCTGCGGGGAATCCGCTTCTCCCTTTGACCTTCTCTCCTCTCATACTCTCTCTCACTTTCTCTCTCTCTGTCTCAAATAAATAAATAAAATCTTTAAAAAAATAAAAATAAATAAAAAATGTTCTTTCAGCTGGTGAGCACAGAATATATTTTTATTTCAGTCATCTTCAATTTCTTTCATCTATGTTTCATAGTTTTCAGTGTATGGGTCCTTCACTTCCTTGGTTGAATTTATTCCTTATTTTTTGTTGTTGTTGAAACTTTAAATGAGATTGTGTTCTTAATTTTTCTTTGTGACAGCTCATTATTAGAAATGCAGAGAAATACAACAGATTTTTGTGTACTGATTTTGCATCCTGAAACTTTACTAAATTTGTTGATTATAACAGTTTTTTAAAGGAAGTCTTTAGTGTTTTCTACATACAATATCATGTTATCTGCAAATAGCATCAGTCTTCCTTTCCAATTTGGATGCCTTTTACTGTTTGTTTTCTTGCCTAACTGTTGCAGCTAAGACTTAAAATACTTTGTTGAATAAAAGTGTCAAGAGTAGGCATTTTCTTATTTTAAGGAAAAGCTTTTAGCTTTTCACCATAGATAGAGTATTATGTTAGTTGTAGGCTTGTCATATATGGTCTTTATTATGTTGAAGTTCATTCCCCTTATACCCACTTTGCTGAGATTTTTACCATAAATACATACTGAATTTGTCAAATGCTTTTTTCTGTATCTATTGAGATGATACTGAGATGATATGATTTTTATGCTTTGTTTTGTTAATGTTATGTATCACATTGATTGATTTGAGGATGTTGAATCATCCTTGCATCCCTGGCATAAATCTGCTTGAGCATGGTGTATGATCTTTTAAATGTATTGTTAAATTTGATTTGAGGATATTGAATCATCCTAGCATTCTTGGCATAAATCTGCTTGATCATGGTGTATGAACTGTGCAATGTATTATTGAATTCACTTTGCTAATATTTTGTAGAGAATTGTTATATCTATGTTCACCGAGGGTTTTGGCCTGTAATTTTTTTTTCTTTTGATATTCTAGTCTGGTTTTAGAATTAGGGCATGTCTAATACTTTATTAGGATATAAAATTAGTTTGCAAGTATTTCGCTCTTGCTCTCTCTCTTTTTTTTTGGAAGCGTTTGGGAGGGATTGGAATTAATTCTTTGGATGTTTAATAGAATTCAGCAATAAATCTGGTCCGGGACTTGGGCTTATTGGGAAGTGTTTAATCACTGATTTACTCTCCTTACTAGTATTGTTCTTATTTTGAATGTTTTTATGATTCAATCTTGGTGGGTTGAATGTTTCCAGGAATTTATCTATTTCTTCTAGGTTGTTCAATTTGTTGGCATGTACTTATTCTTACCAGTCTCATAATTCTTTGAATTTCTGTAGTATTGTCCTCTTTCATCTGACTTTGTTTATTTGAGTGCACTCTCTCTCCTATATTATATCTCTGGTGACCCTAGCTGAAGTTTTGTTAACTTTATCTTTTTAAAGAACCAGTTCTTAGTTTCACTGATCTTTTCTGTTTTTTGTTTTTGTTTTGTTTTTGTTTTAAATCTCTAGTTCATTCATTTCTGCTTTGATCTTTGTTATTTCTTTCCTTCTTCTAACTTTGGGTTTGATTTGTTTTAGTTCCTTGAGGTGTAAAGTTAGGTTGTTGACATTTTTTCATATTTCTTGAGGTAGGCATTAATCACTCTTATCCTCCCTCTTAGAACTGTTTTTGCTGCGTCCCATAAGTTTTGGTATGTTGAATTTCCATTTTCATTAGTCTCAAACTATTTTTTGTTTGTTTATTTTCTCTTGATTTCTTCATTTACCCATGGATGTTCAGGAGCATATTGGTTATCGCCACATACTTGTGAATTTTCCAGTTTTCTTATAATACTTATTTTTATACCATTGTGGTGAACAAAGATACTTCATATAATTTCAATTTTAAATTTATTAAGACTTTATTGTGGCTTACTCATCTATCTTGGAGAATGTTCCATGTGCATTTGAGAAAAATGTGCATTCCTTTGCTTTTGGGTGGAATATTCCATATATATATATATATATATATATATATATATATATATATATATATATATATATATCTGTGAAGTCTACCTGGTCTGCTATATCTTTTCAAGCCATTGTTTTCTTATCTACATTCTGTCTGGATAATCTGTTCATTAATATAAGTAGGGTTATTTATCCTTCTACTTAATACATACTTAATTCTACATACTTAAATTTAATAATTAGCTTTTATTTATTAATCACCTTTTACACTTGTCCTTACCTTAAATAACAATCAAAGTAGATGTATATAACTGGCTACCATGAAGAATATAAGATAAAATAAAGGAAAAATTAGTTCAATGATTAATGAGAATTATGCATTTATTTTCTTTATTTCTTGTATTTATGTGAAGACTTTAAAACTTAATAACTAATATTTTACATTTTGCTCTCCAATGTATGACAACCCCCAAAAACCAAAAACTAAAAACCAACATCTAATGACATTTCCAGTAAAACCCAGGAACAGGTTTTCTTCTCTCCTTATCTAAGTCAATACTAGATCAATTTCTTTTTCAATAGATACAACAGTATTGCAAATTCCTTTTATAAGTGAACTTGCATGCTTTCGATCAGTTATTGTTTCTGTCCTCTTATGTTATTTAAATGAAAGAACAATCTTAATTGGCAGAAACTCATTTATTAAAAGGATTTATTAAATATTTTTCAAGAATTTTACCCCTCTATAAGAGCTACAAAATGGCAAAAAATAGTGGGTTTTTTCTATTTATGCCTAATCAGATTGCATAATGTGGAAATGATGTTAACCTGCTTATCACATGTGGAATGCAGTACAAAATGCATAATCATATGGGAGACTTATCATTTGAATTAAAATACATGAATGAATTGAAATACTGAAACTGTACATATAGCTTAAACTTAGTAACTTATTTGGTTTGTGACAAAAAATGTAAAAAACCAACTTTAACTCAAGTAAAATAATGTAATATGGGTGCATTAATCTCTACATTTGAAATTTTAAAATTTATTTCTTCATAATTGTCATTGATTTCTAGATTTTATTTTCATAAAATTTTTTAAAAGATATTTATTTATTTATTTGACAGGGAGAGAGATCACAAGTAGGCAGAGAGGCAGGCAGAGAGAGAGGAGGAAGCAGGCTTTCCCCGCTGAACAGAAAGCCTGATGCGAGGCTCGATCCCAGGACCCTGAGATCATGACCTGAGCGGAAGGCAGAGGCTTTACCCCACTGAGCCACTCAGGCGCCCCTCTTCTTTATTTTCTTATATTATTTGTTTAGATGTCTGACTCTCCAGCAAAAGCCCTATCTTCCTCAACTAGTATTCCCATTTAACCACTGTATTGTGCTTCACCTAGTACAGGAGAATGTTTATTATAAAAAAGAGTTATGTAAATAATGGTACAGATATAAACTATTATGTACAAATTAAAGTTCTTTGAAAGAATAGTTAATTGCATAGCAAGTATTTTAAAAACAATCTAAAAGGAGCAAAGCATGATTTAAATTTATCTAATCATAAATATAATTCTAGCTTTATATAGAAATGCATACACATACATATGAAAATGCTAAAGATTAGTACAAGATAATATTCTATATGCTGAGGATTGGGAGCTAGAAAGTAAGATTAGAGCTATTACTTTTATTCTTTATATATTTTATCTCAAATTCCTACAGTGAATATTATTTTTATAATTAATACATAATTTAATAATCATGTTTTAAAATATATTTTGAATAATTAACAGAGTTTAGTGTTAACTTTTTAAAAGCTACTGGCTCACTTTATTAATATCCAATCTAATCTTCTTCCCAGAGACAATCACGTACCTTTCATTACTCTAGCAGGAATGGAAAAGTACAGCTAAGTTCCTTGTTTACTATTACAAGTTAAGGAAAAATAAATTACTCCACCTTCTCCTATTTATATCTCTAATTTAAAACTGCATATATCGATTAGGAAAATCTAAAGTTAAAAAAAGATTCTGATCTATCAACTTTGGAGTATTTCAGTATGAAGATAATATCAATAATATTTTTTTGTGAGTTACTGGTTTCCAGTTTTACACTTAAAAAAAGGTTTTTTTAAAACAGAGTTGAAGGAGCACAAATAGAATTACATTTTTATTTTATCTTTTAAACTTTAGTATGAGCTTTAAATCAGTTCATAGAACTTTTTCAATTTTTATATATTCTTTCCTTTGTGAAAGTAATAAATGTTGAAAGTTTCTATAAAATATAAGTGCCACTTGATACATTGATAAAACAAAGCTATGAAGAGCATATCACATAGACAAGACCCAACTGGGCATGAGTTTTAACTGTAATCTTAGCTGACATTTATCTAAGATTGTCTTCTACTTTGTCATTACATTATTACAGGTACAAGTTTGGCCCATAAATCAGAGGTTCTCTAATTCTGTCTGAAAAATCAAGGTTGATTTATTTAAATTTATCTGGAATCTCAAGGCTGTTAGAGGGTGGATTATTAAATAGAGATGTATGGCTCTCTGCAAGGTAGCCGACATTGCACTATGGTCCATAAAAGCTCTATACTTCAGTCTTTTAACTTACCAAAACTCTATTTCAGAATAGAAGGTATAAAAAAAAAATAATCTTCACTTTATTGAAAAGCTTCAACCTATCCTGTTTTACTCATAGAAAAATTCTCTCAAACTGACCTTGGAAAGCTTTCTGAGAGCTTGTTCTTTTTGAAACAAAATCTTCCATACAAGAATTCTACCCAGGAGGTTTAGAGATGGTTTCATCTCCATTTGGTACATGGAGATTCTGAATAGTTAGGTAAATTTTCTGGTCTGTCGTATGGATCAGTGCCAGATTCCTATCTCCCAATTTACCACTCTAATAGTATTTTCTCATTGAGTATGCATGGATATGAGGACAATGACATATGTGCACATATATTAAATTACTGCCATCCTTTATTAAATTTACATCTCGAAGTGTTTGATTTTCAAAAGAAAAATTTGGGTCCTTTAAATAGCATCCAAAACAAACCAGTGATGACAAAACTCTAACTTTATCTTTAAAAAACCATAAACCAATCTGAGATTGAGTAACTGTTTAGTTATATATCTTTATGCTTGATATATTCTTATTTGAAATTTTGGCCTTTATTTAAAATCTCTTGTTACACAAAATTTTATATAAGGACAAATTGCAGTTGATTTTCAGTTCATTTAGTGCCTCAGTAAAACAAACTTTATTAAGTTCTAAGTTTCCAGAAAGTATTGGGTCTTTTTAAGCTCTAATTGTACTTTTAAAACCAGTCCATAATTTTCTCTTTTGAAGGCAGATAACAATTTTTTAAAAGATTTTATTATTTGAGAGAGAGAGAGCACACAGACAAGTGGTTAGGGGGAACAGAGGGAGAGCAACAAGTAGACTCTGCGCTGGAGCCTGAGATGAACCTTGATCCCAGGACCCTGAGATCATGACCAGAGCTGAAATCAATAGTTGGACGCATAACCGACTGAACCACCCAGGCACCCCTGAAGGAAAATATGTTAAAACTTATTTAACTTATTTGCCAAGATTACTGACTAAAGCAAGTATGATGGCAAAATAAATGACTTTTTAAATCTAAAATTATTTAAAAAATGAAAATTCTAGAATTTATAGGGATAACCTCTATCATGAACTTCTTTTACTAAAATGATAAGAACATAAGTTAATAAAAGTTTCAGAATTATGCCACTTGAAGAAATCTTTCATAAATGTTACAGAGACTTAATGTCTTCACTTCATAAAGTACTACTTTAGTGCTTACACTTGGACTGGTTCTCTTCTGTAAGACCACTGTGAGGTGATAAATTGAATCCACCTGTGAATGGAGAAAACCATACAAAGCTTCTAGGCTTCTGTTTTGAACTAGTGTGTGCTTCTTGTATCAAGAGCGGGGAGGAAGGGCAGGGAATAAAATAGTTGGCTTGGATCATGGCAATGCTGCAAATGGATAAAGTAGAAAAAGAACTTAGGATCATGTTTTTGCTTCTTTCTCCCATTACCTTGGGGCAAATAGTGCCTGTCTGACACTAGCAATATTTCAGAGCACTCGTCAGAGATTTGCTAGGGATAATCTGAAGCCTTATACATTTAAGAATTTGATGAAAACAGATAAAACTAAATTTAGGTAGTGCTTCCCCACCTCTCTTTTTCTAAATGTACTGGCCTGATAAATTATAATCTAAACAAGGTCTTCTAATGTTTTACCTGGGGAGAGAAAAAGGGTAAAGCTTTTTCTGACTCTAGGTAGTAAAGAGTGAATTGTCCCTGGTTTTCTGGTGACTTTGGATCTTCATCCTAGGGCTCATTTGCTCTTTATTCCTTCAGGTCTATGGAGCTGTCATGGCCTTTCCACTTTGTCTGACAAATAGTTGATATACTAAGGGCAAATGAGCTCACTGGGTAATATAAAATAAAAAATCAACCTCTCCCAGCACACCATTTATTAAGTGAACTGTCCTTCACTCTGAAGGTAATCTTGAACTAGTAGATGAAATCACCCAAACTCATTTATCCCCCATCCACAAAATAATCTGTTATTGCTGGTCCAGAAAAATATTAAAAAACTTATCAACAACAGTAAAAAGAACCCATCATTCACAAAAAGACTAGTGTGAGAACATAAAGTAAAAATTAGAATTTTTCAGCAAAAGAAATACTCCAAACCATGAAGCAGAAGACCACTGGTACAGAATATCAATATAAATTGAATCCAATTAAATAATCATTGCAGTTAAGGTAAACCACAATGAATTGGAAATTCAAAAACTGAAAATAGAAGCAGAAAACAACATTACTCAGGAAGTTAATTGAAGTAAAGTAGAAAATCAACTCAAATAAATATTAAGATATAAAGTACCTAAGGAAGGTAAATATGATTGAATGTACAGTGAGATACGGAAAATATCAATGCAAAAAGGAAACAGAAATAAAATCTGAAAAAAAATATTTTCTTAAAAGATGTTGAAGACAGACACAGGAGATCCAACATACATACAATTAGAACTGAAAGACTAAGAACAAAACAATGATAAAGCTAAATACTTCAAATTTTTCTGAAATAAAAGCAGACCTGATTTCTCTATTAAAAGGATCCCTCTGTACCAAGAAAAATTAACCAGGTGGGGTCGTTTAAAATATATCAAAGTAAAATTATTAGAAAAAAAAACTGTGCTTCCAGGCGAAAATAGTCACTTGTTATTTATAATAGTCACAATTATACCAAGAAATTGGTATAATTTTTTTTGTGTGTGAAATGTCTGCTCAAAATTTTTTTCTTTTGTTTAAACTAAGTTGGTTCTCTTATTATTGAGTTATGAGCTTTATAAAGTCTATTATTAAGAAATGTTATCATACACATGTTCTCAAATATTTTCTCCCGGTTTGTAGCATTGCATTTTCACATATACTTGTTAAACATTTGAAATGTGGCAAGTATAACCTAGGGAAATGGAATTTAAAAATTTAAATTTAGTCAATTTAAATTGAAATACAAATAGGCAAAAGAAGATAGATGAATGCCTAATCAGCACCTAAAAAAATATTCAACACCATTAATCATTTGACAAATGCAAAATAAACTGACATACCCTTCTAGATCCACTAGTACAACTAAAATGAAAGGAGATGGCAATATCAAGTGTCTCTGCAAATGTAGAACAACTGGAAATCTCATCTATGGTTGATATAAATTCCACATTAGACTATACATTACCAGATGATCCTACAATCCTACTCCTTTGTATTTAACCAAGAGAAATGAAACTTTATGTCTGCTCAAAGACTTGCAAGTGAATGTTCATAAAGTTTTATTCATAATGTCCGCAAACTGAAATAACCCAAATGTCTATCAACTGGTGAATGAATAAACAAATTGTGGAAAATCTATACAAAAGGAACAAACTGATTATTCACAATAATAAAGATGAATGTTACAAGCATATATTAAGTAAAAGGATCCTGAAACAAAAAATCATATACTGTATAGTTCCAACTATATAAAATTTCACAAAAAGCAAATTTAATAATAATTGTCAGGGTTGGGATGGGTATGTGGAGGGTATTTATTGCAAAAGGGCATGATGTAATTTGGGGTAATGGAAATATTCTATGCCTTGATTATGGTAGCAGTTATAGGAGTATGTACATTTGTCTCAAAACTTATGCAATTCACTTAATATTGATGAATTTTACTGTGTGTAAAGTATACCCGGAGCTGATAATATTCCTAGAAATGAATGACTTTAAAAATAGTACTTATAAAAACCTATAGAATTCAAAACTGCTGCTTTGTACAAATCTTATAGCTTAAATATCTATATTACAAAGTAGGAAGCACCAAAATGAATGAGTTCAACATCGAATTTTTTTTAACTGCTATCAAATACATCCAAATAAACAAAGCAAAAGGTAATAAAAGAAAAATTTAAATCTTAACATATACAAGAACAAATGCAATAAAGAGGTCATTACAGCAGCTAAGAACAAAAACATAGGCAAATTTGGTAAGATCAATTAGATTTTCAGTGTGAGTTCACTGGGGCTTATTGCATTATTTATTAAAATTAATGACCAAACAAAAGTGTGCTAATGGATAGTAGTGACAATGATAAATATGTTCAATGAACCAGAGATTATTTTTCATCTAATTCTGTGCATCTGAAGTACAGTGAAGAAAAATACTGTTTTGGAAAACCTTGATACTTTTTTTTTTTTACCTTGATACTTTACAAACGCAAATAATGATAACAAAGGCTAATACAATTGATTCTTGAACCATGTTAAGGTCAGGGTTGCCAACCGCTGTATGACTGAAATCCAGACATAACTTTTGGCTCTCCAAAAACTTAACTACTAATAGTCTACTGTTGACCGGAAGCCTTGCTGGTAACTTAAACAGTTAACATATATGTTGTATGTTGTATGGATTAATACTGTATTCATATAATAAAGTAAAGTAGAAAAAAATGTTATTAAGAAAAGGAACGGGCTACCTGGGTGGCTCAGTCAGTTAAGCATCTGCCTTTGGTCATGATCCCAGGACACTGGGATCAAGTTCCTCTTCTGGCTCCTTGCTCAGTGGGGAGTCCGCCTCTTCTCCCTCTGCTGCTCCTTCTGCCACTGTCCCTGCTTATACTCTGTCTCTCTCAAATAAATAAAATCTTTAAAAAAAAATCATAAGGGAAAATACACTTACAGTACTGTACTGTATTTATTTTTTAAAAAATCCACATAAGTGACCCATGCAGTTCAAACCTGTGCTGTTCAAAGGTCAACATATCACTTCTGAAAGGTGTATATATATCAAGATATGACCTGTTTGAATCTTCTGTTTTAAACTTTCCAAATTTTCAAGAAACTATCTTTTAAAGGAAATATCAAGATTATTAACCATATTAATTTTTAACAACTTAATTAAATTTTTGAAATAGAGTAACACAACAGGATGCACATTTTGTATGTGATTACAAATAAGTACTATAAAATATTTCTACCCAAGGAAGTGCATTGTAGCACACACACACACACACACCACACATAGATATGTTTTATATGGTATACATACCATAATATGTTGCATATAAAAATACATATATATATTTGCAGCTTCTGTTCATTATAATACTAGAAAATATTTTTTTTAAGCTTGCTGATACAAGTACTAATCTCTACCACTGCAGAACAATGTGGTATATAAGGAATTTGTGCAGTTGATAAAAAACCATTGGAGAACATCAATATTAGCCCATTTGCTTTTTCAGTGCACATGATTACAAAGCCAGAAACAAAACCTTATTGCATCCCTTATTTTTTTTGAGAAGTATAATTAAAACTCATTTATTGGCATTCATTTCTTTTCTTTTCTTTTCTTCTCTTCTCTTTTCTTTTCTTTTTTTTTTAAGATTTTATTTGACAGAAAGAGAACACAAGCAGGGGGAGTGGCAGTCAGAGAGAAAGGGAGAAGCAGGCTCCACGCTGAGCAAGAGCCCGATGCAAGTCTCAATCCCAAGACCTGGGATCGTGACCTCAGCCAAAGGCTGACGCATAACCAACTGAGCCACCCAGGTGCCCCCTACTAGCATTCTTTGACAGTGTTATAACAGTTGACAAGAGCCAAATGAAAGAATTCTATAGACCTACACTGGCACTTCTTATATATCAATACAGCTTTAAAACTTCTTAGTTATCATTTCATCATTAAACAGTAGATCTATTTGAATAGAACTAGTTCCATACTTAAAATTATACTTATATCCTCATTTTTATATGAAAATCAGTTTCCACTCTCATATAGCCTCACTCTGCAAAAGCACCTGCATTAATTTCCATTGGAATAGTTACTTTGTGTGCTTAAGTATTGAGATTCTAAGAAGCCAGTAAGAATTCCACGTGAGATATAATGCAAAGCTGCAGATATAAATCCATCAACAAAATTTTAGTGACTAAAATCCAAGAGAAGTTGAGTTCTTGTTCACTCATCAGTTCAAGGGGTAAGTTCTGATCTTCAGACAGCTTTTCTATAAGTAGTAATTAGGAGACCAAGGATTCATTCTTCTATGGGCCCACTGTACTATGGATTTTCCTTATAATTTGGATCCAGCTATTGGAGGGAGAAACAGTGTGGAGTTGGCTCTCACATTTTTTTTTTTAACACACGTCCTGGATAAGACACATAGTCCTTACACTTGATCCCATTGGCTAGAATTCCATGGTATGTTCACATCAAACTGCAAGGAAGGCTGGGACATGTAGCCAATTTGTGTGGCCAAGAAGAGCAAATAGATTTCAATAAATAGGAGTCACTGGCACTGAAATTAATTCTAAGCTGTATTTTAACATTCGAATGATGAAAAGTGAAAAAGCTAAGTTTCGGTGATGGAAAATGTACATAGCATGGTGTCATAACAAGAGGATGAATTAAGAATGATTATAGCTGGGTCCTATGCTATCTCTGCCTTTAACAATTGAGTAAATAGGCAATTCGTTTTGTAAAATTCCATTTTGAGTTTTGTGACTGGATTATTTCTAAGATTAGCTACAGCTCTAAAATACTATAATTATACTTTTGACAGTTTCCGAGCAGTTGAGTGAGACTTAAATGTACAAAGTTCCAGCAAATTGAAAAAAGGTGAAGAATAATTTCTGAAATGAATATGAAGGTTCATGTGGCTGATTTTTATTACATATCAGAGTTAAGCTATTTTTCTAGGAATTAAAGTGGAAATCAGTACTTATATTACATACCAATTGATTTTAGTCCCAATTTTTCAAAAATTATCTTTTTTTTTTTACAATTGTGTGCTGACACTCTTATTTCTGGCACATTGGAAGTACTGGATAATCATATGCTACATGAATAATGCATGACTAAATGGATAAAATGAAATTTAACTTTGATAACTTGAGTTTTTGTCAAAAATACACCTTACCTTATAAACTATCTTCATTATTAATAGAAAAATGCATACAAATAAAATACACATAAAAAAAGGTTCCTAGAGAATTTAATACTTAAATGCAGTGCTCTCTTTTTCTTCAGATGATGCTGTAAACAAAATCTATATTGGTCTAATAACTAACTAGCAAAAGTCTAAAAACTGTAATTTCACAACTGGGACGGATAAATGTATAGACATAATGTAGTTCACATGAAGAAGACTGCATTTTCCATAACACATTACTTACATGAATTTATATTTTTGGAAGAATTTTCTAAGGGAAAGAACTAGAGAAAAAATATATTATGTAAATGTGAGAGGATTTAGATTCTGAAGCTGGCAGAAAGCTTCGAAACACTATGGAATAGACACATTTGGGCTTTCACATTCTTGAATATAGCTGTCATTGCCTTACCAACTTAAAGGAGAGATTCCCTTTCTCCAGTGTTTATGGGAGATAAAATTTTACTTCCATTTAGGTAAACATAGGCAAATTCCATCTACGTTTACATAATTCTTACATTTGTTCATTTCTTCAACAAATATCTTTGATTATATACAACTTATACTTTTCTTTTTTTAAAGATGTAATTGACATATAACCTATTAGTTTCAGGTATACAATGTAACAACTGGATGTTTATATATATTATGAAATGATCACCATAAGTCTAGTTATCCATCACTGTATAGAGTTACAAACTTTTTCCTTGTGATGAAATCTTTTAAGATCTACTCTCTTAGCAACTTTCAAATATTCAACAGAATTATGAACTATAGTCACCAGGCTATATGTTATATCCTCATGATTTATTTATTTATTTAACTGGAAGTTTGTGGGTTTTTTATCTCTTTGCCCATTTGTCTAACCCACCACCACCCCTGTCTCTGGCAACTGCCTATCTATTCTCTGTGCCCACGAACTCATATTTTTTGTCTATTTTCTACAGTCCACATAAGTGAAATCATATGGAATTTGTCTTTCTGTCTGATTGATTTCAATTAGCATAATGCCGTCAAGTTCATCCATGTAGTCACAAATGGAGAGATTTCAATCTTTTTTATGGCTAAATAATATTCCTGTGTGTGTGTGTTTGTGTGTATGTGTGTGTGTGAGAGACATTTTCTCTATTCATTCATTCATGAATACTTAGATTGTTTCTATATCTTGGCTATTATAAAGAGCATTGTAATGAACATGGGGTGCAAATATCTTTCTGTGTTAGCATTTTTGCTTTATTTATATAAATACCCAGAAGTGGAAGTGCTAGATCATATGGTAGTTTTAAATTTTCTGAGATACTTCCATACTGTTTTCCATAGTGGTTACACCAATTCATGCTCCCACCAACAGTGCCCATCCTCACTGTCACTTGTTATTTCTTGTCTTTTTGATATTAGTCATTCTAACAGGTGTGAAGTGGTATCTTATTGTGGTTTTAATTTGCATTTCCCTAATGATTAGTGAGATTGAGAATCTGTTCATGTACCTGTTGGCCATCCGTATGTTATCTTTGGCAAAATGTTCAGATCTTCTTATTTTTAAATTAGATTGTTTGGTGGTTTTGTTTTGTTCTGTTTGCTATTAAGTTGTATGAGTTCTTTATATATTTTGGATATTGACCTCTTATCAGATACATGGTGTGCAAATGTTTTCTCCCCTTCAGTAGCTTGCCTTTTTTTTTGTGGTAGTGTTTCCTTTGTTGTGCAGAAGCTTTTTAGGTTGATGCCATCCCACCTGTATATTCTTACCTGTTATTTTTCATAGATTAATTGACTACATATGTATGGGATTTTTTCTGGACTCCTTATTTTGTTCCATTTGTCTGTGTGTCTCATTTTATGCCAATACCATACTGTTTTGATTACTATAGCTCTGTGTTATAGTTTGAAGTCAGGGAGCATGATGCCTCCAGCTTATTCTTTCTCAAGATTGCTTTGGTTATTTGGGGTTTTTTATGGGTCCATTTTCTAATATTTATCAAACATTTTCTGTGGGCAAAAGATAGGTCTTATTCTAAATGCATACTAGTGAGATAAACATATGTGCTCTCATGTGATGTATAATCTCCAACAATAAATCCTGCATTATAGTATTAGAGTAAAAAATTTGGCACTCATCAATTGTAACACAAAGCATTAGGAAGTTAAAATCAATATAAAGAAATTAGTTTCATGTTAAGAGTTAAATGAAGTGAGGTAATAGAGGGTTGAAGCCTTTTCCTCTACATTCTAGTATCCAGAAGGGTATGGAAATGCTAGGAAAAATATTGCAGATCTAACAGTAAAAAAGAACCTAACTTGGAAGATAGGCATTATGAATTCTATTAATTCATTTATTTATTATGCAAATATTGAATTATTACTATGGGCCACACACACAAAAATTAATATGATATTCTCTAGATAAAAACATAATTGGAATACACTGTAACAATTACCAAAAAAAGCACCATGTTTTAAGAACATGGAAGGGCCACTTAATACAAGCAAGCATATGTTGTAATTTGAGAAAATTTGGACACTTTGTAATTTAAGAGAACTTGGGCACATGAGAAAAAATTTCAGGGAGGATCACTGTGTAAAATAGATATTGTACAGAAATGGTGCTGTATTTGAACTAGAGATTCAAATCTGACAGCTCACTGTGAATTTGGACACATGTTAACTCTCTGAGTTAACATATCACAGAATTATGCCTACTGCAGAGTTGTTGCAAGGATTTAAAATATAGGTCCAGGTACTGATGCATGGTAGATCTTTTATAAATGGTCACCAGTGTTAGGAGTATATATGGAGTATTATAAATTCAAGTAAGAGTTGTCAAGGGTGTTCCAGATCAAGAAAACACAGACAGAAAGGCTGTAATAAAAGAATGACTTTGTATTAGGTCTCCAGGTAACAACTAAGAAAGTGTAGGAGGTGGGCTGAATAGAGAAAAGATCAGTAAGGAATGACTCTAGAGAGATAAAGTGGCAGATGTTAAGTAGTGAAGAGCTTGTATGATAGGATAAACAATCAGATTTTTATTTCAGAAAATTACTCTGGTAACAATTGGAGTGTGAATTAGAGATGAGCAAGATGGCAGTTAGATCATACACAAAGCATTTGGAGACATGTATCCATTCCTCCTATGTACCAAGCACAACAATAGACATTATTAATAGACAATTGACAGGAATATATAACCCCATGGATGTTAGATAGGAGGGACAGAGAAGAGTCAGTATGATTTCTCAATTAGAACATTTTAAAGAGAGGTCAGAGGAAGAGGGATGTTCCTGGGCATTTTAGGGTCAGTTTAGAGTGCAGACATATTTTTGCTTCATGTGAATGTCTACCAAATCCCCTCTCCACTGGAGAGAAACTTAAGACACAATATCTTTCAGTCTCACTCTAGCCACCTGACAGCTTGTCCAATGGGTTATTAAACGAAGTGGTTATTTGAGAGTAAGGCAAACTATTCATCAGCTCAAAATCATTCTTTGAATCAATGCTGACCTTGCTATATCATACACAAGAACCCAATTTTCCAGAAAAAAAAACACCACCTCTGTGCCCTGAACTCACTAACATACCCCAAAGGGTGCAGCCAACTAGATACCTGATATTAAGCATATGACATTGTACGCCTTCCATTATGGAGAGGAAATGAAAGCGGCATACATTCCAGATTTAGATGTTTCTCTGCTCATCATGTTATACAAGCACAAACATTTGTAGACTTGCTAAATGCCTTATCCACTCTTTTGATATGATGATATCATCACCTTAAGGAAATTGTGTTACGGAAAAAATGAAATTCAAAATTATGATTCATAGACCTTATCAGTTAACTGATGATCAAGAAGCAGCTGGTATTATAAAATGATGGAATTTCTATTAAAAATTTTTCCGGCATAAGAATTTAAATCATTTTTAGGTTTGGATACTATCTTATGCCTAGAGGATGTGCTACATGGTCCTTATGTATGTTGTCTTTCTCTCATAGCCAGAACTCATGTGTTAGGACTCCTATGATGGCGTTTGGCATGTACCTGCCCTAGGAAAGTAAATGACCCACTGGTTTGAGTAACTGAAACGATATCTCTACTAATTAAAAACTGATTCTGCTTCTTGGCCATTGAGGTTCTGCACGTCACTCGGTGAGCAATCCTAAACTGAAGTTTACAGAATTGCCATGGGCAATGGATCTGGGTTCCAGTTTCCCCACTACAGGAATTCCAGCCTTGTTTATGTTTCTCTACATATTCTCTCTTTCATACTTACTACATTTTAACATTATATAAAATTTTCTTATTTATTAGTATTTAATGTCATATATTATACACTACTTCATTCTTGAATGTTAGTGCCTCAGGGACAGAAAGACTTGTTTTGTCTACCAAAGTATCGCACTGTAGAGAACAGTGCCTAAAATACATGAGTTATTAAAAATAGATATTGGGTGAATTGAAGCATTAATGGAGCCAGAGATTCCCCTAATGTCACCTGTTCAGTGATAAAAGGTAATGGAAGACTGCTATAATCCGTTACAAATAGATTCAGATCTCACAAGAATATTCTGCATCATCCTTATAAGTTGAAACAAAACAGACATAGTCAAGGTTCTGGCTAAAGGTAAAAGTAATAATGAGTTGATAATAGAATTAAAAAGTCATAAATACCAACTATTACCCCAAGACAGAAAAAGGACAACACCTGCACAAAGTAAAGGTGTTTTCTGTGCTTGCATTTTTCCTTCTTTTCTCCCTTTCTTCCACTAGCATTTGTAGATCATTTTTATTGAGATGGGATAATAATAGACTTAAGGAAATAAGAGGTGTCACTTAGAAATCTTGGATTTAGACACCTAGGCTCTTGGGGCTTTCTAAGTAACTGATGAGATTTTGAATTCTTTGCTTTTCCGGAGAGAATTGGATATGTTTGCAATTTTAAGGTTGGTTATGTTATGGGGAAGTAGTATTTTTAGAGATGTAGTTTAGGTAGAAGGATATATGAGGAAGTCAAGTAGCCAAAGGAGCAATTTTGTTAACATTTCATGGTGTGAGCAACCATCAACATTGAACTCTCCTTCTATTGGCAAAAGAGGAAACCACATGTATTTATTCCACTTCTCCCTCTGGAGACAGAGAAATGATACCTACCAGGAGTAATGGTTATATGAAAGTACCTGAAGCTCAGCCTTGGTTGTGTCTGAAATGAATGAAGTAAAGAAATAAGATGGCTAATATTTGTTAAAGTTAGCTCTGACTGACTGTGACCATACATAGGAATACCCTATTTATTTTATTTAGTAAGTACACATATATAGGTCTTATTATGTGTCAAGTCCAGCTCTAAGTGTTTTATAAATATTTACTCATTTAGGAACTTTTGTAGTCATTTGTGCTTTTTGCCAAATATTCTGGTCTCAGTAAGATTGTGTAACACCTGATGTTCTTCTGGTATAACCAAGTGACCAGTTTGGGCTCATGAGTTGTAAGTAGAAATGATACATGTCACTTTTAGGCCTACCAACTAGTTGCCAGTATGATACCCTCCAGCCCTCTCTTAATGGCCATTTACAATTCTCCAGAAGATATCTCTTCCTTCAGGCTGGATACAGGAGTCTGGATGACAAAAACATGGAGCTGTCCTAGCCAACCCCTAAATGAACATGTTCCATGAGCATAAAATGAATCTTTGTTTTTAAGTTAGTGAGATTTAGGGGGCGCCTGGGTGGCTCAGTGGGTTAAAGCCTCTGCGTTTGGCTCAGGTCATGGTCTCAGGGTCCTGGGATCGAGCCCCGCATTGGGCTCTCTGCTCAGCGGGGAGCCTGCTTCCCCCTCTCCCTCTGCCTATCTCTCTGCCTACTTGTGCTCTCTCTCTCTCTCTCTCTGTCAAATAAATAAAATAAAATCTTTTTTAAAAAAATAGTGAGATTTAGAGGAGTTACTTGTTGTCAGAGCATAGCTTTCCCTAGCCCAATACCAGCCCTTATGACTAGGTACTGTTATTCCTATTTACAGAGAAAACTGAGCCACAGAGAGGTTAAATAATTTGAATAAGCTTACACAGTATGAAACAGCAAAGCCAGAATTCAAACTCAGGCTGGCTTCAGAGTCTATACTCCAACTGATCGGCTCTGCTGCCTTTATAGACTGTCATTTATAAAGCATAATTTCTGTTCTTTCTGATTTTTGGAATTCCAGACTTTGTTACTATAGGTCTTCCAAGATTCTCGATTAGCTACCCATTATTAGTGCAGGCCCTCCAATAAGTTTAACTTTTTTTTTTTAAATAGCCAGAGTCATTTCCATGCTTATAAGCCTGAATCCTGAAAGAAATATGTATGTTTATCTTAAAAGCAACAGGGATTTACTGACGGAGTTTAAGCAAAGGAATAAGGAATTACATGACCTACTTATATTTAAAATAAGCCAGATGATGTTTATATATGTCACAATTAATTAAAAGTATATTAAGACAAATTGATTAAAAATAACACTGTTGATAGGATATCTCAAAGTTTCAAAAAATTGAGTCCTAAATCTCAGAGAATTTTAAATAATTGGAAAACATAATATAGTAAGAGAATTGTGATTGTAATGCTAACCTCAAATGAATCCCAACTCAGACACAGTATACTCTTTCTAATCCTTAGAAATGGTTTCTGTAAAGGTACGACTAAGGAATATATTCTGAAAGTCTCAAAGCTATTTTTCTATTCACTATTGATTTTAAAGTGTTTTCAAAACTTCTGGTTTAAACATTGGAACTCTATTTTAAAGGTAACAAAAGAAACTCTGAAAAACTAAGACTGGATTTAACATTTAATAAAACTGCCAATTGCTTTTCAATTTGTTAGCTGAAAAAATATTTAGACAGTAAATTGAAAGTTTTTATACCTATCTTTGAAAAGTGGTGTTTACTTCCAGAATGTCTAAGGTAGAAATATGTAATCAGGTGGAGGTCTAAAAAAAATTTTGTTTACAGTGGCTTATACTCAATACCTATCTCCTAGAAGTGAGACAATACGTGTTGCCAACTTGTCTTTCATTGTTTCCATACTTGCCAGATTCTTTAAGTCGGACTTTAAAAATCTGAAAATAATAAAAGCAAAATCACAATTTCACCCATTACATTTGAAAACTGCAGAGAGAGTTCTCTATTAATTGTCTACATTGTACCCTTCCTAGAAAATATAGGTCTAGATGTTACCACACAAAACCAACAATAATTTTAATTTTTAGGGTTCCTATATTGCTAAGACTAATAAAATACAAAGAACATAAATTTCATTTAGGCCTTATAAAAGATAGAAGCTATGCTTATAAAGCTCTTTTTTTCCCTTTTTTATAGAAGAGTTGAATATATCCACGTGTCCATGTTTATTTTGATTTGCTGTTATAGGGTTTTTTTTTTATTTTACAATTATTCCAATTGCAATAACTTCTTTCTATGTGCATGGAGAATATTAGTAAATTTAGGGCCATTGTTCCTACATAAGGTTTGCCTGAGGTCAATGAATTCTTTTCATAAAACTATTTTTGCATATTTGCATTTAGGAAGAATAAATTAACATATGCAAATCATATGGCCTTTTTTTTTTTTTTTTGGTAGACCTTCCTGCACGACCCTATTGTCTTAATCTACTCAGAGTGGGGTTTGTCCATTTGTTTAAGGTCTAATAACATTGCTAAGCAAGAATCTTTGCTTAGCAAGTACTGTTGGGAATAAAAACCAGGGATGCAGTGAATAAATTTTTGTCATTAACATTGCCTAGTCATGGTATAAATTTTTATCATAAGCTTTCTCCAGTGATAGAGAAGAATGGTCAAGAATTTGCCTGTTGAGGTAAAACTTTTGGCTAGAGATGACCCTGGTTTGCCTCAGCATGAGCAGGCCTGGCAGTTTATATGCCCAGGACCACTGAGACCTTGAAAGCATCAACTATTAGAAAGGGGACTGACAGCAGGTCATGAGACAGTGTGGTCTGGATATTACTGTTAGTAGAATATTAATGGGCATGGCCTGATTTAGAAAGCAGAGTCCCCTCAAGTCTGGAGACCGGAAAATAATAAACTAACAGTGTCTATTTAGAATCCAGTATAAAACACCTAAAATAGGAACTAAGGTGATTTTACTATTTGTGTACTATATTTCTTTAATAGTGAATATGAAAAAACTGAACTTTGATGTTTGTGCTGAGAATTTTACTATTATTAATCTCATCTAAATACTTACTACGTGATTACTACATGGGTAAGAATGTAACAAGGAAAGGAATAAGCATTAATTCCAAATTAAGGTTATCACTGAAGTCTGTCAATTGTACATTTTCTTTTTTTTTTTTAAGATTTTATTTATTTGACAGAGAGAGAGATCACAAGTAGGCAGAGAGGCAGGCAGAGAGAGAGGGGGAAGCAGGCTCCCCACTGAGCAGAGAGCTCCATGCGGGGCTCCATCCCAGGACCCTGAGATCATGACCGGAGCCTAAGGCAGAGGCTTTAACCCACTGAGCCACCCAGGCGCCCCTCAATTGTAGATTTTCTTAGTCCCTTAAATGAGGAAAGAATAGTCCTTATAATTTTATTATTTATTTACCTGAAAGGAACAGGAAGAGCTAAACATATGGTTTAGAATCACAATTAGATGGTTCCTTGCAGTGAGCACAGTAATCCATGATAATTTGATACAAACTGACATTTGGCTAAAACTGTGACAAGGATAAAAGCCAGTTTTCTTTGGGAAATAAGTGAATAATCTCCTGTAATCCGGAAATTGGGAAGAAAAGGAAGTACGGGCTAAAATTTAGATTTGTAGCTGAATATAAGCTCTTAAATGTTTAAACACTTTTCTTCCTCCAGATTTTCAACAAGACTATGATTCACAGTAGCCCCTTAGATCCTTTCTTTTTGCCTCACGCACTTGTTTATTTTTCTTGAAAATGTCCCCAGTGACTGCAGACATTTTTCTTAACAGGTGATTTTTCAATGAAATGTCATTTTGGCTTTGTGAGTGAGTATCCTTAGTGGCATGTACCAAATGACTCATTTCATTTGTGACCAGAGCCAAATTCCAATTTAATTTTCCAGAGGGGACAAGTTAATGTATAACCTATTGTGCCACCTGGCATCCTAAATTAAATTTCCTGAGCTGTTTTTACTGAGAACAGAATCAGGTATAGGTTTTGTAAAAGCATTTTCAACTGTCAGCTGTGCCTTCAATCACTTTTATAGTTATATAATTAATCCATTTGTTACAATTAATAATAAATACCCAGGATTCTTAATGTTGAAAATGACAACTGGATCATTTAGTTCTATGGAACTGCAATGGCGTATACTCTAAACATTAGAGAAATATGGAAACCTCTCACCTGAACTGCCATTATAAATCATATACTAGATATTGTGCCTCATGTATGCTATCATAGAATGAAATGTTCATTAGAGTCAAACCCAAACCAGTTTAATTCTAAAATTCATATTCTTTCTACCACATAATGATAGAGTTATAGATGTTTTGTTGCGTTTTGTGAAAAGGGAGAACGTTGTGACGGTAAATATAGAAAAAAAGGGTGTCCTTTTCTATAGAAAAAAACTATTACAAAATGGTGTCTCAATACAAAATCCTAATAACTTATATATTAAAAAAAAAAAAACAAGCTGAGGTTGTTTATATCCAGAGTTCTAAGTTCTTATTAAGGCCACTTGCTGTATGTACTGAGTAGCCTGTACATACAGGCTACTCAGTTTTCTTTGGGAAATAAGTGAATAATCTCCTGTAATCCGGAAACTAGCAGCATACCTATTTATCTTTATACTTATAAAACAATCCAAAATCTCCTGTGGAATCCCAGTAGGCAGAAACCTGTTATATTCAGCAATATGTAACCTGCAAAAGGTTTCTGACAGTCAGAGTACATAATAGAGATTGCCTTTGCTTAGAACTTTACATAATCACTTACAGTCAGCCTTCCTGGAAAAGTCCCCACATTCAGCACTCTAGTCCTTTGATCATAATGCAATAGGACAAATGTCAGGAAATACATTCCCATAAAGTGAAATAAATTTTGTTCTTTAACCCAGAAATGACTATAAACATTACCCTCATGGAAATTTCTCTCATATGCATATTTTCAGCTTCTGCAAGGAGAACACTGAATAATAATTAGGTAGTGGTGTTTTAATTGAGGACAAGATTAAACCTTATCAGATTCTCACATAGTGCAAGGTGATCATTTTGGTCTGTATGCTATAGTCAAGACATGACACATTGACCTCAAAGCATTCGAGAATTGTATAATTTTCTTTGACTAAAAATTAAATGGATTTTAGTAAGTTATCTCAAGAAAGAATTATACAGTATTTAGCCTTTCCTAATGCTTATGTATTTAGAAATAGCATTTTTCCTTTCCTTTTGTAATATAACTCTGTAGGTTTCTATCTCACATAGATGAGAAGTTGCAGAATTTAAAAAACCTAAACAAAGACTTAGGTATAAGTCTAAGCCTCATTAGATTCAAGAATAGGAAATAGTGATTAAGAAAGAGAAGAAAAGCAATGAGATGAGAATGGACCTAGAAATGATAGAGGAGAATTATGTTAACATCAGGCACGTAAGAGTCAGAAGTACCTTGACAGGAGAAAGCAGAGAGAGTAAAAAGATACCTAAATTGTGGATAGAAAATAAGAGGCAAGAGGGAAAGGAAGAGAAAATAAATGTCAGTAGGAAGGATTATGTCAGACCTCAAATAATTAAAAAAAAAATGTCAGGGCAGAGAGGGGAAGTAAAAGATCTAGAGAAGAGGCAAAAGACCCAAAGTCAGGGTTCTTTTGACTGAAATTACACAGTCTCGCTACAACTATGTTACAATTAAGAAGAAAAATTCTCAAGGATACATAGATTTCTCAGCGAACACAAGACATAAAAGTTCTACCAGAGCTTTCCAAGGACTAGCACCAGGAACTTGAAAGCTGACAGTGTCAAGGATTCCTTTTCTTCCCACTGGCTTCTGGTTGGAAGTTAGATTTTTCTTTTTCTTTTTTTTTTTCTGAAAGTTAGATTTTTCTAATGTCTGTCTTTCATTGCTAGTTATTTATCTACTTAGTACAATCAACATCAAAGAGTGCCAGGATTTCTGAATTTTAATCCCAAATTATCAAAGAAGATCATTCAATTTGGTCAGGTCAAGGATCCACCCCTGGTGTAATCTCCTTCAGTCATCCTTCATGAGGAAGTGATAAGTTGAGATGAGTTAGTCTTCCACCTATGTGAAAGTTCTCAAGGAAGGAAGTCATGGAATAGGTAGGAAAGTTCAAAGATAGCAACTTCTTAGAAGTAAAGAAGATAAATGAAAGGAGTAATGGGAGAAGAATGCCTGCAGTCAGTAAAGTAAAATAAGTTTTGAAGAAAAACAAATAAGAGGAGAGAATGAGAGATACCGAATATATTAATGAGGAATCAACCCAATCATAACCACAGTGCTTCCCACTGACATCTATGTTTGTGAAAACTACCTAACACCACAGAAATTGATTTTCAGCTCTACATTTTTAGGAAGAATGGAATGCCTACTTATGAATTCACATAACTTAATCTTCCACAACTGACATATTGAGGGCCAGGATTGACTTTTTTTTCTGATTGTGGTGAGAAAATTAACAGGAGATCTACCCTCTTAATAGACATTTACATCTACAATACAGTATGGTTAACTGTAAGCAAAATGTTGTATAGCAGTTCTCCAGAACTTTATTGTCTTGAATAACAAACTAGATACCCTTTGATTAGCAACTCCCCAATTACCCCTCCCTTCGGTCCCTGGTGACATTCTTGCCTCTGCTTCTATGAGTTTGAATATTTTAGATACCTGATAGAAGTGGAATCAGTGTTAGTCTTTTTTGTGACTGGCTTATTTCACTTAGCATAATGTCTTCAACTTTCATCCATGTTGTCACATATTTTAGGATTTCTATTTTAAGGTGGGATGATTCATTGTGGGTATGTATCACATTGTCTTTATCTGGTCATCTGTTGATGGGCATTTAAGTTGTTTTCACATGTTGGCTGTTGTAAATAGTGCTGCAGTGAACATGGGAGTGTTAGTATATCTTCAAGATCCCAATTTCAATTATTTGAGTTAAATATTAAGAAGTGGGATTGCTGAATTATATGGTGGTTGTATTTTTATTTTATTTTATTTTATTTATTTATTTTTTAAAGATCTTATTTATTTATTTGACAGAGATCATAAGTAGTCAGAGAGGCAGGCAGAGGGGGGGAAAGCAGGCTCCCCACTGAGCAGAGACCCCAATGCAGGGCTCGATTCCAGGACCCTGAGATCATGACCTGAGCTGAAGGCAAAGGCTTTAACCCACTGAGCCACCCAAGCGCCCCGTATTTTTAGTTTTTTAAGGAAGTTTCAAACTGGTTTCCATAGAAGTTGTGTCATTTTGAATTCTCAACAACTGTGTAGCAGGACTCCAATTTCTCCACATCCTCACCAATACTTTTTGGTCTCTGTCTCTCTTTTTGATAATAGGCATCCCAAAAGGTGTGAGGTATTATCTCATTGTGGTTTTGATTTGCAGTTCCTAGATAGTGATGATGAACATCTTTTCATGTATTTGTTGGTTGTTTACATATTTTCTTTGAAGAAATGTCTAGTCAAGTCCTTAGTCTTCTTAAAAAATTGGGTTATTGGAGGGGGTGTTTTGTTATTGAGTCGTAGAAATTCATTATATATTTTAGATGTTAATCCCTTACTAGATACCTGGCTTATATCAAATATTTGTTCCATTCCATAGGTTACTCTTTTGTTTAGTTGATTATTTTCATTGCTTTACAGAAGCCTAGTTTGATGTAGCTTCACTTTATTTTTGTATTTGTAGCCTATAATTTTGGTGACATAACAAAAAAAAAAAACATTGCAAAGACCAACATCGATCTTTTTCTCTGATTTCTTCTAGGAGTTCTACACTTTCAGGTTCTACTTTTAAGTCTTTAATTAATTTTGAATTGATTTATGTGTATGGTATAATGGATAGCTCCAATTTTATTATTTTTCATGTGGCTGTCTAGTTTTCCCAACCCCATTTATTGAAGAGGCCATCTTTTCTCTTTTTTTGTATTTTTTGCACTGTTGTTGAAGATCAGTAAACCATGTATCTGTGGATTTATTTCTAGGATCTCTATTGTGTTCTATTGGTCTATATATATGTTCTTTGTCAGTACCATTGTGTTTGACTACTGTAGCTTTGTAATATAATTTGAAATCTGAAAGTGTGATGCCTCCAGCTTTGTTCTTTTTTCTCAAGTTTGATTTGGACAGTTGGATTCCTTTGTAGTTTCATATGAATTTAAGAATTGCCTTTTCTATTTCTATAAAAAAATCTCATCAGGATTTTGATAGTTATTGCATTGAATCTATAGATCACTTTGATTAGTATGGACATTTTAACAGAATTAAGTCTTCCAAATCATCAACACGGGATATCTTTCCATTTACTTGTATTTTCTTTAATTTCTTTTGTCAGTTTTGTAGTTTTTGGTGTACAAGTCTTTTACCTTCTTAGTTAAGTCTATTTCTCAGTATTTTTTAAATTTTCAATAATTGTGTTTTTCTCATTTCTTTTTCAGATTGTTGTTAGTGTTTGAAAACCCAACTGATTTTAGTATGTAGATTTTGTATCTTGCAACTTTACTGAATGCACTTACTAGTTTTAACAGTTTTGGGTTTTTTGTTTGGGTATTTTTTTTTAAAGTCCTTGGGACGCCTGGGTGGCTCAGTTGGTTAAACAGCTGCCTTCGGCTCAGGTCATGATCCCAGAGTCCTGGGACTGAGTCCCACATCGAGTCCCACATTGGGCTCCTTGCTCAGCAGGGAGCTTACTCCTCCCTCTGCCTGCCACTCTGCCTGCTTGTGCTTGCTCGCTTGCTCTCTCTCTGACAAATAAATAGATCTTTAAAAAAAAAAAAGTCCTTATTATTTCTATGTATAAGATTATGTCATCTGCAAAGAGGCAATTTTACTTAGTTCTTTCTGATTTGGATGCCTTTTATTTCCTCCTCTAGTATAGTGTTGAATACAAGTGGCTAGAATGGGCACCCTTGCCTTGTGCCTGATCTTAGAGGGGGAAAAAAATTAAGTTTTCACCATCGAGTGTGACATTGACTGCTGCCTTTTCATATCTGGGCTTTATTATATTAAGATAATTTCCTTCTGTTCCTAGTCTATCAAGAGTATTCATGATAAAAGTGGCTGAATTTTATAAAATACTTCTTCTTCATCTATCACCAATATAATATGACTTTTATTTTTTTTAATTAAAATTGATATTTACATGTTGAACTACTCTTGCATCCCAGGAGTAAATCCCACCTGGTCATGGTTTATGAAACTTTTAACATGCTATCGAACTGAGTTTGCTAGAATTTTGTTAAAGACGTTTGCATCTATATTCATCAAAGATATGACTTATAGCTTTTATTTCTTGCAATGTCTTTATCTCACTTTGATATCAAGATAAGGCTGGCCTGAAATATGAGTTTGGAAGTGTGCACCCTACTTTAATTCTTTGGAAGTGTTTTAGAAAGATTAGCAATAATTCTTCTTTAAATGGTAAAATGCACCAGTTAAGTCATCTTATCTTGGGCTTTTCTTGTTGGGAAATTTCTGATAACTGATTCAATCTCTTTATTAGTTATAGGTCTGTTTCTATTTCTTCATGATTAAGTCTTGATAAGTTGTATTTTTCTAGGTGTCTATCCATTTCTTCTAATTTTTCCAGTTTGCTATCATATAATTATTTGTAGTAGTCTCTTATCTTTTTTATTTCTGTGACATCAGCTCTAATGTCTCCTCTTTCATTTATAATTTTTATTTTATTTTTATAATTATTCAACTATAATTTTTATTTATATATAATAAAATATAAATTTTATTATAAATTTTATTTTTTTTCCTTACATAATCTAGTTTGTCAGGTTTTTTTCTCCCTAAATATGTTTATTTTAATTGTTCAGTGTTACAAGATTGATTGTTCATGCACCACACCTAGTGCTCCATGCAATACGTGCCCTTCTCAATACCCACCACCAGGCTCACCCAACCCCCCCACCCTCTCCCCTCCAAAACCCTCAGTTTGTTGCTCAGAGTCCACAGTGTCTTCTGGTTTATCACCTCCTCCGATTCCCCCCCATTCGCCCTTCCCTTCCTTCTCACGATGCCCTCCATGATTTTCTTTATACTCCACACGTAAGTGAGACCATAAGATAATTGACTCTCTCCGCTTGACTTATTTCACTCTGCATAATCTCTTCTAGTCCTGTCCATGTTGATACAAAAGTTGGATATTCATCCTTTCTGATGGAGGCATCATATTCCATCGTATAGATGTACCACATCTTCCTTATCCACTCATCTGT
>CM052807.1:84859923-85013907 GCA_028533885.1 Nasua narica
TAATTTTTGATGATTGTTTCTATTTCCTTTGGATTAGTCGTGATCTCTCCCCTTTCATTCATAATTTTGTTAATTAAGGTCCTCTCTCTTTTCTTCTGGATGAGTTTGGCCAGTGGTTTATCGATCTTATTGATTCTTTCAAAAAACCAACTTCTGGATTCATTGATGCATTCTACTGTTTCTTTAGTTTCTAACTCGTCGACCTCTGCTCTAATCTTGATTATTTCCCTTCTTGTGTGTGGGGTTGGCTTGATTTGTTGTTGATTTTCCAGTTCTTTAAGGTATAAAGAAAGCTGGCGTATTTGGTATTTTTCAATGTTTTTGAGTGAGGCTTGGATGGCTATGTATTTCCCCCTTAATATAATTATTCAATTATAATTTTTATTTATTTATATATAATAAAATATAAATTTTATTATAAATTTTATTTTTTTTCTTACATAATCTAGTTTGTCAGTTTTTTTTAAAAAAAACTTTTTATCGATTTTTTTTCTATTTCTATTTTCTATTTTGCTTATTTCTGCTCTAATCTTTATTAATTCCTTCCTTCTGCTAATTTTGGCCTTAGTTTGATCCTTATTTTTCCTAATTCCTTGAGGGGTAAATTTAGGTTGTTTATGTAAGATCTTTGTTCTTATTTCATTTTTTCCTTTATTTTTTTTTTAATATTTATCACTAAAAACTCCTCTTAGTACTACTTCTGTGTCCCATAAGTTTCGATAGGTAATGTTTTTATTTCCATTTTCTCAAGATATTTTCTATTTCCTTTTTGATTTCTTCTGTGACCCATTGGTTCAAAATACTTTATTTTCAAATTTCTGTATTTTCTATTTTTCCTTCTGATTTGATTTCTAGTTTCATTCCATTGTGTTTGGACAAGGTACTTGTGATTGCAATGTTTTAAAAATTTGGTAAGACTTCTTTTCTGAGAAACATGCAATCTATCCTAGAGAATATTCCATGTGTGTTTGAGATTATTGTTCTGGTGCTTATTTTATATGTCTGTTAATCCATTTGGTCAATAGTGTTCAAGTTTGCTTTTTCTCTATTGATGTTCTTTGTTTGTTCTATCCATTATGGAAAATGTAGTATTGATTTCTCCTACTATTACTATATTGCTGCCTATTTCTCCCTTTGATTCAATCAATGTTTTCAGTCTATATGTTTTCTTTATATATTTAGGTGTTTTGATAGTGGGTAATACATATTTATAATTGTTATATCTTCCTGTTGAATTGACTCATCATTATTTAATATGCTTGTCTCTTGTGACAATTTTTGACTTAAGTCAATTTTGTGTGACATAAGTGTAGCCATTCCTGCTTTCTTTTGTTCACTATTTTCATAGAAGGTTGTTTTATATCCTTTCATTTTCAGATACTATGTCTCCATAAGTCTAAAATGAGACTCTTGTAGCCAGCATATAGTTGGATTTTTTAATCCATTCAGTCATTTTTGATTGTCTTGATTGGACAGTTTAATCCATTTATCTTTAAGGTAATTATGATAGGAAAGTAAATTGATTTGAAATCAGTTTTGTTAAATGTTGTTTGTCTTGTAATTCATTTGTCACTCTATTCCTCTCTTGCTATCTTCCCCATGTTTCATTGATTTTTTTTGTATTGATATGCTTTATTTCTGTTTTCTTTTTCTATTGTGTAACTTCTATAGATATTTTTTTTGTCGTAACCGCAGAACTCACATAAAATATAATGGTCTGTTGTAAAGTGAAATTTAATAGAAAAATCCTACACTTTCATTTCTTTACCCCACATATAGCTTGTTGCTTATATTGTAATTTACACCTGTTTTTAGTTTGTATCCATTAAGATATTTTTAGATATAATTATTTTAATACTTTTATTTTTTAGCTTTTATACTAGAATTAAGTGATTTACCTACTTCCATTATATTAATGTGAGTTTATACTTAGTTATCATAGTGCTACTTAGCTTTTTTATTTCAATTTGAAGAACTCTCTATAGCAACTCTTGTAAGACAGATCAAGTAGAGATTAACTCCCTCAGCTTTTGTTTATCTGATAAAGTTGTTCTTGCTCTTTTATTTTTAATGGACGAATTTGCCTAAAGTATTTTTGCTTGACTTTTTTTTTCTTTATCACTTTGAATAAATCATCCCACTCCCTTTAGGCCTAAAAGATGTCTATTAAAAAAATCTGTGTGCAGTCTTATAGGGAATCCTTTGTGCATGATAGTCTCATTTCCCTTGCTGCTTTCAAAATTCTCTCATTGTCTTGGACTTTTGACAAGTTGATTATAATTTGTGTCAGTATGGATTTCTTTGGATTCACCTTACTTGAGATCCTTTGGGGTTTCCTGAATCTAGATGTCCATTTTATTTCCCAGGTTTAGAAAGTTTTCAATCATTATTTCTTTGAATAAGCTTTTGGTTCTTTATTCTTCTGTGACTCACATAAAGCATATATTGGTCTTCTTAATGATATCCCATTAATATATTAAACTTTCTTAATTTTTTTTTCCTTTTTGCTCCTCTAAATTAACTTAAAATGTCTTCAAGTTAGCTGATTCTTTCTTCTACTCAGTCTAGTCTGACATTGAACTCCTCTATCAAATTTTTCAATCCAATTATATTCTTTAGCTCCAAAATTAATGTTTGGTTCTTTTTAAACATTTTTCTCTTTGTTCAGATTTTAACTTAATTTTCATGCATTATTCTGAACACATTGGGCATAATGAACATTTTGATAATGATTATTTTTAATTCTCTCTTTGGTAATTCATATATCTCAATTTCATTAAGAGTATTTTCTGGATTTTTTCTTGTGCCCCCTTTCTCAGTCCTTGTGGATTGGCCTCATACAAGAGATGATGATCATCAATCCAGCCAATCAGAGCTTCTGTAGGCCTCTCAAATGTTTGTGTAGGTCCAAACCACCATTTTTGTTCTTATTCCTTACAAGAGACAGAAACTAATCCTTTGGGTGGTTAACTGGAAAAAACCAGAACATTAAATGCACTGTCCAACTCTTTCTCTCCCCAGAGTCAAGCTAGGAACTGGAGTTTTTCACTAGTTGTACTAGTATGTGTGTGTGTGTTTTGGGTGGTGGTGGTATTTGTGTCATAGTTCAGATAACCTTTATTCTCAGTGGTTCTGACACCTAGAAAATGCCATGTCCCATCAGTGCTCTGATTCATGCAACGGAGAAGCCAGCCCTTTGGGCAATCTCTGGAAAAGTTGGCACTTTTGATATACAGTCCAATTCTGTTCAACACAAAGAAAATCTGGGAACTGTTTTTGTTGTTGTTTTTAACCTCCCTATTCCATGTTGAGCAGGAAGAGGAGCCATGGCAAGTGTCCATACACTAGTTTAATCTATTGCCTTGCTTTCTCTTGATCCTCAAGGTCTAACATATGCTGAGTCCCCTTAGCATTCTGAATCAGGCAAGACAAAAAATAATCCCTCAGTAGGACCCAGAAAA
This sequence comes from Nasua narica, assembly GCA_028533885.1. Classification (NCBI taxonomy): domain Eukaryota; kingdom Metazoa; phylum Chordata; class Mammalia; order Carnivora; family Procyonidae; genus Nasua; species Nasua narica. Next base: position 84,863,385 of record CM052807.1, read on the forward strand.
TTTGGAATATTGAATGTGTGACCCAATTCTTTCCCTCCCCAGGACAAGGCTAATGGCTGGTTTTTTTGTTTGGTTTTGTTTGATTTCTGCTTGCTCACTCCATGCTGAGCCAGAAGGAACTATGGTGAGAGCTCACACAGTAGTTCAAAGCACCACCTTTGTTCTCTGTTTCCATAGGAATCTAATGTAAGCAAGGTCCTGTCAATGCTTCAAGACAAGTAATTAATGCTAATTTCTTGGATGGCACCCAAAAAAGTTAGAACTTTGGGTATGTAGTCCATATCTTTTCCTCCACTGAGAGAAGCTGGGAGCTGAGTTGTTTTGTGTGTGTGTGTGTGTGTGTGTGTGTGTGTGTGTGTGTGTGTTTCTCCCCACCGACTTGTTCTGTGTCAAGCTTAAAATGTAGCTGTGATGAGTTGATGTGTTCAGATTAAATTGTTCTCTTTGTTTTCTATAGTTCCAAGGTTCTAGCATATGTTGATTTTGTCAACACTAAGACAGGTGAGATATGAGCCATCCTTTGGGCCACACCCAAAATACTTGGAATGTTGTCTATGTGTTCCAATTCTCTCTATCTTAAGATAAGCTGGGACCTAGAGGTTTCTCCCTAATTATATGGCAATGTATCAAGGGTGGGGATTATGGCAAGAGATGTGTCCAATTTTTCTATCAGTTTTATAGCTGGCTTCCTACTAGCCCAGGCTGTAAGAGCCGTTCATCTCAACTAGTTTCTGGATTTCTCACAATAAGAATTGATCTGTGTTTTGATTGCTATTGAATCAATGTGTCTATTGGGGAAAGAAAGTCCAGGACTTCCTGTTCTGCCATCCTACTGACATGTCCTGAGTCTTACTTGTTTTTATGCTAGCATTTTCCAGACATTTAATGCTTATGGATTAAAGATAGAAAGTAACGTACTATTGAAACTTTTGTGCTATTGATTTATTGAATCATATATTCATTTTAAAAAATGAGTCTCTTGTTTACTAAGCACTTTTTTCCTTAATGTGAAAGATTCCGCATAGGAAAGACAAAGGTAAAATGGCCAATGCGGCACACCTACTGGACAAATTGCTCCAGGCTAGGTTCCTTGAGGAAGTCAAATAAAGAGTGTCCTTCTTTTCTTCCTGGATCCTGGACAAAATGAGAGGCGAGATAAAAGGCCAGCAGATGCAAAATCAACATATGTCCTTTACTACTGATAAAGGTTAAAAAGGACATAATGGAAAAATGAAAGTTGCTTTGCTTACTAGATCCACAGAAGACTGATTTATCACTGGACGGCTTTACACTGGGTCAACCACTCTTACAAAAGAATCTACCACCTAAGAGAAATAAAAAGGAAGTGTGGTATCTGTGTACAATCCTAGAAGGCCGGAAACAAGAATGGTTTACCCCTATAGCATTCCAAATTAATATACACAAGTCTAAATTATAATGAGTGTGATAGATTCATACTGAAACCAAAATATCAATGGATTATTTTTAAAAATAAGAATCAAAAAGTTTTACTAGATTTTGTCTTAAAGACTTAATTTCTTTCATTAATGATGTCATTGATTTTTGCTAGTAATTAATACATAATTACAGGTTTTATTTATTTCTTAATGACAACAAGGCTTTGGTTATAATTCTCCTACATTAATTTAGTGGAAGCTGTCCAGTGGCAGTCTATTAGATTTTCCCAGTTAAATTTGCATGATGGACTTTTAATGCATCTTTTAATAAACATTATGATCAAGAACATTGTGAAATCAAAATCACTCTAAATGACATTTTTGACTTTGTGTAGTAACGGTCCTCAGTCATTGATTCTGGTCCTCTGAGTAATAACTCAAAATGCATTATTAATATATTTCTCTACTATTAGCAGTGACAAAGTGAACATGGACTAGGCCAAATTTAACAAGATTTCTTTTTAATATGCTATTTAATTAGTTAATCTAAAGTTTTCATTTCCTGTCATTGTGATTCTCCAACTCTGTGATCTTTCCCAATAAAATATAAACAGAAGAGAGGAGATTTGATTTAGAATGGCAACAATAATAGATATACCATCTATTTGCATTTATGCACTTTATGTCTTAGGGTCTTGTGTTCAGACCACTCACAACGGCAAATCTTGAGTTTAACTTAAGTGTAAAACCACATTTCTTCTGGAATCTGAATTCATAAGATGTTCAGTGTGACTATTTCTCTTTGCTCTGTGAAAACATACATCTAGACTCCTTGAATTAGTGAAAGCAGGAGAACCTCAGTAACTGAACCTGGTTTCCGTCTTAAGAGAAAGCTGCTAAGCTGCATGCTGAGATTCTCCTAGGACATATTTGAAAGAAATTTCTGCAGGTGGTTGAGACTTGTCCTTTATGCAGCTGTGGTAATGGAATGAAAATTGCTTACTCTGGGAACATTGACTACATCATCCTTAAATTATCTGTGCACTACTTAAATAGTTTACATTGCTGTAGGAATAGGAAGGCTCAGTTATGTTGCCATCCTGCCATCAACACTGCCTATAAACACTGAGTATTCAACACAAGCAAAGCAAATCATACTATATTTTTTATTTTAAACTTTTATTACATTTTTATTGCTATGTAATATATTGTGACTAAGAGAAGATGAAATATACATATAAAGACAAAAAGGAGTTTAGGAAAACTTTTCTTGTAATCTATCATTTAAATACAAACACTTAATAGTTTAGTTAATAACCATTCAGTATATTTATATAAGTGTTTATATGTGTGTTTTTCTTTATTTTCCCTCAAACACAAATAAGGAATCATGTAACCCTAATATATCAAGAATACTCTGGGGTGCCTGGCTGACTCAGTCAGTAGAGTATACACCTCTTGATCCCAGGGTTGTGAGTTCAAGCCCCACATTGGGCCTAGAGATTACTTAAAAAGCAATGAAATCTCTCCAGTACAAGCATTTACAGGCATTTTGAAAGATTATAGAAAAGCACAGTATTGGCATGCATTAAAAATGAAAAGGGAAATTGGCAAATGTATGCTATTTGCTCCATCTTTTCCTGAACCTCACTAAATGGAAAATACCCCATCTCTATAATCCTGTAAAGCTGGAACTTGTAAAGCCAAAGGGTCTGCAATTGTTTAAGTTAAAAATAACTTTTAAGTAGCTCAGAAATGGATGTTCTAAACTCTGACTTGTGTGTAAGAACTAGTTAGCTATATAGTCAAAGCTTGCACATGAGATACACTGCAATTTTGAAAGCACATCATAAGTTTAAGGGACTTGGGGTGATTAAGTGATTATAAGAGGAAACGAACAGGGTAATAATATTAAAAAAGAACTTGTAGTTCTTCCTCAGACTTAATTTGTCTAATATTGTGGAGACTGAAGGAATATACTATTTCATCGAGTAGGGTCATTTGTACCATGATGTCCTGAAAATGTGTCAGATTTATTAGGGGATCAGAGTAATTAGATTCAGTATAAAAATATTTCAGTGAATTTTTTACATAGATGTGAAACTGCATGTAGCTCCCTTAAAGAAAAACTTCAGTTCAGCACACCATCCACATTGAATTAGGATACAATTCCAAGCATCTCATAACTATTCCCTTGATCTCTTGTAACCATACTAAACAGGGCCATCAAAGTGATATTCTTGACACTTAAAACATAATGTAATTTTCTTGTCCTACTCTCTCCTTCTAGGTGCATGGTATCATCTTTTATTTCTTGTTGATTTTCTTTGCTGTGGTAAAACATTTACAATATATAACATAAAATTCACCATCTTAACCATTTCAAAGTGTATAGTTCAGTGACATTTAGTACCTTCACAATGGTGTTCAATAATCCCCACTATATAGTTTCAGAATGATTTCATCATGCCAAAATGAAACACTATACCCCCTAAGCAGTAACTCTCTGGTCGTCTATCTCCTCATCTCTTGGTAACAATTAATGTGCTTTGTGCCTCTATGGATTTAACTGTTTATCTCATATAAATGGAATCATATAATCTGTGGCCTTTTGTGTCTGGCTTCTTTCACTTAACATAATATTTTCAAGGTTTATCCATGTTGTAGCATATATCAGTACTTCAGTACTTTTTATGGATAACCAGTATTCCATTGTCTGTGTATACCACCTCTTGTTTATCCACTTAACAGTTGACTGATGGATACTTAGATTGTAGCCACACGTTGGCCACTGGGAATAGTGCTGCTGTGAATATCTGTGTGCAAGTTTTTGTTAGAATGTCTGCAGTCAACTATTCTGAGTATGTATCTAGCAGTGGAATTGCTGGATCATATGATAACTCTATGTTTTACGTATTGAGAAACTGCCAAACTGTTTTCCATAGCAGCTGAACCATTTGACATCCCCACCAGCAGTGTATGAAGGTTAAAATTTCTATACATCTTTAGCAACACTTACTTTGATCTTCTTTCTGATTATAGCTATCCTAGTGGATGCGAAGAGGTATGTTATGGTGGTTTGTATTTTAATCTTCCTAATAACAAATGATATAGAGCACTTTGCATGTGCTTTTGGCAATTTTTAAAACTTCTTTGGAAAAATGTTCATTGAATTCTCTTGCCCATATTTTAATAGGGTTGTTTGTCTTTCTGTTGTTGGGTTGTACATTTTCTTTATTCTTAATACTAAACACTGTGATCAGATATGACTTGCAAATATTTTCCACCAATTTATGAGTTGGCTTTGGCTCTCTAGTATCCTTTGCACAAAAGCTTTAAATTTTGATAAATTTTCATTTGTCTGTTATCTTGTGTTAGTTGTATTCTTTGTGTCATATCTAAGAAATCATTGTCAAATCCCTGGTCATGTTTTCCCTGTTTTATTTTGATAGTTTTAGCTCTTAACTTTAGACCTTTGATCCATTTTGAGTTAATTTTTAAGTATGATGTGAGGTAAGGGTACAAATCCATTCTTTTGTATGTTGCTATACAGTTGTCTCAGTACCATTTATTGAAAAGACTGTTCTTCCCTCCCCCCCCATAAATGGTCTTGGCACCTTTGTCAAAAATCAATTGCCCATAGATGCTTGATTTCTGCACTTTCAAGTCTATTTCAATGGTTAGTATGTTTATCCTTATATCAGTGCCACATAAGTTTGATTACTGTAGCTTTGTAGTTAGTTTTACAAACAGGTAATGTGAGTCCCCCAATTTTGTTTTCCTTTTTTGATATTGTTTTGGCCACTCAGAGGATCTTGAAATCCCATATTAATTTAGGATCAGATTTTGATTTCTGCAAAATGGTCATTGGACTTTGATAGAGATTTCATTGATTAGGTAGAGTGCTTTGAGGAATACTGCCATTTTAACCAAATTAAGTCTTCTAGTCCATAAACATGAGACACCTTTCCAATTATTTAAGTCTTTTAAGATTTATTTCAACAGTGTTTTGTGGGTTTTGGTGTACAAGTTTTATACTTTGTTAAATTTATTCCTAAGAATTTTATTCTTTTTAATATTTTTTTAAAGATTTTTTATTTATTCATTTAACAGAGAGAGAACACAAGCAGGCAGAGAGGCAGGCAGAGGTAGAGAGAGGAGCAGGCTCCCTGCGGAGCAAGGAGCCCGATGCGGGACTCGATCCCAAGAAGCCGGGATCATGACCTGAGCCAAAGGCAGTTGCTTAACCAACTGAGCCACCCAGGCGTCCCATGCTTTTTAATATTATTAAAATGGAATTCTTTTCTAAATTTTCTTTTTTGGATTGTTTATTGATAATGTATAGAAATATAAATAATATTTGTGTGTTGATGTTGTATTCCGCAACTTTTTCCAATTTGTTCATTGCTCCAATAGTTGTATTTGTGGATTTTAGGATTTTACATATACAAGATATTATCATCTGAGAATAAAGATGATTTTACTTCTGTTCCAACTTAGATGACTTTATTTATTTTTCTTGCCTAAATGTGTAGGCTATAAATTCTAATACAGTGTTGAAGTGCAAAAGTGTCTTTGTCTTGAATGCAAGAGAAAAGCTTCAGTTTTTCACCTTTGATAATTATGTTAGATGTGGGTTACTTATAAGTAACATTTATCTTATTGAGAAAGTTCCTTTCATTTCCTAGTTTGTTGAATCTTATCATCATGAAATAGTGCTGGATTTTGTAAAATGTTTTTTCTGAATCAGTTGAGATGATCGTATTTTTTGTTGTTTTTGTTGTTGTTTGCTTTTCTTTATTAATGGGGCATGTTATGCTGATTTTTGTATGTTCAACTACTCTTGCATTCCTGGAATAAATTCCACTTGGTCATGGTGTATAATCCTGTAAGTAGGCTACCAGATTCAATCTATTAGTATATTGTCCAGGATTTTTGCATTTTTATTCAGAAAAGATATAAATAGTAGTTTTCTTGTGATGCCTGGTTTTTTATGAGACTAACTTCACAGAATATGTGAAGCAAGTGTAACCTCTTAAACTTTTGAAAGAGTTGGGGAAGGATTTGAGTTAATTCTTCAGTAAAAGTTTGGTATAATTAACCATTAAAGTACTCTGTTCTTGCACTTTTCTTTTTTGGAAGGTTTTACAGGAGCATTTCATGAGGTTTTAATTTGCAGTTTTCTTATCGCTAATGATTTGAGTACTTTTCATGTACTTATTAGACATTTTCTTATGTGAAGTTGTGAAGTATTTGTTGAACTCTGTCCCATTTTTATTTATTTTTTATTTTTTTATTTTTTTTTTAAAGATTTTATTTATTTATTTGATAGAAAGATCACAAGTAGGCAGAGAGGCAGGCAGAGAGGAAGAAGCAGGCTCCCCACGGAGCAGAAAGCCCGGGGCGATGTCCCAGGACCCTGAGATCATGACCTGAGCCAAAGGCAGAGGCTTAACCCACTGAGCCACCCAGGCGCCCCGAACTCTGTCTCCTTTTTAAATTGTTAGCTGTCTTTTTATTGTTGGGTTGTAAGAATTGTTAATATATCCTAGACACAAATCAGGTATATATTTGTGAATATTTTTTTCACAATATGTGGCTTGCCTATTCAATTTATTGTTTCTTTAAGAGAAACTTTTAATATTGATGAAGTTTAATTTTTCATTATTTTCCTTTAATAATTAGTAGTTTGTTCTGAGATGCTAGAAACTTTGTTGTTCTGGATTTAAGTCCTTTCTCAGATATATGAATTATAAATGACTTCTCTTAATTTGTGTTCTGCATTTTCACTCTTTTTAATGATGTCTTTTCATGATCAGAAGTTCTTAATTTAATGAAGTCAACTTTGTCAATCCCACCATTACTGATTATTTCTGTATTCCATTTGAGAATTCTTTATTTTGAGACACCTGGGTGGCTCAGTCAGTTAAGCACCTGTCTTCAGCTTGGGTTATGATCCTAGAGTCCTGGGATTGAGTCCCACATCTGGTTCTCTGCTCAGCAGGAAGCGTGCTTCTCCCTCTGCCTGATGTTTCCCCCCTTCTCTGACAAAGAAATAAAATCTCAAAAAAAAAAAAAAAGAATTCTTTATCTCAAGCTCATGAAGATACTCTCCTATACTTTATTCTAGAAGCTTTACATTTTTCCTTTCACATTTAGGTCTATGATCTATTTCCATTTATCCAATTAGATAAGCATCTAATTGGTTTAGCATCATTTGTTGAAAATAAATCCTTCCCACACTGAATTAATGATATGCCTTTGTTACCAATTAAATGATTTTCTCTCTCTGTATATACATATATATGAGTGTTTCTAGACTCTGCTTTCAGTTCTATTAAACTGTTCTTATATCAGTAAGATGAATATTGTGAATGTGAAACTTTATAATAAGCTTAATATTGAGTAGTGCAGGACTTTCAACTCTGTTGATCTTCGATAATTTCACAGAAAATATAAAAACTTGAGTTGCATACAAATTTTTAGTTAGCTTGTCAATTTACATTAAAATTGGCATTGAATTGTATCTGTAAATCAATAGGGACAATTGACACCTTAACATTTACTCCTCCAATACAAGAATATGGTACATTTTTTCCATTTATTTAGGTTTCATTAAAGTTTTCTCAGCAACGTATAATATTTAACATAAAGATAATAGCCATATTTTATTAGATTTATTTTTAGGTATTTAATATCTCTTCATGTTATAAATGGTATCATATTAAATGTCTCTCTTTTTTTTTTAAGATTTTATTTATTTAGTTGAGACAGCACAGTGATGGTGGGGGTGGAGGAGGGGCAGCGGGAGAGGGAGAACCAGACTTCCCAGAGGGAGTCTGATCCCGGCTCTCCATCTCAGGACCCTGAGATCATGACCTGAGAATAAGGCAGATACTTAACTGACTGAGCCACCCAGGGGCCCCTTAAATGTCACTTCTAACTATTTGTTTCTTATATATAGAAATTCATTTTTTAATATTGGCCATTTACCTAGAAAACTTGGTAAATTCATTTATTCTAAGACTGTTGGCATATAGAAACATAATTTGCATATTACATATTGCTTATTTCATATATATCCCTCACATAATCTTGTGTCATTGTGTCAAGGTGCAAACTGTTTTCTGGAAGCTTCTATGTATGATGCCAAAATAGAGTTGGTCCAGAGGTACTTGTGTGACAAATGGAAGACAGAAGTAAAGCTGTAGCTGTTATTTGCTGAAGGTTCATATGCTCAGATGTGGTACCAGACAGAATCTGACAGATGTGTAACAGAAATATCCTCAGTTTCTAGTTTGTCCTTGCATCTCTTTATTCCATGTTTAGGTCTTTTCCCCCCCAGTAACACTCACAGACCCATAACCAGACTGTTGGCTACAAACCTACAGAAATAAGTAAACAGGCAACAACTTCCCATAAGCTTCATGTGTTAAATCCCTGTTAAACCTTAAGCTTGTAATTATAAAGGATAAACAACTTAAACCTCTGACAACTTTGCAAAGAGCAAATAAACAGTATAAAATATTGTAAGGCATTCAGAAGAAATATTTTTAATGAAGGAAGATATGAAATAAATTTCATATCTTATGATGGGTTCCCTGAAAAAGGCTTGACGTAGTATATAAAGAAACAGTTCTTTAAGATAATTATTAGAGAAAAACACTATAATTGAAACACAAACAATTTATTTTATATTTTAAAATTAAATGTCAACTTCTGGGGATATTAACAATGTAGATTGCTTAATCATTTTTTATTTTAGTACTGTTCAATATGTGTTTTGCGAACAGATAAAATGCCACAGAAATTCAAAGTATAATATAAAAAAATTCTGCATGTTAAGTTTGAGATTATGCACATCTATTCTAATTGAGATTAAACAAAAAATCCTTTTTCTTGTTCATTTTCTTGTTTTGAAAACTCATCATTTTAAATGAAAGTATAAACATATGGATTATTGAGAAGCCCATACTTAAGCAGAAAAAGCAAGGTATTTTGAAAAGAATTAAACAATTATAAGCAGTAATCATTGAATAGGTGGTACATGTTCTTAATTCTTTTAGCATGAATGTGTACATTAGGAATGCCAAAACATTCAACATTACTTGGATAAAAGACCTAAGACAGTTGCATCTTGTAGACAGATCATTTAAGAAATCAAATCATGGAAATCTCAGTTGTATATACTTCAGTTTTTACTATAGTCACTCTCTTACCAACAGATATCCAATCTATAGCCTTAGGAATAGGCAGCACAGCAAAGTTAAATTTCCGGAATTACTGTTATTTATTGGCCTATTGCTACCTGGTTTCTGAATTTCTCACTGACCTCCTCCAAATCAGTTCTATGGTGTTCTGATCTGTGAGACATGCACAGAATCTCCTCTCCATCTGCTCAACACCACAAATGTTAAATTTTTAGTTTAACCTAATACCACCATAGGTCTTTGATCTCTTGGGAAAACCTTTTTTGATCATTGGATTAAAATAGTTACCTTTGCCTGATTACTCCAAATTTTGTTCCAAATTTGCTTACTGGCAAACCCTGAACCTAGTCCTAGGTATACTCCATTCTAGATTTGCCGAGCATCATTGCATGCTCTCACACTACCAATGCAGACAATACAGAGAGAAAATGAGTAAAGAAATGGATATAGCATTAGTAGAACCAGGTTACGCTCCTTGTTACCCTTAATTGCTCTGTAATTAGCAGACCTTTTAAACAATCTGACCCTCAGTTTCATCTTTTGTTAAGTGGAAACAATAGAATGATATCAGAGGGCCATGAGATTAAAGTGATATGGATAAAAATACTGCATAAAATATTACCATTGTAAAATTTGCTGATTTTGAAAATACCTTTGTAGTATTCTGAGATAGGACTGATCTTTTTTCCTTTAGTAATAATATTAAAAGTGGTGATAAGGAACCCTCAGTATGGGATTATTATTACTAAACTTTGAGGTATTATAGATTATATGGGATTTTGTGAATTCCCAGAGGAATATTTGGACAGTATTTACTTTTAAAATATATATGTGTATACATACATACATATTGAGTGTATGTGTGTGTGTATATATAATTCACAATTGCTTCACAAATTTTTATTGATTGATTAATTATAAGTAAATGTATGTCTTCTTGGTATTCTTTATAGAATAGAAGATCTAAGAAACTTTTTAAGCAGGGTTAAAGTTGTTGAGATTCTTGCTTATTTCCATGTTAAAAATTTTATACTAGAGTAATAGTAAAATGACAAGATTTTTTTCTTTCTTATTCCTCTGTATGAATCCAGTCACAAATAACTGTTTCCATGTCTTTAAGTAAGTGATTTAATCTCTCTGGACAAACTTTTTTCACATAAGATGAATGAAACTGTTGAACTATAATTTTCTGTATGTTCATTTAATAGAAATCCTTCCTATGATTTCAAAGGGGATTAATATAAATTTTAATGTTGTTCTTGCTCTTTTAACAAACTTGTTTTCACTACAGTACATTCCTTATATAATAGAGTATTTAAAAAATATATCACTTGTTTTTTTTCTAAGACCTTTAGCTAACATTAGCTCAAACTACTTTTATTTTGCCCTTGAGATAGATTCACCTAAATAATATTTTCCTTGCTAACCTCAATAGCCTGACACACTATATTACTTTTTGAGTCACTGCCCTCCTTTTCATCTCCAATATTTTCTTAGTTATAACTTTAAGAAAAGGCTTTTGTAAAGCCACATCGAATATGGCTACCTCTTTATTTTCTTTTCTTTGGAAATTGTGAAGCATTATATTTCAATTATGAGGCTCTTACTCTCTGCCCCAGAGACTTGACTCCCATCTGTATTCATTTTTTCCCCCTCACTCAATTCTAGATTCTCTTTATTTAACATCGTGGGTGTCCAGTTTAAAAAAATTCATGTGGTTAATTTCTCCTTATCTAATTATGATACAGAGAGCCCTGATGTTTTTTGCTTACCATTTAGCTATGAAATTATTAGCAGTACTGCCAGGCCAAATGATCTTGAGAAAAAGGAGTTGAAGGGAAACCAGAAAGGATATCTCCTTTGCCTTTAAGTGTCATTAAAACAAGTGGATGGCTCCATTTGTTTGCTAGAAAACAAAAACAGAGTGTCCGTGAGCTTTTTTTAGCACTAGAATTAATTTTCTATTAAATTTAAAATGTAATATAAAATAAATTTTAATAAGAAAACAGTACTTAAGTGAACATTTCCTAAAAATAAAACTATTTATTTCCTAGAAGATTACAGTTTGACTTACATATGCCAGATAGATAATTATTGATATTTTTATGTATAAACACGTTCTTATAACAAGGATTTAATTTTCATCTAACTTCAGTGTTCACAGGTGAAAGAGTGTACACCTCACTTTTGGCTTAAATAGACGGGATGAGGGAGGAAATCAAATCTAGAAATTAGAAATCTGAAAAAGCAGTAGTAATGATAGTAGCAGTGACAATAATGATATAATAATAATGGTTAATATCTTTAAGTCCTCAGCAAGTGTTTGGAATTAGCACTTTATGTGCACTACTTTATCCTTACAAGAAAAGTTAAGGATATAGTTTGTATCTTTATGTATCTATCATAGATGAGAAAATTGAGGCTTGAAGGAGGTTTTGTACATTTTTAAGATGATACAGATAATTAGTGGTGAAGTTGGAATTCTATCCAAATTCTTGCCCCAGCAAACAAATATTTAATCAATTCTCTGTCCTAGAAAGAACGAAGGGAAAAGAAAAAAAACAACAAACCTGTATCTTGAAAGGCAATGGCAGAAAGTATATAAATATACAATTTAAAAAATAGCTGTAAGTCTATACAAACAATAGGCAAAGTTTAGAAAAGTTTATTATTTTTTCATTTTTTTTCCACAATCCAAAAGAATACTTATGAATGTATTTTACCAGACAATTAATGTGGTTATTAAAGGTATAATGTTTTATGACATGTGGAAATCTTGATTAAAGGGAACTCTATAGTACCACCGATCTACAAGGATATACAAGCCTTTACAGCAACATGGAGCATTTTCTTGGTACCTCTCTTCCGTATCATTTCTGTGGTCTACAGAAAGCCTTGGCTAGGTTTCACTTAATGAATTTCTAGTTTCTAAAGTCTCTAATTCCCACACTTGCCATAAGACACACTTCTCTCCTCAGTGCCCCAATCCAATTTAGTTTCTATTCTGATTCAGTAGCCTAAAATAGATGGCAAAGGAAACATTAAAGTTGTAAATAAATGAATCCATTGAAAAATGAATAAAGAAAATGATGACATGAGATCTTAATCAGAACAAAAAAATGTGAAGAAAAAATGAACAACAGTATTTTTTAAAGCAAGTAACAGAAGAAAACATTTAGCAAAACAGATGAAAACACTTTTAAAATAGCAAATAATATTTAAAAATCCCATACAATGAAGGGATAAATGTAGGTAGTTGGAGTCTAGATTAAACAGTATCTGAGAAATGAAATGAGAAAAGAGAGAAAAGGACAAATGACCTCATCTTTTCTTTAATGGAGATAAGTCTTCCATAAAGGGCAAAGAGGTGATGTCAACTAATATGCCAACCTAGTAGTACCAGGCAGAAGTCTTCAGTCTATTCCCTGAGTTTGGGGAGAATACGAATAGGAGAGACAATAAAAATCTTAGTCTTGCAAAAACTAGAGTATATCTACATCCAGTATGTAAGTAGAGTCTTCATAATATTTGTGAACAGAAATGGTATTGATTGTAAATTTAATCTCAGTATACAAGTAAAACCCATTTCTTGGTAGCCCCTAGTCTCCTTCAAGGAATTTTGGGATACAAACATAATTTAAGTTGTCCACGATTCTAACCACTGAGAGAGAATGTTTGTTGGGTATGATACGAAGTAGGGTGGTAGACAGGAAGAGAAATTGGCTAAAATGTTGATAGGATCAAAGCCTGGAACAGAGATAATTAAACTGGATTCGTATTCTACTTACTATTTTTTTCTAAAATTAGTTTACTTGCTTCTACATGCAGCTGTTGGATACAGCTATTAAAATCATATAGTTTATAATAAGTGGGATCTAGACATTGTGCTGGGAGTATTTTTTGAATAAAGATTTCTTTTAAGTGGATATTATAATGATCCTCTCATACAAAGACATTTATTGGAAAACATATTAAAGAGATAATTTATTATCTTTGTCTTTTTTCTCCTCCCCTCTTCCTTTTTTTCCCATCAAATACTTAATATTGATTTTAAATTAACATCTATTACTTCAATTCTCCAACTATGAAACTATTCTAATGTAAGATTTGAGGAATGTTTTAGAAAATGGAAGATAAATATTTACATAAAATTACAATTTTGCAGGATACATAAGTATTTGTCATTAAAAGGATTAGTTTATAGCAAGGTTGTCTTCTCTTACTCTACACTTAGAATAAGGACCTTAATCTTAAACATTACATAAATAGGAGAGATTTAATTAAAACTTCAAGAAATGTGTTACTGTTAATTGAATTCTTGCTACAGTTACCTTTGCAACCAATGTTAATGAAACTCCAGTTCAAAGTGGATGGGTTTGGGGAATTGAGATAGCTATTTATTTCCTTACCTGAGATGCCATGATAATTTTGTCAGTAAAATGGAGAGCCCAGTTAGGAGAGTTCTGGTTTATAGCTATTGATGAAGTTTAGACAAACTGCTAGGATTTCTAAACAAAACGAATCAGAGGTTCAAAGGCCATAAAGCAAGGTCAGTGAGTGAGAAAGGGAAATACTTTTTCGCATTTTGAAAGCCTTTCACCTGTAGAGCAGAGAATGGCCTTGCTCCCACCTGAAGCTAGGTTCCGCTCCGCCCCTCACCTAGCTTGCTGTCCCTTCCCCCCACAGGCTGAACCTCCCAGTCCGGTCTCTCGGTCTGGTATTACCGAGCTATAAATTGCCCTAGAGCTTAGAGACAATCAGGTCAGCACCATTCTCACAAGGGAAAAGCTTCTTATTTCCGAGCAAAATCATTCAGGGGGAAAAGAGGAAGGAGGGAGGGAACTCATGCTTTAGTTCTCAGTGTGCTGGCGGAGGGTGGAGAGAGATGGGGGAAGGACTGACAGAAACTGCATCCCCGCCAGGGTCGCACTTAGCCCAAGTCTGCAAACTTAGCAGGGGCTGCGGTGGAAACTCCCAGTGCACTCTCCAGCGCCTGGCAGCCGCAGCGGCTGGGTGGAGTCGCGCTCCCCGGCCCCACCTATGGGACAGATCTCCAGCATTGCTGGTCCGCAGCACCCCTCACGAAAAGTCTCCAGGCATCCATCTAGCAAGACTCAGATCATTCTGCCCACCACTTCCACCCCAGAACCCCGACAGAATATTATGATGAGCCTCAGATAGCCCGAGGATGCCCTCCCTGCGTCTCATTTTGAGGACACTCGTGCAGAATCCTTTCATATCCCTCGCCCTGCTCCGCTTTCACAACTCTGCTGGGTCAAATAGCCAAAGACAAACTTCTGCCTCTCCTTCCGCTCCCACCTTTTCAAAAACCCACAGCCTGGAGACCTACACACATCAGAACTCCTAGGGTGCTGTTGCAGTCTGGGCATGCTCAGTATCAGAGCCGGTTTTGATTGAAAGTTAAAAAAAGAGAGAAAGAAAGAAAGGGGGAAAAAGCTTTGTATTGTGCTGTCTCCTTCTCTTGTACATACGGCTTGCTGAACAGGTTGTAGGGCATCCCTGCACTTACCCAAAGGGTTTATCAGATGCCCTTGATTCCGTCTCCTTGGGATCTGTCCCCCTCTTAGTTCACCCCCTCCCCCAGCCCTCTCAAATCTCCCTCTTCTGGTCCCTGTCCGCTGTGGGGATGGAGAGACACTAACAGAACTGGGATGGGCGATGTTGGCTGAGCGGATCCACCTATTATTAGTGCGCCGGGATTGGCTCCTTGGAGCAGCGTACCCGAGGTGGAACCAATCAGGCGGTCGGGGCTGGGAGATGATGGGCGGCCGCCTCCTCACTGGAGGGATTCCTGGAGAAGCTGCAGTGTGGGGATGCTCTAGACCGAGTACTGCCCTCAGTGTCTTTCCACCTCCTCCTCCTGCAGCGGCGGCGGCAGCAGCAGCAGCAGCAGCAGCACTTAGAAGCAGCAACTTGAGGCTGCACCCCGGGCCAGCCCCCCAGGGTTGTGCTCAACTGAGAGGGGGGCTCAGCGCCCCAAGGGGTGTGTGTAGGGTGGGGTGGCCAGCTGGGACCAGCTGGTGGCCCTGAAAAACCTCCTACACACCCACACCCACACACCCCTTTTGTGTTGCAGGCTGCCCCTCCAAGAGCAGAGGCAGCAAGAGGACGTGTGTGGCTTGCACAGGTCCACGCGGGGAAAGCAGTGGGGACGGAGACCGGCACCACCTTCTGGTCCTCCCTCCAGGTAAGACAGCGAGACTGGCAGTGTGGCCACCTCGGAGGTGCCCATTTGATTGGATCCGTCCGCAACATTTTACTCTCTCGGTACACTTGGGTTTTGGTGGTGGGAGGCTGCGACCTGGGGAGGGAGCCCCGGGTGGCCTATTGTGAGAAACATAATGAGCCACATGTACATCTGGAAAAGCACTTTGCACAGTGCCCGTGATTTAGAGCCTGGAGTTGCTGCTGGGCATCCCCCATCTTCTTGCTCTCTCCTTCTCATTCTTTCTTCTCCGACCCCCACCCCCAATCTCAATCTCTCACCTCCCCCCGCCCCTCGCTCAGTCTCTCTCGCGTCTTCACCCTCCTCCTATCCTAAGGCGGCACAGGGTTTCTTTCTCATCCTGGAGAGGATTGCCTTTTCTCAGAGGAAAGAGGGGGTGGTGAAGAAAAGAGAAAGATTTCTTTCTGTCCCCCCAGGGGCGGGGGAGGGGGACCGAGGTAGAATACAACCTCTGCGAAAATTAGAGTACAGAAAGCAATTAAACTGAATAAAGGGAGTAGACAAGCCGTCCAGCCCAGGCTGTCAGAGAGGGGAAGCATCAAGTTTGACTTGATCTCCTTGCAAGAGGCTGTGCCTCTTGCTTAATTCCTTCAAATGAAACAAAAATAAACCACTGATCTAACCCACTTTCAACTGCTTAATTGCTGTTGCTTTTAAGTGCTAACCATCTGACTTTTCCTGTTTCCATCTCTCCTGTGGGGCTATTTGGTATTGCCCATCAGTGGTAATGTCTGAACTTTCAGAGGTTTCTCATGCAAAGAAAAAAAAAATTAAAAACAGATGATTACTTCCCTGAGGTTCTCTGGTATGGCCTTTATGTTGGAGGGCAAAAAATGTAAAGTTTCAAAACATTTGTAAGTGACACCAGTGTTATCAAGAGGTTTGGATTTCTACTTTGAGAAGGCAAATCTTCTAGTTAGTTTTGTGTACATGTTGATTTTCACTTTATTGAATATTAACCCTTTGGTGAAATAAAGCAACAGCTTCATTTCTGTGTTAAAGCTAATTTTGTGTATGAATTGCTAGTTCATTCTACCTTTTCTCTATGTTTGCATTTTATTGCCCGGATATCAAATTCATGCTTGCCTTATTTTCCTTTAATGAAAATGTTTAGTGGATGTAAACCTGGTGTTTATGCAATTTCAGTACTCCATTTGGAAGGCGCATGGAAGCTCAGTTGGTCAAGAAGCCTCTTGTTCTGGAACAAAGTTTAGAAAGTAATGGTAGGAAGATAGCCTCAAATTTTAAAAATCTTGAAAATTGTTTTTGTTCTCATGGCTTATTATAAGAAAGAGAAGGATATCAAAACAACTGGGTTCTCTGGTTGCCTGCCAATAGGTCAAAGTCACGAAAGGTACTTGTTGGACAGAGCCTTGACAGCAGTTTCAGCATCATAAGTGATATAAGCTTCCCTTTCCTATTATTCACCAGCGATGGCTAAGTGATTATTGTCAGATGGGAGGAGGTAGAGAGAAGTGCCTAGTTGAATGTAATGGGAGAGCATTCCAAGCGGGTTCTACATGAGCAGAGAGAAGCCAGCAGATGTTAGTGTCCAGATGAATCCTTTCCTTTGATTTATCAGGGGAAATGCCAAGTCTTACATTTTTTTCCTACGTGCACACTTGGGATAAGAAAAGGCAGTCTTCTTTTTAACTCTGTCTGCTCTTCCACACTAATTTATGTACCCGAGAAAGTATATTTTTCAGCACATATCTTTAGTGGATAAGTTTGTACACTGACTTAGAGAAGAGCTGGTTTCATTTACCAACAATGTAATGCATCTTTTCTAAACTCATTTCCATTTGAGACCTATCTTTCCTATCTAAGTAGAATTACCTAGAGTCACAAAAACAAGATCTTCCTTCTAGGACTTTGACATTTAAATGCCTTTTTTTTAATTAATGTAGTATCTCTGTTGAAAGCTAACTAATTTTTAGAGGTGCCACCTTTTGGATACAAGGACAAAAGGACAATCGCTTAATTGCCTCATGTGTGTACAAGTGAATTAACAAGTTTAGACATGAAAAAATGTACAAAAAAGAAACCCAATTACTTCCCATGTGAGCAAATTAAGATTTTTTTGCTTATTTCTCTACCGTGTTTGGAAAGGTAAAAGTTTGGGCTTGATTTGTAACATTTTCACACCTTTTTACAAATGTCAATTATAGCAAAGACATGTGAGAGAGACACATATAAGTTTTTAGTTTTTCACCTACTTCTGAAAAATTAAGACTTTCTATTCTAGAAGTCAGAACGAATTCCAATATATAATGAATGGGTTGAGAAGAGACTTGAAATGATACATGGTAGGAAATTATTTCCCTGTCATCCCCAAAATGTTCTAGTGTGATAATTTCATACAATCTTCATATTTTCTCCTTTAAAAGAGTATCTTAGTAAATCTTATTACTGTTTCAGAGCAAATATGGTAATTAGACTTTAACATATTTTTATCAGAACTAAAGCCCGCTCCTATACATAGGAAATCCTAAAATATTAATTCCATAAAATACCACACAATAGAGAGTTGTTGCAGAGTGGTTTGAAGCTTCATTTCCTATGGAGAATATTATTCTATTTGGTCAAACGATCAGATAGTTCTAATTAAGAAATATGAAAATGAATAAATAACATGGTATTTACATGATAAAATTTGCATATTAGACTTGGTGCTAGCTGAAAATAAAATTAGAATATAGTAGCTTGTTTTGATTATATTTGCAAAATGAAATAGATTAATAAATAAAATGCAGAATGTGTTAGAAATCTGAAAGTTAATTTGAACTTTCTGTTAACCTAAAGACACCATGGACATGATATCAATTCTTCTCTTTTGCGTTCAGTTTATTAAATCAATTTAGAGAAATTCCCCAAACAGGTTTTGAGAACTATCTAATCTTAAAGAACTCAACTTAAGACAGACAATTATATGAGCCTGAAATACTTATAGATCTTGTGATTTTCCAGTTTGTGCAACAGCCGGGAAGAGATATCATTAATGCCAAATTGGAACATAACATTTCTTTTTCTAATGGTAGTGATTAGATGATTTAGGGGAGGGAGAGCAGAAATAAAACAGTTTTATTACATAATGGAACAAATTTGGTCTGTTATTACAAAAAACCAAGACCAAAGTTAGATTTTCTGCCATAGAATAATGTAGGTGTGGGTCTTGCAAGTGTTTTTGCTAAACAATAATGCTTTCTAAAATTAAATATCTGATCTACTTGTGGATTTTTAAAATTTTTACATGATTTGCTTGTCATAAATCTATATCAAAAGTTTAATATATAAGAGATGCTTTTTAGCTGAGTTTGTTTTCCATTGAAGTTGGCCAAATCTATTTAAACAGGAATAAAGTATATAGCAGTCTAAATACATTTTTATCATTTAGGGATACACACACACACACATATGTATACACATATATGTGTACCTATACATGTGTATACATTTTTAAATTATGTAACTTTTTCTAAAAGTATTAGAGATTAATGGACAGTATCAATAATCTGCTGAAGCTAGGGAGTACTCCTGTAAAAAGTACAATTCAAAGAAAAATAACAATGTCTTGAGGGTGCTTTTAATGGTTCCTTGCTTGAAAGCCTAGGAATACCTAGAGGCAAAATTAATGGGAATCTAGATCTTTCCCTTTATATAGCTGTTCTATGGTTTTGGCAAGAGGTTATTTTTATATGAATCGTGTATTAAAAAGGTCTCTCAGTACAAGAAGATGCACTTCTATATACAGATAACAAGCTGAAGTTATATTTTCACATGATTTGGACATAATGGAAGGATAAACTTTCTGTGTTTCTAAGGCTCCTATCAGGTGTTTCTTTCAACATTTGCATAAAGGTTAACTCATTCCCAATCTTACATAATTGAATGACATGGTTATCACTGCTTTTTCAGGTAAGAAGGTGTGTTTTGGAATCTTTAATAATTACTCTAGGAATGATCATTATTTTTTGTAGTATTTTTGAAAACTTTATTGAAACCTCTCGAGTGTGGCCATTTTTTTAAATCAGGGATTTAATTTCTTCAATTAAAAGAAGACAGTGTTTTTCCTTTAGCTTCTCCATCATTTTAAGAGTTCTTGAAGAACTATTTTATATTGACTGTAAGATAAAACTATTGTAGCAGAGCATATGAACGTCATTCTACTCATGTGTTAGTAATAGGAAAATAAACTTATTTTGAGTGATATTACAAATATATTCATGCTATCTATTGTAAGTAAGAAAGCATGCTCTCCTTCTTGTATCTATGAATAAAACTTTAACCTTTACTGTTTTATTTTTTAAAATATTATTTTAAAGTGTGCAATGAGAAATACGCTATGTTGTCAAAAGAGTAAGCACTGGAGATGTTATTTGTGTAGTTTGAAATAGAATTATAGAGGTCCTTTTGCAAAGAAGCCTCCGTTTAAAATATGTTTCCTTAATTTAAAAACAATATTTAAACAAATTTAAACAAATCTAAAACAAATTAAAGCCCAATTTAGAATAAAAATAATACATTTATAATAATATTAGAGATGATTTTCTGTCACATCTTTAAAAAATGCAGATTTAAAAAAATTGTTTCTCTAATTTCTATAATTTTTATATTTAGTTTAATTATAAATTTTATTTGTGTAGAACTAGTTCTTATTCTCTCTAGATTTCTTTTATCTCACCAATGCTCAGGGCTTAGAAGTTTATGTGGTATGCTGTTTTCCATAATTTACCAGTAATGTAAATGAGGGGAGGTCAAAGTTCATCTTTTTGGTTAATGCTATTGTGGAGATACAAAGAAAAAATACTGGTCATTCCTATATTGGTCTCACATGTAGTATGTTGAACATACTAATTATACACATAGGGAGTAATTTTGTTAAAGAGGAGCTCTGGAAAATTGTAAAGCAGATGAAGATAATAAATACCCTTTATTTCTTAGCTATTTATACAAAATGGGAGCTGGAAAATTTCCATGCAAAATGAGAATGGCCTTTTTCAGCTAGTATAAAATCTGGTGAAACTATTTGGTTAAGGTATAATTTCCTAACAGCCATGTAAGACAACATTTCATCACACATACCAGATAACAACTCTGCTGTAATAACTCCAAACACTGGGTAAGACATATGGCTAAGTGCCTCAGTCAGGAATTAATTTTTGGTTGAAATATCCAATTAATTGAATCCAGATATTATACTGAAACTTGGGTCTTACTTCATCCCAGTAAACCTATTTCTCTCTGAAATAGAGCTTTGCTTTTAATTCAAAACAGTGTGGAGCTCATATAATAATTATCTTTTGCCAAAGAATATTATGAGTAAAATCAGTTGTATGTTTTTTTTTCTTCAATAGGTAAATGTTTCCTTTCTTTTTTGTTTCTAAATAATTCAACTAGTTAATCCAGGATAAAATGCACATAGGCACTTAAACACAAATAGAATCACAGAGTTACTTAAATGTAGAACATTCTTATACTACAATTGCTTAAATAAGACACACTATTTCTTGTCTTCCTCCTACATCCTGCCTGACTACAACCATCTTTTCAGTCACTTAGGAATTGAGGGGAAAGGCAGGCAAGACCACCTCACCCCTCTGATGAGAATTCCCCAGGTGTGGCCTCCAGGGGGCAGTCTCTTGTTTTTATCTGAGGTCCATTTCCTCTCTGGGCCTGCCTTGTGGCCCAGACTTCACTCCAGCTTGCTGGCAGGTAATTGGATTTACTAATTGCTACTTAGAGATTTGTGGGCATATTTTTATCAACATGAGGGCAAAAACACACGGAATGCTCAGACAAAACATACACAGCTATACCAAAGTTAGTAGTAAGACTTTCAAAATGTGACGTTGATCTTTTATGTTTTACTGTAATGGATAGAAGAGCTTTTATTTCATGTAATTTATTCTCATTATTCACAAATGATCCAAGCAAATGGTGAGATTGTTAAACTATGAATCAGTGTAAATTTTTATACTTATTAACACCAGTGGATAAAGCTGAAATTATTATTAAAAAGAATTTCAGATCCTTGGATTGGCTTTAGTACTTCTGAAATACATACCTGTGTCTTGTTTTGGAACCCTTAAGCATTTACATAACTCATCCTTATCATCAGAGATAATTAAGAATTGTCTTGGTTTTATATGAAACTTATGGACATTATTGTAAAACACCTCCTAAGATTGCTTTTAGGATGGATGATTAATAATCTACTTTCTTACATAATTTTATATGAGTGTTACTGTGAATGCAAACAATAGTATAGCATCACAGCAGCAGGCTAGACTTACAAAAATGTCAATTTAGAATTGTGTGCTCTCTCCTTGAGAAGGAGATAGAGCCAATTGAGTGTACTTTTTCTTCATGATGTACTGTACCCCATTGTTCTAGCAATGTAAACTAATTCACCGCCTATAAAATGTGGATGCTGCTTACTTGAGGAAAAAAAATCAATTTTTTTCTTTTTTTTAGACAAATAACTTAATGACTTTTGAAACAAGGATAAGTGGTATAACACAAGGTACGAAGGCCTACCTGAGCTTCTCTAGCCATCAGGCTTTGAGTTAGCAAGATTATTAAGAAGAGTTGACACCATTTCTCAGGAGAAAGACAAGGTAGCAAAGCACTGAATCTGTTCTGACTTAGACTCTCTGCCAGATTCTGGTTTACAAGGCTGGCTTTCTGCCTAATCCCCAGCATTTTCATCAGATTTGAGGAATGAATAAAGTGAACCACTGGGCATTACAGAATATTTCTAGGGCACCAGAATCTCTTCTATAAATAGAATAACATCACCATCCTATTTTAACCAGAGTCCAAACTCCAAGGCCACAGTTTTTATATTTAAATATATATGAATCAGACTACTATATGCCTAAAAATGCTTGAATTTTATGTTTGAGTACAGGAAATTCTCATGTTAAAACCATAGTTAACAACATGATAGTACATGTATTTTTATACTTTTGTTAAAAAATATAATGTTAAACTTAAAAAACCGAACAATCACCTTGAGATATATCTAATAATTCAAGAAAGTGACATGTCAACAAAAAGCCAACATACTCCTACATTGACCAAAACAGCTCTGCTTTTAAATTGTGAAAACAAAACAAAAAGACAAAAAGTACTTGATGTACAAGTTTCCAATTTTTTTAAAAATCAAGATCCGTAGGTACTTTCTAAACCACTTCTAGACACCACAAAATGAATACTGATGATAGTGGAGAGCCAACTCCTTCGGGAAAAAGTAGACAAGTTCTGTTATGGCTTTGAGAATCTGTTTTATCTTTTATACATTGAACATAAAGCGACAGTTTGATTTCTCTTGACTTCTGGACCTTTAGACCTGTATGCCTTGAAGCATATTACTCTACTCACTGCTAGAGTAGAAGAGATTTGCTCAGCTCTCTGGCCAAGAGTAATCTTGTAACTCCCTTGCCTTTCCTTACATTTTCTTCTTTCTTCAACTCTTCCCCTCCTATCCTGTCCTTATTCTTCCTTCTTTCCTTTTTGTAACTCCCTTGCCTTTCCTTACATTTTCTTCCTTCTTCAACTCTTCCCCTCCTATCCTGTCCTTATTCTTCCTTTCCTTTTTCTATCTTAATGAATTATCTTACTATAGAACTGGGAGCTTCTACTCTAGGGCCCATACTAATCTCTACCAGCTGGATTTATTTTTTTTTCAATAAGCAAGAAAATGGGGAGTCTGGGTAGCTCAGTGGGTCAAAGCCTCTGCCTTCAGCTCCGGTCATGATCTCAGAGTCCTGGGATTGAGACCTGCATCAGGCTCTCTGCTCAGCAGGGAGCATGCTTCCCCCTCTCTCTCTCTCTCTCTGCCCGCCTCTCTGCCTACTTGTGATCTCTCTCTCTCTCTCTGTCAAATAAATAAATAAAATCTTTAAAAAAATAAGCAAGAAATTTATTTCTTAATTTATATACATTTTAGGTTAGTTACACAAAACAGCTGTATAGATAAATAAGGGAGCAGTCTCTTAATTTGTTTATGGAATGTGCCATGATTTAAAAGTTTTTAAGGTCTTACAGGTAAAGTCTAACCTATTGGTAATTTCTAGAACAAAATTGACTACAGAGAGAGAGAACAATAACATTTGGAAGTCCCAATAAATGCCATGTCTTATTAGTTACTTTTTTTTCTATTTTGTTCTTCTAATGATAACAATTAAATCATTGTTTTCATGACACTTATATAGCACTGTATTTTTCGAGAATTGCATTGCCTTATTTGATTTTGGTGATGAAGAAATTCTCCATTTTACAGATGTGATAAAGGACACTAAGAAATTAAGTTACCTGTTTGCAATTACATATTTGGGAAGCCTCTTATAATTTTCACCTACCAAATCATACTGCCTCAGCATGTAATTAAGGGGGGGGGAAGTACTTTTTCAGATTTTCTCAATATATATGAAGTAGTTTGCTATTTCCTATCAGAATTTGAAACAAACATCTGACATCACTAAATTTGGATATACTCTATTTACATTGAAAAGATAGGGAAATTTTAATATACCGTCATTACTTTTCTGACCCTAACTTTGGAATAAATTGTATTTGTATTTTAAAATTATTCAAAGGACAGCGTTCTAAAATGTAAGAGAAGTCATCACGCCTGAGTCACTAGGCTCGGTTGGCCCTTAGTCATTGCTATCTCACTGCAATATGAGATGTCATCACACTTGTTTCCTTATTTGTGAACTACAGAGTCCTAGGACACCTCCTAAGTGCACGGAGATATGATTGAGATAATGAGTGTTGTAACTTTACCCCAAGTTCTCCACCTTCATCTCTCATTATCTTCCTCATTTGCACTCACACACACAACTTGTTACTGCTTCCTGAACCTAATATTAATGGAAGTTGTTGAATCTATCGATGCTTTTCTCTTCTATTCCAAGATCGAGAATGCTAAGCAGGGAACATATCCAAGCCCCACTTATTATTCTTCCCTCATGTGAATGAAGTCCATCAATTGGCAATTCTTAGTGTGAAGAAATAAACACATTCGGGAGTGATTGCCAAGAGCCATACACGTGGCGATGTGGACTAACTTCATTGACTTTCTAGCTTATCTGATACAAGGTAACAGGAATTTTAATTAGGAAAGGGCTATAGAAAGAATGCAAGATTAATTTAGAACATAGAGGTATTTATGGGGATTTTTTGGACAAATGCAAGCTAATCATATTCTTGTGTTCTTACTGCATGTCAGGTACTTTTCTGTGTACTTTCTATGCTTCACTCCATTTAATATTTCCAATAATTTTCAGAGGATGGTACTAATTTGTAATCCTTTAAATGCAAAAGTTGTGGGGAAAAAAGTAACTCGTCAGGGTCCTATGCCTGTTACGTAGTAGGATATCGATTCAAACCCAAGCAGTCTATTTATAGAACCAGTACTCAACCATAAGCAATCATATAATCATTAAGCTTCTCAGTGGAAGAAGGGAAGCAAATGGTGACCAAGAAGTAGAGGTGTCTAAAAGAGATTGAAGAGACACATGCAAACTTTATCCACTTCATAGTTTGAGTCAATATAACCATCATGGTAATGTGATAAAAGCATGAAACTTAGAGTCTTATACCTGGGTACAAATACCTACTCTGTTATGGTGAGCCTCAATAAAATAGTTCACTGCTACAAGTTTCACTTCACCAGGAAGAGAAATGTAATAATGTTGGCAAATTGTCTCAAACTCTGTTAGTGGGTGGCAGATCTGACTGACCATTCTTGCCACCCATTTTTATTAGTCAGGGACTCTTTCACTTGCAAAAATTCCACCTAACTCAAAATTATCTAAGAAAGAAAAGGGATTTTAGAGCTCATGTTACCACAGAGTTAAAGAGTATTTTGAATTTAGTCTTAGCTGGAAATGGGAAATCAAATCATATGATCCCCTACTCCCTCCTCCCCTCTCATCTTGGTTCTACTTTTCTCTGCCATCACTTTATTCAGACTCAGGCTCTTTGTTTATGGTGGTTGCAATGCACCAAGTAAGTATAGGGTTATGTAAGACATTTTGATGTAAAGAGAACATCTTTTTTTGCCAAAAAATTCCAGGATAAACTTGATAGGAACAAGTTAAGACAAATTAAGATAAACTTGATAGGTCACTTGCCCTGAACCCATGAAATAGAATATTTATCTAGGTTGAGCATTGTGTCCTCCCTGGATTTAAAAATTGGATATAGTATTACTTAACTAAATGGAAGGAGTTTTGCTGTTACAAGAAGGAAAATGACTAGATTTAGGGCAGGCAAACAGAGCAAACATCCAGTTCATAAGGTATAGGCATTGACCCTGAGAATGCCTAAGGATGCCAGCCGCCCTTAATGCTGGGTCAGGACCCTGGAGAGCCCCTGTTTTTTCTAGACACTCTACCCTTCAGTTGGGGGGGGGGGGGTCAGGGGAAGATCCAGGAAATTCTAGGGAAAGGTCCATAGTAGTTGAGGTCGTGGTGAGTAGTGGCACTCAGAGGCTTAAAGCAATGGCTACTTACCAACAAATATGGAAATACTCAATAATTTGCCAACAGGTGTGACTATATCTGTGTGGAAAGACTGAATATCAGAGGCTGAGGGCTATGTTGAATGTCATTTAATTCTTTTAGGGTCTTTACTGCCTTTCTCTTTTTTTTAAATACAGTAGGCAGGTACTTGTAGAACTTGAGGATTTTTAAATTCTAAGCTCATTAGAGCTCAGATGTACTTATCACCTGAAGATATGCACAGGGCCAGCTGTGCAGAGGTCAATACTTCAAATTTTTGTTGTGTGTTGTGGGGGTGGGAGGGAGTAACTTCAAATTTATAACTACCTTATTGCCCTAACCACCTATATATTGCTACAGATGCAACAGAATGAATTTGCATAAAAATATGATACATTTTCTCCTTGCTGTACCCCAAAATGAGAAGGAATTATTTAGGAATAATGTGTATTTCTTCAGGAAGTACCAACACATTTTTATTACATGCCAGGCACTGTTTTGGATGCTGGGAATCCAGAAATGAACCCATGAGACAAGCTCCCTGCTTTTCTCCCTGCTTTTAAGGCAGCTTGCATTCTAGGGAAGGATACAGACAATGAAAACTAGCATCAATAACTGCAAAACACAGCTAAGGTGGTTTCAAAAAGTGAGAAATGCTATGTAGTAATAAAATAGGCGAGTAAATAAGGCAACATTGGGGATTCTTGTCAACTAAAATCATGTAAGTTGAGGCATAAAAGGAGAAGGGGCCACTACATAAAAATTTGAGGAAGAGCTCTGTAAGCAGAGGAAACCCGGTGCTGAAGCTCTACAGAGGGAATGAGTTTGATTTGCTCACGGAAGACACAGCAAATATAGGTTAAGTGTAAAGATACTGGTTTCATGAGTAGAACCGTGCTTTAATATTTTAATTAAAACAATCTTTAAACATGATTAAGGACATTTTCAAAACAATATGATCATACATAACCTCAACATCATTTAAATATAGATGTTATCTCGTATCTGTGTAACGTATTTCCAGTCTGTTCAAGGACTTACATTTAAAAAAAAAAAGATTCATTTATTTGACAGAGAATAAGAGAGTACAAACAAGGGGAGCAGTAGAAGCAGAGGGAGAAGCAGGCTTCCCGCTGAGCAGGGAACCTGATGCAGGGATCAATCCCAGGATCTGGGGATCATGACCTGAGTTGAAGGCAGGCATTAACCGACCAAGCCACCCAAGCGACCCATTGGCTTACGTTTTTTTATGGTTACGATCATGGAATACGTACTATTTCCACCCAGACTTTCAAAATGCATTGTTAAGTGTCTTACGGGTATATATTTTCATTCTACATATTCATCTTTAGAAGTGTATCTCCTTTTCTTTTGTGGCATGTAGTCCTTAGACACATTCTATGTATCTTCTATTGACTCTTGATAACCTTTCTTGTTTTGCCCTCCATTTCTAAGGGAATCACATACATGGCCTACCCCCAATTTTATTATTTCTCTGAATTTAGGTGAACACCTTGGCTTTTTATCACAGTAATGATTTTTTTTCGATGTAATTTCCTTTTGAGTATATATATTCGATTATATCCTACAAAACTCTAATTTAGATTTTGAAACAAAAGTAAATAAACACTGGAAACATAATGAAACAAATCATTTTGTGTCGATTGTCATTTAGACAACACGGATCTCAGAGCCTTAACCGGAAATTATTTTTCCTTTATCTAGTTTCATATCCTGATTTCAAGAACTCCATAACCCAAGTCTACCTAGGTCACTTTATGATAGTAAACTGGGTGCTGACAGAGGTATATTAACTTGTGTGAGATGGCAGTACCACTCAATCCGCTGCAGCCGTAATGAAGCAATAATTAAAGCATCAATCTTAGATGGCCTTCTTTTTTCCCTTAAGATTCCTCTGGACATTATACTCTGATAATAACCTATTTTGAAAATGGAGTTTTCTTTGCTGAAATTGCACAAAACACCTATGTGTGAAGATAGCAAGAGTATTATGATAAGTATTATCAGTATTCTGGTCAATAAGTGATATGCTCTGTTTTCCTTATCTGTGGAACGAAGGCTCTTTTGTATCCCAGCTACCTTGTTTAGTACATAGATACATATATACTTGCATAGATTTGGATTTTTTTTCGTATTGCTGATTGTGCCACTAACTGCAAGTGTTTCAGGATTTTGCAATGATATATATATTTTTAATCGTCTCTGACTTGCCAGTGCTTGAGAGACAGTTAGAAGAGAGTGTTCTATAAAATTATTATGTATACATGGGGCGCCTGGGTAGCTTAGTCAGTTAAGTGTCTGCCTTCGACTCAGGTCATGATCCCAGGTCCTGGGATTGAGCCCCGCATCAGGCTCCCTGCTCAGCAGGAAGCCTGCTTCTCCCTATGCCTCTGCTGCTCCCGCTCTTTGTGCTCTCTGTCAAGTAAATAAATAAGATCTTTAAAGAAAATTTAAAGTTATTATGTATGCTTAAAACACAGACACTCAAACAATATGAATGGAAGTTCAATGGAATGTTTTTTATGGTGTCGTGTCCTAGTATTTTTCAGTTCTCTTTTTTTCTAAATCATTAAATAAGTCTGGTCATGGCCAAGTAAGTTAACAACCTACAAAGAGGTAACAATTGGCAATTTTAAAAATACTTCTTTTAAAGTATTACCAATTTTCAAAAATTATAGTACATTTAAAAATATAGTACAATTAAAAATTAAGCATATGTAAGTACAATGGATATACAGAAATTTGCAGTGGCTTATTTTGAAGATAAGGAATCATCATACTGCAAATCCATGAAATTTAATAGAATTTCCATGCCCAACTTAAAATGTTCTTGCTATATTCATAAATATGGGTAATTTTGTGTAATTTTGCACTGGATTATTGCATTATTAGTTTTTATTGAAATTCCAGTTAACATACAGTGTAATATTAGTTTCAGGTGTACAATTTACTGATTCAACACTTTCATACAGCACCTGGTACTCATCACAACTGTACTCTTTAATCCCCATCAACTACTCCACCTGTTCCCACCACCTACCTCCCCTTTGGTAACCATCAGTTTTTTTCTCTGTAGCCAGTTTCTTGGTTTTCCTCTTTTTCCCCTATGATTGTTTTGTTTCTTAAATTCCACATATGAGAGAATCATATGGCATTTGTCTTTCTTTGACTTATTTTGCCTAGCATATTACTCTAGCTCCATCCACATTGTTGCAAATGGCAGGATTTCATTCTTTTTTATGGCTGAATAACATTCCACGTGTATGTATGTGTGTGTGTGTATATATATATACACACACACACACACACACCCCACATGTTCTTTATCCATTAATCAGTCAGTGGACATTTGGATTCTTTCCATAATTTGACTATTATTGTATGTTGCTCTGAACATCGGGGTGTGTCAACGTGTTGTACTCCTTTTTTGGTTATGGGTAAATTTTCTTGTAGAGTAGAGAAAGATACACAAATGTGCTTAGAATGTTATTTCTCTTCTTTTAAAGTAGTGAGTAGAGAACTAGTTTATGGAACCAACAGACAATAAAGACGGAGCATAGATATTTAGAATTTTGTGTTCAAATTTAAAAACAAGCAAATAATATAAAAACCCTCAATCTGTCTCTAAATTAGTGATGTGGTTTTACTAGATGATCTCTCTGACACCTTTCATTATTCCTTTGGTTATCCTACTGTCTATGTGAAGTTTCTCATAATGGTGCATAAGATTGGAGATTATGTCCTGAATCTTTCAGTCATTTCATTCATTTCATTCATTGCTCAAAAATGTTTAAAGAGCACAAACTCCCAGACATCATCAACCACCTAGAGAAGAAAGAAGTATATTTCAGTTGAGAGACACCATAGACCAGTAAAGATAAAATTCCCAGATGTGAACTGTGAAATAGTCAGGCTAGGGTAGAATTTGCTTTGGTAATGAACAATAGGAAAACCTCAGTGGTTTTCCTCTTAACCTCACCTAAGCCTTGTTTCCTCTACTACTTAACCACTATGGATCACTGTGTCCAGGGGGGGGGGAAGGGGAGGGAGAGTGGTGGAGGAGGAGTATTTCTCAGATCTACATAGTCATTCAAGGACCCAGACTGATGACAGCCTCAATGACTTTTATAACACTGTCATCTCAACATAATAAGGATTCATTGCAGTAGGGAGGAAAGCACTGGAAGCTTTCTCACCAGCATTTAACTACTTTGACCCTAGAAGAGGCATAAATAATTTCTGGTCAGAGATGAACAGTCAGACCCAGTCTCCATGTCCAAAACCACAAGGGTGCAGAATGTATGACACAGCCCTGGGCTTGGAAGGAGAGGATATTGTTAAGTTCTTAGAGCCTCTTCTCTAAGTTGCAACTGGAGAGTGCAAAGCTTTATGAAACCACATATGAAGGAATAATTTATTACTTGAGACAGCCATGGCTTCATAGAGGAGAAGCATGATCTGCACTCTGAGGGACTATTATATTTTTATGAGTGATGCTTAGTTCATTCTTTAATGAAAGCTTGTCTTTTCTTGACCTGAACCTCAAACAATGGGTATATATTTGATTGAGAATGCTAGCGCCATTGGGGCTTGTGGCTGGCTCAGTCAGTAGAGCCTGTGACTCTTGGTCTCTGGGTTGTGAGTTCAACCTCTACATTGGGTGTAGAGATGACCTAAAAATAAAATCTTAAAAAAGAAAAATGCCAGCACTCCTGGCAAATTTGGAGTATACACTATATCGCTTTTGACTTACTAGGAGTCTTGACATGAAAATAAGTGCCAATTTAATAGATTTGTTTGGATATGTTAAAGACTCCTCACATCCACCACATCCAAACCTCAACCCATTCATTTCACCAACAAATCTAGTCCTTCCCCAATGTCTTTGATCCCAATAAATGATTCTACCATCCAATTAGTTGTGTTATCTAGAAACTTACTTTCATAGGTCTCTCATCCTTAACCCAAATCCAAAATATATGATGTTTTGATCACTTTTGGCTCACAAATATCTTTTCAATTTATTTATTTTTCTCTGCCTCCATTGCCACACCATAGTCAAATCAACCTGGCCTTCGTAATTCCACTGTTAACTTGACTTTCAAATCAATGCCTTACCTGGATTCTGCTACTCCCCAACCTAATTTCTCATATTATTTCTGTTATCTTCGTGCTCTGGTCACACCAATCTTCTTTCAGATTTTTAATATTTCAGTCTTCTTCCTGCTTCAGGACCCTAGCACGTGCTGCTCCCTATACTTCAAGTACCATGGAATGTATCTGCTATGGACAGACAATAACAGTAAATTTGAAAATGTAATATGGCTGACTGTTTAGGAATAAATTTTTATTACTTATGTTGGGGAACAAATGTTCAGCTTTTATAAGAGAATGTGTTTGTGACTTTTAAAAATTAACTGCAGAACTGTCAAAATTGGCAAACTAGTGGAGAGGGATTTAGCAGTAATTGAAACTTTAAAAAATTTTTTTTTACATTTTGGGAAACTCTAAGTAGAGTTTTAGTTTGAAAATGTTGAATACTTAACTGCTTTTAAAGAAGAAATGTATTTAAGAGCACCTGGGTAACTCAGGTTAAGTATCTGCCTTCGGCTCAGGTCCCGCGTTGGGCTCCTTGCTCACAGGGACCCTGCTTCTCCCTCTCCTCCCTGCTCATGCTCTCTCTTGCCCTCTCTCACTCTCTCTCTCAAATAAAAAAAAAAATTAAAATTAAAAAAAGATGTATTTATAAATTCATATCTTATAGTTGATACGAGACTAAATTTAAGTAAAGGGGATCTTAAGTGGGATGTAAAGAAGTACTTTATATCACTGAATTTTAATCTTGGGATTTTTTTTCCCCAATTATTTTGATAATGTGTTTTCTCAAAATCATAGCATCACAGATTTTTTTTTTCTTGTTTGTTTCTTTTCTTTTTAATGGGAACACTCTGTGATCTAACATCCTCTGGGTGTGAAAACACATATCCAGAAAATATCTGAAAAAAATGCAGTGAAAAATAAATCTAGCTAAAGATAAAATAGTGAGAATGTAACAAATACAGGCTGATATGATCTTTAAAATTCTTTGATTATTGATTACTCATTTGAGAATAATTGTGTCAAAAAATCTGAGATGTTTTCATTTCTATACTTTTTCCAACAATAATGCATTAAATTATAAAATTATAGCAATGAAGAATTAATGTTTACTATCCCAGTGCAAAAATTCAGATTGAACTTGAGTGCTCTATGAGTGAAGGAACGATTTTTATGTTGTTTCCAATTATATCCTCATTTTTGACCTACCTAGCAATCCTTAGCACTTACTAAGTAAGCACTTAAAAATCTTTGATGGATATTAGTAATGAAGGATCCTTGTTGATTTTATTTTCATTTGTTTCTCACTCATTTCTATTTTTCTCCAAACTAATATAGTAACTTAATGTGTGATCTTGGTAATAAGAATCTTCATGAACTGGATTAATTACAGTTGACTGTCTTTTTTATACAAGGCAAAAGATGACTTTATCAGTCTTTACTTCCCCAAATAAATTGGTTGGAGAGCTCGCTATTAAATTCCAAATGAATGTGTGTTGATATAAGTGTTCATTTTGTGGTAATTAAGAGTGTAAACATGTTGAAGGATACATTTCAATTTTACTTTAATGGAACTACTATTTCAGATTATTTGGGTCAGTGCTATCTTTAAAATAGATAATCATTCTTTGCTTTACCTTTTCTCTCTCTCCTCTTCATCTTTTCTTACTACTCTGTTTTTAATTATTTCCTCAATTATACCATAACTCTGTATCACATTCAAAGCACAAAGAGTTTAACTACTGGAAAACAAAGATAATTACTCTGTATAGATTTCCAGTATATGTTTAATTCTCTACATTGGACACTTTTTATTAATTTTTTAAAAGATTCTATTTCTTTATCTGTCAGAGAGAGAGCACACACAGGCAGGGAGAGTAGCAGGCAGTAGAAGTAGACTCCCCCCTGAACAGAGAGCTTAATGTGGGACTCCATCCCAGGACTGTGGGATCATGACCTGAGTTGAAGGCAGACATTTAACTGACTGAGCCACCCAGGTGTCCCTATTTTGGAAACTTTTTTAAAAAGTATGGTTTGTTGCTAGTAAAGAGCAATGCTTTTAAAGAAATATTTTAACTTTTTAAATGAAAATGTATTCTATAAAAAATTTAATATGTTCAAATAATCCAAAAATGTGTAAGTTAAAAAATAGCTCTTCTTTTGATCTCTTGTTACTTTTCAGATGTAGTAAGTACTGTTAAGAGCCTCTTCTATCTACTAATAGAAATATTATATACATATACAAACATATATTACATTTAAATTCAGTATTCCATTATATACATACAATGTGTGTAATGCACATTTTAAGTTATTAGATGATTTTATTTTGGATAATATTTCATACAAACTATAATGATTTTCAAATGTATATATTTTTAATATGAGAAAGTTATACATTTCTGGTTAATGTAACATGAAATAATTCTATAAAATGCAAGTGATTTGGTTTCTTTTAAGCAAAT
Organism: Nasua narica; assembly: GCA_028533885.1. Taxonomy (NCBI): domain Eukaryota; kingdom Metazoa; phylum Chordata; class Mammalia; order Carnivora; family Procyonidae; genus Nasua; species Nasua narica. The sequence continues at coordinate 84,897,333 of CM052807.1, forward strand.
TCAGTTTTAGAATTTTAAGTATTTTCTGATATAACTTGTAATGATTCTGTCAATACACATAAGATATATTAAATGATTTTATAGGTTCGAACATATTTAAAGCTTTTTTAAAGTTCCACTTTTATCACATTGCAAAGTATTCTTGTGACAGATATTATAATATCTTGTTTAAAATTAATATTTCCATCAATTATTATTAGAGATCATAATCTATAGTATTTTTAATGTCTAAGTTCCTCTCTATGTTCTGACACTACTATAAATAAAAATTTTATAATCACTTTTAATATATCTTTGGTTGGGGGCTGCAATATGCTAATCCTAAGGGTTTTAGGGTATTTCAAAATGTAAATTTTTTAAGAATTATCTTGCACATTTTAGCTATATGACAAATATTTGTCAAACAATATAGAAGATGTTTGAAGGAACATGAAGTGTTTAGGGGTCTTTATAAATTAATTTAATAATAATTAAAAAAATAATAAAATACTAATAATTTATATGTAGAGACCTTTACATGCCATATGCCATTCTAAGAATTTTTTGCACGTTACTCATTTAATCCTACTTCATCCTTATTGTTAGGTTTGCACTATTCTCATTTTTTTTCAATGTTGTTATCTATCTATCTGTATCTATCTATCTATCTATCTATCTATCTATCTATCTATCTATTTGACAGAAAGAAAGAGAGAGAGAGCAGGCATAAGCAGGAGGAGGAGGATAGGGAGCCTGATGCAGGACTTGATCCCAGGACCAAAGCAGCCACTTAACTGACTGAGCCACCCAGGTGCACCAATTATGCTCATTTAAAAGTGAGAAAATTGAGGTCACAGAAATGATGCTATTATTTACAGCCATACCACTGGCAAGTGTTACAGTTGGAATTCAATGAGGAGGGTTTGGCTTTATGGTTAATAAGATCTAGATCATTTATTCTTTTATTAATTCAGAAAACTGAGCATTAATTTAAAAATAATCAAGATCAATAACCTAGCAGCCCTCAATGAACTTATATTTTATAGGGGGCAGAAAACAAGTGGAAAATAGAAGGAAAAAGAGAGAGAGGGAGGGAAGGAGGTAGGAAGGAGGGAAGAAAAGGGATTTGGTGGTAGTAGGTTTTATGTAGCTAAATGCCATCAAAGAAGTAAAAACAAACAACAACAAAACAAGGAGAGCAAATAGTGCCAGTTTTGGGGGATGAAGGTAGAATGTATTTTATTGTTACTTCTTTTTGTACTGAAAAGAAGTATCTTTTTTTGCAATATAAAGTTGAAATGTATTTCAATTACAATTCTTTTCTTACATGTTACTTAACCTTTAGCAGCATACAATTATTCAGAATAGATCATTTTTAATGACTCATTATGTGTGAAGTCATTTGATGATGCAATTAGCTTTTAAAAACTGAATTGTAATCTTAATTCCTTTATTTTACTCAGTTCCCCCCTCACCCATCTCCCCTCTAGTTACTAACAGTTTTTCTCTGTATTTAAGAGTCATTTGTCTTTTTTTGTGGTTAGTTTTTTTTGTTTCTTAAATTCCACATATGAATGAAATCTTAGGGTATTCTCTATCTGACTTATTTTACTTGGCATTATACCCTCTAGGTCCATCCATATTATCTACCATTCTTTTTCATGGCTGAGTAATACCCCAGTGTGTGTGTGTGTGTGTGTGTGTTTGTGTGTGTATACCACATCTTCATTATCCATTCATTTTTGATGGACACTTGGGTTGCTTCCTTGTTTTTTATAAATACTGCCGCAGTAAACACAGGGGTGCATATATCTTTTTGAATTAGTATTTTCATTTTCTTTGGGTAAATAGTAGTGGAATTACTGGATGATACTGTAATTCTATTTTATTTCTATTTATTTATTTATTTATTTTTATTTATTTATTTTTCCCCAAATATGTTTATCTTATTTTTTCAGTGTTACAAGATTAATTGTTCATGCACTACACCCAGTGCTCCATGCAATACATGCCCTCCTCAATACCCACCACCAGGCTCGCCCAACACCCCAACCCCTCCTCTCCAAAACCCTCAGTTTGTTGCTCAGAGTCACAGTCTCTCATGGTTCATCACCCCCTCCCATTTTCCCCCCATTCACCCTTCCTTTCCTTCTCACAGTAATTCTATTTTTAATTTTTGAGGAAACTCCATATTGTTTCCCACCGCGGTTACACCAATTTGCATTTCCACCAACAGAGCAAAGCGTTCTCTTTTCTCGACATCCTTGCCACCACTTATTATTTTTTGACTTTTTGAGTCTAAGCAACCTGACAGGTGTAAGATTATATCTCATTGTGGTTTTGATTGCATTTCTCTGATGATGAGTGATATTGAACATCTTTTCATGCATCTGTTGGCCATTTGTATGTCCTCTCTGGAAAAATGTCTATTCAGGTCTTCTATCCATTTTTAATCATATTATTTGGATTTTTTTGGGTGTTGTATAAGTTTTTTTATGTATATTCAAGATATTAATCCTTTATTGGATATATCATTTGCAAATATCTTCTCCCATCAGGTTACCTTGCCAACTTGCTGACAGTTTCCTTTGCTGTGCAAAGGCTTTTTATTCTGCCGTAGTTCCAGTTTTATTTTTGCTTTTATTTCCTCTGCCCAAGGAGATGTATCTAGAAAAATGTTTCTATGGCCAGTATCAGAGAGATTACTGCCTATGTTTTCTCCTAGGAGTATTATAGTTTTGTGTCTCACATTTAGGTCTTTAATCCATTTTGAGTTTATTTTTGTGTATGGTGTGAGACAGTCCAGTTTCATTCTTTTGCACATAGCTATCCAGTTTGCCCAACACCATTTGTTGACAAGACTCTCTTTCCCCCATTGTATGTTCTTACTGCCTATGTCACAGATTGACCATGTAAGTGTGGGTTTATTTCTGGGGTCTCTATTCTGTTCCGTTCATCTATGTCTCTGTTTTTGTGCCAGTATCATATGGTTTTGATTACTACAGCTTTATAGTATGTCTTGAAATCTTGGATTGTGATACCTCTAGCTTTGTTCTTTCTCAAGACTTCTTAGCTATTTGGGGACTTCTTTGTTTTCATACAAATGTTAGTATTTTTTCTTCTATTTCTGGTATTTTGATAGGGATTGCATTAAATTTATGGATTCCTTTGGGTCATATGGACATTTTAACAGTATTGGTTCTTTCAGTCCATGAGCATGAAATCTCTTTCCACTTGTATCATCTTCAATTTCTCTCATCAGTGTTTTCAGAGTATAGGTCTTTCATCTCCTTGGTTAAATTTATTCCTAAGTATTTTATTTTGGGGGGTACAATTGTAAATTGCATTGTTTTCTTAATTTCTCTTTCTGCTAAGTCTTCATTAGTGTATAGAAATACAACAGATTTCTGTAATTAATTTTGTATCCTGCAATTTTACTGAATCCATTTATCAGTTCTAGTGTTTTTTGGTAGAGTCTTTAGGGTTTCTACATAAAATGTGATCTGCAAATAGTGAACATTTTAATTCTTCCTTACCAATTTGGCTACCTTTTCTTTTTTTTTTTAATCTGGTTGCTATGGCTAGAGCATCCAGTACCATGTTGAATAAAAGTGGTGAGAATTGATGTTCTCATCTTGTTCTTGCTGTTAGAGGAAAAGCTCTCCGTTTTTTATTGAAACAGCTACAGGCTTTTCATATATGGCTTTTACTATGTTGAAGTATGTTCCCTCTAAACCTATTTTGTTGAGAATTTTTATCATCAATGCATTTATCAGAATAGAGTGGTAGGTGATGGTCACATTTAAACAAAGATCTGAAGGAAGTAAGAAATTGAACTTTGGTAAGAGTTGTATGGTGATTTGAGGAAAGCAGAGGCCATTGTGCTCTGGTTAAAGTAATGAAGAAAGTGAAAGTTTATTTCAGTGAGGTAACATGTGACCAGATGGTGAAGGAGACTGGGTTGAATTTGGCTTTTATTCTTAATGAGATGGGAAGTTATTGGAATGTTTTAAAGGGAAGGGTAAAATGCTTCAACTGCGTTTTGTTGTTTTGTTTTGTTTTAGGATCATTTTGCATAAAATGTTTTTTGCTAGATTGACTGAGTGGGACAAGAGTGGGAAGAGATTTGCCCTTTGTAGGTTTATGTTTGAAACAAATTGCCCTATGTGGTTCCTAGATTTTATGGCCTCTAATAAAATAATAGAGCAGTAGAAAGTTCAGAAATATGTTACTGTAGAATGTTTACTTAAAAAAATGTAGGGGTGCCTGGATGGCTCAGTTTGCTAAGTGTCTAATTCTTGGTTTTGGCTCAGGTTATGATCTCAGGGTCATGGGATCCAGACCCGAATCAAGCTCTGTGCTCAGCGGGGAGTCTTCTTGAGATTTTCTCTCTCCCTCTCCCTCCACCCCCTCCCACCATCTGTCTTCTAGCTTTCTCTCCCTCTCCTCCTTCCCCCCTACTAAAATAATGAATAAATAAATCAGTCTTTAAAAAAATAAAGAAATAAAAATAAAAATGAATTTAATTTTCATCATGCAAGCTAGAGCTTATATCATAACACTGATTTTATTTTATTTTTTTTACCATTTTATACATGCATTTCCCAGCCATTGTGCCATCTAATTCATTGTCTTGGGACAAGTAGATAAGAGTTAGGTTAACTTTAAGATATCTGGGAAAGTAGCAGAGAAAAAAATTTTTTTCCTATGCTTGAAAGACTTACTAATGTACTCTCAAAGTCAGAGGAAGGGAAACATTAAGGGTTCATGAATATAAAGTGAGTGCAATTGGTTCTAAAAGCCATTCTCCATAAAATACCTGGATTGGCATTGATTTTCAAGAAAATTGTTTTTAGACAAAATGCTTTTGCTTTTCAGTATTTTACATTTAATTTCATTTTAAACAAAAATACATCAGTGTCAACATTTAAATGATACTCTGCTGAAGGCTGATTTTGGAAATTGTCAGCCATTTGATGTTATTCTCTAAATTTAACCATCACTTAAATGTTGCTTATAGTTAAATGCATATCAACAAATTACCAATTAAATATATTTATAATGCTTACTACTGTGATCTATATATCAGTCAACATGTACTCCTGATGTTTTAGGTACCCAGTCAGCAAGTATTTTTCTCTTATTTACTAGAGCACTCAGCTACATATTCCAGATTTTTTTTCCCAGAAGCTTTGTTTTTTCAAGGAGAGGATAATATAGTTAAAGAGCTAAGGAAGACCAAAAACTACTTTCAGTGAAAGTATAAGACAGTGCATTATTTGTTGGTAAAGCAAAAAAGAATGGATAAATTAAAAAACATGCTGTATAAATAGATAGGAGGTACTTAAAGTTAAGTCATTAGGTTTCATGATCTGTAAGCGCTATTTAGTCATGTGATCTGGGAGCCTCACAAGTCAGGCAGATAGAATGACAGTTGGTAAAATCAAGATAATAATCTATGATACTTAAGCTTTCTACCTTATAATATGGTTGTTTGTATACATTTTTTACTTTTCCTGTTACAACATGAGTCCTTGAGAATAGGGAGAATGTCTAAATTGTCTTTACATCACAAACAATGTCTTATACATAGCCGATATTGAATACTTATTTATTGAATGAGGTATGTCATTCCTCCTATGATGATAATACATATCCTTTTATTAGGAGAAATAGATTATTATTCCTTGTTTGAGAAGACCGATTATGTTTCTCAAATGTGCTATTTTTGGGTTACAGGAAAAAAAGCTTATCTTTTGTAGATGGAAATATTTAAAACTAAGTTTTATTTCTAAAGAGAAGTTCTCAAGTTTTGTATTCTAAAACTATTATTAGAGCAGCTAAACTAAGTTATGTTGACATTATAGATAGTAATCAAACTTATTACGTGAGATGTAAATTAGTAACAGTACTAGTAATAAAAAATATAAATTGGTAGAACCTCAGACATAAAAATACTTTTGAAAAAAGATTTTATTTATTTATTTGAAAGAAAGTGTGAGCCAGAGAGAGAGCGCACGCACACACACAAGTCGGGGGAGGGGAGAGAGGCAGAGGGAGAAGCAAACTTCTGGGAGCCCAGTGTGGGGTTCCATCCAGGACCCTGAGATCATGACCAGAGCCAAAGGCAGATGTTCATCTTAACTGACTGAGCCACCTGGGTGCCCCTTTAAATCATTTTTTAAAAATACTTTAAATTTTGTGTTTGTGATTTGGGAAGATTAAGTATTGTTCTTTTATATAGAAGACTACATAGCAATGTAATATAGGCTTAAGTAAATTGCTCATAATTCAACTAATTTCCCATTTTACTTCCATTTTCTTAATATCATTGTGTATAATGCCCTAGTTAGATGGATAGACCCATTTTCATTTTTAAGCTTTAATGAAACATATTCATGCTGCTGCAGTAATAAAATATATTCAACCTGAGAAATAATGCATGCAAAGTGATTAGTATGATGCTTGACACAGAAAAATGTTCAGTGAATGATAATTTTATCTATAATGATGATTATTCTTACTAATCTTTTCTCTTTCTGAAATGCTTCAGAGATAACTTCTTCTGGCTACATTCTGAACTCTATATGGTTCAGCCTACTTCTGCCTGGTGATTGGTTAATATCTTTAGTAGCTTCTGAGTCATGCTTCATCAGGAAACCAAGGGTGTGATTTGCATCCTAGCATATCCTCCTTCCTCCTGCTCACTGTCACTTCTATTTTTACTTTAGAGCACAAGGTTCTTTGAGGCGTCTTATATTCCAAGATTTCCCACATACACAGATTTACTACCTGTTTTTCTGTAAGAAATGTGTACTTAGTAACAAATTTTTACTAGAAAAAGGCAGCTATAGCTAAGTTAATACCTAAGGCCAAAGCTTTTCCTTTTTCCTAAATCTCCTACTCCCCCTACTTGTTCCTGTCCCTGGACTATTACCAAATTTCTGCCCCATTTCTCCCAGGGTTCCTAGTCTAGTTAATTTTCTTAAACAGATCAAAAATGATTTGAGTACCTATAGCTAATCCATGGACAAGCATGTATTGAATTCTTACTTTATCCAGGGATGTTTGTTCAACACTAATTCAGGATATCTTATCTTAGCATCTGTGTTGCCTCAAGCATTTCAGAATATTCAGAATTTTCTGCAAAAAGCAGTTTTTTAGGGGATTGAGCTCATAGGTTCCATCAGATTGTCAAAGGATGAAAACCTTAAAGGGATTATGATTTACTCACTAGAAAGTCAAAAATAGATAAAACATATTTTTCTGTTTGGGGAGCTTGCAATGTAAGTGAAATTGACATAGTAAATGCAATATAAAAATAAGGGTGAAGTGGTAAACAATACAATAGGTAGGAACAGAAAAATGACTTAGTGATAAATTGGAAGGAGAACTAGAATATGATTTGGTTTAGAACTAAGTTACGTAGTAAAGTTTCATGGGACTTTCATCCCGTGTGGAAAAAGACCATGAGTAAGGCCTTACTGATGATTATAGTGTGTGGGAAGATAATGAAGAGGCTATTTCTTGAATAATATTGGATGATTAAAAAAGTTATTGAGGGGCACCTAGGTGGCTCAGTTGATTAAGCAACAGACACGTGGTTTCAGCTCAGGTCATAATCTCAAGGTCATGAGATGGAACCCCTCCAGCCTCCACACTCAGCAGGGAGTGTTCTGTCCCGCTCCCTCTTCCCCTGCCCCTCTCCCCACGTGTGCACACAATCTCTCTCTCTTAAATGAATAAATAAATCTTTTTTAAAAAGTAACTGAATACATGAGATATTAGTAATTCCCATGGTTTAAAATGTTGAACAGTAAAATGATGCATGGCAGATTATATTTTAGCTAATCTTCTTCAGATTTAAAAACATTTAGGTTTGAAACTTTAAATAATCTTCAAGATTTTTTTTGTAAAATAACTCATAGTAACAACAACAGTCAGCATAATATATCATTAAGAAACACGCTGTGGTCCATTTCACAAAAACACTAAGTACAGTTCTTTATTAGCACACTGTATTGACCTAGACTGAATGTTTATATTTTACTCTTCTTAAATATAACCAATTCGCTTTGTTTCTAGGCTTATATTTTATCCAGTTGGAAGGGAAAGGTGATGCTTAGATTTGATATAGATTAAGAGAGTAGATATCTCCACTTGAATATCATAGTGGTATCTCAAAATTAATATTTCTTAAAATGGGCTCTTTTTTTAAAAAAAAAAAGATTTATTTTATTTATTTGACACAGAGAGACAAAGCGAGAGAGGAAACACAAACAGTGGGGAGTGGGAGAGAGAGAAGCAGGCTTCCCACCAAGCAGAGAGCCCGATGCAGGGCTCGATCCCAGGATCTTGACCTGAGCCAAAGGCAGATGCTCAACAACTGAGTCACCCAAGTGTCCCTTAAACTGGACTCTTGACAACTCTCATCTTCCTTCTCACATTAACTTCCTTTTCTTTGGCTTTTCTTCAGAGCTTTACATTTTCTGTCAGTTGCAATCAGTCTTTCATTCTCCAATTCACTCCTTCCAAAATTGACTCCCTTTCCCCAGATAGCTTTCTCGATCTTTTCCTTACATCATATTGTGTATCTTCACTTGCTACTCTACTTGCATTTCCAGGACCTCCAATGCCCTATCCAGAGTCCAACTCCTTTCTTTCCATTGATGTAAATATTGCCCTACCTTCAAGGCTTAGCTGAAAAACCTCAGCTGGAGTGTTCCTAAATAAAAACTATGCAAAAGTAATCATGCCACTAACATGAATACTAATAGATTTTGGAAATGTAGACAGTACCCTATTTTACACTGTCTTTTCTTTATAGATTTATTTAGAATTAATCCTACTGAATTTTCATGTTTACATAAGTTACTTTTCTTCGTGAGTTATATACTCTTCTTGTTGGCAGGGTCAAGTCTCTACTTGGTTTTGTTTTTTTTTTTTAAAGATTTTTATTCATCCATTTGACAGAGATCACAAGTAGGCAGAGAGGCAGGCAGAGAGAGAGAGAGGGGGAACCAGGCTCCCGGCTGAGCAGAGAGCCCGATGCGGGGCTCGATCCCAGGACCCTGGGATCATGACCCGAGCCGAAGGCAGAGGCCTCAACCCACTAAGCCACCCAGGTGCCCTCTACTTGGTTTTTTGTTTGTTTGCATTGGTTGGTTTTTATCCATCACATCATTAAGCACAAAATGAACTCAATATGTAGTTTTCTGTTGAAACATTGGCAAGATATGTATTAGGAGGCAAATGACACATAACCAATGCTAATACACATTGCAACTTAATGGTGTACAGAGTATTTGCACATGCTTTTTTTCATTTACTAATCGTAACAACACAATTACGTTGTTGTAATTATGATTATGATAGTTATGTATAATTATGTAATTGTAGTTACGTGGTTATGGTAATTATGATTATGATTCTATATCATTCTCTTCATTTTGCAGATAAGGAACCAGACTTGGTCAAGAATAGAAAACTAGTAAATGGCTGGGCTGGGCATAGAACTCAATACTTTGGCTCCATACCCAGCTTTCTATTTACCAGAGCTGCCTTCTAAGATTGCATTTTATAAAAGAAATTTAAAGACTGATTAGTTTCTAGTACCTGTTTGATCAAAGGGAAATATATCTGAAACAAATATGTCAAGATAGATAGTAGAAATTCTAGACATTACTGAATTTTAAAGTATCTACTATGAAATGGCAGTTGGGTGGTATTTACTTATATATGGAAGAAGACATTTTTAGCAGCTTTTTAAGGTGAAAACTTAAAGGTACTCAGAACATGAGGATGAAGGGAAGCTTGGTCAGAAATGTCCCTAGAAACCTGTGACAATTTTAATTGTGTTCAAGAGGCAGGTCACGAATCAATGGCTTATTGATGCCCCTTAAGCAGTCTTTCCCATCTTTAGAAGCTAAGTAGTGGGTACCAAAATAAACAGACCTCAAAATGCAGTTTGTCTCATCTCATGCGTGTCTTCCTAGATCCACAAAACCAGTGCTGTTAAACTTAAGCATTGAGAATTATTCAAATAAATTCTATTATATATGACAAATATTTAAGATACATCTAGGAAACTATGAATAAATTAATAACTATATCATAATTGTATATATTAGCAATTATCCATTCTGTTCCTCTCAATGTGTGTTATTTTTGTTTTAGTGCTTATGAATCTAGGGTCCAGGCCTGTCTGGTTTCTTTCTATACCTTCTATGGTCTACCTGAGCTTTGGGGTGGGTGAATCCTTACCGAGCTTAAACTATGCTAAGTGGCTTAAATGAAACAGTACTTAGCATGGTTTGATAAAAACCGATGGATTGCTTAACTTCTTAGAATTACTAAAATGGAAAACACCATCGTTTTGTGTTTTGAACATAAAAACTGTCTATACCTAGTGCCTATAATTAATTTTAAAAATAATAATTTTGTCATTTGTCAAATTATAATATATTTTGAAATCTACAATAAAAGTCCTCAGAAATTAGTCACGCAACCAGGGGATCAGTAACTGCTATTAAAAATGTAAAAAAAAAAAAAAACCACAAAAAAAGATTTTAAGCTGTTCAGTATAAAAATAGGGAAATAGTTTAATGATCCAAAAAAAAAATCACCAGCATTGAACCCCAAATTACTGGTTTACATCCCCTTTCCTTACTTCCCTGCACACACACTTTAATTATGATAAGGAGAAAGTTATTTTTGAGAATTCCACAAATTTTTGAGATATCTAACTATGAATTCTAGTTAGAGAGGATTGCTTTTGATAGAGAAAATAGAGACAAACATAAGTCAAATTCTAAAATTAAAAACTAGCATGTGTAAGTATTATGATGTTCTCATTATGATTTGTGTTTACTAGTAACTAAATTGCCCAACTACATTGATCTGCTGATGGCCTTTGCCAGCAGGTGTTTACCAAGATGTAGAAGGTTTCTGCATACAAATGGATGACTGCCATTATTGCAAAGAATATGAAGGCCCTAAGTGTGAGCATACACGCAAACACAATGCCAGATTTGCTGGTAATTGCAACATCAAAAGCAAGAGTAATTGATAGTGAATGAAAATGACCTTTTCCAATCTAATAATAATTCTTGCCCTACTTGGGGGAGGAGGCTTTCTACTGGCTGATTTATCAGAATATATAAACACTGACAGTAAAGTTATTGAACATCTAGACCAATATTATTATTTCTGAATATAATAATGTACATATTTATAAATTAAACTTTTTTAAAGTGTGCAAGATTTTATTTCAGTACTAAGCGTAATTTCCAAAGACAGTTTATCTAGGCATATAGATTTCTTTCCATCTGTGTTAAAGTGAAGGAAAGTATAAATACCAACATCATTGGATACTCAAAAAAAAAAAAAGCCTGAAAACTTAGACACTCATGAAGTACAAGCTGTAAGAGGATTTCATAGAAAAGTTAAGTCAAAGATACTAAGCTTTCTATCTGAATAAAATTTAAAATACTATTATTTCTGCTAAAATGAGGCCAGTAGATGATGACATGTTAGTAAAAACTAACTTCTTTTTTAAGTGAAACTAGAATCTAAGCCTAACAGTAGGTTACAGACTAGAGTTATGTTCTATTATATAGAGAACTGAAATAAATGAATAAACAAAACCTGTGGTACGTTAATAAATTAGAAATGAGTTTTAATGCATACTGTTTAGACATATGTTCCTGTCATAACCAATAATACAAAACCTAATAAGGTACCGTCTGTTTTTTTCCCTGGAGACCTCAATTTTTAGGGCCCCTCATGCACACAAGACTCTTCCAAGGTCCTGGGAGACTAGGGAAGCTAGGAGTAGATATATATTTTTGGTGAAGTCTGGAAAAAATAAGATATTTTAACCATAATTAGTAGGATAACTGTGTTCTTTCCACCTAACTTTGTGTCCATATTGCTTTTATTGTCTTCTGATGGTCCCTCAAAGATACAAGTGTCAGGACATTCAACACCAGGAACTGCTCCTCTCTGCTTTCTCTCTGTCCAGAACTCGCTTCTCTCTTACAAATACTTCTTAGGTGCAGGGTTCTGATTTGTGAATAGCACTTTAAAAAGAGAGATGATTGGTTTTTGCCACTAGTGTCATCTAGTGACAAAGAATCACTGCCAGCCTCATGACTTCATGGTTGTGTGACCACACAAATCACTCTCTTACTCATTTCGTGAGGATCGAAATAATAATACATGTTTTTTTGTTTTATTTTTAAGATTATTTATTTGACAGAGTAATAGAGAGCACAAGTAGGTATAGCGGCAGGCAAAGGGAGAGGGAGAAGCAGGCTCTCTGCTGAGCAGGGCTTGATCCCAGGACCCTGGGACCATGACCTGAGCCAAAGGCAGACACTTAACCGACTGAGCCACCCAGACACCCCAATGATAATATTTGTTTCATAGACACGTGGTCAGGAGTAAATGAGACAGTGCTTACAGCAAAAACCCATGAATCAGTTCTTAACATTATGACTATTTAAGTCAGAATTTATGATGTTCCCTCCTTTTAGATTTCCATAGTATCCTGTAAAATACCTTAAAAAATAAATAATTACATATTGAAATAGATTATTCATAAGGTAATTGATGATTTCAAGGCAGAATCTATTTGAAATACTACATGAGAAGAAACAAAGTATTATCCCCATAAAACTAATTTACGATATTTAGGATTATAGGATTAAGTAATCAACATAGTAAATAAGGCAATCAAAAATTCTTTGGTATAATATTTATCCTGTGATTAATGTAAAATAATATTTGTTTTAGCAATTACTAAAGAGTTGGCATTTCTTTGTTTCCCACATCCTAAACAAACTCTAAAAAAAATACATTTGGTGGCTGGAACTACGGTATTTTCATTTGAAAAATAAAGCATGTTATCACAGAAACATTTTCATTTCTCTGTGACTGACATTTTAAAAGTATTTTTAAAGTTATTCTATATGAGGGTGGCTCAGTGGATTAAAGCCTCTGCCTTCGGCTTTAAAGCATAAAAACATATTTTTTGTTAAATCCAATATATTTTAATAGGACCATATATTTGAAGACCTAGGACACAATAACGAATGATTGTGATATGTGCAAAGTATCTTAATAATATGAGCTAATTCTAGTCTCTCTAGGACAATAAAAAGTGCAAGAGTAAAAGTGTGTCAAATGCTCTAAGTTAATTCCATACTTGAACTTACTGGCTAAATTGTAGTTATAGTTTCTTTGATTAGTTGGGATTCCAACCTAGAGATAACAGGCTTCCCACTATACTGAGGACTTAATGAAAAATGCAGTCAGTGGTGTAGGAGAAAGAAAATGAACAAAAGAAACTCAAGGACAGGAGGCAAGCTCAGGTATTTAGTTGCCATGCAATGGACAGTTACTTTATCCTGGAGCCTTTTCCTGAGTGTACAATGGAAATGATCATACCAACTTTAAAGATAGGTGATTCTTTTTTTTTTTTTAAGTGTAGTTAACATCCATCGCCTCACTTGGTCACAAATTTATTTTTTCCTTTCTTTTCCTTTTTTTTTTTTAAAGATTTTATTTATTTATTTGAAAGAGAGAGAGAGAGAGATGGAAGCAGGCTCCCTGCTGAGCAAAGAGCCCAATGCGGGGATGGATCCCAGAACCCTGAGATCATGACCTGAGCCAAAGACAGAGGCTTTAACCCACTGAGCCACCCAGACGCCCCAAAGATAGGTGATACTTAAAGCAGCTAAATCAGTTCTACATATAATCTGTGACTTTGCTATTGACTAAATGAATGAAAGAGTGTGTTACTAATATTCCAACTCTGCATATCATGAAATCTCTTTAATATTCTATTCTTAATTGTTCAGTATAAAGTTAGAACTTCATTTATTTTTTCTCCTAAAATTGCGACTTGCCCCATCTGAATAAAGAACGATTTCTGCAGTTGTGCAAAATAGTAAATGAGTAGTGTCTTCACACAAATTATAAGAAAAATACATTGGAAAATGTACTTGAAAAGAGATAAGAAAATATAAATAACGAGGAAAATTCCTAAGGTAAATTGCAAAGGAGAAAAGTTTAGCTCTCCTTTTCTGTTGAACAAACAAGAAAATGCAGTCAATGGAATAAGTATAAATCTCTTGGAAGAGAGAAATTTAAGACCACCAAAAATTTTATTTGAAACTTGTTCTGAATATAAAGAGAACATATTCTGAAACATACACAAGGTGAGCTTAATTTAAAATGAACAGTGGCGGGGTACCTGGGTGGCTCAGTGAGTTAAAGCCTCTGCCTTCGGCTCATGTCATGATCTCAGGGTCCTGGAATCAAGCCCCGCATCGGGCTCCCTGCTTCCCCCGCTCTCTCTGCCTGCCTCTCGGACTACTTGTGATCTCTTTCTCTGTCAAATAAATAAATAAGTAAAATCTTAAAAAAAAAAAAAAAAGAATTCCTAAAATGAACAGTGGCATGCCTCAGTGGCTCAGTCCGTTAAGCAGTCAACTCCTGATTTCAGCTCAGGTCTTTGTCTGGGCGTTCTGGATCAAGCCGCGCCTTGGGCTCTGTGCTCAGTGGAGAGTCTCCTTCAGGATTCTGTCTCTCCTGCTCCACTTCCTGCTTGTCCTCTCTCTCTCTCTCTCCCTTGTGCTCTCTCAAATAAATAAATCTTTTAAAAAATTAATAAAAAATAAAGTAAAATGGACAGCAACAACCCTCCCCAAGGCAGAAATAGCCCCAAACTACATATCCTCATGTAAATGGAGACTTGGCAGTATTTGGGATACAGTAATATTCCTATCAATTGTTTATAACGTAGATTCCAAAACTAATTAGTTTTGTTTGAAACAGTATAAAATATTAAGATACTAAACATGGAAAAAGAAGATATCTTTGAATTAGTTTCGTTGCTCCTTGATAAATTCAAAAAGAAAGTAGTAATTCTGTGTCTTTTACAAAGGATAATAGGAATTTTAAATTTCAACATATAAAAAAATCATTTTCTGCAGGAAAATGAATTTCAATTAATGGAAAAATAATGGAAATGTAATTAGAGAATTTACCTTCTTTGAATCTCAGAATCTCACAAAAATGTGCCTAAGTCCTTTGACCTAAGATTAATAGACAGTGTCGGTTAATAGACAGTGTCTATTTGACAGTGTCAAAGACAGCATGTTTAAAATTTTACTTTAAACTTTTCCCATTTTTTTTTCTTTACATGCCGGCTACAGAAGTAGTAGACCATACATTTAACTATGTAACACATTTGATTAAACTAAAATGTGCTGTGGAGTAGTTTTTATACTTTCTTTGAAATATCGTTCGAAAAAAATATTGTCTAATTTATTTTTTATCAAATGCCAAGTATCAGGCTATTATTAATGGCTTCTGAGCTTGAGAGAACAGCTACTTTCCTTTTCATAGTTCAATGGTATCAACATGGAAATATAACTTAATAAATGCTCCTTAGGGTACTTTGGGTAGGATTAAATGTTTGGTGACCAAGAGTTAAAGTGTTTTTTTTTAATTTTTAATTTTTTTAAGATATTATTTATTTGATAGAGGGAGAGAGAGATCACAAGTAGGCAGAGAGGCAGGCAGAGAGAGAGGAGGAAGCAGGCTCCCTGCTGAGCAGAGACCGCCCCACCATGAAGGGCTTGATCCCAGGACCCTAAGATCATGACCTGAGCCGAAGACAGAGACTTTAACCCACTGAGCCACCCAAGAGCCCCAAAGTGTTTTTTGTTTTGTTTTTTTGTTTTGTTTTGTCTCGTTTTTTAATTAGACCAGGTCTTGGATACTTTGTAAAATTTGGAGGTGGATCGTCATCATTGCATAGGTGAAGCATAGTATGCTTGAAAATGACAGCCCAAGACCCCTGTGTAGAGGCATATGCCTCAGGCTATTCTGATCCTTTAAAAGCAGTGGACAGATAATGCTTTGACACTGGCTCACATTAGATGCCATAAACTGATTGGCTCCACACAGCCAATAAGGATCTATATAGTTTATTAAATGCCACAGGGGAAACTTATGCTAGGGCTTTACATCTGTCATCGTACAAAGATCACAATTAACCTACTGATAAATGTGTACTGCAAATTAAAACTTTTGGTAGAGGGGAGGTTTCCCTTCTGAGTGGTTTTGGAATTTTGTGTTTATCGAGAATACAGTGCTGAGTCTCTGGTGTTCTCCCTGGTTTTTATTTTGTGGAGTTAGTCCCCACAACACTCTGGGCAGAGCTAAAAGTCTTGAGTTAGGAAAGGAATCAAATGTAAAGGCCCATTCTGGTGTTGTGCAGAGTCCGTCCTTGTCTTTAGCTCTTTAAGAGGTGGAACATCTCAGATGGAACTGTCCTATTAACTCAGATTCTAACCTTACTAACCGAAAATTTCTTTTTTTTTTAAGATTTTATTTATTCATTTAACAGAGAGAGAACACAAGCAGGCAGAGAGGCAGGCAGAGGCAGAGAGAGAGGAGCAGGCTCCCTGCCGAGCAAGGAGCCTGATGCGGGACTCGATCCCAGGACGCTGGGATCATGACCTGAGCCGAAGGCAGTTGCTCAACCAAATGAGCCACCCAGGCGTCCCTCTTTTTTTTTTTAACCAACATCTTAGCTCTTTAATATAACCAAAAATTTCTTAAAGCATTCACGAGTGCTTGAATGTTGGTGATTTTGGTTTATAGTGATGTAGATCATATCTTTTGTTCGGTCTATATGTTTGAAAACATGTTGTCTGGAATAAGAATCTTATGCTAACACTACGCTTAAAAACAACCAAGGTTAACCTACAACCTTGAGCAAATTACTTAATCTTGCTGTCTCAAATTTCTTACCTGTAAAAAATTAGAGTCAGAATGCTACCATCTCACAGACTTGTTTGGGGGATTTAAATGACTTAATAAATGCCAATACATGACTTAATAAATGCCATTGTTCTTGAAACAATGCCTGGAAAGAAGTAACAATAAGTGTTAATTATTATTACTGTTACTGTTTTTATTGTTATTTTCTCATATGTAGGACAACTGTATACCATACGAAGATAATACAGGGGGAAAATACCAGTCCAAATAGCCAGTTGGTGTAGGAACATTTATTTTCAGTTTGATTGTTTTATCATTGTGTCAAAGAATAACAAGCAGCATAATCTCTATTCTCAAAACTTCCTCAGTCCTCTGATCTTCCTATAGCCACAAAAAGTGGGATTTGAATGGCTTTCATCTAGTTTGTCTTAGTAATAGACCCACAGTCCATCAAGAAACAAATGCTATTCTATGGCCCTAGTTAAACAGAATTCATGATTGTCTTTTCCCCTAGGACTGCCTTGCAACCACAGATGAGAATGGCAGCCTGCCAGCGGGCTCTGCCAGCTGGCTTACCACTCGCTCTGGGTTTGGGAGAACAGGAGCACAGATATTTTTGATTCTGCAGGCCAATCCAAGCACAGTTTACAATGGGGAAGAAAACCTTTAACGACAGTTTCACATGCATTGAAATTATGTCTTTAACATTAAAAAAAATGCAATTTCTTTATGTATATCTTTTCAAAATGGATACTGGTGAATTGTCAGCTAAAACTGGACATTTATAAAAGAGCATGTTTTCCAGCACTTAATTGCAGACCCTGTAATGATACAAAATGATGGGACTATTGATAGTAAAGTGTTTCATTCATCCCTACTTGGACTCATCTCTTTAATACATATTTAGTGAGTGCCTACTATATGCCCACTACTTAGCTTGAGATTGCATTTACTTCATTATTGATAGCTTTGAGTTGGCAAATTCTGCTTTGATACTATTATACTAGACTCATACTAGAAAATGTTATTCACTATCACCATGTTCAAACAAAGTGTGAGATTACAAGTTTGAATTTAACAATTAATATTTGAGGTTATTGATGGTTTTCTCATGATTGTCTATTGTGTAGGACTTTGCCTTGTCTTCCAGTATATTCGTAGAGCTAGAACATTGCCTCATACGAGTTAAAAGTGCAACACAATAATTGAATTAATATGACCATCTAAGTAATGCAGATTGTCCATTGGAGGAAGTAAGCTAATGATGAAAAGCTATAAGCCCTGGAAAAAAATGTTTTTATTTCAAATTCTATGTGGTAGTCTCCAGATAATTTTTCTTTATACTTAGAAATGTATTTTATATATTAAAAAATACATCAATGTATTATGTAGTAAAAGATGTGCCATCTATACGTGTGGGTAGCGATAGATACTCTCTACCCCAAGTAAAATTTTTAAGATATACTTAGGAAATATTAATACTTTTCCCCTAAAAAGATTTTTCTTTTTTGCTTTCTTCTTATCCAAGAAGATTTTTGTCTTTGAAACTTAATGTAGCTTTTAAAAATGTTCTGTTCTCTGTTTAATCTGCAAACTTAATATGATTGGATTTTTTGAAGCTGGCTGTTGAAACACTATGTGAAAACTTTTTCTCTAATCTTCTTAGTTCAATATGCTTTATATTTTTAACAATGCTTTTTAATGAAACTCCAAAATAATTTCATATCTAGATTATTTTATAGGTAAAACAGAATATTTTCCCAGTATAAAGACCTTTTGAAGGAAGTCATTAATTTTTTATAATTGAATTTAGCTTCTAGGTTTTTTAAATCTAACTTACCTTTAGAAACACGAATTAGGAAAACCATGTGAATAGACTCCTATATAAATTAAAAATATCATTATCTTTTTAATTATAATTGTAGTTCATTAGACAAACACAAATGTGACAAAACAAGTTAAATAAATGGTCATTGGAAGTTGCTAATAGATCCATTGGTGATGATGGAGAGGCAGTAGGTAAGGATAGCTATATTTCCATAGTTTTCTGGCAGAATACATGTTTGTTTGTTTTTTCAGAATACATGTTTTGATGGGAAAAAGATACTGAAAAGATGTTTGTTTACTATTCCTTTGTTCAACAAATCTTAATCTGTCCATTTTGCCAGACACCCTTCTGTTACTAGAGCTCGACTGGTAAGCCAGCTAGCCAACACATAACTCTCATAGAACTTACATTCAGGAGAAGACAGTCATTGATAGGTATACATCGGTAAACAAACATGGTGAAATCAAGTATATTGAGTAGGAGAAGAAAATAACAAAGGCTAGAGAATGACTGTGGAGAGATGTAGCCAGTTTTGATTGAATAGTCAAGGAAATTTCATTTGACCTGAGACCAAAATGACAAGATGCCAACCACTGAGAGATCTGTGTCAGATGCTCTAGGCAGAAGAAAGAGCCAAAGACCCCAAGGGAGAGGCTTGAGTGTAGTGAGTGAGGGATGGAAAGAAGGCATGTTTGGAGTATGTACAGCTAGGGAGAGGGCAGGAGAGGAGGTTAGCCATAAGTAACACCCCCTCAGTCCTTGCAAGCCATGGGCAGAGTTGAACTATACCCCAAGTGTAATAAAGAATTATAGGGGCGCCTGGGTGGCTCAGTTGGTTGGGCGGCTGCCTTCGGCTCAGGTCATGATCCCGGAGATCCGGGATCGAGTCCCGCATCGGGCTCCTGGCTTCACGGGGAGTCCACTTCTCACTCTGACCTTCTCCCTTCTCATGCTCTCTCTCACTCTCTAATAAAAATGAATAAATAAAATCTTTAAAAAAAAAAAAAGAATTGTAAACAGCCTAATGTCGGGCTGCTGTTTATAATTTTAGGAGAAAACTCTTTTATGTGAAAGAATATTTGTTTATAGTCCTTAGAGTTATAAGCATTTGGATCTTTGTGGGAGATAACATTAGTGTTAATGTAAATACTCAACACTGTCAAAATGTACATAATTTTTAACGTAATGTGGTTTATCAAACATTGGAAGATGGTCAGCATCACTTGACATATTTTCCTTTTCAACCATTTGCACAAATGCATTTTTAAGTTCTTTTATAATAAGATAATTGAATTAAACATCCAATTTATGTATTTATTTACTTACCAACTATGCTGTGCCTTTGATCCCCATGACTTACTCCATAACTGGAAGCTTGTATCTCCTTTTCCCCTTCACCTATTTTGCCAATCCTTCTCTCCGCCCCCCCCCCTTTAAAACCATCAGTCTGTTCTCTGTAGTTCTGATTCTGCTTTTTGTTTATTTGCTTGCTTCATTTTTTAGATTCCACATATGAGTGAAATCATATAATATTTGTCTTTCTTAGTCTGACTTATCTCACTTGGCATAATAGCCTCTAGGTCTATCCATGTTATCACAAATGGCATGATCTCATCCTTTTTACGGTTGTGCAATATTCCATATATATACATATATATGTATATATATGTGTATGTATATATACGCATGTATACACACACACACACCCCCCTCTTCTTTATGCATTTGTCTATTGATAGACATTAAGGTTGCTTTCATATCTTGGCTATATGAAATAGTATGACAATAAACATAAGGGTATATATATCTTTCCAAATTAGTGTTTTTGTTTTCTTTAGGTAAATACCTGGAAGTAGAACTATTGGGTCATATAGTATTTCCATTTTTAATTTTTTGAGGAACCTCCATACCATTTTCCACATTAATTATACAGTTTGCATTCCCATCAACAGTGTATACTGGTTCCTTTTTTCATATCCTCTCCAAAACTTGTTATTTCTTATATTTTTAATTTTAGCCATCCTGTCAGGTGTAAGATGATATCTCATGTGATTTTGATTTGTATTTCCCTAATGATGAGTGATGTTGAACATCTCTTCGTGTGACTGTTGGCCACCTGTATATCTTCTTTGGAAAAAATGTCTATTCAGTTCCTCTGCCCGTTTTTAATTGGGTTATTTGTTGTTGGTGCTGAGTTATATAAATTCTTCATATATTTTGGGTATTAAGCCCTTGTTGGATATACAATTTACAAATATGTTCTCCCTTTCGGTAGTTGCCTTTTTGTTTTGTAAGTTGTTTCCTTCAATGTGCTCACTGTCTCCCATTCAATAGATTGCCTTTTTGTTTGGTTAATGCTGTCCTTCACTTTTTATTTTGATGTAGTCCCAGTAGTTTATTTTTACTTTTGTTTCCCTTGCTTTAGGAGACATATCTAGAAAGATGTTGCTACAGCCAATGTCAGAGAAATTACTATGTTTTCTCCTAGGATTATATGGTTTCAGGTCTCACATGTTGGTCCTTAATCCATTTTGAGTTTATTTTTATGTTTAGTGTAAGAAAGCAGTCTGGTTTTGTTCTTTTACATGCAGCTGTGCAGTTTGTTTATGTCTCCAATCCATTTTTTAACTATATCCTTCCTACATAAAAACTTTAGACATTATTTTTAAAGGCGTATATATATGCATGTCTATCTGGCTAACTTGATACTAATCCATTGCTTCTCTAACTAGAAAGCATAGTCATGAATGTTTTCCATTTCAACTATTTAACTATCAACGTTTTTCATGATGTTAAATTTTGTATCTTCCGGAAACAAAAACTTTGAATTGAATTTGCATCTCTTCAACTAACTTTTTCCTAAAAAAAGATAATCTTCTTTTTTATTGATGAAAATTAAAATTGGTTACCAAGTTTTGAGATCCTGTTTTGGTCTAGTATTTTCCTTCTCTTTATTTTCCAGACATGACTATCTGCCAAGCAAACACTATATTTAAACCCCTGAGAAGTTCAAAAGGGATTGGAGACAGCAAAGGGAGTTCTTTTATATTTCAGTATCCTCTGTAATTAACATTTATGTCTCAGCATTAATGAAACTAAGCTCTTGCTTGCTTTTTATTTTCATTTTAGTGGTGAGACCATTATTATTTGAGAAAGGACAGTCTAGCTGCTAAAAGTAACACAAGTGTAAATTGGAGGGTATTTGAAAGAGATAATGTGTTGTTAGGAAAACATGTCCAAATATTTGTTTGCATAGTTGTTGACAAAATGGTGATCATAAGGCCAAACAAATTCTCCTTCACAAGCACCAACTGGTTGTTGTTGAATGGCCTTCACAGTATTCATGTAATCACATTCCATCATACATGTTTGAAACTGCATCTTAAAATGCAGACTACTCTTAAAGAAATGTGCATGCTGCTTCTTTCTCTCTATATCTTAAAACTTAATATAGCTATGTGCTTTAACCAATCCTTATTAACTCTAATCTTATAGATATTTAACCTTAATAGTATGTGTGTAACTGTGCCCATTGATTCTTAGAAAAGAAAAAATCTGTAAGAACATCTATTTCCAGGACCCAAGTGGAGGCAAGCTCAACATATAACAGTAGTCAAAACATAAAGGGTACTTTAGAAACATCTCTGAGCCTTCTACATCAGGCAAATAGTTTGCAATGTTTCATATACACCCACTTCCAAAGTGTTAATGATTTATAAACTCTGAAGCAAAATAGCAGCTATAATATAAGCTGGCAGACAAACTAAAATGACTGAACCATAAAAACAGTACTTTATCAATTGTAATACCTGTCACTGAAATGTAGCAAAATTATTAACAAATATGGATATTATTGATTTTCTCACCCAGGAATAATATGTTTTTCTAGAAACTGGAAGAGCAAGAGCTGGTTAACAACAAAATAAGCATCACCGACTGGTTATTATATAATGATAGATAAGAAATTTAAATTTTTTTTCCATCTACGGAGGCACATCTACATTAATCCTAAAATGATAAGTAAGGTAATAATTGATTATTTCACTGGTAATTATTTATTTTGCATGATTTTGACCCTTCAAGGGAATAGTACTTTATTTTCTAATAGTCATGGAATTTGTAGCCTGCTCTGAAAGTCTTAATTAAGACATTATTAGTAATTTGAAGTCTGGACTAAATAAGCACTGGATATATCTGGTACACAATATTTGGTATATCCAGTTTTCTAAAAGTAATTTGTGGGGTGGTATTATAAAACAGGGATCTTGAAACTCAGATTTTACTATTTAAACCCTAGTTCTAGAATTGCTGGGAGCTGAATTGGGGTTAAAGTATATAATCAGCCTTCAGCAACTGCTACCCTGATCAGTTAGCAGCCATTAACTTCAAGGAAAGACCCTCCACCAGCAAAAAGATTATGATTTTCTGAAAGCTCCGATGATGTTTAGCAGTTTTTAGAAATGAAGTATTTTTTAACTAAGGTATCTACATTGTCTTTTTAGATATAATGCTATTTCATGTTTAATAGACTACACTGTAGTGTAAATATAACTTTCATATCCACTGAATAATAAAAAAATTCTTTTGACTCGTTGCAGTATTTGCTTTATTGCAGTGGTCTAGAAATGAATCCCACAATATCTCTGAGGTTTGCCTATATATCTCCTGAATCCATATGATGCAAAACTTGGTCTATCTGATCAGTGGAGCTAAATAAATAATGTATTAAGTAACAATAATTTAAAGCTATGCATAAGAGTATTGAAATCCCAGTTAACTAAAATTTAGTTAGGCATCAAATTTGTCAATTTCATAATAAAGTTTAAAAATCTGAAGAGCAAATTGGAACTACTAGTGTGTATTAAGTTTTAATTAATTTCATAGAGAAGGTGGCCTATAAATACTGGAAAATTTCAACCCAGTCATATCTTCATACAACTGAGCCCTTAAAAGAATTGTATATTAGCATATATAATTCATCCATTAGAAAGCTAATGCAAAGCTGAGATGTGTTGGTAGGTAGCTACCATTACCTCATAAGGAAGTATATAAATTTAATTGTTCAGTAAGTATTTAATGTTCACTGAATAGGGCAAATCAATATATTGGATCTCTGGTAAAGAAAATCAATGGATCTAAATGTTGGCCTGCTGCATTTCATTAATAGTATGAATTATCCTCAGAATTGTGTTGAAAAGAAGGTAGTAGATGTGTATGATACTTAATAAGCAACTAAAACTTCTCACTTTTAAATTCTCATATTAGAAGCATATAGAATTCCAGAAGTTATTTGGGGATGTCCAGCTTAAAGAAATCGTATTTAACTATTTTAAGATTTTGTTTTAACTTAAAATAATAAATATAACAATATATATTGCTGGCTCAATATTGCTTTACATTGCTTTTTGTAAGCCAATTGCTGCTCTAAATTCATTATTGCTCAGAACACTTATAAGATAGGCATGTGAGAATCTGCATGATACATAAAGCATGCAGAAATAAAGTTGAAACAGTTTTCAAAATTGCTCATATATTCATATATTACAATTCAATTTGTATGTGTTAATCTAACGAAAAATCTTTTATTTCCCAAATTTGGCTAAATGTTTTACAGTTTCTTAATAGACATTTGAAAATTATTTACATTCTTAAACTTGGAAGAATCAAATCATTCTTTCATCTTTCTGTAAATCCCCTTAAATACCAATGAAACCCTGCAAAAGATAGTATATTAAGAAAAGACTACAATTTATCTGGATTTAATTTACATTATTAAAATGGGAGAATCAATGGGTCAACGTTTTTCCTTTTGAAAAACCCAAGTCCTCAAGATATTGTGCATAATGTAATACAGCAATACAGTGAAATAAAGTCAAAAATTATAGAAAAAGAATGGTATTTCCATAAAAAGTGAATAGAGGAAGCAGTTGCTCTCTGTTTTTGATATAAAGGAAAACTTAATAAACATTATTAACTATAGGAATAACATAATACTTAAAACTACTTTTGATACTTAAATGTGACACAAAATGAGGGTTTTCAAAGAAATTTGCTATCACAGTGGTTTAGGTTCAGTGTGATGTTGAATCTATTAGGTAGGCATTAAATTTCTTTTTGTCTTATAAATTCATGACAACTTTAAGCCTTAGTGCATGTAAAGTATGTACAGTAGTTTTCTCATAGACTGTTACTCTTTAGGTACCCCCAAATAATTGTCTAGCTTCTCCTAGGAAACTAAGATCATCTTCAAGGTCTCCTTCTTCTGATTCTTCTTAATTAAAAAAAAAAAGAGAGAGAGAGAAAAAAGTTAAATTTTGGGCGCCTGGGTGGCTCAGTTGGTTAAGCGACTGCTTTCAGCTCAGGTCATGATCCCGGAGTCCCGGGATCGAGTCCCATATCGGACTCCCGGCTCTGCGGGAAGTCTGCTTCTCCCTCTGACCTTCTCCCCTCTCATTCTCAGTCTCTCTCTCTCTAGTAAATAAATAAAATCTTTAAAAAAAAAAAGTTAAATTTTAGCTAGTGAAAATAAGAGTGCCAGGTACTTTGATACTTTCTTAATGTGAAATACTGCACCGGCAACTTTTTCATATTATGTGATAAATTCTGTTGCCAATCATCTGGCCTCTGAGAAGTTGCTCAACAGATGAGGATTAAGCATCAAGTTCTTTGAAAGTTTGCCTACTTGAAGTTCTACTTATCATGAAAATAAATTCTATCTGTGATTAATTTTTATTAATAAAGAAAATTCAAGATCCATGACGTTTGCTTAAAAATACACTTTTGAAACTTAAAGGATAAATCTTGTATGTAGTTTTCAATGTGTATGCATGCTTACTCCCATAAGTGGCACTTATTTGGCAGGCCCTGAATGAAATCTAAAGGTAACCTGACTGAAAGCTCTTACAAACCCTACAATATGGTTTCACACAAAAGACATTTAATTCAAAAGTTGCCGTTGTATTGGAGGAGATGCTTCACTGTAGAAGAACGGGCTTAAAAATATAAATAGGATTAGAAAGGGGAAATTTTCTGTATAGAAAATTATTAATAGTAGGGTTTGCAAGTCAAATAATATGCTCACAGGAAAATAGCTATGTTACTAAGTTAGTCTAAACTATTTTTTAGAAGACAAAGCCAATTTTTCTAATACAGAGAGTTTAGATACAATGACAACCAATGTATGGGGCGCCTGGGTGGCTCAGTGGGTTAAAGCCTCTGCCTTCGGCTCAGGTCATGATCTCAGGGTCCTGGGATCAAGCCTCACATCGGGCTCTCTGCCTGCCTCTCTGTCTACTTGTGATCTCTCTCTCTCTGTCAAATAAATAAATAAAATCTTTTAAAAAAAATGATGGGGTGCCTGGGCAGCTGGGTGGGTTAAGCCTCTGCCTTCGGCTGGGGTCGTGATCTCAGAGTCCTGGGATCGAGCCCCACGTCGGGCTCTCTGCTCAGCGGGGAGCCTGCTTCCCCCTCTCTGCCTGCCTCTCTGCCTACTTGTGATCTCTCTCTCTTTCTCTCTCTCTCTCTGTCAAATAAATAAATAAATCTTTAAAAAAAAATGATGGCCAATGTAAAATATTGTTTGAGAAGCTCTAAAAATTAGGGATCTGTCCTGGACACATAAAAGCTGAAAAATGTATAATGAATATTTAGAAAGTGATTAAGCCTATGAAAATTGGCTAGAGACATCACTCACTTCTATTTCCAACATTGAGAAGTGGCTGAAAGAATACAGTATTTGGAGAAATTAAGATAGTAAATAAAATTATATTTTATATAATTAAATGGTTAAGTCATGAGATTGTACCAAGAGACAAAAAGGCTAAAAATATGTTGGACTCCACAGTTTTGTATTTAAAATGAGTAACAGTAGTTATCATTCTATATAATACGTCCCCGGAGCTTATTTATCTTATACCTGGAAGTTTGTACCTTTTGACCTATACCCAATTCTTTCTCCCCCACCCCACCTGTGGCAACCACCAATCTGTTACATTTCTAAGAGTTCACGTTTTTTTTATTCCACATATAAATGAGATCTTACTATTTGTCTCTGACTTACTTCACTTAACATAATACTCTCAAGTTTCATCCATGTTGCTGCAAATGACAAGAGTTCATCCTTTTTTAATGAAATCATATATACTAAATGTTCTTTATCTACTCATTAACCAACTTAGGCTATTTTCATGTCTTGGCTATGGTAAATAATGCTGCAATGAACATGGAGGTGAAGGTATCTTTTCAAGTTAGAGTTTTTGTTTCCTTTGGATAAATACCTAGAAATGGGGTTACCGGATCATATGTGGTTATTTTTTAATTTTTTGAGGAACCTCCATACTGTTTTCCCTAGTGGCTGAACCAGTTTACACCCTCACCAACAATGCACATGAGTTTCTTTTTCTCCCCATCTTCAACATTTCTTACTGTTTGTCTTTTTGATGACTGCTATTCTAACAGGTATGACATGATACTTCTTTGTAGTTTTGATTTGTTTTTCCCTGAGGCTTATTGCTGTTGAGCATTTTTTCATGGACCTAGTGGTCATTTATATGTCTTTGGGAAAATATCTAGTGAGCGCCTCTGCCCATTTTTGAATTATTGTTATTATTTTCTTGCTATTGAATTGTATGAGTTCTTTATATATTTTGGCTATTAGTCCCATAATAAATTAGCAAATGTGATTAGCAAATATTTTCTCCCATTCTGTAGGTTGCCCATTTATTTTGTTGATAGTTTCCTTTGGTGTGCAGAAGCTTTTTTGTTTGATGTAGTCTCACTTATCTGTTCTTATTTTTATTGCCTTTGCTTTTGGTTTCAAATCCAAAAGATCATTGTTAGGACCAATGTCAAGTTTACCCCCTGTGTTTTCCTCTAGGAACATAGTGGCCGTAGTTAACAATACTGTATTCTACATTAGAAAGTGGCTAAGATCGAGTAGAGTTTTAAAGGTTTTTTTTTTTATTTTTTTTTTTAAGATTTTATTTATTTATTTGACAGATAGCAGAGAGCTCACAAGTAGGCAGAGAGGCAGGCAGAGAGGAGGAAGCAGGCTCCCTGCTGAGCAGAGAGCCCGATGCGGGGCTCTATCCCAGGACCCTGGAATCATGACCTGAGCTGAATGCAGAGGCTTTAACCCACTGAGCCACCCAGGCACCCCAAGTTTTTTTAATCACAAAAATCGTTTGTAACAAAGGGAGATGATGGTTGCTAACAAAACATGTTATTATAACCATTTTGCAACATGCATAAATCATGTTGCATACATTAATATGTGTTATATATCGATAAAATTAGAAAATATTTTAATAAGTTAAAAAATAAATAAAATGGTTTCTTAGAGAATACTAAGGATATTCTTAACCATATCTTTTTCCATGTTAGAAGATTATGATGGTCGTCCATATAATACGTTTCCAAATGTCGAGTATGGACCAAATCCATCAAAAGTCAGCCATTGAGTAATATTTTCTGTAGGTTTTCTTTTTGTGCTTTTTTCTACTTGAATCCTTCCTTTTCACTGTTCTTTCATTGTATTTAAAACAAATGGAAGTCAAAATAGTTTTGCCTCTATTTAATTTGTTAACACCTCTCATGTTTTCTTCCTGGAATCAGTTAGTCAAAACCTATGATGAGTTTGACAACAAAATAGTTTCTGGGGACACCTTAGTAAACAGATAGACTAAGAGACTTCAGGGGGCTTTTACTCTAGGAGGTATGACAGATCATCAGTGGCCTTCCACTTAAAAGTTTATAGCTATGGCTTGCTGAGGGCTAACTAACTTCGATAAATACTGCTGGAGGAGGCTCACAAACATTATATCTAATCCAAAGAATCTTTTCAGCCAAGTTTTGTCATCTCCATTTTAAAAAGTGGTACAAAAACCTGGATACTGGGGAGCCTAAGTGGCTCAGTCAGTTAAGTGTCTGCCTTCCGCTTGGGTCATGATCCCAGGATCGAGCCCTGTATCAGGCTCCCTGCTCAATGGGGGAGTCTGTTTCTTTCTCTCCCTCTGCCATTCCCCCTACTTGTGTACTCTCTCTCTTTCTCTGTCAAATAAAATCTTAAAAAAAAAAGAAAGAAAGAAAACCTGGATATTTTTGTAATGTTTTGTTTTAAACATTTCCTTTTCATAAGGAGGGCAAATATTTTGAGTACAAGTCCTGTGAAGCAGACAAAAAGTTTATTTCATGGCTGCTAGGTAGCGTTAGCCCAATCTCTTAGCGAAATTTAGATACTGTCCAATAAAAGAGCAGAAGCACAATTGTTATAATCAAGTCTTGAAAAGAAAAGAAAAAGGCATAAGAAGAAGAATTTGTGAATGGGTTTACCGTGGTGCTTTCCAAATATAAGTCCTAACTTGCTTGGCACTAAATATTTTTGACCCATGTTTTAATTTGCTAAGGACATTCATATAAGTTGAAAGCACTCGGGTAATTAATTAATTTATTAATTTTAGAATTTATTTATTATTTGACAGAGAGAGACACAGCAAGAAAGACAGCACAAGCAGAGGGAGTGGGAGAGGGAGAAGCAGGCTCCCCACCAAGCAGGGAGCCCGATGTGGGGCTAGATCCCAGGACCCTAGTATCATGACCTGAGACGAAGGCAGACACTTAACAACTTAGCCACCCAGGCACCCCTACTCAGGCATTTATATAGAGCTTTAAGTTTATTTGTTAAACAGAAATTTTTGAAAATCGATTATAAAATTTTCTAGGCTTCATATACTTAAGCATAAAATGCCTCAAATCTTATTTTCTAAACAAACTGTAAATAGTATTGTTAGTTATCAAGTATAGAAACCTCTATTTAGAATGATGTGCATTAAAAACTCTCAAAGGAACAATTTGGAAAAGGGTAAATCATTCATTTTTATACCTCTGGCCTTTTATTATCTATCATCTACAATACATTAAAGGTTGATTTTACTTAGAATTTGCTTTAATTTTAATTTCAGTTTTTGTAACATAAACATATATACCAAAACATAGGTATACAATTTTAAAGTGAGGTAAATTTGACATATAACATTAGTTTCAGGTGTACAACATAATGATTCACTATTTGAATATATTGCAAAATGATCACAAGTCTAGTTAGCATTAATCACTACAGTTACAGAAATTTGTTTTTCTTGTGATGAAGACTTTTAAGATCTATTATTTTGTAAATTTCAAATATGCCATATAATATTAACTGTAGACACCATGCTACACATTACATTCCCATGACTTACTTATTTATAATTGAAAGTATATACCTTTTCACCTCCTTGACCTATTTCACCCACTCTCCACTGCCTCTGCAAACCATCACTTTGTTCTATCTATGAGCTTTCTTTCTTCCTTCCTTCCTTTCTTAAATTCTTTTTTTTTTTTAGGTTCCACATATAAGTGAGATCTTATGGTATTTGTCTTTCTCTGATTTGTATCACTTAGCACAATGACTTTAAGGTCCATCCATGTTGTTGCAAATGGCAAAATATTTCGTTCTTTTTTATGTCTGAATATCCCAATGTATATATACTACATTTTTGAATATGTTCCTTCATCATAGACACTTACGTTGCTTTTATATCTTGGCTATTGTAAATAGTGCTAGAGTGAACATAGATAGGGGTACGTGTATCTTTTGGAGTTACTGTTTTCATTGTCTTTGGTTAAATACCCTGAAGTGGAATTAGAGGATCATAAGGTAACTCTATTTTTAATTTTTTGAGGAAACTCTATAAACTCTGTTTTCTGCACCAATTTACATTCCTACCAACAGTGTGCAAGTTTCCATTTTCTCCACATTTCACCAATACTTGTTATTTCTTCTCTATTTGATGATAACCATTCTACAGGTATGAAGTGAGGAATACCATTCTTTTTTAAGAGAAATGACTGAAAAGGAAAGACAGATTACTTGGCCTATTTAAATAATTAAAAAATGACAACACATTACAGTCCTATTAAAAATGTAAAGTAAAACCTGCTTTAATCTCTGACATGAAGAAAAATAGTTCTGACTAGATGTGATACAGCATCAGGAAGGTTTTTTTCTTCCCCCAGAGGAATTTCTCCAATTCATAAACACTGATGAGTTTTCTCTTCCCTGAGGTAAGATAAAAATATTTGTAATCTAGGAGTATTCTTCTTTGTCATGTATTTCAAGGAATCTAAAGAAATCATAGTACTATTTTTAGCATACTCTCCATCAAGCCAGTGAATAAAGCTATGAATTAAATGAGTTTGTGTATCTAGAAAGTACAATTATAGAAGTTTCTTTTTTTTAATTTTTTCCTTTTTTATTGAAGTACAGTTGACACACAAAGTTACATTAGTTTTAGGTGTACAACATAGTGATTCAACAACTTTATACATTATTCTTGGTTCATAAATGTAGCTACCATCCATCACCATACAACACTTAAAATACCATTGATTATATTCCCTATGGTGTACCTTAGTCCCCAAAGATATTTCTTTTAATAAATAAGGGGAAGATTCAGTTATTTTCAATACTCAGAAAATCTTAAAAAATCTAGAAAAATACAATAAAATATTAGTCCTCTTAACTGCTGATGACTAACTTTATTCTGGGCATTTTTGTTTATAGCCAAAAGAATAGGAAAGAGTTAGAATATAAAACTGCATTTCCTCATGAAAAGCAGAAGTTCTTCGAAACTGTCAACAAATAGTTATGAGTCTTCACAAGTGCTAAAAATACAGTGACAAAGCAGATAGCCATCTCTGCCCTCATGGGGGAAGGCAGGCATACCAAAAGGTAGAATATTAGCATGTCACATGAAAAAAAGTGCTATGGAGAAAGAAAAATGGGAATGGGCCCATGTGCTACTGCAGGAGTATGGACCGTTCTTGGGCCATCTCTCATGTGATTAGCATTGAGTGACTTAGGTGATTAGAAGAATGACTTAGAAGTGAAATTAAAGCAGAATTCTGGGTGTCCTGAGGTAATAATGATCAAACTGTCAGAGGAATGGATGAGAGAAAGCAGGGTCTGGGACTCCATCTTCACTCTACCCAAGCATACATTATCTGTAGGTCGTATTGATCATTCTGCCATTTCATTTCAGTTCATTAAAATATCAATTTTAACACCTACTATGCCAGACATTGTGCTGTATATCATAAGTACAAAGATGGCTAACACTAACCCTAACCCTAAAATTCTTGCACCTTAATAATATCGACCAGTATAACTCTTCAATTTATTGAAGAGTTATAAATAAATTATTTATAAATAATTATAAATATTTATAAATAAAATAATTTATAATTATTTATAAATAAATAAATAAATAATTTAGAGATGATACTTTCATGTTCTGATTCATTAAAGCATACATTTATGGTAAATTGTTGTCAGAAAGGGAATTTAACGATTCATTAAGGACACTCTCTTGTTCAGGTTCTAGGGAGAATGTTTCATGTACATTATTTCATAAAATCACTAAAATAATCCTTATTATGATTCTCACTTTAAGATGGGCGGGGAGGTATCTAAGTTTATGGAGTAAGCAAATGGCAAAGCAGACATTGAATCCAAAGTCTTCATTTATTCTTCGTGTCAAAATATGTGCACAGAAACCACCACTCCATGAAAGAGATTCATTTTGTAGCTTGATGATATCATCATGATTGCATGTACAATATGGAAAAATTTAAATTATGTGAAAATGTGTTAAAAGATAATTCAGTATAAATATACAGTATATATATAAACACATATATATACATATACACTTCTCTAATGGTGGACTAAGAGATTGAACTCCTCTAAGCAAAATGATCAAGTTTTAAGTAATGATGCTTAGAAATTTACAACCTCAAAGCAGTTCTCCTTTCCAGAAGTTGCATACTTATTAAAGCATTAACTACTAAATTCTCCTTTTATGTACTGATGGAAGTCTCAAAAGACAAGCTGTCTGTAGCCAAAATATAAAATGCCATATGCAGTTAAGTCAAACACTCTGATCTGCGTCCCAGTTATTACTGTCACGAAGCTACTTTTTATTTTGTCAGATGAAATAAAATGTGAGTTTGCTTATGCTTTATAACCAGAAAAACACCATCAAGACCACAAGTTCTTAGGATTTAACAGAAGCCAAAATGATCAAAATGGCTGCTTATACAAAACATTGGTCCAGTTCTCTGCCTTTTGCTTTGAAGGGAACACATAATTTTAATTACGTCTCATGTACAGAGGGGAGAAAGATTTTTCTTCAGCCATTTCCCTAGGGTCTGCAATACTTGGAGTTGCTCAGCCAGCAGCCATGTTGTTGCATGAAAAATCATGCAAATTTCATTTCATGCCCAAAAGGTGAAAATAATTGGGTTTATTAGCAATTTTGAGACTACACCACAATCTAATTTTTTTCTGTTTTTCATATCTCCTTGTTTACGCATAGACACACATACTTTTGATAAATCACTGTCACATATATATATTATATATATATGAAATCATTATGCCCCTGGTCAATAGTAGAAAGCCAGAGTTTCAAGAAACTCAAGGAAAAGAGTCTGTGAAAGTCTCTGGACTTACCAACTAACCTTCAGTAGCTGGCAGCCTGAGGCAAATCACTTCATCCTCCTTAGCCTCAGATTCCTTACAGCTGTAACCTCCAAATTCTGTAAAAATTCTGTTTACATATCAACTCATACTTACAGAATTTATAATTTCCAGATTCAAGGGATCTTTGTTACTGCATTATTTTAGTTGAAATATTGGATTTATACTTATAGAATCGGAAGATGGATGAAGGTTTTGAGTACTAGTTATATATTATATCTAGATATAGTATTATCTTAAAGGTAGTGGGTGCTGCTTCAGAGATAGCAGAAGCTTGGGCCACAGTCTTTTTCCTTTGATAATTACATATCTCAGCAATATAAAACTGAATATTCAGAGTGCAGCAGTTCACTTTTAGTCTAGAATCTGTGTCAATCATTCTGCTCTACTGATCAGAATTTAAAGTCATAATTTTCCTCCTTAATCACTAAAACAGTTGTTTCATGTTCAGTGGTTCTTTGATAATGTTTCTAGTTTGCCCTGTGTTGTAACACTCCTGCTATCTGTAAATAAGCATTTTCAAGAAAATGGGTAAAGAAAGACTCATGGATAGGTTGAGGTCAGAGCCCAAGAAAGACTCATGGATAGGTTGAGGTCAGAGCCCACTCTTTTGGCTTTTGGAAGAATCTCTAGGTGTCAAGGTTGAATCTCCTACCTGGCATTACTAGGAGATTAATGTTATTACTTCACTTAGGATTGATCAGGTTTTGGGACATTGGTTTACATTCTGTATTTTCTCAAAGAACTGATTTAAATATCAGAACAGAATTCATTAATGTATAATAAAGGGCATTTTGATCAACTAAAATATTCATAATCTCTGCAAGACAAAAGGGAGGTGGGACCTGCTTTTTATGGCAGACTCCCTGTTCCTCCTCCATAAGAATGTGGAATGATTATCTGTCCAGAAATGTTTATCTTATGGGTATAACACTCAATAAATACATTATATTTTTCTTTTTTCCCCTAACCGCCATATAAATCCCATGCTCGCATTCACATTTTCATTAATCCATTGTAAAATATTTCCAAAGTGAATGCTTATTTTATACAAATGTGCGATTGGCTTAGTGACTTTCTAGGATTAGAATATGTCATTTTTTCTTATCAGTCACTTACAAAACATCTGTGTGAGTACTAAATTGTTTTGCTTCATCAATTTGTCTCCTTATTTTTCAAGAAAAGATAGATTTTTTTCTGATCTCATCTTTTAATTTTGGGGGGGCTACATAATTGCTTTCTTCTTGTTAAAATTCCAACAAAAATCACAAATACAAGCTTAGGCTCTACACATAAAGAAAAAATCCAGGGACATATATGCTTTTCAACTTTGTATTTCCAGATAATTATTACAAAAACTATCCCAACTAGATTTATTTTGCTGCTGTATTTTCCTGATAGTTAAACCTTTTTTGTTTGTTTGTTTTTATTTGTTGTTTTTGTTTTTGTAATTTAAGCCACAGTATATAGGTTTGCTTTTCATTATTCTCCATGAGGGAAAAATACAGATGGTTATAAATCAATATATCTATTTGTTTTCTTGGATATAGTCAGCACCAAACTGGTATTTTAATAACTAATACATACCTCAGTATGATCCATTATACTTTTGATTTTTCTTCAATCTGATAGTGTGTCATTCTAGTTTAATCTTCAAAGTGTCGAATACCACATGCAACAGGTTATTTTAATTTTTAATAAATATGTTCTCTTCCAACAGCAGCCTTTATAATGTTATTAAGTACTACTGAAATGCTAAGATCATCTCCAATGTTGTCTGATTGAACTCTTTGCTCTTCCCTTCACATATCCATCTCGACATTATCAACCTTTCAACCCTGCCATGTGTTTTTGGCATGTGCATCCCAGAATCATTGCAGTTCAGACCTTGAGATAGATCAGAAGCTCCTTCTTTACCATTGGGTAGGCCTCAAAGCCATTTAACTACTATACTGAAAGCTTTCTGAGGGCAAACATCTTTTCTTTGTAGCCATAATGCTTAGCATAGTCTACAGTACATAGTAGACATTTAATAAAATTTTTAAGTAAATGGATAAATAATCAAGTAAACCAAGGATTAACCCTAAACTTTGACCTCCCTTCCTAATGCTTGCTAGTTTCTTTACCACATATTCAGCATCCCAATTCTCAAATATGTAAAATCTAATGTCTTATATTAAGCCTGGATAAATTTTCTTAGGCTCTAGATGTCAAATAGTAAAACTTCATAGTTTTTTTTTTCTGCCCTTCTTATTCATTAACCCAGCTTAAACCTCTGGATATATATACCTATCCAGTTCAGACTACAAACATTAATTTGTTCATTCATTTAATTAGTGTTTATTGATTTCCTACTACGTGCTGTGCATTTTTAGTACAAAGAGGAGCAAGAACTAGCATAGCCTTGTCTTCTTGAAAATTATAGTCTAGAAAAGGAAAAAAAGGGCAATTAGATGATTGTAAAAAACAAAGTTTCAATTCTGAAAAATGCTGCAAAAGAGAATAAGAAATACAGTATTTTGAGAGCTCATAATAAAGACATTTTACTTTATTAGGCAAGCTAGGCTTTCCTGAATAAGGTGCACATGAGCTTCTATTGCAAGGATAAACTAGAAGTTAGCAGTTGGTAAGTGTGGGGAAGGAGATTCTGGTAAATTCTTGAGAAAGAAAACAGACAAGAAATGAAAAAGACCACAATGTTAAAGCACAGGGACTGCAGAAAAGTATGCTAAAGGAAAAAATTAAAGAAGTAGAGATAATCAGATCATCTAGGATTGTTAGGTAACATCAAGATTTGTCTAAGAGGGATGGGAAGCCACAAGGGAGAGAAGTGATCAGATTTTCATTTTTCAGTGATCACCCAACTTTCAGTATTATGAGCAAATTATAGGGGCACTAAGGTGGAGGTGGATGGATCAGTTTGTCATCAAGAGAGTTTTCTGACTTGTACAACTAGATGGATGTGGGTGTTATTCAGCAAGACAGAAAACTCAGTGTGTGGAAAGATCATGAATTTGATTTTGGATATGAATGTGTTTGGAAATAAGTCCTAGGAGAGAGGTCTTATAGGAAATTGGATGTATTGACTTAAAGCTCAGAAGAAATTGCTTGTGTTTGGGTAGTAATTCAAGCTATGGACATGGAAGAGAGTAGAGAATAAAAGTAGGGAAAGCCTAAGTCTAAACTTTGAGGTACTCCAGCACTTAATGTCTATGTGCATAAGAAGGAGCCTGCAAGCAATGAAGAATGAACTGACCCAGAAGGAGTGAAATAAGGTAAATGTGTGACAGAAGACCAGGGGAAAAATACATTTTGGGAGGGAGGGAGGACATTGTGTTAAAAACTGTCATGGTATCAACTAAAATCTGAAAAATGTTCATGAGATTTAGTAACATGGAAATCATTGGGAATCTTAGTAAGAGCTGTTTCAAAGGACTCATGAGAATAGAGGCCAGAATGATGGGTGAGGAGTTGAGTGGAAGTCAAAATGGAGATAAGTATAGACAACTCTAGCCTCTCTAAGGCTTCGTGATTATGTTGGTGACTTCCTGGGAAAGTAAGGTAACTTAATACCTTGGAAATTCTTTGGCCATTGCCTTATTTCTCGTTTTATTCTAACCAAGCTACTGATAGAGTTCTAGAGTGCCTCCCCTGTGGGGCTGGCCACTTTGTTAATTTCTAAACATGATGAATACTTGCTTCCTATACTGCCTAATTGTATCAATAGATTTTTTTTTTAATTTAAATTCAACTAGCCAATGTATAGTACAAGGTTAGTTTTAGATGTAGAGTTCAGTAATTCATCAGTTACATATAACACCCAGTGCTAATCACATCACATGGCCTCCTTAATGCCCATCACCCAGTTATCCCATTCCCCTGACCACCTCCCCTCCAGTAACCCTCAGTTTGTTTCCTATAGTTAAGTATGTCTCATGGTTTTTATCCCTCTCTGATTCTTTCCTATTCAGTTTTCCCTCTCTTCCCCTATGATCCAGTGCACTGATTATTATAGTTCACGTCTGAGTGAAACGTATGATAATTGCATTTCTCTGATTGACTTATTTTACTTAGTATAATACCCTTCAGTCCCATCCATATCAATGTAAATGGTAAGATTTTATTCTTTCTGATGGCTGAGTAATATTC
Organism: Nasua narica; assembly: GCA_028533885.1. Lineage (NCBI taxonomy): Eukaryota > Metazoa > Chordata > Mammalia > Carnivora > Procyonidae > Nasua > Nasua narica. The sequence continues at coordinate 84,934,664 of CM052807.1, forward strand.
CTCTGTGTGTGTATGTGTGTGTGAGTGTGTGTGTGTGTGTGTCACATCTTCTTTCTCCATTTGTCGAGGGACATCTGGGCTCTTTTCATAGTTTGGTTGTTGTGGACATTGCTTCCATAAATATTGGGGTGCAGATGCACCTTCGGATCACAACTTTTGTGGTAAATACCTAGTAATACAATTGCTGGGTCATAGGGTAGCTCTATTCTTAACTTCTTGAGGAACCTCTCTACTGTCTTCCACAGTGGCTGCACCAGCTTGCATTCTCACCAACAGTGTAAGAAGGTTCCACTTTCTCCTCATCCTCACCAACATTTGTTGTTTCCTGACTTATTAATTTTATTAATAGATTTATAAAATCTTCTACAAGAGTCAAAATACAACATAATTGATGACATCTGTGTCCAAATTCCTATTTCTGTGACTTCCTGGGTGAGTTTCAATGATATGTCTAAGTTTTCTCTTATAGCATTTAAGAAATGGGATTTAGAATTAGGGTACATAAGAAAGGTAATATCAGAATGAGATATTAGGTATGAGGCAATTGTGATGTCTCAGGGAAGATGGACTTATTATTACCTTTACTCCATTTCCTTCTTCCCTTTAAGAAATGCATACCTAATTATCATTCTATACCATATAAGGCATTAACTAATAAATAGAAAGGTAAATGGAGATAATTATAAATATGGTACAAATGCAGAAGAAAGGCTATGTCAGAATAAACAAATATAAGATTGAAGATAATGAGATTAAGAGAAGGAGTGTAAGATTCTTTTGAATGCAAGACTGAGATGCAGTGATAAATAGAGAATTAGTAAGAAAACAAAATTTAGGGTGTCTGGGTGGCTCCATAAGTTAAGCATTGGACTCTTGGTTTTGGGGCTTAGGTTATGATCCCAGGGGAGATGGATCCCAACCTCTGGGCTCCCTGCTCATTGGGGAGCCTGCTTTTCCCTCTTCCTTTGTCCCTCCCCCTGCTCATGCTCTCTCTCAAATAAATAAATCTTTAAAAAAAAAATTTGAGATTATCTTAGAAACTCTACACTGGTCTAAAAATAAATAAATATTGGTTATTGTAATAATGCAGGTAACAATTTTGGAGAGTAAATATAAATAAGAGGCATTTTGTAATTGAAGTATTCTTAAGACTTAGTAAATACTGGGAACACGTCAAAGGGAAAGACAGACAGTTTGGAGTCAAAAGGAGCTTTACATGAAAGATACTTTAAAAGGGAGAGATTTTTAATAAGTAGAAATATAATTTTTGGCTTTTTAGCCATCATGTATTAGTAGGACATCCAAGCATGCAGAAAAAAATACAAATCCACTGAAAGCTATTATGCAGCTATCTAAACATTTCTTCATGAGAAGGCCCACTCAGTAACCAGCATTTTCTAATATATCCCCTAGATTGATAAAGACAAGTTAGAAAGTCCATTGATTGAAAATATGTCACAAATTTATTTAGTTATATTTACTTACATCAGATTGGAAAGTTAAATTTTACTGTTAGTTGTAAGTAAAATCACTCTACTTTTATTAGTTTCTAGGATGTGTTGTGAGTCTGTTCTTAGATGACCTAAAGCATTTCGACTTTGTCATGAGCAAATGTACACAGTACTCTCCATTTCTTATATAAAGTTCTTCTAGAGAAGATTTAATTTTAAGGAACCAAATTCTGAATATTATGTCTTTATCATTCAAACATTTGTTTGCTTTACTATATTGGCTTTGTTTATTTTTTGAAAAATAATTTTTAAGCATATGTATATTGAAATAATCCACATGTGCTAACAATGACAAAGAAATGTAAAGTAATTTTGAACTAAGCCAAATATACTTAGTGATTTCTTTTTTCCATATTAGTTGAATAAACATTTGAGTAGAACCTGCAAGTTTGAATAATGATATTTGTCCAAAAAAATTATAGATTTCTATTTAATGTAATATTAGATACTTTGTTGATATTTAGGGAACTTTACATATTTTTTCTGTAGATCTCTTAATGATTTAAAATTCATATATGCTTAAAAAATGCTTTATTCTCATTTTCCAAGTTGTTTATTTGAAAAATTTCCTGGTGGTTATGATTTTTATGAAATGTGGAATTCTCCCTTCATTCCTTGCTATGAACAAGTCTTTAAGTAATTTTTTCCAATATGTGAGTTGTTAAGTTTATTTTTGGCTTTTGTCTGTTATTTTGCTTTGCTTGATTAATAATCAAATATTTCACAATATTTCCATGACCTAGTAAAATATGTGATTTACTTGACTCAGTGACATATACAGATAATGATTAAACTCACAGTAACTGAAGTCTAATTATTAACCAGTGATCTAGATAATGAACAAATGAGCCATATGTATCACTGTTCACATACTTGGAGAGATTGTGAACATCTTCCTATCCAAAATATTGATTGTGTCTCTAGGAGTCTCCTAAAAACTTAAATATCTTTGGGAAGATTAGTTATGTCTGGAAGGAAACTGAACTGAATATACCTTAGGAAAATCAGTTAGTCTTATTTAATTTTAGTTTTTTCATTTACAAAGTACAGATTTTTGTCAGAGATTATTCTCACTCTTAAGATATTATCTGTGACTTTTTCATACTAGAACGATGATATTAATCTTCAGTTATTCTTTTGATCACCTATCAAATGCATCTCTTAACAAAATTCTGAGGATATAAGAAGCTTTCAAAGAGGCTTTGGGAAAATGACTGTGGGACTCTAGCCCTGGAGAAATGGAGATTATAGTAATGGTACCCAGGAATGGGAAGAAGAGGAAGTTTGAGCTGATATTGAATAGTCAGGTGCATAACTGGGGACCAGAAATACAGTAAAAAGAATTTTTTCTTTCCTGGTTTTGGATATGGAATATATTCTGTTAGTATGACCTTCCATAGCAGATGTTTTCATATGCTTTAGTCACCGAACAGTTTAATGAATTAGGCCTACTTTAACAGCAACAAATTATAGAGTAATTTATTTTCTTTTATTGATATACATGTTATATATATGTTTCTACTGTAATGTCCTCATTTGCATAAGTTTAAATAGGCATATGAATTATGGCTCTAAGGCTGATGGACAACAGCTTATGGATCCCTACACCTGATGTCAGCTTAACAACACATACAGCTCAAATGCTATATTAGAAACATTTCTTTCTTTTCTCCTTATAAAACTTCTGAGTTAAGAATGCTATTTGTTTTCTGTCCCTTCATGCATTAATATAAATCATTATCTACTTTTGTAAAATACATATGCAGTATACAGCTTGATAATCCATTGTCCTATCCTCAATTGTATGCAATCTAATGCAAAAAATAAAACATGGGCAGATATTTATAACGCAAGAGTCAAAGTTACAATCACCACATGGATAATACAGAATGTTATGTAATAATATTACAGAATGAGGGGCGCCTGGGTGGCTCAGTGGGTTAAAGCCTCTGCCTTCGGCTCAGGTCGTGATCCCAGCATCCTGGGATCGAGCCCAGCATCAGACTCTGCTCAGCAGGGAGCCTGCTTCCCCCTCTCTCTGCCTGCCTCTCTGCCTACTTGTGATCTCTCTCCTCTCTGTCAAATAAATAAATAAAATCTTAAAAAAAAATTACAGAATGTTATGGGGGTTCAGTTAGGAAGTGATGACTTTTATCATAGGCAATGACCGTGGGCATCTTGGAGAAGGAGCCTTTAGATCTATACTCTGAAAGATGACTGGTCATGTGAAAAAGACAGACCGAAGATCATTTATGAGCTATTTAAAGTTTCAGAATAGAAGATATCGGAGAGATGCTTTAGGAAGGTTGAAGTGGGGGCTTGAGCCAGATGGATTAGAAAGGAGGGGATGAATTTTCAAGTACAAATGCAATTAGGGCAGTATTTTAATAATAAGTTAGTGGGGGGTGCCTGGGTGGTGCAGTTGGTTTCTGAGTGTCCACTCTTGGTTTCTGCTCTGGTCATGATCTCAGGGTCCTGGGATCAAGCTCTATGTCAGGCTCCACACTCAGTGTAGAGTCTGCTTGAGATTTTCTCTCTCTCCCTCTGCCCCTCGTGCTCATGTCTCTCTTAAATAAATAAAAATCCTAAAAAAACCACAAAAAATAGGTCAGTAATTCCCAAGCACTGACCCTCTGCCACAGAAGTATTGCAAAGATTGTTTTCCCCATTTTACTAAGATGAAATTGACATATATCATTATATTAAAGTATACAACATAATGATTTATGTATCATTATGAAATGATTACCACAATAAATTTAGTTACTATCCATCCCTGCATATAGTTACCATTTTTTTTCTTGTGATGAGAACTTTTAAGATCTATTCTCTCAGCAACTTCTGAATAGTACAGCATTGTTAACTACAGTCATCATGAAATACATTGCATTCTTAGAACTTATAACTAGAAGTTTGTACCTTTTGACCCTAACCAATCCTTCTCACCCCCAACCCATGGCACCTACCAATCTGGTTCCTGTTATCCACGAGTTTGGGTTTTTTAGATTCTGCATATAGGTGACATCACACAGTATTTGTCCTTCTCTGTTGTATTTTATTTAACATAATGCCTTCAAGGTCCATCCATGTTAACAAAAATGGCAAGTTTCTTTTTTTTTTTTTGCTGAATTATATATATTCTTTATCCATCAATGGACCTTTAGGTCTTCTCCATGTTGTGGCTATTATAAATAATGCTTCAGTGAACATTTGAGTGCAGATATCTCTTAGAGATAGTGATTGTCTTTCTTTTGGATGTGTGCCCAGAAGTAGAAGTGCTGGATCATGTGATATTTCTATTTTTAATTTTTTGAGGAATCTCCATACTGTTTTCCACAAGGGCTGTACCAATTTACATTCCTACCAACAGTGCATGAAGGTTCCCTTTTCTTCATATCCTTGCCAACATTTGTTATTGCTGGTCTTTTTGATGATGGCCATTCTAACAGGTATGAGCTAATACCTCATTGTGGTTTTGAATTGCATTTTCCTGGTGATTAGTGATGTTGAGCATCTTTTCACGTACCTATTTGCCATTTATATCTCGTCTTTGGAAAAAATAGACATTTTCCATTCAGTTTTTCTGCTCATTTTTTAATAATATTTTGTCTGTTGAGCTATATGAGATCTTTATCTATTTTGGATATTAATACCTTACTACATACATTTTTTAAACAGAAAATTTCCAGGTCCCTCCTGAGACTTAGATTCAATGGGTGTTAGTTAGGGCTTTAGAACCAATAACTAAAAACCTGCCATGTGATTTGGATGCATATGCAAGTTTAGGAACCCTGGCTTACAATGATAAATCTTCTGGCCTTATTGGTGGAGACTGGAATTAGGATAAGATAATGAGAGAAAAAAAGAAAAAAATGTAGGAATGAAGTTACTTTACAACTATTAATTGCCAACATTCAAAATGACAATTTTCTACTATTATTTGCATTTTATAAAATGTACTGGCAAAAAGTTTTCTTCTTGTTTTATTATATTTATAGGGCATTAAATGTCTATTCCTGCCATTTTTTTCTCTTGACTTTACAATAAATTTTGTCGAAATATTTCGAAAGTGTTTCTTCTACTTATGCTGACTATAATTCTGAAGTTAGTTAAAAATTTTAAATCATTTTAATAACACTGAATTTTAAAATTACTTGTTATCATTCGTATTTTTAGGAAGAAAAATATCAGCTGATTAAGAAAAAAATATTACACTTCAGTTTTCAGGGCTTTGTTACCTACTTTACATCCTCAATTCTCTCTATTCAAGATTCCGAAATGCATAAGAATAGAAACTATGATTTATGTTTAAATGGACATTTTGCATTGGTATTTAATTATGCTATGTTTATAGGGACATTTTATTCTAATTTTAATCAGGTGTTTCTAGGTATAAACAAAATATAGTCTTATTTTAATTTAATGGTAGACTATGCTAAAAATATATATATAGAAAAAGCTAAAAGAAAAGAACCCTAATGCAAGATTCAGTTTTCAGTTGTTGATTTTGTAAATGTAAAGTAGTTCAGCTTTCTAGCTGAGCCAGCCAGACAAGTTTAGAAATTATGTACAGGACCCATCTGTTAAGCCAGGATTTTCTTTTACTTAATTTCATTGAAATGTCTAAATATATTACCTACCCAAATGTATGGTTTTCTGTTAAATATTAGAATTGTGGCAAAACCAACATTCTTATTAGAAGTAAATGATAGGGCGCCTGGGTGGCCCAACTGCCTTCGGCTCAGGTCATGATCCCAGAGACGGGGGATCGAGTCCCATATCGGGCTCCCGCCTCTGTGGGGAGTCCGCTTCTCCCTCTGACCTTCTTCTCCCCTCTCATGCTTTCTCTCTCTATCTATCTCAAATAAATAAAATCTTTAAAAAAAAAAGAAGTAAATGATAATACAGGTAATTACAGACAAGGTCATTCAGAACTTTTTTTTTAGTAAGGAAGACTCAGATTGTTTATTGAAACTAACATTCACTTGATGACATTTCTCCTTTTAATTCCAAAGTTCAGTCTAGCTAAATCCATTTATTTCCATTCTTTTTATTGACTGTATGTTAAATATATTTAGTTTATTGCTTATTGATCTGTCTCTTGAATTATACAGTTTTCTTTCCCTATTGATGTACATAGAAAATGAGTATTTTTTATTTATAAATATTTTGTTTAGTTCCATCTACTGAAACTATGAAGACCCCTTTTTAACTACATCTAGAACTTTATTATCTGTCCAAGTCTCTGGGCCTAAGATTTATAAAAGCATAGTGTAATGCTATTTTGTTAGCTCATTTCTTTTCAAGAAATATACACTTAAACTTTTCTGTTTTCTGTTCAGTCTCAGTATAAATTCTCAAAGCAGTTACAACTGACCCTGTGCTTTATCAGAAAGTTCTTTCCTATATTGAGTTGAAATGTTTTTTTTTTCTATTTCCACCCATAGCTCAATCCTTGTGGCTATGCAGAATAAATCACATTCCATATAACAGCCTTGCAAGTATTTGAGGATGGTTATACTCATACTCCTACATTATTGCCCAAGGCAGTTTTTCATGAGTCATGACTTTGGTTTCTTTACCAACCTGTCTTCAAATGTATCCCGATTGGTTGATGCAGCCAGAGTTAACTGCTGGACACTGGCATTAGTCTGAACATAACAAAATAAAGTAGGACCTACACTGTTTGTTCTTGAGCATATATTTCCATTAAGAGCCCGCACCACCCAGCCACACATAAGCATAATTGCTCGATCAGATTAACTTTTAAATTGTTCCGTAGTGTTTTCTCATATTTAATTTAAAATCAAATAGAATTTTGGGCACGTGAGAGAACTTAATCAGTTATCGCATAGAAAAAGAACATAAAAAATATTTGTTAAACCTTAAAAACTCATGTATTTATTTAACAAACCTTTTAGAAATTTTTAAAGCCATGCACTGTCAAGAGACTTTTAAGTTTTTCATTTAATTTTTAAGTACTGTTATATCAAATCCTATTTAAAATAATTTAGCTCAAATATTCAGGTAAGGAACACAGATTCTTTTTTTTCTTAAAGAAGACTACCATATGTGCTCTAAGAGGCTAGATTCCTCAAGGGAGCAGACCAGGAAAGCATTGATATGAGAAGAGTAATTTCCTTGTTGGTCTCTACATTTCAGGAAGGTTGCCTGGCAAGGCCTCATCCCTACCCATGCAACTGCTGGTATCAGTCCATGTAGCATGCATGTGTAATTTGTTTTTCTGGGGGACCATATCATGGCAGTGTTGACTGATTGAGATCTTCAGACTCAGAGGAGAGGGCTGCTCTGAGGACATAGAAGTTGCTTATATTTTGGTCCTTTTTCAATCTAGGGAGATAGAGCTCTCAGTAAGTATAGAAAATATAGAATAGTATACTATACTATATAGTATACTATTGGCTAGACTGACAACACTCTCCTGAACTTTGCTGCACTCTTCTGTAAGTAATCCTCACTGTAGATGCATTCTTCATGTAGCATTGTTCATCGGAGTACCACCTAGATACACACCAACAAAGCAATATACAGAGAGACCAGTTGGGACCCAATTTTATATAAAGGATAGTCTTCATAGAATTTTTTATAATTGGAAAGAAAAAAAAGATACCACCTAAGTGGCCAACAATTGCAGTATTAATTGTACCTCCACACGAGGAAATGCTATACATCCATGTATGGTGATACTAAAGAAAAACCTTCAATATTTCCATAAAATATTGATGAGATGCTAAAATATAAATTTCAAGGTAGTATGAGTAGTAGTATTTCATTGTTAAAACATGTAAGTGATGTATTTGGAGAGGTAATTGAGACTGAGATACAGAGAAGGAGAAACTATAATTTTAAAGGATTTATCGCTAGATGGTGGAGTCATTGGTGACTTACTATTTTAGTTTCTGCATTTGTGCATATTGGCAATAAAGTTACAATTTTTTAAAGTTCTTTTTTTCTTTAAAGATTTTATTTATTTGAGAGAGAGAGAAGCAGACTCACTGGTGAGCAGCAAGCCCAGACATGGGGCTCAATTTCAGGATCCTGGGATCATGACCTGAGCTGACAGCAGATGCTTAACTGAGCCACCCAGGTGCCCCTAAAGTTAAAACTTTTATAATAAAGGTATATCATAAAAAGTTAGACAATTATGACAGGTGTAAAAGTAAAGTTTCTAAGTTACAAACAACAGAAATCAGCTCTAGCGAACTTGAGCAAAAGGAATGTTATCAGTCATCAGGGCGGCAGGATCCATGATGGAGAAAGATGGCAAGGGAATCCGGGAGAGCCAAACAGAGCCGAATCAGACAACATAAGGGAATCGTCTGCTTATAATTCTTCCGCTGATATGTTTACTCTTTATATCTTTTACCTCACTTTGTGAAGACACAAAAGTCCCTGGTGGGATGGTGTGTGTTCTTAGCTCACAACACAATGCGTATGTCTATATCCAAGTTTCCAGGGCCCTGTATGACTAACTCTCATTCTCCTGGCTTCAGGTGGAGACACCTCTTCTGGTTTGTAATTAGTGTTACCTACCTTCAAAGAAAGGGTGTTGAAGGCTAAGTAGTGGCAAATGTTCTGTACATCAAGTTTGGGATTGGGATATTGAAATACTGTATTAATACTTCTTCAGAGATTCCTAAAAGTCTTAAATAAGATCCTTAAAGTAGATTTTTATCTGTACAAGAAATTCTGATTGTGTTTGCCACTCTGTTCAGTGGAAATTCCTATGACTCCAGAACATTTTAATAATCTGTACTTATGTGGTTCAGGCATAATAGGAATGCAGTCTCCTGGAGACCAATATATAAACTAATTGGTGCCTCCATTGTCAGTCTTAGACACCATATATTAGTATCAATATATTATAGAGTATTGTCTGGATGGTTTTTGCTCAAGAAAGCTATAACATTTAGTTTTTTTTTTATTTAAAAGTAAGGTAAGATGAATTACTAAACTGACAAAATTCAACTTTCAAGATATATAAATATTTGTATTTTTGAGTAAGATGTAGGAGTCTTTTTTTATTAATAGACTTGAAAGAAAAATGTAAACTAAATTACAATCATGGAAACCATGATTAGGCTAGTAATATAGTGATAACCTCTTACTAATAAAACAAACATTTAATAAGGATGTTCTCCGTACTTTTGTAAGTTGTTTCCCAAGGTCACAGAGAAAGTTATAGATGCAGTACCTGACACTGAGTTTCTTTATAAGCTAAAAGATGACATTCAACAAATGGAAATGAAAAGACAAGAGTGCACATCAGAGATAAATACATAACTATGTCTCCCCAATTCTTTTGTAAAAAATATATATATATGACTATGTCACAGATGGATGTGTGCTAAGAGATACACTGGCTTTAAAACACTGAGATTCCTCTAATACAAATTCAAGGGGCAATTGAGTTTTCAATTCACCTAAAGATTTCCATAACCACAATGAGAATTCTTTGTTTTTTTTTTTAATTTAAGTATAATTAACATATAATGTTCTGTTTCAAGTGTACAATATAATGAGTCAACAATTTATACAGTACTCAATTCTTCTCAAGATAAGTGTATTCTTAATACCCTTTATCTATTTCAGCCATATCCTATCCATCCCCCAACCATCAGTTCATTCTCTGTATTTAAAAGTCTGTTGTTTGTGGGTTTTTTTTTTTCTCATTTTTGTTTGTTCATTGTTTTATTCCTTAAGTTCTACAGATGAATGAAATTATATGGTATTTGACTTTCTCAGTCTGACTTATTTTACTTAGCCTTATAGTCTCTAGGTCCATCCATGTTGTTGCAAATGGCAGGATCTCATTCTTTTTTATGATTGAGTAATATATTTCATTGTGTGTATATGTGTGTATATATATCTTTATCCATTCATCCATTGATGGATACTTTTGTTTCTTTCATATCTTGGTATTGTAAATAGCCACATTGAGAATAGTTTTTAATTGACAAGAAAGAGCCCTTTAATAATTGTTACTATTTTGTATATAAATTAAGTCTCAATTGGCAATTCAAATCTTTCTATGCTCTGTTCAGTGGAAATTAGTTACTTTCCTTTCCCTTCCTGTATTCCCTGAACTTTGCTTTTACCTCTATTATCTCATTCAAGTTTGCATGTGACGATGATGATGATGATGCTGACGATGAACTTTTAGTGATCCAAATATCAAAGTTTAGACAGATTAGCTAATTCAAGTTCCTGCAGTTTATAAATGAAATCACTAAGATTCAATCTTGAGCAGTTTGTCTCTGGAGTCCATATATATATATATATATATATATATATATATATATATATATATTATTGAAGTATAGTTGACGCACAATGTTACATTAGTTTCAGGTGCACAACAATGATTCAACGGCTCTATATGTTATGCTTTGCTCATCACAAGTGTAGCTAAGGCTATCACCATACAATGTTGTTATAATTCCATTGACTATATTCCCTATGCTGTAACTTTCATCCCCATCACTTATTCATCCATAACTGGAAGCCTGTACCTCCCACTCTCCTTCACTCCTTTGTGTCCATTCCCCCACCCACTTCCTTCTGGCAACTATCAGTTCATTCTCTGTATTTTTCAGTTTATGCTTTTTGTGGGTGCGTTCCTTTTTTTTTTTTTTTAGATTCCACGCATAAGTGGAAATACATAAGTGAAATCATAAGGCATTTGTCATTCTCTGTATGACTTAGAGTCCATAGTTCCAATCCCTACACCATGAATACATGATATGGGTTTTTTTCCCCTCTATGATTCATCCATTTGGAGAAGTTTAAACAACATTCACCTTATTTAGTAATATAACTTTCATTATATGTAAGACCATGATGACCACAAAATAAATAAGATTAAAAGGAAGGATACCAAAATGTTCAGTAGAGTTGTTCTACACTGTGATTATAAATAATTTCATCCTTTTACAACTTTAACTTGTTTTTCCTAATATTCTATAATGAATAGACATCAGCATTGGGATGTTAAAAAATGGCAACTCTGGTCAAACATACCTGTTTTCAAGTTATCTATCCCTAATTTTGTGACTATCACAGGTTATCTATGGCTTTAGTTGTCTAATCCATAAAATGGAAATATTAGAATTGCCTATATGTGTACATAGCACCACTGAGATTATTATAATGTCATTTACAAAATTTATTTGGTATTTGTACTATGCTTTGAATCACAAAATGTTGCAGAAACATGGGTTAGGAAAGTATAAGAGATGATGAGAATTAGGTATAAAGTTTAATAAATAATGCAGGAATTTTATAAATAAGTAAAAGGACATTTTTTGAATGTCTTTGTACTGGATGAAAGAGCAAATTTAGGTCTCAGATAATAGATAATATTTTCAAGTCAAAATATCCTTTACCATCACTACAGAAATTTCAGTATATATTTATCTTGTATCAAAAAGTTCTTTCTTTCTAAAGTTTCACTAGGGCTATACAACAAACCCAGAGAGGTACAGAATTAGTTTTCTCTATGCAGTTCCAAATCAAATCAGATTATCTGAACTATGGGCTTCTGCGATCAATTTGGAGCTCTTGAACTGGATTGTCCCTTATAATGAGCATAGGAGGCAGTTCTTCATATTTAACACCATTGTCCCAGTATGTACTCAATAAATTTAGTCAATGCCTAAATAATGGAATCATATAGCATGAAGGACTTGGAATTGCAAGATCTATTTTCAACCCAAGGCTTTGCCACTTGCTGATTATTTAGCTTTGGGCAAGTTATTTAACATCTTAGAATGTAGGCATATTTATTTATAAAATTTAAAAAGTAATTTTCTAGGACCATATTGAGAAAATATGTAAACAACCTTCAAAAATTATAAATAATAACCATTATATAGCCATTCTAAGGCAGAATGACAATGGTCTTAATATCATGGAATCACAGTGTCTCTTGTATTGAAAGAGACCTTAAAAATCAGTAAGTTCAACCATATCTTTGGTGCTTGATTAAGTAAAGATGTGATGGATATAAAATGTTTTTTTTATTTTACGCAGAAGAGATCATTAACTCTGTCCCCAATATGTCTTAGAACATTTTCTCTGAGTTATAGAGGAGTGTTATTTTCTATTCTTTACTTCACTCTTTTAATCCTCATGCAACTCCATTAGATGGGTGCTATTCCTATCTCTTTCATAGATGAGGAAATCTAAAAAAATAATTGTGATGTCACTTGCCAAGGATTCACAGCTAATAAGCTGAGAGCCTGGACTTGATCCCAGGCAGCCAGGGTGCAGATGGTCTCCAGAATTTAAAAAAATCATAACCAGCACAGGAAAAGTGGAATGTAGGAATCTCTTCTGCTCCCTCCATGTAATTGTGGATGGATGTAAGAAGGATCCTTTTAAATGTCATAATAGTCTAGAGTTTAGATCAGTACAGTTCAATATTACTTTCTGAGAAGAAGGAAATATTCTATATCTGTACTATCCAATATAGTAGCTAGTAGCCACATTTGATTTTTGAGCACTTGATATGAGCTAGTGTGATTGAAGAACCAACTATTTAATTTTAGTAATTTAAATTAAATAGCTACATGTGGCTAGCAGCCACATAGTGAGCCCTTATTGAGCAATGTAGTTTTAGTCTTAGGTCAATTTCTTTCATGTTTTTCTTTTGTTTTTACTTTGGCATATATGAAAACTATATTTGTATGTGTGATGCTCTCCCTTGTTGGAGCCAGGGAAGACAAAGTAGTGGCGAGAATTTAGAACAGTACAAATAATTCCTGTATTCGTTCACTTATAAACCTCCAAGTTTAACTCCCTGTATGTGTATGTGTATGATTATTTCTCTGAACCATTTGAGAGTACACTGCAGGCATGATTCCCCTTTCCTTTACGAAATACTTAAATGTATATTTCCTAAAAACAAGGATATTATCTTACATAAATCAGAAAATTAACATTAGTCATGCTATTATCTAATCTGCAGACCTTATTCAGATTTCAGCACTTGTCCCAATGCTTTTATATCCAAGGAAATACCATCTTACGCTTTGCATTTAATTTTCATGTCTCTTTAGTCTCCTTTATTCTGAAACAGTTCTTCAATCTTGATTTGCATTTCTGACATAGATATTTATTAAATGACATCGGCCAGTTTGCAGGCGTTCTCTCAATTTAGTTTTGTCCAATGCTTCCTTATGATTAGATTTATTTTGGCAATAAAGTGATGGTAGGAGCAACAGAGTGATGATGTGTCTTTGTGATGCATCATGTCCCTTTGTCCCATTAGGGTGATGTTAACTTTGATCACATTGTTAAGATTCTATCTACCAGGAAGGTGTTTGCTAGTTAAGATCAAAATGCTTTATTTATTTTGATGCTCAATTGCTTGCATTTGGGCAGAGAAGGCCTTCTCAAGCTGGCCCCTATATCTTTTCGACATGACTCCAATATTATTTGAGTACATCCATTATTTCTGGCACAAGAAGAATGGAATCAGTAATTTTCCCAAAATTCCTAGATTTCTTTTTGTTCTTTTAGATTTCTTTTTGAAAGAAAGGTCCTTTGAAATCAAGATCCTGGCGCCAGTTTTGCTTCTTATTGCTACTGGATGTGATTGTTTTTAGGACTTCTCAGCAGATAGAACAAGTATACATACTCATAGTGTATATATGGTACAGACACCCAAATCTCTGTATATTTTTTGTTAATTATATACTGATATCTGTATCTTAAAAGCCATAACTTCAAACTAGTATCTCTAATTCCAACCAACTCTATGGAGTTTCATGCTCTCTTCCCCCTTTCTCATATTTGTAACTCTTCTCTGACTGTAAAACCTAGCTCCTGTTATTGACAATGTATTTATTTGTTCATTCCTAGAATACAAAGAAAAAAGTTTAAAAATTATTAACCCACGAATATGAGGAAAGTCGTCTACTATGTAGAGTTCAGTATTTGTTTAGAATTCTTTGTGTCATCAGACTGAGGATATTTGGTCCAAACAGTTTAAAAGTTACCTGAAATCTCCCTTCAGCCCCGTAGCCAGCATGGCTGTTATTCATTGGAAATGTAACTATTGTGTTTTTCTAAGTTCTTTTTTTTTTTATTTTTTATTAGCATATAATGTATTATTTGCCCCAGGGTACATGTCTATGAATCATCAGGCTTACACATTTCACAGCCTTTGCCATAGCACATACCCTCCCCAATGTCCATATCCCTAGCCCCCCACCTCCCAGCAACCCTTGGTTTGTTTCATGAGTTTAGGAGTCTCTTATGGTTTGTCTCCTTCCCCATCCCATCTTGTTTCATTTCTCATCCCCAACCCTCCCATAACCCCCTGCCCTGCCTCTCAAATTCTTCATATCATTGCCTATTTTTTTTAAGTAAATGAAACATTACAAATTTCTCTAAATCAAACTGTATAAGAAATTATACTCAGGGGTGCCTGGGTGGCTCAGTTTGTTGATGTCTGCCTTCATCTTTGGTCATGATCCCGGGGTCCTGGGATAGAGCCTTGCATTGGGCTCCCTGCGCGGTGGGGAGCCTGCTTGTTCCTCTTCTCTCTGCTTGTGTTTTCTCTCTTGTGTCTGTCTCTCTCTCAAATAAAAAAAAAAGAAAAAAAGAAAAATTTCCCTCAGAAGTATTATTCCTCCCACCCTCTTCCTAAAAGTTTAGAGGAGGTTATAAATAAGATTATAAATGTTTAGATTTTGCACACTACCTGGTACCTATTTAGGTCCTAAAAAGTCTGATCTAGCTACTCATTTTTTTTATTAACTTATAATGTATTATTTGTTTCAGGGGTACAGGTCTATGATTCATCAGTCTTAAACAATTCACAGAGCTCAACATAGCACAGACCCTCCCCAATGTCTACAATCCAGCCACCCCATCCCTCCCACTGCCTTCTCCTCCAGCAACCCTCAGTTTGTTTTCTGAGATGAAGAGTCTCTTATGGTTTGTCTCCCTCTCTGGTTTCATCATGTTTCATTTTTCCCTCCTTTTCCCCACTACCCGTGCCCTGCCTCTCAAATTCCTCATATCAGTGAGATCATATGATAATTGTCTTTCTCTGATTGACTTATTTCACTTAACATAATCCCTCTAGTTCCATCCACATTGCAAATGGCAAGATTTTGGTTCTTTGGATAGCTGCATAATGTTCCATTGTGTGTGTGCGTGTGTATATTTATATGTATACCACATCTTCTTTATCCATTCATCTGTTGAAGGACATCTAGGCACTTTCCATAGTTTGGCTATTGTGGATGTTGCTGTTATAAACATTTGGGTGCACGTGCCCCTTCAGATCACTACATTTGTATCTTTAGGGTAAATACCCAGTAGTGTGATTGCTGGGTCGTAGGGTAGCTCTAATTTCAACATTTTGAGGAACCTCCATACTGTTTTCCAGAGTGGCTTCACCTAGCTACTCATTTAATATTGCTTTACCTATGGTCATCCTTCATACCTTTTCCTCTCATCCATGAAACAAAACTAGAATGTGAATAAAATTCTTCTCAAGCTTGGGTATTTAAAACCTTACTAGTAATAGATTATTTGCATCCTTGTCACAACTGATCACAAAATGCTCTTGTGTTTACTTTCCTAATTAACAACTACTGGACTGTTTTATTTCTTAAAAAGCAGAATGTGGTTATTGCATATGGGATAAGCATAATGTTATTGCAGGAGTAATGTACAAAACATATCAGAGTCAGACCTCATTTCAGTGGTGCCTTAAATTTGAAGAAAATAGCTGTAATTCTGTATGGAAGTTATAATTGTTAGTGAAACAAGTAAAGATTCCTGAGGCATGTCTGAAGAAATGAGTAGATTACATGTTTAAGTAATTATGAGTGATAAGGCTCCAGATTAGGTCATGCTCCACAAAAGGAAGGGAGGAAGAAGCATTGTATTATTAGAATCACTTTTATTTTAATGCATTTCTCTTAAGAAAAAGCTTTGTTTCTGGAAGCATTGCTACGTTTTCCTCCTGAATTCTGTGCATACTTTAAACTGGCCATTCTATTATATATACTTTGCTAATAGTATTTTATAAGTATTTCAGAGAACAGATTTCTTCTCACGGTTAATCATTTGCAGTAAAAAAATTCTGGATCAAATTTGAGGCATTTCTTCCATTGGGAGAAATATATATATATTTCCTTTTATGATCACATAAAAGAAGTTACTACATTTCATAAAAAAATTTAAAACACATTTAATTTCACTGTGATTTTATAACTAAGCAATAGAAGAAACAAAGAAAAGTGTATTTCTAGAGACCTCATGAATGGCAAAAATTACTATGAATCTTAAACATTTATGGGAAGTAAATACAGATGATAGATCAAGACCAAAAATGTAATAACCATGTAGGTATCAGCAATATGACAGTCTCCCTATGATGGTTACTTTTAAATATACTTCATACATTCTTGATGGTATATCAAAACATATTTTCTGGTCCATATCTTAATAGCAGTGGAAACTTAGGGTTGTTAAATTAAATTACTAGTTGCACGTACTTAAAATGTTAGTTCTAATACATTTTTAGTAAATGTCATATCTCAATTTTGAAGGAAAAATTCAGCATACTCTCCTGTAGCGCAGACATATTAAAGTCTTTTTATATATGAATAAGCATTTTCTAACATATTTCATCTTCCAAATGAGGTATTTACTACAGTCCCTCAGAACCGAACTCTTCTCTGTGCCATGGCTGTGATTTCCAAGGCCCCTCATTTCCCTGCACCTCCAACCCTCCTAAAGATTTCTTTCTTTTCTAACCCCTCGTGCTTCCTTTATATGTTCACCTCTGTCCTTGCCACTGGAGATGAACTTCCAACTGTCGTCACCAGATTTCTTTGGGGGTTTAGCTGAATACTGCACCCCAGGATTTCCTTGCGATGCTTTTGGAAACCCAATCTTTATGTAAGTTATTTCTATGAGATATTGGGATTCAATGTTCTAAGCAATTGAGCTATAAATTTTAAGACTACTGTGGATCAAAATTTTTATTTTTTTTTATTTCTCATCATTGTGATATGTCCCATTCTTTAAATGTGACCAAAGGATCATACCTAAATTTTCTTGGTCCTTTTGAAATACCATTCCAAATATCTAGAGTAGGTTTCTAACTAGCTTATGTTTTTCCCCTTCCTTTTTGGTCTGACTTAAGTATTGAAGAGAAATTATCCTAATAACTTTCTTTTCCTTTTCCAGATGAAATTGTTATCATGGCAAAGACAAACACATTAGCTTTTCCACTTCCATTGCAATAAGGCTTTCAATAGCGATCAGGAAACTCATCAGGCCCCTATTAGTACAAAAGCTTGCTTTTCTCTCACCTGATTCTGTAATTATCATTAAGGAAAAAAGCACACATAGCCTCCAGCCAGGCATCCAGAATGCTGCTGTTTGAATTTTTATTAATTTTTCCCAATGCTCCTCAGCATGCTCCTTCTAAAAAATATATAGGTTCCTTGATACCATATTTTTCATTATTTCTCTCTACTTTTCCCTAATGGGACTTGAGAGTGTGCATTTGAACTCAGAGTAAACAATACTAATTGACACAATTCTTTACAAATCCGCTATTATAAGATAGGCAAAAGTATAGCTTTGAAAGATGTAATTTATAAACAGCGATAAAAGTTTTGGACATTTTCTTTTGACTGATCTCTTTATTAACTAAGAGTCATTTGACACTCCTTTAAAGTGTAAATACTTGACTCATGCCCAACTAGAAATAATTTATATAAGATGTATCATATATACCTTTGGGGATAATTCATTACCCTTGCATTTAATCGTCTCTAAAAGATGGTACAATTAAAGAATAGAGATGTTTTTATTTTTATTTCTATGCTTATTTTGCCCTTGGATCAATTAAATAATAATCCACCACTCAGCTTAAAAAAATACAAATCAAAGAAAAATAATGACCTTAGAAAAGTTTGTGACTTCATTAAAGGAAAAGAGGAAAAAAGAAACATAAGCAAAAATTCAGAATTTGGGAAATAGAAATGATACAACAAATAGGGCATCTCAGGAAATCTGAGAATGTCCTAAACCTGGTCATGTTATGCAAAAAAAAAAAAAAAAGTGAATTTTAACACATTCTGAATCATGAATATAATCACATTGGGGTTATCTAACAGGGATTATCCTAATCTAGCTCATATGTCTACTTTGAGAACAAAGAATACAAAAGCTTGTGTTTAATTTTTCTTGTGATTATCTGGAAATACAGTGAATAGTTTTAATTCAGAATTTCCTGTATAAGAAGAGAATAAATTAGAAATATTGCTGATGCAGCTGAAGATCAGATAGTACTAGCAATAACAAGGAACCCAATATAAAACTGAAGCTTAAAGATGTTAGCAAGCTAGAGCATAAGGTAATATTAAGTCCCATATTTCAGGAAGGATAATAAAGCAAAATGTTACCAGTTGGAGTCTAACAAAAAAATCTAGTGTTATTTTACCTTATTATTACAATTGATGATTCCATGACATGAACATTGTAGCTGGAATGTGACACTGCCTTCTATGCCCACAAAAGGGGCCAACAACACAGTGACCAGTTGGTACCAAGTCTGACCTATACCTAATGCAGTTTTATTCTAAACATGACTTAAGTAAGCATCTGCTAGTCACAAGGTAGTTTTAAGGTAGAACTTAAGACTGTTAACTAAAAACAAAACCAAAAAATAGCATTGCAGGAAATAATACATAATTTGTCTTATGTCTGAAATAATAATAAAGGGAAATTGAATAAATACACAGAAAGTTACTAATAGCAATTGTTTGGGTGAAGGTAGAATTTTTATTCAGTAATTGTACTTTCTTTAATAATTCTGTACTGTTTGATTATCAATTAGCAGTTACCATCTGATTATTTTTCAAAAGATAAACTCTACAGAAAAGTCAGCTGTATAATAAAGTCACAGAATTTATAGTCAAAACATGACAACTGTCTAGCCACATGATGTCATAGATGTCATGTATTTCTTCTGAGCCTCAGTGTTATCTGTGAAATATGATCAATAACAAAATCACTAAGCTAAAGGTTTGCAATGTATGAGAAAGTGCTTTATAAGCTGCAAATAGCAAGTCACATTCAGTAGTTATGTATGTATAATTTTTATATTGAAACATACAAAGTTATTAGTTTCAGGTATACAACATACTGATTTAACTATTCTGTATATTACTCAGTGCTCATAAACATAAGTGTATTTTCATCCCCTTTGTTCTCTGTAGTTGGTTTCTTTTTTTGTTTCTTCATTTTCTTTCTTAGATTCTACATATATGTAAAATCATATGGTATTTGTCTTTCTCTTATTTTACTTAGTATAGTGCACTCTAGGTTCATCCATGTGGTCACAAATGGTAAGATCTCATGTTTTTTATGGCTGAATAATATTCCGTATGTGTGTATATAACATCTTTATCCATTTATCTATCAATGGACACTTGGGTTGCCTCCACATGTTGGCTATTGAAAATAATGTGCAATAAATATACCAGTGCTTAGATCTTTTTGAATTAGTGTTTTTGCTTTCTTTGGGTAAATACCTGATAGTGAAATTACTGATTAAATTGTATTTCTATTTTTAATTTTTTCAGGCACATCCATATTCTGTATACTGTTATCTATAGCAGTTGTATCAATTTACATTCCCACCAACAGTGTACAAGGGTGATTTTTTTCTCTCCATCCTCACCTACACTTGTTATTTCTTGTCTTTTTGATTCTAGTCATTCTTACACGTGTAAGGTGATATTTCATTGTGGTTTTGATTTGCATTTTCTTGAGATTAGTGATGAGCATCTTTTCATGGTCTGTTGGCCTTGAGTAGGTCTTCTTTGGCAAAACATCCAAGTCTTCTGCCCATTTTAATCAGATTATTTACTTTTTTGATGTTTGATTGTATAAGTTCTTTGTATTTCAGGCATTAGCCCCTTATTAGATATGTCACTTGCAAATAACTTCTCCCATTCAGTAGGTTGCCTTTTCATTTTGTTGATGACATCCTTCACTGTGCAAAGGCTTTCTTTTTTTTTTTTTATTTCCTCTGAGAAGACATATGCAGAAAAATGTTGCTAAGGCTAACGACAAAGAAATTACTGCCTATGTTTTCTTCTAGGAATTCTATGGTTTCATGTCCCACATTTAGCTCTTTAATCCATTTTGAGTTTATTTTTGTGTATGGTATAAGAAACTTATGTAGTTTTCTTCTAGGAATTCTATGGTTTCATGTCCCACATTTAGCTCTTTAATCCATTTTGAGTTTATTTTTGTGTATGGTGTAAGAAAGCTATGTAGTTTCATTGTTTTGCACATAGCTATCCAGTTTTTCCAGCACCATTTATTGCAGAAATTATCTTTTCTTCCTTGTATACTCTTGCCTATTTTGTCATAAATTAATTGATCATATAAGCATGGGTTTATTTCTGGGACCTCTATTCTGTTCTATTGATCTATGTGTCTATTTTTGTTCTAGGACGTAGCATTTTTATTACTCCAGCTTTGTATTATATCTTGAAATCTGGGATTGTGTTTTACCTTTAGCTTTATTCTTCTTTCTCAAGATTACTTTGGCTTTGAGATCTTTTGTGGTTCCATACAAATTTTAGGATTATTTGTTCTAGTTCTGTGAAAAATGCTGATGGCATTTTCATAGAGATTACATTAAGTAATACAGACATTTTAATGATGTTAATTTTTCCGATCCATGAGCATGGAATATCTTTCCATTTTTTGCATCATCTTTAATATTTTCATCAATGTATAGTTTTACTTAGATTGTGTTTATTCCTAGGTTGTGTGTGTGTGTGCAATTGTAAATGGGATTGTTTTCTTAATTTCACTTTCTGCTACTTCATTACTAGTAAATAGAAAAGAAACAGATTTCTGTATATTAATTTTGTATCCTGCAAATTTACTGAATTTATCAGTTCTGGTAGTTTTTTGATGGAGTCTTTAGGATTTTCTATATACAGTATCATGTTGTCTGCAAATAGTAATAGGTTTGCTTCTTCTTTACCAATTTGGCTGCCTTTTATTCCTTTTTCTTATTGTTGTGGCTAGGATTCCAGTAATATGTTGAATATAAGTGGTGAGAGTGGACATCCTTGTCTTATTCGTGATCTTAGGGGAAACGCCCTCAGTTTTTTACCATTGAGTATGATGTTAGCTGTATATATAGCCTTTATTGTGTTGAAGTATATTCCCTCTAGACCTACTTCGTTGAGAGTTTTTACCATGGATATTGTATTGTGTCAAATGCCTTTTTTGCATTTATTGAGTGGATGATTTTTTTAATCCTTTCTCTTGTTAATATGATGTATCACACTGATTGATTTGCAAATATTGAACCACTCTCATATCCCTGAAATAAATCCTTCTTGATTATAGTGAATGAATCTTTTACTGTATTGTTGGATTCAGTTTGCTAATACTTGTTGTGGATTTTTGCATCTATGTTCATCAGAGATATTGGCAGGCAGTTTTCTATTTTTCTTTGTAGTGTCTGTCTGGCTTTAGTATTAGGGTAATGCTGGCCTCATAGAATAAATTTGGAAGTTTCTTCTAATCTTTTAAAAAGAATAGTTATTAATTCTTCTTTACATGTTTGGTAGAATTCATTTGTAAAGCCCTCAGTCTGTTTGTTGGGAGTTTTTTGATTACTGATTCAATTTCATTACTAGTTAGTTATCAGTCTGTTCAAGTTTTCTATTTTTTCCTGACTCAGTTTTAGAAGATTATGTGTTTCAAATTTATCCATTTCTTCTAGGTTGTCCAATTTGTTGACATATAGTTTTCCATAATATTCCTATAATCTTATAATCTTATATATTTCTGTAGTATCAGGTGTTGTTTTCTCTTTTTTCCTTAGTAAGTCTTGCTAATATTTTATCTTTTCAAAACCAATTCCTGGTTTCCTTAATATATCCCCATTTTTTTTTTCTCTATTATTTCATTCCTTCTGTTAGCTTTGGCCTTTGTTTGTTTCGATTCTTCTAGTTCTTGTAGGTGTTAGGTTAGGTTGTTTGAGATTTTTCTTGTTTCTTGAGGTATGCCTGTATTGCTATAAACTTCCCTAAGATTTTGAAACATTGTGTTTTCATTTTTATTTGTCTTCATGTATTTTTAAATTTCCTCTCTGATTTTTTAGTTGGCTCATTCATTGTGTAGCAGTAGGTTGTTTAGCCTCCATGTATTTGTGTTCTTTTCAGATTTTTTACTTGTAATTGATTTCTAGTTTTATACCATTGTGGTCACAAAGGATGCTTGATAGGATTTTAATCTTGTTAGATTTATTGAGACGTGTTTTGTGGCCTAACATGTGATCTATCTGGAAGAATGTTCCATGTGCACTTGGAAAGAATGTGTATTCTCTTTTGGGGTGCAATGCACTGCATCAGCTCTAATACGTTGTTCAAAACCACTGTTTCCTTGATTTTTTTTTTAGTCTGGATGATCTATACATTGACATAAATGCGGTGTTAAAATCCCTTACTATTACTGTATTACTGTCAATTTCTCCCTTTATGTGCATTAATAATTGTTTTGTCAATTTAGGTGTTCCTGTGTTGGGTGCATAGCTAGCTATAATTTGTACATATTTATAATTTTAAACATTTATAATATTTATATAAATATACTTCTGTTGGATTATTCCCCTTATTATGTATTGCCCTTTTGGCTCTTGCTATTGGTTTCAAAGTCTGTTTCATTTGATATAAGTATTGCTAGTTATTCTATATAGCTAGAGGTTGGACAGTGGTCAAAGCTTAAACATAGTTAAATGATACCACCAAAATTTGATCTTCTGAACACAATTCATCTCTTCAAAGCCTCTAAGTAAACTAAGTAAAGTAAAGCCTTTAAGTAAAGATAAAGCCAGGGTATAAATTTTAGAGTGAGGCAGATTGAAGCTCAGATCCCACTTCTATCACTTTCATAATCTTGTACATATTAGTTATCTTCTTTGAGCCTCATTTTGCTCATTTGTTAAATGAGAGTAAAAATAATAACTATTTTATGAGGTTGCCTGTAGAAAAAATGTGTTTTAATACTTGAGACTGAATAGAAGTTTAGTAAATGGTCAAGAAATAAAGTATGCAGTGACCTTGCTTCTACCCCTTAAAAACTGAGAACTTCAATCCACATGTTTAGAATTAAGATTGATGACTTAGCAAATGAGTGAATAAGTATGTGGGTATGATATAGATTTATTAATTTTTCTCTCAAGAATTATTCTAACAAGTTTCTTTTGAGAATTTTTAGAGACTTTCTGTAGCTTTTCTACTTGCTTCATTTGTTTTGTGCCTCTTGCTGGCAACTACTTATTGTCAATAAAGATGGGCTGATTTATTCGATGTTGCTTCTGTGAGAGAGAGAGGTCTTTTGGGTGCAAAGTGTGGCGGTTGTGTGGAAGATTTTCCTAACCTAATAGGTTAGAGAACTGAGCAGCCAGGAGAAGTAGTGTTGGTAAAAACAGAGCCTGTTCTGTACCCACCACGCCCATCTTAGTACAAGAATCGCTTGAGGACGACGCTCACAGACATTATCATGTCTGAGTATGTACATGGTAGAGTCAGTGTGTTTGGACTGCCACTTTCCCTCACTGCAAGGTCTGCTTTCTTTTTATCCCTAGTGGTAGTTAGGTTTATGAAATCTACTCTTGTCTATTACATAAGCTAAATTACAAAGCTAAATTTGTTACCTCCTTTAAATCTATGACATCCTTAAAATATGGATATCCAAATGTAAATTTGGGTTTGGTTTCATCTTATATTTATTTTTTTTAATTTCTTACCATAATGGCTTCTCTAATGAGAACGTCAAGTGTAGCTTGTACACTAGCCTGATAGTGGCAACTGTGAGAATATATGCTTGCTGCCTTTATGTGTTTTATAACCCAGTTTCCTCATACATGTTAGGAAATAAGTCAGTATTTTTCACTTGTCTCACAGGATTCATTAAATGTCAATTATGCTTGTTTTAAAACATCTACAAAGTATTTGTGTCTCCAAAATTATCTGATCTTGCAAAAACTGATTTTAAAAAGATCCCTGTGGTAATGAGATTTAGTTAAGCTGTCAGTTTAAAATAGTCTGCTTTCAATTTTATTTAAAAAGCAAAATCCACTTCTAAGTTTGTTGTGTGAAATTTAAAAAATTTGTGTAAATAGTAACATCACAAAAACATCATAGATATCTCATTTTGTTCAGTTTTATAGCCCTCATTTATTTTTTTTAACTACCCTTGTTATTTTCTTTTTAGCAGCCTTTTAGGGAACATCAAAGTTAGCTCTAGAAGAGTTCTCATATCAATTCTTACAAATAAAAATCAAAAATTGTATAAAAGTATACATTTTATTCACTTGGATAAGAGGCATTTCATTCAATTCAGCTGAACTGGTTCTTAAAACAAGTATCCATTTTACTTAATCACTTCAGTTATAGGCTAATAAATTGTTATAAGCCTTCTTTTTTGGATTTTTTTTTAAAGATTCTATTTATTTGAAAGAGAGAGAGGTGCTCAGGGGCAGGACCAGAGGGAGAGGGACAAACAGACTTCACACTGAGCAAGGAGCCTGATGCACAGCTCAGTCCCATGACCCTGAGATCATGACCTAAGCCAAAATCAAGAGTCAGATGCTTAATCTATTGAGCCACCCAGGTGCCTCAATTGTTGTCGCCTTCCAAAACATAAAAACTCAGAAAGTCTTATTCATGTGAAAAAAACAAAAACAAAAAGGTTTAAAGTTCTATTACATAAATCAAATTTTTGTCAGATTGAGATGTCTAAAATTATAAAAGTTATGAGGCATCATTCTTAGTATCCTTGGAACTTGTTTAATTTTAAGGAAATTTGCCCTCTAAGCAATCAAGTAATTTTTAAAACTTTTCTCTTCTTTGAAAGGTTATGCCTGTGGGGCGCCTGGGTTGCTCAGTGGGTTAAAGCCTCTGCCTTCGGCTCAGGTCATGATCTCAGGGTCCTTAGATCGATCCCCGCAATGGGCTCTCTGCTCAGCAGGGACCCTGCTTCCCCCCTCTCTCTCTGCCTGCCTCTCTGCCTACTTGTGATCTTTCTCCTCTCTGTCAAATAAATAAAATCAACCAAGAAAAAAGAAAGGTTATGCCTGTGGAAGAAATATCTAGGTCATGGCTAATACACTCATCTCTCTTATACCATCTTATATATTCTATATATTGGCATGTACATGTTTAGATGAATCTGTGTGACTAATATGAGAGCAATCTTGACCAGGCCCGTATATCAACTTCTATGATCCTGGCTATTCTCAAAGAAATTGTTGACTGAGTTATATAGGGCCACTAAGGTATCCTAACTTGGAGAAAGAAGTCTAAAGAGGTCAAAAAACAAAACAAAAAAACACATGCTATAACTTGCTAAATAAAAATTACATCATGTCATGTATTATCCAAAGTAGCTCAAGAAAACCATTCTTGAGTTTTCTAAGTCCTTCAGTTTAATAATACAAAAAAAATTTTTTTTAAATACCTTGTTTCTTGAGGTAACATTTCTTTCCAACCTAAACTACTTGTCAAATTCAGCATTAGTAATTTTTAAAATTTTTTATTAAAATATAATGTATTCTTTGCCCCAGGGTACATGTATGTGAATCATCAGGCTTACACATTTCACTACATTCGCCATAGCACATACCCTCCCCAATGTCCACAACCCTAACCCAAATACCTCCCAGCCACCCTCAGCTTGTTTCATGAGTTTAGGAGTCTCTTATGGTTTGTCTCCTTCCCCATCCCCCCCATAACCCCCTGCCCTGCCTCTCAAATTCTTCATATCAGAGCGATCATGTGATAATTGTCTTTCTCTGACTGACTTATTTTGCTACGACGTAGATGGAACTAGAGGGTATTAAGCATTAGAATTTTTCTAATACCATCAAACCCATCCCATTTGAAAGAGTAGAGAAATGCGAGTAGCTAAATGTCCTCAACATTGTGTGTTGGAACCCCTTGGAGGTAATCCATTTTAGGAATAGTTTAATACTTTCTGAATACTTATCATAACCTTCTATACAGGTATTGACAAGAGATCTAGAGGGTACATTTTCTTTATACATTCTTTGGGTTTTTGAGAGAGAAAAGAGAGAAAGTGGAATCACACATGATTTAGATATTTTTTAAAATGGTTTGTGTATTTAGCTCTTCCTAGAAATGGGAAATTCATTAGAAGAATTTGTGGATAATCTGTACATAAGAACTGTAGTTTATAGGTCTTATTGGTCATGATCTCACTAATGAACATTTTTCAAATCTCTTTACTCAATAAAGATGTATTAAAATTTAGCATTTGCAGGGGTGCCTGGGTGGCTCAGTGGGTTAAAGCCTCTGCCATCGGCTCAGGTCATGATCTCAGGGTCCTGGGATGGAGCCCCACATCGGGCTCTCTGCTCAGCGGGGAGCCTGCTTCCCTCTCTCTCTCTCCCTGCCTCTCTGCCTACTTGTGATCTCTCTTGCTCTCTGTCAAATAATAAATAAATAATCAAAAAAAAATTTAGCATTTGCAAAATACTTTGTTGGTCCTCACAACAATCCTTTGGGGTGAGTAAAAACAGTATTATTATGTTTCTTTTTGGTGGTGTTGCTAACTTGCCTTTCTGACGCAGAGTCAGTACCAATCCATTCCACTCAGCTGAAGAAGCACTAACTGGAGACATTAAAACCATTGGTTATATCTCATATCTAGAATTGAGAAAGCCTGTCAACCAGTCAAAACAGATTGATTGTCTATGTGCTATCAAAGTAGATGGTTGAAGTGAAAAATCTAAAGAGCTAAATATATAGATAAAAATAAATACGAGCTGTTTTTGGAAAGATACACTGAAATTTATTATGGAAAAGAACCCACACTCTTCCTGATGAAGATGATAGTGTACAACCCTCTCTTAAGAATCTAGTAAAAGCACAGGGAGCAGCTGCACAACCCTCAGATTCCCTGGACGTAAACAGTATCTGGAATTTAGAGATTCTTATAGGTCACGTGAAAATAGTACACGTTGGTAAATGAGGTCTGAAAAGGCATCCTCTGGCTAGTACTCCACAGAAATCATGCCTTGCCTAGTAAGTTTAGATTTGGTTGTGTCCATTTCCAGTAGAACAAAGGGAAGAGCTTTAAGGTGGTTAAAACTGAACCTCAGACAATTTAAAAATTTAAGTTCTAAGGATAGTACACTCTGGGCCTAGATCATTTGGAATCTGTCTTTGAAGAAAAGGACAACCATGGGGAGAAATTAGGCTTCTTGTGATGACATCTGAGACAGCTTATCCCGAGTGGCACAGGTCACATTTCTCAAAAAGGTTAGTCTAAAGTCTGAGGTAGATTCCCTGCTGATAAGATTATGAGGGGCAAGTTTGGGCCTCCCTGATTTATGGAATCATTTATTCAATTAATAAATGTTTGAGCTCCTGCCATTAGACAGTATGCAGCTACAACATAGATAGTGCTCAAGTTCTGTGCAAACTTAAATTTTATTACTTTCGTAAAGATAATATTACTCATGAGAAGGGAAGCTAAATAAAAACATAAAAGAACAGAAGTAGGACTCCCCCCCCTAAGAAGAGGCAAATACACAAGAATGGAAGATGAAGTGTGGGTTCAGGTTGGGCAAATAAAAGTGTGATTTATTGTTCTTTATTTATGTTGAGAATTAAGGTGGTTGCGGAGGAAAAAAAACTCTCATTACTCCTAAAACTAGCTTGCTTTTATGTATTGGTTTCAATTAGTCGTTTGCCAGTGAGAGCTTTTAGGATGTTTTTGTTTTGTTTTGGTTTGGTTTTAAGATTTTATTTATTTGGCAGAGAGTACAAGCGAGGGAGAAACAGCAGCAGGCTCCCTGCTGAGCAGGGAGCCAGATGCCAGAACCCTGGGGTCATGACCTGTGCTGAAGGCAGACACTTAACTGACTGAGCCATCCAGGCACACCAAGCTTTTAGTTTTTTATTTAAATTCAATTTAGTTAACATATAGTATATTATTAGTTTCAGGGGTAGAATTTAGTGATTCATCAAATGCCTTCCTTAATGCCCATCACCCACCCACCTCCCCTCCAGCAAAGAAGGCTTTTAGATCACAGTTAGGTGAATCTGTAAGTCAAAACAAAAAGAGACAATCCTTAGTATACCAAATTGTTAGAGATAAGAATACGCATAAGAAATTTGCTCTGTAGTCATTTTAGCTAGCTAGTTATATAGATAAAGGCCCATCTTGTATTTTGGTAGCCTCAAAAAAAATTTCAAAGTATAAAGACTCAGATTTGCTTTGAATAAAATAAAGGTATAGTAAACAAGCAAGGCTTTGGATATAAGATAGGAAAGAATTGTAAGGAAAATCATTTCTGAACTTCACTGTATTTAAGTCACTTAGAGTGGTAAAGTCAGGGGAAAATTTCAGTGTTGAAATATGTTTGATTTGGAAATGTTTACTTAGAGAACATCCCATTCATGCTTCTTTATCTGTGATGGTAGTTGAGCCAGCATTATCTTTAAGGAATCAAGTTCAAATGATGACTTGTATGTTTGTTATTATATAATTGGAAAATAGACCTTGCCTTTTTAAGGTTTCTTAAATCATTACATATATGTGATATCTTTAAAACAACTTAAAGTATAATTCTTATGAATTGGATTGACAAAGATTCTTTTCTCTGTCTTTAAATAGAATATTCATAGGTAGCATTAGGGGATATGTTTAATTAATATTTTTCCTTATAAAGATGCCAAACTTTCATGTTCACTAAATAACCAAAAATTTAAATTCTTTATTTATTAGTAGGTGTGAACAATAGTTTTCTCTGAATGTAACCCAGTGCTGCAACTTGGCATAAACAAGGAAGAAAGCCTTGATTCAAGGCTATTGCATTAGGAGAAGCTGGAACTCTATCTGAGCTCTATCCAACTGAAACAATGTGCAAGAGTTTTAAGAGGTCTGGTGGAGGGCTTTGTTTGCTAATTGGCTTTTCCTACAGGAGAAGGAAACATTCCCCTATCCTCAAGGCCGGAGATAGTTTTAGGACTTGGACCAGGACTGCTAAAGATAGGGGCACTATCTTCCTTGATAATTACATTTCAAAGGGATGGCTTCCAGGTTCTTGAGGAAGACAATTGTGAGCTGTAAAACTGGTAAGGAGCTTTTAGAAAGATTTACATCTCAAAGAAGCAGAGAAAGATTTTACAATGACAAGTTTTCTGAAATGCTCTATGAAAAGAAAGAACAAGGCCCTAGAGTTTAGTGAAGCTGAAGGAAGCCATCTTGAACAAAATATTATATTACAATTTATACTTCTTTTCCAGGTTTTTTGACTGTAGACCTGGGTATAACTTATTTGGATATGGAAAAGGGGAGAAAAAATAGTGATGATGCTTTTCTTTGCTTTCTGATACTCATTATTTCTTGAGAGGCTGCCTTTGTGACCTTTAAATGTTAGAGTTTGAGAAGAAATTAGATTTTATCTTAAATTATTAAAGTTGCACAGAAAATAATTATCGAAATACAATTAGTAGTCGTATTTTCAGTACTTTCATTGAACATAGCCATCATGCTGCATAAAAAAAGAGATGTGATTATAATATAAAGACAAACAAGATAAGTCATGCTAAACAATTACTTAAATAGAATAGCCATGTTCTTATACCAGCAGCTTCTTATTTTCAAACTGGAATTAAGGAGATAGCAATAATTATAAATTCTCTTATTCTTTCAGAATCTTTTAAACAAAAAGCCTTACTTCAGAATAATTTTGAGGTGCTCCAATGCTGAAATATTGTTCGGAACAAAATAACTCATAAAAATGTTGTAAGAAGTGCTACCTAGATAATTCTCTGGAAGTTGGAATGCTCCAGTATCTATTTTTTGAATGCCGTTTAAGATAATTACGTATGGTTTTCCAGTTACTTGGGGAAGAGGAAATGTGACTGATACTCCTGAGCACATTTTATGCTGTTTAATGTGGTGCTGACCATACAAGGTAATGTGAAGGTGTGAGGTAGTTAACAGTAGAAGTAAAGGTTTAGAACTGTGAGTCTTTGAATTGTATTTTAAAGAATTACAGTAAAAGCTAAAAATCATTTGATTCTTGCTTTCCTTCTTTTCTTCTGCCATCCCTATACAGCTGAAGTTTTAGGATCTTCCTCTACTTCTTTCTCCTTTGACACTGATCTTTGCTAGGAAAATAGAACGCTGAAAGAATATATCACTTCAAACAGCCATCAGGGAGTAAGCCCTCATTATGCCAGTACTCAGTAAGCCAGGTCTGAAGATGCAACCTTTCCTTTGGGTTTAATAGGATAAAGCTAGGAGTGGAACAGAAACTGACAAATATGGTCCAACCGATAAGGAAACCTCGTCATAAAGTATGAATTAGCAGCAGTTTGCAAGATTTACTTCTGAAGTATCTCATGACTATTATAGTACCTATTTTATCCTTTGACTTCTATGGACATATCACCAAAGATAATGACCCTCCAACTATTTGCACAGGTGCAGAAAAGGGGCAGGGGGCCAAAATATCCACCCAGACACAGACTCACATAAGAATGCTAAGCATACAAGATTATAGAAAAGAATAACTCATCAATAAGGTAAATGTTATAAAGTCTTCCGACTCATCATTCATGATTTACTCATCTTAAAATTACTTTTTAATTTGTGTTATAAGTTGACAGATTGGACCAGAGGCATAAATCTAAGCTACCCAGGAAGTGTAACTCTACACAAACATTATGAGAACAGCTGCTGTCTTTGTGTAGCTCATACACAGGTTGCTTTTGTAGACCCTAAATGATGACAAAACCAAGTAGCAGACTAGAAATTGCCAGAAATCATGGATACCTTGCTTAAGACTCACTAAAAATGAAAAGTAGTCTGCTACTGCTCTTCATCTAAGAATTTGTAGAATAAGAGTGTTTTGTGTTTAAATGTCTGCTGCTTCAGGAGATTATCCCTCATGCAGTTGCCAAATGACAAGGTGGGATACTTCATGAATCTGGGAAGATGTTAAGGTCTATGGCACTGCTGAATTTCTGACCACAGACTAAAACTTTTAATCAGTATTTTTAAGTAAAATAAACCTAGTTCATAAAATGATCTGTTAAATAGTTTAATGTAAAAGAAAGCATTTCAAAGGCAATTTCATTTAAATGTAAATGTGGACCAGGAGTTATTAATGTGGCTTTCATATTCTGTTTTTCTAGACTCCTGAGATCAAAGTCACCTTTTGAACTTGGAACGTAAGCTTCTAGTTAGGATTTAAGTTCTTTATTTTCATTGTTAAAAGACAAATGCTACCTAAAGATTTATCTGTAGCATTAATATTTCTGTAAAGACAGGGGAACTGAATTAACAGGGGAAAGGGTAGGACTCTGGAACATTTAGGTCATGGCTTTGGAATCAGAGCTCTCAGCAGTTTCATGCTTTGGATAATTAAAATCGATACAAAATAATTACACAGTTAGAAGGATCTCCAGATATTTAATCCAGTCCCTTGCCTCTAGGAGAAACTAGCTGTAGTCTAAACTAACCTCCGCATAGCATTTAGGCTGTTGTGAGAGAAATGGGAATCCTAGATTTACTATCTGCACTTAGAACATTGCAAATGTGGCTTGGTAACAAGAGATTGTTTTTATAAATGTGATGTATCATACAACAGTCTTCTACAGTCCCAAGATTAGCAATGGAAGGCCATGATAGCCAAAATGACACTCACTATCTTATAATTACTTTGACAGAGATTTTAGGATTTCTGACCACGTCCCATTTTTTGTGTCTGTTATGTCATATCTTAAAAGTACAAATCAAGTGCAAATTCCTCCGTACAACTTTACTAATCTGTGTCCACTGGTTATCTTATTTTTGGTTCTTTAGTAAGTATTTAGTAAATAGATATAAGAGAAAGATAAAGAATAAAGATAACCATATAAAGTTGCATTTGCCCTCTCTCCACCTTAATGAGAAATCCTTGAATGCCAGTCCTTTGAGCCTACCACAATGCTCTCTACTTAGTCATTACCAGTGAATGCTTGTCCATAATATTTTTTTTCTAAATTGGGTTGAAACTAAATCTCCTTATCATCTGTCCTCGGGGGAGATGAGGTCAATCTTGAGAAGTGTTGAGTGTCTTGGCTGATTTCAATTCTCTATTCCAACATTATGTTTGTTTCTCTTTATTCTATTTTTAAGGCTCCTTCCTTGTTTTATAGAGGTCAATTATCATAAGATTAAAGTAAAACAATATTTCCAAGTTCCATTCATCTTCCACTTTCTTCAAGTAAAATTTAATGTGAAATATTAGTGTACAACAAAAGAGTTTGGATAGTCTTTTGGAGTTCAGTTTTATTTTTTAGATACACTTTTCCTAAAGAAAAGAGCAGTGCTTCTTCAAGTTTTGTAAATCAGTAGAAGTCAAAATCCTTAAAGTATTGTGTCAAATTAGGTTAGTGGATAGTCCAAGGATACCTGAAAGTTTTAGGGAAACTTAATATATTACATTAACTTTACATGCTTTGAGAAAAAAATAGAGAAAAATAGAGAACTTCTAACTAATTGAACTCAGGCCACCTTATGGAACTGCATCCTATTTTAGACTCGTAATATCTCCTTTAAGCCTGCCATCTTTGTCTATGGATCAAAATGCAAAATTTCTATTAACTATTTTCAATTGATTATTATGTCTACAACTGCCTGCCTTCAAAATCTCTTTATGACCTATAGCCTACATTTCTTTATGGAATGTTCCTTTTTTTTGAGATAATAAACAGTTACTTCACTTACAAAGAAATAGAAGTAACCCAAGTGGAAGCTGTTCATTCCCTTACACCTAGAGTAGAGTTGGGGGAGTAGAGGGCTGCAAGTGGGGATGACATTCTAAGTTGCCATTCAAAGACCATCACTATCCTCTCATGCAAAACCCTTCCTCTGCGTACACCTCCCCAGCACAGTTCACTGATCACTGAGATTACTGGAATCCAGCTATCTCCCTTTGACCACAAATTGCAACCACCCTTTTGTGCAACTTCATTGTCTTAATAGAGGCCCCATCAATTTATTCTGAAAACTTCAACTTACTTACTCCATCAACACGTATCATCAAAGCCCATACGAAAGAAAATAATTTTCATTTGAGTCCTTTTATAGTCTATTTAGCCTCATGTCCTTCAACCCTGGAATTACCAATTTAATCCATGTAGTTGCTACCTGTTGTCTTATTCTGGTTTTCAAAGACCATCACAATTGGTCCTTGACATTTGTCTCTACACATTCTTATTCCTGGTAGAAGATTATAATTAATACAATAGTTCTCAAATATGCCTAACTTTCTAAACTCCAATATATTCTCATGGCCTCTCTCTAGCTTATCCTACCCCTCCCTGAAAAAAACGCATCTCTTTAGCATCCAGATTACCAAGTATTTTATGTCCTGGCTATATGAAAGTGTCCGTATCCATCTCAGAATTTCTACAGAATTGCACCCCACTATCTGAAAGCATTTACTTCTTCATTTTGTGCTTAACTATATTTATCTAAATCTCTTTATTTAAAAAGTACAATCAGCTTACTTTGTTAGTAAAATAGGGTATTAGTTCAATGTCTGCCTCTAATTAGCTCTTTCTGACATCACTTTGTTCCTCTGCACTGCAGTTGTATCACATGTAATATATAGATGTCAGTTAAAACAGTGTCTTAAATTTTGCACGTATTCTGTGAAATCATCGGAAAATTGACCAAGGTTTTCTGTGTGTGTGTGTGTGTTTTTCTCTACATCATTCTTTGTATAGTAGGCTGAAAATAGTTGATAATCAATAAATTTTCATTGAATAAGGAGGAGATATTTGGTAAATTTTTTTGTACAGAGTACAATAATGGTTAAGGAATGAATTATCCACTTAAGGATATAGTTCACAGTCTACTGTAGTTTCTGTCAACTATTAAAGCTAGTATAGAAGCATGGCATGCCAGGTTTGGAAAAAGACTTTTAAGTTTAGTGACAAGTTGTACTATTTTTTTGGAAAAGACTTTGCAAAACCTCCCAATTATACCTCATTGTTAGTGTTCTTCTGCCTTACTGGATAGCTCTCTAATAAAACTATGACTTTGTTGTTCACCATTAACAAAGCCTCATCACATGGTTTATTTTGTTTGAACTTTATAATGAATCATAAGTTATAACTTCTTGCTGGTATATTGGTTGCCTGGAGTTGTAAATTTTGCATAATTATAGATTTTTTTCAAATGATGATATAAACATAGCAAAATATATTTTTCAAAAGCTCATATCCTTTTGGATTTGTGCCTTGATAAAACAACATTGAAAAAATTAGTTTTTACAAAGATACTAGAGTTTTAATCTCTGAAAAGATGCTCAATTTTCAGAGTAGCCCAAATATAGCCTATGCTCTGAGACAGTTTTTCTTTTTAACAGTAATCTCAACAAATGCCATCCTTCCCTCACCCCCACCTTCTATGTGTAGTACAGGAATGATTTTGTTAGCTATTAAAGAGATTAATTTCATTTGGCTTTGCCCTAGAGATAAAGAGTAAGCACAAGGTAGGAATATTTTTAACAAATTAGTTACTACAAGCAACAGTTTTGATTTTAAAAATGAAAATAAGCTACTAATTCAGCCTGAGGACTTTCATTTGTGGGTCATCTAATATTTGTTAGTGGACTTGACATTAGGCTTATCTTGGGAGTTCAGAATGCCAGTACAACAACAAAATTCCTGAAAAAAACCCTTTAAAGAATGGGTCAAAAGATAGGTTATTTTCTTTACTGCAATAAATAAAAGATTAGAGTGAAATGAGAGGTTAATTTGTATTGAATACAGAAAGGAAATCAAATTAATGAATTTAAAACAGAACTGCACCTTACTTATAGTTGGCTTACCTTATTTATTACCTCAGCATTTGATAATTCCTTTAAATGTAATTTTGGGGGATGCCTGAGTGGCTCATTTGGTTAAGCATCCAACTTCCCAGGGTCATGGGATTGAGCCCTCGATTAGGCTCTGTTCTCAGCCTGGGGTCAGTTTGTCCCTCTCCATCCCACTCTGCTCCTTTGTGTGCATGCGTGCCCTCTCTTTCTCTCTCAAATAATTTAAAAAACAATGTCATTTTGGAAAAGTTGTTCTCTTTTGGCTAAAATTTTATTTTAATAAACACATGCTGCCAGCGTAACCCCCCTCATAATACTTTCTGATAATTAATATCAATATGCAATAAGTATTTTATTCCTTCAGAATTGAGACCTGATTCAGCATTCAAAACTTTGTACTCAAAGTTCCAATAAAATTTTCAGAGCAGTTTCTCTACACCAAAGTTTGGAAACACGTGCATGAAAAATGGCAAGCCATCTGACCACCATATTAGTTCTCATTTCTTGACAATATCTTAGTAAAGCAATTAAAAAACAGTGCATAGCCACAGATATGTGTGGAACAGGAAGGAATTTAGAAATATAATTTAGCTGTTGGATTTGTTTCAGAATAAATAAGGGATTATTTCCTACAATATGTATATTAGATATATATATGTTCTCTGTAGGATTGTACAATTTCTGGTAATGCTGTGCTTAGGCAAATGTCACTGAGTCAAACCCCTCTTCTCTGTTCAGGAAATGAGAGCAGCAGTGCTTATATGAAACACTCATGGAATCATCAGTCTTTGGTGTTAATTTAGTCACATTAGTGTTGTGCTTCACTAATAATGTGGGTTTTAGCCGTGTAAGTCACAGGCACAAATCTAACGATATTAATGGGAAATCAGTTCTGTTTGTATAAAAAGAGTAAAGGGCAGATAATTGTGCTAACTCTGCCCTTATTCGGTTTCCTGTCCATCCCCCAGAACCATCATGCCTCCTATGTCCTACCTAAAACGGAAGGTGGCCCTTCTTGGCTTTATTATTTTTCTAATATTTCTTATCCTCAGAGGAGAAAATCTGAGGAGGGATAAAAAAAAAAGTCTGACTGAAAATATGTGGTTTCCTCTTTAATGTCACCACTGTACTTAAGACTGTTGAAAGAAAAACTCTGAACCATTTTTATTAATGTTTACAGAAGACTTTATATATGAGAATCCTAACAGAGAGACCTTTTATTTTTATTTCAGTAAAATATTCTTTAAAAAGTACTAAAAATCTGAAAAAAATGTTTTCCCAAAAGATCATCTCTATTACAAGAAGGGAACAAATTGATTCATTTCCTAAGAATTCAGGGGCATCTGGTATATGCCAGCCTTCTCTGAACTGGAGATATAGCAGAAAACAAGAAAAGCAAATTTCCTACCCCCAAGGAAGTCACTTTCCAGTAACACTTAATGGATAATATAAAACAAGAACTAGTCTTAAAACCACTTCACTCAGTAACTTTATAGTGTTCATTACATCTTACACGAAATATGGAATAATGCTTGTTTCATTATATATTAACTCACCAAGTCGGAAAGCCAGTGAAAAATACGTTTTTAGCTAAAATAGCTCAAAAAGCACTGGATTTGATCAGAATGCAGTACAGAGTTACTGAGTATTGTTTGTTGGTTTAGTATAAAGGATATGAAAATTATTTTAGATCTATTTTCAAAAACAAGTTCTGTTTTCCAAAATGTTTAATGACATTAATTAGCCATGGTTTCTTAATAGAGTATCACCTAAGTTTTCCTGGTGTTGTTGCTTCTTCTTTTGTTTTAACTAATCCTGAAACATTTGCAGCTCCTTTTCCTCACCACCTTGGTTATTCCTAATTCTCCTTGGCAAATAGCAGGATTGTTATGCATTTAAGCATTAACCTTCATGAAGATGCTTTAGAGGGTGATGCCCTTGTGTATTGCCCAGTTATGTACCCTCTCTTTTGGGCACAACTTGGCAAAGAGAAGGTATGGGCAAAGATAGGAAAGAGGAGGCTCATCTTGGACTGGCAATTTTTCAGGGGTAAGCTCTTTTCTCAAAAGAAACGTCACTCATATTTAGGCTAGATTATACATTAAAACCTGGAATTATAAACCCAGTGGGTGGTGAATTTGGACTCTATTATGAGACAAGCCAAACGATTTAAGTTAGAG
Source organism: Nasua narica (assembly GCA_028533885.1). Classification (NCBI taxonomy): domain Eukaryota; kingdom Metazoa; phylum Chordata; class Mammalia; order Carnivora; family Procyonidae; genus Nasua; species Nasua narica. Next base: position 84,972,301 of record CM052807.1, read on the forward strand.
TCAGGGACTCTTCATACAGGCTGTCACATTCAACCAAATGAAACAGTGCCTGACAAAAGTTTGACAGAAACCAGAAAAGAAAAGCATTCACTTAAAAGAAAATGACTAATAAGAGATTAAAATTTTTAAATATGTACTGAAATTACTGTTGTTCAGGCTGGTGATATTCTTAGTCCCAACATACTATCCAAAGTCCAGAAGAGCTAGTGTAGCACTGGAGGATGACAGAGATTCTGTATGTTACTTATGTTTTATTCAGATTATTGTTGTTCTTTATGGGTCTCCTTGGGTTCTTTTCATTGGTTTAGAAAAGCGTGGGCCTGTTGCAAAAGGTACTCTAAAATGCAACTGAATTTAAAGAAGTTGTGACTCTATCTGGTTGAAAGAAAAATAAATTTGAGTAGGTCTTTCATATAAACCAGTATCTTAAAATCTTAACATTTAATTTTAATCTAATGAAATATCCCTAGAGTCAAGTCATATTTTTGAAATACCAGCTATAAATTGCCAAGTTCATTTTTTTCATAGCTTTTAAGGAAGCATAGAAATACTATATATAAAAACTCATTAACAGTAGTGATAGAAAAGAACACATATATAAAACATGAAGCATCCTGTAGATTACTTAGACCATTTAATTAGGAGGAAAGAAAGCATCGTTTCTCAAATAATTTTTTAAAGTCACTATTACTATAACTCAATATATTAAATGGTCTCAAAATGAGGGAATTAGTCATGGAATGAAATTTTCTACAATTAATGACATATTTAATTTTCTTATTTAGTCATATTGCTATCTTTACTCCTAATCAAAATATAATTTAGAAAATGTATTATTTCATCTAGAAATTAACAGCTGGCTTGTAAGAAACACTTATGTCAGGTTAATTACTGCCTTTTAAATTTTTGTAATATACTGTGACAGAAAATTAAGGATGTTCACAGTATTTAGCATAGTCCATAACCCACATTTTAATGAAAATATACTGTTATTAATGATACACATTCTACAGTTATATTATACACCAATTGCTGGTCATTTTATGTTTCTTCTGTACAATGCTATAAAATGAAGCCGTATTTTTTCTGTTTATTAATTTAGGCTTCATGGTGTAAAATTTGCATTCATTATATTCATGTGTATATAGGATTATATGGATTTAATCAACCCAAGGCATGGCAAGTAGTATTTGACTGACAGTTTCCTTAAGATTCTAATCTGGTCAAGAATTCATTTTCCTTTCATCTTGTCCCAGATATATATGAGCCTCTTAAATTAGACTGAACATTTTAGCATTTTAAGTAGTATCCATTTCCTTCATGCTCACTATGCCAAAATAGAGATAAATACTTGCTTAGTGTCCACAGAGAGATGCTTCCATAGCATACACTGATATTAAATGCCTGCTATCTCCATTTCTGGTTCCTTAAATACCTTAAGTTAAAATCCCTTTTCCTGTAGTAAGAAGCACCATTTGTAAAATTCCAGGTTCTTAAATAGGACCACCTCTCTCTTTCTCCAAACCAATGACTACAGTAATAGGAATGACATACTACATCCTTAGGCTAATATGGGAACAGTCATTTTTAGAACCATAGACATAAAAAAAAAAATTAGAATGTCTTTATCATTTTACTTTAGAAGATACTTTGGGAATATGGAATTGCCACAGAATACTTGCAGAAATATTGAAAAGCATATTTTATGAATTGTCAGGATATCTACATTAATAATACATGGAAATGTTTATTTTCATAAAATAACACCAGCCAATATTTGCAGAGCTATGATGAGTAAAATGTGTCCACTGGTTTCCAAATGGTTCCAAATGAGTTTAGAAGGTATGAATTGTCACAAAATACTATGGTAGGGTTTTGGTTGGTGTTTTTGTTTTTTTTTTTGGTTTTAAAAACCTTAAATAATACCCAGTTTGAGAGACTTCAATCACAACACCATTTCACTTATAATTCACTTTTAAGTGCCTGTATTCTAGAGGTTGTCTGACAATGGCAGGTGTTTCTGAGACCTTGGTAGAGAAAATGTCTAAGTGGAAAATAGCAGAAATAAGAGAAATTCATTTCTGAATGAAAATATACAGCACACTATGAAATCTCTTTTTGCCCCATGCCTCACATTGAAAAGAAAGCATAGGAAATAAAACAGAGGCGCTAGAAATAGTAAGGTGGTTCTCTCCCATTAGCTGGAAAGGAGAAACAAGGGACAAAGAGCATTCTAAATTACATTGAATTATTTAAACTATAAAAACCTTTGGGATATGAATTTCCCCCTAATTTAATAGGAACAGAGCAGTATAAAAGAATACTATAAGCAATGTTTGTACAGAGCAGCAGAATAAGATTTTTTTTCAAAAGTTAAAAATATTTTAGCATTTTTCAGTTACATCATAATTCTCAAAAATATTTTCAAAAACAAAAATATCTGTAAAAAGTAACTGTCAGTTTGGAATTGATCCTTTCAGATTTTTATTGATATATATAGTTATATATTATATATACAATAACTATAATTTTACCACAGACTATCTTTTCACTCAATCATGTAAGACATAATGTATTTATACCTATGAACCTACTTTATAATTTTTTGTCACTATCATGTTTCATTAAATGGATGTATAGGACTCATAGGACAATCCCTTTCTAAGTAAATTATTATAATATAACCAATCATGAAATATATGTATTTCTAGTATATTTCTAGTGAAGTTAACATTTTGATACAGTTTCTAGTAAGTCCCAGTGATAAGTTGGGACTAGTTTCAGTGGTGTATATACAAAGTGCCAGGTGTCTTTTCACATAGTAGTTCATGTAATCACAACCATTTTTGGTTGGTCAAGTCATAAGCGTCATTTTGCAGGATAGAACAATATGTTTCAGAGAGGTTAAAAAGTTTATTGAAAGACACATAGTTAGTAAATGACAAAGCTAGTATTTCAAATCGGTTATGTTTGAAACAGTCCTTATTCTTGCTAGGCCTATAAACGGTGAGAAAGTCAGTCACTTCAAGTGCATAAGTTAGTTATTTAATCATGCCTTTTTAGTCAAATGATTTGACTCTCAAATTGTTTTAACTACAAACCCTTGATTTTTAAGAAAAATTACTGACCAAAAATTGTACCATTCTATTTTTCCCCTCAAATCAAAATAGAGTAGCTGTCACACTATCACCAAAGTACCAATTTACAAATTGTTTCATGAGGAATGATGAGTTTCTACATTAAATTTTTTAAATATAAAAGATTAATATTCAAGATCTATAAAGAACTTATCAGACTCAGTAACCCCCCAAAAAAATTCAGTTGAGAAGTGGGCAGAAGACAGGAGCAGACATTTTTCCAAGGAAGACATCCAGATGACTAACAGACACATGAAGAAAAATGCTTAACATCACTCATCAGGGAAATGCAAACCAAAACCATAGTAAGATACCACCTCACACCTGTCAGAATGGCTAAAATTAACAACCTAGGAAACAATAGGTGTTGAGGAGGATGGAGAGAAAGACAAACCCTCTTACACTGTTTGTGGAAATGCAAACTGGTGCAGCCACCCTGGAGAATAGTATGGATGTTCCTCAAAAAGTTAAAAATAGAAACAGCCTACAACCCACCAACTGCACTACTAAATATTTACCCAAAAGATACGAAAATTCTGATTCGAAGGGGCACATGCATCCCGCTGTTTATGACAGCAGTATGAACAATAACCAAACTATGGAAAGGGACCCAATATCCATCAAGTAATGAATGGATAAAGATGTGGTACGTATACAATAGAAAATTACTCAGCCATCAAAAAGAATGAAATCTTGCCATTTCTGATGACATGGATGGAGCTAGAGACTATTATGCTAAGCAAAATAAGTCAGGGAAAGACAAATACCATATGATTTCACTCCTATGGAATTTAAAAAACAAAACTGATTAACATAGGGAAAGTAGAGAAGCTAGCCAGAGGAGACTTTTTTTAAAGATAGGAGAGGCAGAGGGAAAGGAATCTCCAGCAGACTCCCTGCTGAGCAGGTAGCCCAACCTGGGACTCAATCCCATGACCCTGAGATCATGACCTGAGCCAAAATCAAGAGTTGGATGCTTAACTGACTGAGCCTTTCAGGCACCCCAAGAGACTCATAACTATAGAGAACAAACTGAAGGTTGCTGGATAGGAGTTAGGTGGGATGATGGGCATTAAGGACAGCACTTGTGATGAGTGCTGGGTGTTATATGTGAGTTATGAATCACTAAATTCTTCTCTTGAAACCAATATTACCCTATGTGTTAAGTAACTAGATTTTATTTATTTATTTGAGAGAGAGAATGAAAGAGAGAGAGAGAGAGCATGAGCAGGGGAGGGTCAGACTCCCCGCTGAGTGGGGAGCCCAATGTGGGACTCGATTCTGGGACTCCAGGATCATGACTTGAGCTGCAGGCAGTCGTTTAACCAACCGAGCCACCTAGGTGCCCCACTAACCAGATATTAGATAAAAACTTGAAAACAAAAATAGTATCACCCATGGACATTAAAAGATAAAGTTCTACATCCAATACATTTTTATCTTATTTTGGAGATGGTTACTTTGAACAGGAAGTGAGGAAATCCTCTATGTAAACATGGACTATATCCTTTTAGAATAATATTTAAGTCCAGACTCTCAGTGTATGGATTCAGTCTTTGCGCTACTTCAGTATAACCATCCCCTTCTTAACAAAGCCTCACATTTAACTTTTTACAAAACAAAGATTTTTCTTTTGCATAGAAGTTGTCTACATCTGCTCATTATCTATGGAGGGACTAGGAGCTTCATTCTTTTGCTTATTAAGCAAAAACTTATTTACTGGATTTATGCTGAAGCCTAGAGATGTAAGAATGAATTAGAAATAAAGTCCATGTCCTCAAGGAACTACCAGTGTCATGGAAAAGGTATATGAGAAAGGAACTGGTACAAATATAAGGTAAAATGGCAGTCCAGTGATAATTTGGGGTCCTGATACATGAAGACATTGATATGAGATTTTTATATTAATAATATACAAATTATAAACCATTAGGATACTCCAAGGAAAAGGGGGGGGCTCCTTGTTTAAGAGATATCATTTACTATGTGATATCAGTTTATAATTTTATAAACAAATAAGTGTTACCATTAAAATAATAGTCTGTGTAATGTCAATACAGTGAACAAGTGAGTCAACCTACAATTCCACCAGGTTTTTGTTCACCTGAGTGGATCTTTTGCCACAGTCTAGTCACCACCGCCTTGCAGCTCCTAGTGATTTGGCTACTACAACACTTGCTGGAGTTTCTGTGTTATTCGGGATGTCTCTAGCCTCTGCATTTCCCCCTGTTTTAATGACCATGCTCAACAAGCACCAGCTTTTGAAGGAGACGCCACTAATTAGCTTAGTTGATACAGCATCTGGTAACTGGTTGGTGGGATAAACAGAAAAGACTCCCGAAGTGGAGGGTGGAGAAATGAGTTCTCCAGGGCACGAAGACCAAAATGAAATCACGAACATACAACCCAAAGCCATGAGCAGCTTGATAACATTTATGTTCCCCGTGTCTTTAACATTGCTTGGCAGTAAATCCTGGGCCAAAATGTAGATAATTGGAGTTACACAATGCTCAGCACTTCAATTTGGCATCAGTTTCATAATATAATAAAACTTACCATTTGTAAGCCCGTCTGCCTTTTGAAAAATAAAACGGAGAACAATTTGATCTGTCCTGCTACAGCAGACCCTGATGCAGGTGGTTTAAAAACAAAGCATTTAATCAGGCAGGGTTTTACTTAAACTACTTGATGATTCATCATCCAGCCTCTGCTCATTGTCAATTGTGCCTCTCCAAGCTATTATTTATAGAATATTTAAAGAGCCTGGACTACATGTGCCTCTGTCTTAGGTTCTATTGTACTATAAATTATAGCTCCAATTTGCTTCAAATTCTGCATGGACTGTCAGGATACCAGGACTCATACTTTGTTCAAATGAATACTGTATAGTAGTTATACCAAAAAGCGCTGGTCACTATTAATTTATCGGTAATTCTGAAATATTTCTAGACTACAGTTTTGTCACGTTTTGACCCCATTAAATCATTCTACTCCTACACTTCCTTGGGTTCTTTTTTTTTTTTTTTTCCTTAAACAGGGCAAAATTTAATCAGTGACTTAATGAACACTGTGCAGATTCTGATCTCCTATAATGGCCATTACTATATGAGATAGCTTAGGTTAACACAACACTTTCTCCCTGAGAAAAATATCAACATTTGTGGTATTCCCTTGGTAGATACCACATAGATTTCTTGGATCACATTCTATATCCTGAGCTATTTTTTTTCATAATCTATTAAAAACAAAGCAAAGCAGAATGAAAGAAAGGAAAGCTTAATCTTAAATGACAAAACCATGAGGACAGAATTTTTTACCTGACATGCTTAGCACTTAACAACTGACATTGAATTGTTACTTAATTTACTTCACCCCATAGGCTCCCTGAAAGAATAGTCTTGTCTTCATCACTGTACCCTCAACCTTTAACCACATAGAGGGGCACAATAAAGACTGGTGGCAGGAATTGATGCATGAAGGAATGATTCCAAAAGATAGGTTATGAGGCTAGATCATTGGAAGGTTGGAGAAAGTTAGAAAAAGAGTGAAGTATGAAAATAGGGCTGAAAACTCTAGAGAAGAGCTGAAACTGATAATGTGTATATATTATCAATCTCAGATTCCACCACCATCTTAGTTCATTTGGGTTACCATAACGAATTACCAGATGGATGCCCTTCATCTTGCTGTGTCATCACATGGTGGATGGGCCCAGAGAGCTCCCTGGCATCTCTAAGGGCACTAAGTCCATTCATGAGGGTTCCACTCTCATGACCTAATAGCCATTGATGATTATTAAGAATTTGAAATATGAATTTGGGGGAAACATTCAACCTGTTAGAGCAACCCCAAAATGAACATCCCCTTCTCAGAGCACATATTGCTCATGTGCTGCTATTATACCCAGTAGATGTGTTTCTTATAACTCCAGAGGTACTTAGATGGAGTTTGTTCATCTTTCCATTTCCAGCACAGAGTATGATACATTAATAAATACTCAGAGTATTTATGGATAGATTGAAGCACTGTGTACACAGTGTCATTAGCAAATTCTAAAGTCTCCCCAAGTCTAGAGAGAGTTGAGGTGTTGGGTTGAGAAATTATGCAAACTGCATAATCTACCAGAAGGAATGCCTGAAAGAATTTAGGCATCCAGCAAACACAAATTTCAGTGAAATTAGAAAATTCAATCCACAGTACGAGGTAAAGAAAACACAAATACACTTTGCCAGAGGGAAAAGGCTTTTGCAATATTTCATAGAAATCAAGAAGAAAAGAAGTTAGGGCATGGAGAGGGAGCATGGGAAGTAGGGAATACACAGGAGGGGCTGTAAGACCATGTATCCAGTTTTTCATTAGGTCTAGCCTAGTTCGCTTTGGGCCTTTAACCAGGGATGGTTTTTACACCTATTCAAATTTAAAAACAATCCTTAATGATGTTTTGAAGTCCACTAATATTTTAGTCATGTTTTAGGGTCTGTGATATGCAGGACAATTATGCAGATTTACACGGCAAAGATATTTAATAGAGTTCTTGGGCTGCTAAGAGAATCAGAGAAATGTTTCCTCTAGCTACTTCATTTGTGGCCTCAGAGAAATAAATGCATTAATCTGCAATTAGATCATGTCATCTTTCAGGATGTTTAGCTAAGGTGAAACATGTAATTAGACATTTTAAATTGCATGTCACCTCCACCCACAGGCTTGACACATGTTGTTTTCTCTTTGGTACAGTTCTGTGTAAGGATTCACTCACTATATCCAGATGTCACCTTGACCATGAAAATAAGTCTGCTGCAAATTACAGCTTCGGAATTAAATCAAACATTATTTTCCATTATTTGTGTACTCCCATTTAAATGAGCAAGCATTTGATAAAGAAGTTTTTCTTTTGACTTATTAATTGAAATACATTTTATATTTGAAGCCATAATTAAATTATCAAAGTAATTAAAAGATAACGAATGACAGACTTACAGATGCTCTTATACCCTGCATAACTTTCATTATGGAAGGAACGAACATATATGGAAAGATACATAGATATATCTGTAGAGAGAAAGAGAGGGGAATATATGTAAATATCCCCTTAATCTTGAACCCAATTCAGTTTCATCAGTTTGTTGTACTCATGATAATCACCCTAGAACATTTTTTTTTTAATAATGGCGTGTTTGTTATTGTAAATAACTCTAAATATGTATTTTTCATTTGGGATTTTCCCAAATACTACCATGTGCAGGAAGAATAAATGGTGTAACTCATCTATACGTGTATAATAATGCACGTTAAATGTTAAAGACCTGTTTACTCAGGTGTACTTCAACTAACGCAGCATTGCCTGTGTTGTATTTCTCTACTCTTTTATTGCAGTGTTAATCAGGAATTTAAATTCTATTTTGGGGCATGGTATCCTGAGTACTATGTGGAAAGGAAGTGATGATGGAATTTTTATTTTAGTGTTAACAACAGTTTTCCAGGGAGCTAATTAAAATCTTTATCTGAACCTTGAAGATGGGAAAACTGTGTGAATGCATATGCTGAGTTCATATGCCTTTGAGATTTTCTTTTCAATTTTGTAATTTCCCATTTCTACTTTTTTTATCCTTTCTCCTATAAAAGCAGTATTTCTTGATATCATCAAATGCTGTTTCAATTTAAAGTGACATTAAACAGAGTTTCTAAGATATTTTGAAATACCTTAAGAGAGTAAAACCTACTTTTTCAAGAGTTTAAGAATAATTCAGAAGTCCCATTTAGTCTCAGCCAGCTGCTATACAATATGTTATATTGAAGTCGTGTCTGGATGATCAGAGTGGGATCAGAATCCAGGAGATGAGAAAAAAATGTTATTTGATTAATTTTCAAACACACCATTCAGGTTTTGTCAGTATATCTTGACTGGGATAATAATGGTTGGACCTCAAGGAACAATAAATGCGTATTTGTCATGGACGGGTTTAGTTGGTATCATTGAACTGCACGTTAATAATGACCACAAAAACAGGAAGAAAACAGTCCTTGTCTTTTATCTAACAGTTTTATGAGACTATACATTTTATTTTCTGCCAAAGTATTGTGTGTGTGTGTGTATAGGAAGTATATGTGTGCGAGAGAGGAAAACACTCAAATAAAGCGTCTTTTGCTCTGTGGTCATCTAGCAGATCAATTGCATTTTCTTGTCTTTCAAAATTTTAAGGTTAAATTAATAGTTTAGGATTAATATTTTTCTTTGGCTGAAAATGTGTTGGTAAGTGTAGGTTGGGGTAATATACGAGGCCAGGATGTGTGGGTAAGGATGGAAACTTCTATAATATGGAAAATGATGATGAAATGAAGTTGCTTTACTGAATATTGAGTTCATACTGTGTAGTGATTCGGGAGGAAGTACAACAGAGTACTAACATTTATGAAGTGACTAGTAGTATAATACATGTTTTTAATAAATATTTCACACCAGTGAAATAACATTCTGAGAAATATTTGGAACAATTCAACATAATATATTAATATGAAGTATAGACTCAAAGAAACTGGAGGCACACTGAGTTTGAATTCTGGCTCCTCCACCTGTATCTTCCATGATGGGCAATTTATTGAAATTGTCTGAGCCTCAGTTTTTTCTTATCTGTAAAATTGGGATAGTAATAGCATCTACTCCACCAAATTGCATTGAGGATTAGGTGAGCTAATGCCCCTCTCCCTCCCCTTGCTAGAAGGGAAACTCCAGGAAACCTTCATGCTTTTAAAGGATATATATTAAATATCTGAAACAATGACGGCAAACATTTTAAATTTAAACTACTCATCAAAAGAAAAAAATATTAAAATTAATGACTAGTGAGGACATTTGTACATAGGTTCTATATTTTAAGAGCAGTTGTAAGATTATGGTGCTTATTGAGATCGGATCTCCTTATATAGTCAGTGGACTGATTAGTAAAGAATAATTATGGAACTCTGGGAAAATACAGATTACTATCTTAATCAAAGTTTACCTATTATGGGGACTTCACTTTGGTTTTCATGGAGAAAAATAATAATTCTAGAAAATACAGGTAGAATATTATCTTAGCATCAGAGTTTTTTGGCTAAGAAAGTTGGAGGATTTTTTGTTTTGTGTTTTAATGATACCTTAAAGGACTTTTTTTATCCAGGATCAAAAGACCATTAAAGTAAAAAGCTCATCAATTTCTTGAATAATTTTTTTTTTTTTTGCTAAATACTGATCACTGGTTAAATAAGCTTGATAACCAATATCAGAAGTCATTTCTCTAGTGCTAATTATAAATTTGTTTTGTACTTTGTAATCTCTTATGTTTCCTTGAACTCTTTTCTCTATTGATAGTCCAATAGCACATATGTCTCTCTATAACTGTACCTACATAGCAAGCACAGTGCCTGGTTCTTGATAAATGGTGGTTGAATGGTAACGAATGAAATGTGTCATTTCATTTTGTTTCTATTTTATCATGATTATTTAATTTTAAGGAGTAATAAAATTGATATTAAGACTCTTGCAGTGAAGGTACTGTTGTGGGAAACCAAGTTTAGGTGAAGTTGAAGAGTTACATGGTCAGATAAGACAATCAGCACCTGGACAGAGCTCAGATCTATGTAGATCTGTTGTAGAGATGCATGTATTATTGACATTTGCTGACCCGTGTTAAATATGGTATCAAATGTTCACTGATCAGTTCTTTACCTTACTGAAGCCACTGCTGGTTGACTTCATTAATAATGAAATTAGAAAACCAAAGGTATAAGTCAAACAAGTGGGGAAAAAAAACCCCTACATTCTGTATCAGGCTCTGTCGGAGATAATTGTCTATTAAAATGCTGCCATATTTCATAGATAAGTAAGTCTGCAATTGATGACATGTTGGTATTCATATTTAAAGATCCTGGACTTATGAAATTATTCTGAAATTCATTCTACATATCAAATCTCATACTTCATAATTGTGTTCCCTCTTCTATCTATATGGCCTTTTTTTAAAAAAATAGTATTTCTACTTAAATGCGTTAACAGGCCTCCTTTCTTTGGACTACTTAGCTGACATTTTAAAACTCTTACAAAAACTAGGGGCACCTGGGTGGCTCAGTGGGTTAAAGCCTCTACCTTCGGCTCAGGTCAGGGTCCTAGGATCGAGCCTCACAACGGGCTCTCTGCTTGGCAGGGAGCCTGCTTCCTTCTCTCTCTGTGAAATAAATAAATAAAATCTTTAAAAAAAAAAAAAAAAACTCTTACAAAAACTCATCTGCAACCCAAAGCCTTTCCTGACTAAAGAGAGAAAAACTAAGTAGGAAACCCATATCAGTTACTTCAATGAAAATGTCCAACAAAATGAATATGGATTCTACCCTCAGGTCATTGTAATAGAGAACCAGGGAGATAATGCCAAAAAAAGATTTGTTGTTGAAGATTGTATATACTTCATTCTACCCAGTGTCCATTGATTGTAGGAAACCAATGAACATTCTACGTAGTTTATCTATCAATCAATCACTTGTCAACCTAACAGAAAAATATGACTGTGCCCTGATTATTGGGAAGAATACTTGTACGGTTTTCTTTTCCATTTAAATGAACATTTCCCTCATTTCTTACTGTATTTCAAGCATTGAGCTTAATACTGTAACTGACAAAAACTCTGAGGTTGATTTTATTGATTATATTTTGCAACTCCTTGGATGCAAGATGATTAAGTCCTTTGCTCATGGTCACACAGTCAGTAGTTAGTTAGAGCCAGAATTGGATCTTGTCTTTCTAAATAAAAGGCCTATGTTCTTTGCTTTTCTTGGGATTCAAAATACACTGAACTGGCCCAAATAACCTACACTTTTTCTTTGACACAGATGAATTTGCAAGATTGTGTGTACATTAAAAACACCAAGGTCTTAATCTTATAATTTAAAAAATATTCCCCAAACATACAAATATAGAAATCCTGAAAAATATGAAAAATTAGTGATATTGTCCCATATTTGGTTATGAAATCATTTAAGACTTTAAAATTATTTTACTCAACCTGTGTTTTTATATTCTAAAATTCAGATAACTTTAAAATATCATTAGAAACAACTTCGAAATTTCTTTCCCCTCAATTTCCTCTTATACCCTACATCCTTACATGGCTTTATTTGAGATCACAGTCTCTTCTAATTCTGTTCAAATTGTAATTTTCAAGGAAAAGAAAAGCCACTTTTGAGTGTACCTTTCATCTTCCCTTGTGAAGAAAGTTGCAGTTACAGATAAAGGTTTATCTCCCTTCTCCAAGTACCCTTCAATAAATGGATTATGCTTCTGAGACCCAGGTAGTTCCAAACCACAACAAAATCACTGCACACAAGAGCTGTCACTTAGAAACCAAGGAATAGACACTTCAAATTTCTCATTTTAATTTATTACACAAATCTAAACACAGCAAAGGTCTGTCAATCACTGCTTTGTCATTTGTTCTTCTGTTTATTTATTCCAAGGTTAGAATTCTTACCTAGTCCATACCAGGCACGTTCAGACACATATCAAAGATCATTCAGACTAGCATGTATTACTCTTTCTAGTGACTGCATTTTATTACTTGCAGCTATAATTTAAATAAAAGAAGTACACTATACTGTAATCTCATTTTGTATCATTTGTGCAAGTGTGAGAACATTCAGGATTCATTTAATATCTATTGAGAAAAATATTTATAGGGCCCAAGAGCCTACTGTACATAATATATGTGAATTATTTTATACATAAATATTTATTCTAAAGTATGCTAATTTTAAACTTCTTAGTGTCAATTTTTTCAGTAAGGTTTTCAGCTTTTTTTTTTTTTTTTTTTTACAAATGGATAGAAAGTTGTATGTGTTATATAGTATCAGCTGCATTTTGTGGAATTTCAGCACTGTTCTAAAAGTACTGAATCAGCTGGAAGAAAAATTTTCTTATTAAATATATATATTTTAAATGTTTTTACAACAAAATTCTATGTAACTGCAAATAAGGCATTTTTAAATGTTTACTTATAGTTATTGAAATAATCTTATTTAGGAGTAATTATAATTTGAAAGCATCCTTACATAAAAACATTGATTTTATTGTGTCTCAAATGTCCTTTAAACCTTCTGCACCCATCTGTTACTACAAACATGTTGCTTATGAATTGATGCTGTTACCTTGAAACATAAGTGAGGGAATATTCTGCTAGAGATTCTTCTACATGAACTCTAATGAGGGAAGTTAATAGATGCAATAATTCTGATGGATAATTTTTACAAGAGGCTCCTAAAAAGAAATAATCAACTATCTGGGCTCTATACTTATTACAGAACCAATAGATGTCAAGGCTTCGTTAGAAAATGTGTGCCCATCACAGAATGCCATTGGGTTCTACCTGGTTTTAAAATAATCAAAACGCAGTTACAATGCAGCAATACTAGCTTGGGAGGAACTCAGTGGAGATGTGAGGTAACAGTTGGAAATGCTTCCATGTTCTTTGGAACTATAACTGTATTTGAATATTCCATCATGATCAGGGAGGCCACCTGAAGTGATTCTGTTTCGGAGGAATGTAGTTCTAAAAAGTATGAGCTACAGGATTCAAAAAACAAAGAAACACTACTGGTAATTTGAAAAACCATAGAAAGCCAGAGTTGGGAAGATCTGCATTCCTTTCTAAAGTCTTACATTTATTTTACAGTCTAATAGTCAATATGTTAGTAAAGACACCTTGACTGCTTATATCCTTTGTTGGAAGTTTTCCTGGTCATAAAAGAAGGCAGAATAAGAAATCTGAAGTACTTTGTGTTTTAACCTATGGTGAAGTTGAAGAGTTACATGGTCAGAGAAGACAATCAGCACCTGGACAGAGCTCAGATCTACGGAAACTGATGCTCTTATCTTTAGGCTTTCCAGAGTTTCTCTTAATAAATACTGTAAGTAGTAACTGGCCAGTTAGCTCAGTGGGTTAGAGTGTGGTGCTAATAAATACTTTAAGTAGTGGCATACATTTTAGGGAATTTTAAAAATATTTTCTTTATAGAAGAACTTGATACATATAACTTGATATGTACAACAATCTGGCAATACAATGATCTGCAAAGTCAACACTCATTTCTTGAGTGGACAAATATGTTTAATAATTTGGCAAATAAAAACACCTTTCTGAATCATTTTCATCACCTAGTTCTTTATTTTAAAAAAGAAGTGAGCTCACTTAACAACTAATGAAACCACTTAGTGAGGTAGGTGTCATGAATAGATGTATTAACATGCTCCCTGCCTCTGGGACATCACGCTCTATTGGAAAAGAACAAGTAAAGATGCCAGTGCAGAATAGTAGCATGAGTAGCACATTAAGATGGGGTCATGGGATGCTCTGGAGTACACAGGAGTGACTCCCACTTAGATCAATAGGGTTAGGGATGGTTTCTGTGACATGTGAAGTGGAATGAGGTACACTTCTGAAGAATTTCAAATAAGGAAAAGTAGCCTGGATAAAATGTTTAAAGAAGATGGGGGCACCTGGGTGGCTCAGGGGGTTAAAGCCTCTGCCTTCTGCTCAGGTCATGATCTCAGGGTCCTGGGACCTTGGGGCTCTCTGCTCAGCAGGAAGACTGCTTCCCTCCCTCTCTCTGCCTACTTGTGCTCTCTCTCTCTTTGTCAAATTAATAAATAAAATCTTAAAAAAAAAGAACCTGCCATGGTTTTCCCTGTAGAACTAAATATATTAGTTTATACTTGATCTACAAAAACTTATTTTAGCCCTGTGGTCTGTGTCCACATACTGGCTAAAGCACAAGTAATGGAGGCAGAAAGCAATATAAAACTATTAGAATTCTACTTTTTGTAGCCCCATCTAAATTTGTCATCTATTAATTATCAAAAGTGTTCTTCAGAGAGACTTATATTTTCATTCTAGTTCTCTGAAGTTCTGCATTTCTATACTTGAAATGCCCGTTGTGTGGAATTTCAATATTTATTGTTGTCTTAAGTTTGCGATTGCAAGCTTTCAACCATTGTCACTCCCTTAAATTCCAGTGATTCAAGACTGCTGGGAACAAGTTCATGTTGACCCAGTGGACTGCCTTTGTGTCTTTGTAGATGTTGATTATATCCCCTTTGGTTTTCTAAATGGAGATACTATCTTTGCAACCATGTCTCCCAATGTAGTCTGCTCTTTCTCTGGATCACAAATAGTAGGTCATAAAAGAAAAATGAGAAGGTAGTTGTAGGCTACATTGCTTAAATAATGAGCACTCCTTAGGTATTATAATAACTCTAAAACTAATTGGCAGAAGGACATTTAGCACCAGATAAAACAATCATCCTTCCAGAAGACGTAAGCTGTATAATTGAATTGGAATAATCATGAGGCAATGAATTCATCACTTCCTTTTCTGCTTGATGTGCCATATTTGGTTAAGTGGACATAAGCATTTACTACATTACCTGATGTTATACTTCAGCAACTTCAGAGTAAAACGTTTTGACTCCTATTACTCAGAACCAATTAGAGATTAAGTGTGATACTGTTGCATTCCTATAGTTTTGTTAAAGGAAATTATCTGACATTTTAAAAAAGTGTATTGAGATGAAAGTATCAGATTGTGGTTTTTGTTTTATAGGCTTTTTATTTTTTTCGGCCAGGAAATTTTTAAGTTTCATTAGTTTGATTTTGCTTACCGCATACTTTTGGATTGTGTTGATATGGATTGTGCAGAAATTTGAATCATAATTTAGGGAATTATCTCAATGAGGTTAGTTACATAATAGATCATGCATACATAGAAATTAGAGATTGTTACAAAGATTATGTAACTTAACACAGGGTAAAGTGTTTACAATACTGCCTGGCACACTGTAATCATTCAATAGCATTCTTTTGTGGGTATTATAATTAGTATCACTCAGAGGCAAATTACCTTTGTCTCCATGCAAGCCTACCGTGTATAGCCTATAAATGATCAACAAAAATTGATACTACTATCAATATACTACTAAAAAACTATCAGAGTTTATGACCTAACTACAACATCAAGTAAATATGTCAGCTTTGGAAAGAGATTAGAAAAATGTGGTGAGTGGTTAAGCTGGCCTATATATGTTCTTAGTCTTAAATCTTATATAGGATATTCTAAAGGCAAGCAGTTCTTAAAACCTAAAAAAAATAATTGGCTTTTAAGAACAATGAATTTGGTTAATTGGGATTAGAAATAATGTATAATTTATCCTTTTTTTTTTTCCTGAAATCTATTCACCATGCCACAGCCAAAGTGGGTGTTTTGAAAATTGGACTCTGATCGAGTTACTATCCCACATAAAGCTTTATGATGATTTTATAAAGTACAAGAAAAAAGTCCAACATCATTGCTATTACATATAAGAGCCTCGGGGATCCATATTCCCCTCACCTTTCCAACCTATGGCTGCCCCCACCCCTTCTGCTCTCCATGGTAAAGCTGCCTTGGTTATATGTTCAATCACTTCCAAACTTTGCACGTGCTGAACCATTTCCCCGGAATACTTTTCCCTCCAAACCTTGCCCAACTAATTTATAATTTTGATCTCAACACATAGTAAGTGCCCATAAATATATGTAGCATTAATGAAAAAAAAAAGGAATCATTATTTGAATGTGTATTTTCTCAGAAGCTCTTAAAGAATAATTTGAAAGTTTTCATTAGTAGTTTTCCCTCTAAATGAATTATATTAAAGTTAAAACTCAATTTCAAGATTCCCTTTTTACTCAAATTCATGTCTCTGAATTTTTAAGATTCTTACCAGGTTAATAGAGGGGGGGGGGGAAGGTCCTTTATTTGTTACTGTATTTGTTTTCAGATTTAGAGTTAATTTATAATAAAGGGGGAAGGAGTTTATATATCCTGTCTAGAATTTTGGGAGATTTGGAGAGAAGGCCCAAAACTTAGCTCTTCAAAAATGAAATGGCTGGGACGCCTGGGTGGCTCAGTTGGTTGAGCAGCTGCCTTTGGCTCAGGTCATGATCCCAGCATCTTGGGATCTAGTCCGCATCGGGCTCCTTGCTCCGCGGGGAGCCTGCTCCTCTCTCTGCCTCTGCCTGCCTCTCTGCCTGTGTTCTCTCTCTGTTAAATGAATAAATAAAATCTTAAAAAAAAATGAAATGGCTACACATACCAAATCTATATTAAATGTTCACAACAGTAAGTATTCTGTTCATGACATAAAAGCCCTTTTGTAACTTGGGCTGTGAAGATGTTGTGAAGCTATGGCCATACATATGTGTAAGCTTTACAACGTTAATCTCAGGCAATTGGCCAGTCCCCTCTCATAACACCATAAGTTGTTTACAGTGAAGAGCTCTGAGAAAAAAGAATTCCTTTGGGGGGAAAAAAGTGTTGAGGCCCCAAAGCTGATGAGTTTTCTTCTGTTCTTGGAGTGGAAGAAAGAAAGAAAAGATGTAGCCCCTGAGCTTTCCTTTATATGTAACTGGGTTGTTGTCACCAAATGAAGAATTTAGCATTCTATGCAGTTCCAACATAATGATATAAACAATGACAAGACTTTATTATTAATTGCTAATAATGCCAAGAAATTCTGATATTCTATGGAGGAAAATTATTTCACATGCACTAGATGAAAGGGAAACGAGACCCAATCTGAAATGAGAAATTATTCCTCATGGTGTATCTAAACTTTAAAACATTGTTCATAATTTCAAAGCCATCAAGAATTTACTATTTACTTTGTCTCTCTCTATTTGTTACTTTACACCATTGGACTGACTTCTTAGAAAATAGGAATTACATATCATAGAATTTTTTTAAGCCTGTAAGAAATGTCTTTTTTTTTTAGCTCTTGAAAATGCTAGTCAGTATATATCCCAAATGTCCCACACTACTCATGTCCTCTGAGTAAAAATTAGCAGCACGCACATGAAAGTATTGCACTGCCTACTCTGTGTTACTCTGCAGCACATTTTATTCCATTGCCCATTCTGTGTTCTCCCTCATTCTGCCTCTGAACTAACTCTTCCAAGAGAGATGCTTTGAATCTTTAACTTAACTTAGCTTATTGGTACATTCTCTACTTTTAAAAGTTTCTTCTGTTTTGTCCTCTGTCACAATTCTCTGTTCCTTTGACTGAATCTTAACCATCGTATTAAATATTGTTGTTACGGGGCGCCTGGGTGGCTCAGTGGGTTAAAGCCTCTGCCATCAGCTCGGGTCATGATCTCAGGGTTCTGGGATCTAACCCCGCATCGGGCTCTCTGCTGGGCAGGGATCCTGCTTCCCGCTTTCTCTCTGCCTGCCTCTCTGCCTACTTGTGATCTCTCTCTCTCAATCTCTCTGTCAAATAAATAAATAAAAATCTTCTTAAAAATTTTTTTAAATAAATAAATAAATATTGTTGTTCTCTGTCCACCTTGTATTAAATGTTGGTGTTCCTAAAGGATTCTCACCCATTTTCTCTTCTTACTCTTTAGATGTCCCTGGGAGATTTTAGCTATTCCCTCCAACTTGGTTTTCAATTATACATGAACAATCTCAAATATCTACCCTTAGCTCCCAAATCTGTTCTTTGTTCCTTAGTTTTGCAAATTAGGGAGGGTAGTTAATTAAGAGTATGGGCTTTGAAGCCAAAACGCTTGGGTGCTAATGTCAGCTTTATTTACTGGTTGTGTGACCTTGAACAAGTCATTTAATATGTCTCTGCCTCATTTTCTCATCAGAAAATGTGGCACCTACTGCATAGTATGGTTATAAGAGCTAAATAGACTACATAGGTAAAATGCTTGTGACAGAACCAGGGACATGGTAAGTGCTCTATTAGATTTCTTTTCATCATTGTTATTACTGATTATCAAATACTTTGAACACAGGGAAATATAATAATGAATAAACAGATACAGCCACTGCTTTTCTAGAGCATATAGTCTATAATTCTCTATTCCTGCCTCTTGGTAGGTATTTATGCTTGGTCAACCTGCTGGTATTTCAAATAAAGGATACTTAAATTGAAATCGAGTACATGTTTCCCCCTCAAAACTAAATCCAGTCCTAATACTATTTAACATCTTTAAAATGATTATCACAGGTGGGAAACAGCATCAGCCACTAGCCAGTGATCATATAGCTACTAAGTCCTAGAGTGGACACTGGAGCCAACACTGCTGTCTTGGCCCCTTAGGCACGTTATGCTCTACTCTTTAAGACACCATGTTGCATGGAACCTAGTTGATCATCAATAAATATTCTTGAAAAAAATGAATATAATGAATATAATGAACTCTTTATTAATTCCAAGGTCATATTTTTGACTATGTCCATTTTCTGTTCTGTTGAAAGATAAGATGGTGAAAAGGAACCAGAATATGCTGATCACTAAACATTTACATATGTTAATTATTTGTCATACTTTGTCTTATTCTAGTCTCATAACTCTAAGACTGGTGCCATTATCACCATTTTAAAGATGAGAAAAATCAAGAGTTTAACATTTTTCTCAAGATTTCTGAGCTGGCACATGTTAAAGTCACCATTCAGTTCCAAGTCTGTCTAATTCTACGGACCCACAGTCTTTCTATTACATCATCTTGATTTATTTTGCTTGGAAATCTGTAGAGAATAGTTTGCTCTTACACATTTTTAGCTTTTCATAACATATATGTCAAAAATTTCTGTCATATTACTTGTTTTAGACAAGTCAGAATAAAAACATTAACAAGGTAAGTCACCTATCTATTTACAGAACCTTAGCTAGAAACCAGTTATGATCAAAATTCAGCCATGTGAATTATTTTATATTTTTTGGATAGGATACTAGAAAAAGATAATTCCTTCTGTGTTCTTTTTACACATAGAAAGTTCTCAAAAAGTTGAATATTCTTAAAAGCATTATCTTACTCAGGAACTGAGATAAATTTAAGTGAAATAATCATTGATTTCTGAATTACATGACTACTAAGTCAATATATACTTCTATTCTCTTTAATTTTTCCAGTGTACTACTGAACAATTACTTATTCTAGAACTAAATACCTAAAACTAAAACTAAGAATAATAAGTATTAGCCAATATTGAACATCAACAATTAGGGACAATAACCTAATATTATTTTCTTATGTCACAGTAGAGGATAGCATTTTAGCAAGCCTTGTACAATGATATATTTTCTGGGTTGTTTTTTCTCACATATCTCAATATAACAAACATTTATTAAGTGCATGCTGTGGTCAAGGTGACCCTATGGAGGATATAAAAGGGGTTAAGATACCACTTCTGCCCTAGAGGAATCAATAATCTGATGGCAAAAGCAGACGTGCATGTAATCAACTGCAGTATTTGGAAGAATAAAGTGAGTCTTTTAATAGCAATACCAAGTGCTCTGATAGTGTTGAGAGAGCAAGGCTAGAGGGCAGAGCAACGTGGAGCTTGCATTGAAGTGGCAGGATATTAAAGGGAAGACATCAGTTATGAAGCTAAAGCACATATAAGCAATAACATGATAAGGGCCTGTAGCAGTTAGTGGACTGATAGAATAGAAGGGAAAGCACACCAGGGACATTTCAGGGGAACATTCAATAATATATGACAATCAATCAGATGGAGGAGTAAAATAAGGTGCAGTCCAATATAAATTTAGGTTTTCTTATCAGATACTGATCTACGAAACACAAAATAAGAACAAGCTGTGAGGGAAGTACTCAACGCTTCATTTGAGGTTTGTGGGTTTCATATGCCAGCAGGACATTTATAAGTAGATAGACATCAGGAGGAAATTTGGGTCTCTAGTATAGTATAGAGGTCAATGCTAAATATATATGTTAGGAATAGTCTGAAAAGCACTAATATTTGAAAATACTGGAGGACATGCAAAAATACAGAAACAGTGGAGAACTAAAGATAAAACCTTGGAATTAGAATGGATATGACAAAGAAAGAGTAGGCAGGAACAGACTTACATAAAATACTGAACTACTAAAAAAAAAAATGTATGCACTCACACAGAAGCAAAACTTTACGATAGTAAAAACAGTTCTCAACAATCTCAATGATGTGGAGAAACTGAAAAAAGACAACTAGGTGTTGGACTTGACAGTCATGAGGTTCATAATGACTTTATGAATGGGGAAGCCAGACTGCCAAAGATTTAATAGCTATATGGAAGTTAATGCAGAAAAGTTTACTATTAAAGCTTTGTAGTAAAGAAGAAAAAGCTGAGCATATGATTAGAAGGGTAGTTGAAGTGGAATTAATATTTGGCTTAGTATGAAGAACATTGAATGTGTTTGTAAATTGGTAGAAAGGAGAAAAAGAAAAGAATATGAGTAGGATTCTTAACCCAAGGTCTATAGAACAGGAGTCTCTTTGGAGCTCAATTTGGTTTTAATCTTGTAAAAGCATAAACAATATATTGGGTGCATGTGAAATTTTTTTAGAAGAGTCAGAAGATTCTCAAAAGGATCCATATTCCCTACAACCCCTCAAAAAGAAATTTGGACTCTCCGAAATATACAGAGGGAATATTTTATGGACAATACTCAAAAAACAGGAGAAAATTAATTTGAGAAGATATATATTCTCTCATTTCATTGAGAAGCTAATCTGTGAATCTCATAGTG
The DNA here is from genome assembly GCA_028533885.1 of Nasua narica. NCBI lineage: Eukaryota > Metazoa > Chordata > Mammalia > Carnivora > Procyonidae > Nasua > Nasua narica. The sequence goes on from CM052807.1 coordinate 84,994,034, forward strand.
TTCCATGTATATAACAAGTTTGAAAAGAGTTATATGATCTCTTAATTTATTCTGAATTCTGAAGGGAAATAGATCTAAAAGGATCTTCTTCACTGTATTCATTATTTCAATAAATGGTTACTGAGCCTCATTTGTCCACTGTGGCAAATTTAGTACAGAGTAAACTCAAACAATTAAGAAGGACACCTTAACTTTATGGAGACTATGACAGTGTAGGATTCAGTAATATTTTTAGCAGACATAATATCAAAGCTGAGACAAGAGGAATCCATCCATTCATTCAACAAATGTTTACAGAGTGCCCAAATGGGCCAGATAATGTCCAAGGTGCTGTTATCATGACATAAATAAGATAAAACTTTCTGCCTTCGTGCATTGTAGCATAGGGGAAGACAAATTATATAATATCAAGTAGTAGTAGGTGTTATAAAGAATATATAGGGAAAAGATACAATGACAATAGAAGGCTTTCCTACAAAGGCAACATATACGAGACTAGACTAAAATGAGGGAATAAGCCATAGAAATATCCAGGGGAAGATTACGAGGAAGAGCAGGTGCAAAGGTCTTGGTTAGGAACAGGGCTTGTTGGGCTAGAGAAATGGCCAATGTGTCTAGAGCAGACTGAGGAAGACAGAGAACTCTGGATGCGGTGAGGGAAGGCCATCTAAGACATAGGAATTGGAATAGGAAGTAGTCCAGTGAAAATTAGAGGAAGTAGCTTGACTTATTCCAGAAGTTCAATTTGACTGTGACATAAAAACTGAAGGAAGCATGGGGAAAAAGGTTGGAGAAGTTGGCATGGTTCAGAGAATAAAGAACTTTCTAAGCATAAGGATGTAGGACATATTCTTAGAGAAAAAGTGAACCTTAAGGATTTTAAAGGGAGGAGTAACATAGTTCATCAGTTTTGCAATTTCAATTTTACATTTTCACTGAATACCTTATGAAGAATGCTTTGGCAGAGGTTCAAGATTGTCTTTCAGGGAGAAAACTAGAGTTCTAAGTTTCCCCATACTCAATGTCTTGTTCTTAAACTAGTACCTTCTCTGCTAATAATGAGACTTGTTATATATACAAATATTTGAGGGAAATTAATCTGATATTGGTGTATAAGATAGATTGGAGGTAGAAGATTATTCCAGAGGTTGTTGTAGTAATCTAGTGATAAAGCGATAAAGACCTGAGTTGGTGGTCTCAATCTATTAATGGTGGAAATGGGGAAGAAAAAGGCAAGATGCTACTATAGATATTAAGAAGAATAACTGATAGACTGGTGGCTGGTTCTAGAAAGAGGGAAGGAAGCAAAGATGACTCCATATGGTGTGAAAGACAAAAGTAACCATCATTTGTATTTGTGTGTTTAGACCACTGTAAATCAACAACTAACTCAATCTAAGTAAATGAACACATGACCAAATGAGAACGAGAGGAAACAAGGCTGAGGGAGTTGGTTTTAGTTTGGGGCATTTTGAGTTAGAAAACAAAGAACAAAAATCTGCCCAAATTAAAACAAGTCATCAGCATACCATGTTCAACCTATACTATTCCAGCAGTATCATAAAAAATGAGCCAATTTAGCTAGATACTCCTATATTTTGGTCATTCATTGAGAAATATAAAACAGTGTCATGTCACTGAGCATTAGCCTAAAGAGTGATATCTGGGGATCAAATCTCAGCTCAACCTCTGACTAGTGTGACTTTAGTGACTTTGATCAAGTTGTATAATCATTCTATTCCTGCGTTTCCTAATCTGTAAAATGGGAATAATAGTATTATCTTCCTCATAGAATAGTAAGGACTTCATAGATGATCCACTAGCCTTCAACCATATGCTAGAAACCTGAAGTTTGTAGATCAAAAACATTACTAGATAAACTAATCCAAGATTCTCAACCAAATGATATTCTCTCTTTGTACAAGACACTGTATTGAGTACAAAGCTTCAGACTAAAATAGATAAATTCTAATATAGTAAATTTAGGTAATTATTGACTTTTTTTACTTGGCATTCGCTAAGGTTCCAAGAGTTTTCAAAATAAACATTTCACTGATTTATATATACATATTTTAAAGATCATGAAAATTAAGGCATTAATTGGGCTTTTAAAAAACTTTAAATCATATGCAAATACACAATAGAAGATAAATCATTTAAAAGTCAGTAATTTATGAAGTTTAGAATTAAAAGTTTGTGGGTACTATTACATGGACAAGCTATTTCAATAGAGGCTTTCTTATTCTAATCCATTATACTTGCTATGTCTGGGCTTTCATATCTGGGTTCTTCTGACACTGATAATGGGGTATAAAAATAAAGGACATACTAAATATTTTATTTAAAATAAACTGTTAGATCATAAAGTACACTTTAAAAATTCTTATAATTTAAATAATTTGTTAAGATCCTTTTTTCATCAGAGTATACAACCCCTTCTGTAAAATAAAAAACTTTTTATTATGGCTTAATTATAAATATCTCTATAATATTCTCATAATCATATTTAGTGCTTGCTTACATGAAAAAAAGCTAAAATTTATCAGATAATAATATATAGCCATTCTACTATCAGTATACTCTGCTTTCTTTATTGTAATTAGTTTTTCATGATTTTGTTGCCTTGTTATGGAAGTTTACATCTTTTGCAATTTCTTGCATTTAAATATATTTTCTAAAATATTTGCCATGTATATATTTATTTATGACTTTATTTTTGTATTTGGCACTCCAACATTGGCACTGGTATTAAATTTAGCAAAGAGTAACAGAGTTTTAATTGAATTTTACAAGAACCTAGGCAACATGAAGGTAGAGACTTTGTCTTGCTTGGCCTTTCAACTAGACCTACAAAACTACCTACTGCATACAGACTGCAAGGTGGGTGCTCAGTAAATATGTATTGATATAAAGGAAAAAAAGAACGGAGAGACAGAGGACAAGAGATAGAGGAAAGTGAATTAATCACATTTTTTTTCCCTCAAGAGACTTAAGTGCAACATAAGGATATATGGTATGTGCATAAAAAACTATGAACAATTTGTACAGTGATGTACACTTCAGTATACTGTAATTATATTTCCTATACAGCATTTAAGAATGAGAACCTCTAGGTTGTAGTGTTTTCAAATTTAAATTTGTGTTAACTTTATATTAAAAAGAATAATTTATCAATGAGAGTAACATAGCTGACCCAATGGGACTTAGTATGTGCTAATATTTTAACTGAATTAATTTATCCAATCCTCTCAACAGTAATGGTAGAGAGTTATTAAATCCTTTTTTTTTTAGATGAAGAAATTGAGGAATATAGGTAGGAAATGCTAAAGTCTGGGTGTGAAATCAAGCTGTCTGATGACAGACATGATGATAATCACAAATAAGTCTTTGAAAGATCAATTCAGTCCTTTACTGTAAATATCACTCAAAATTTTTACACAAGATTCCATTCATTTTTTTCTTGAATTTATAGTAAAATAGTAATAGTTATATATAACTTTGTAAATGTTATTTCAAATAATTAAAAGTTTAAATTTATTAAACAGCTTGTGTTAATAAATTATGTTTGATTGAAAAATTTATTAAAAGAGTACTTTTTGAAACAAGCAACCAGAGAAAATCTAAGAACATGTCAATATTCTTCTGGCTCTATATTTTGTATCTCTAGATTTCTAACTGTGGCTACAAATCATTGCTTATTCTTTTTCCTCAGCTCCATTCATAGATATCAGAAACCTTGATGGAACTTGAGCAACTGATTGCTGTGCAGGATACATGTTTAATCTTTTGGTTTATTCAATCTAAGAATTATTGCTAAATTGAGGCTGTGACTGACTCAGTGCTGTAAAATTAATTACTTTGGCTTTAGTTTCCTAAAATGCATTTTGTATACACACACCCCTAACACACACACACCCTATACCTCTCTCTCTCTCCACACTATGTATAATACTGCAACTTCCAGGTCTGTATGCTTTTCTTAAATCTGTTCTCCTGATTTTTACTTTTACTTCAGATCTGAGTTCACCTATATTCTAACAGTGGTCCATGGATCATGTACTTGTTGGCTAATCCTAGCAGATCTTTACACCAGATTTAACTAAATTTATCTTATAAAGCAGTTCAAACCTCTTGAATAATTTAAAATGAAACTTGAATATATTTTTCTTTTGTGAATTTATTTTCGTTTGTTCCCATGAACAAAGGAATTGAGAAACTGAAGGCAATCAGTTGAACAAAAACAGGTTGTCAAAATTCAGTGTATTCTACGTTGAGACTTCAGGAAAAAAAAAAAGATGAAAGTAGGTGCATTGTTTTGGGTATAAGATTGAACAAGAGAGCCAGGCTTTTGAAACTCACTTTTTCTGATTGATTCAAGGAAAAATTATGTAAAATTTCTTGTGGCTTTCATCTCACATTGACTAATATGGTAAAAGGATTTCTCCTTGACATTTTTACCAAAAAAAATCCTAATTCTAATAATAAAGCAAATACTTGTTTAAGTATTTTAAGCTGTTTTAACACTGCATTCCTCAAGAAAATAAAGTGCTAATATTGGTTTGATTCAGATCATGTGTTATAGCAAAGAGATAGGAAATCTATGATGAAAAATGTACTTTTCATTCACTGGATTGAAAATCAAGACATAGATGGCAGATTTGACTATACTACTAATAAGCTGTGACAGCCAGGGCAAGTGAATTCCCATTCCTCGATATTTCTAGGGAGGAATTATTGACCTCTTTTGAGAATCTGGTGCACAAATATATAAATATATACATTTTTACATAGTATTTCAGGGAGTTTGCAGATTCTTGGAGCTGTAGTCCCCACAAAAAGGTAATGAAACTGAGAACTAGGAAATCCCTAAAGAATTCTGGCATTCTATATTTCAAACACAGTTTGCCAGTATTTTCTCCCAAATTATTGTCTTTACTATGGAAAAATTATTTTTCACTTGAATGGTGCAAGTAAAGCCTAGCTCTGCTGCTTTCTCCCCCACTTTTTGCCTTTGCCTTTGCGTTGCAGATAAGATTCTTCTATGCAAATATTCTATAGGGTATCTTGGCAGAAGGGATATTTGAAAGCAATTCTTAAAATTTTTACATCCTGGGTACTGGTATATCCCCTGATCTGCTTATACATAAGGTCTAACCCAAGTAATGCTTCATAAACTAGTCTTTTATATTGTCTTTACCAAGGTCCACTGGATCTTTTACCCTACACTGACTACTATAAGGTTAATTTTCCATATTAAAGTAATACTCAAATTAGCCTTTTAATAATCACACTATTAAAAAATGAACGGGGCACCTGGGTGGCTCAGTGGGTTAGGCCTCTGCCTTCGGCTCAGGTCATGATCTCGGAGTCCTGGGATCGGGCCCCGCATCGGGCTCTCTGCTCGGCGGGGAGCCTGCTTCCCCCTCTCTCTCTGCCTGCCTCTCTGCCTACTTGTGATCACTCTCTCTCTCTCTCTCTGTCAGATAAAAAAAAAATGAACATACAGGGCTCCTGGGTGGCTTAGTGGGTTAAAGCCTCTGCCTTTGGCTCAGGTCATGATCTCAGGGTCTTGGGGTTAAGCCTTGCATCGGGCTCTCTGCTCAGCAAGGAGTCTGCTTCCCCCTCTCTCTCTGCCTGCCTCTCTGCCTACTTGTGATCTTTCTATCTCTGTCAGATAAATAAATAAAATCTTTTTAAAAAAAATAACATAAGTCAAAGTTAACGGCATCATAAGCAAACAACCTTTGGCAGTTTTTCTGGGAAAACCTTACCTTAAGCATGTTCCTCTAGATTATTTAAGATGTTTGGCATAGTAAAGCAATTTATATCTAACCCAGTAAAATTTATAGCACATATGTTCAATAGAAGAAAATAATTACTAAATTAAGAAACCTCTCACTTTGTGGAAACAGTCTATTAAAATTCATAACTTACTTGTCTATGAACTTTTATAAGTTGATAACTGTTCCCTAAGAATATAATCTTTATTTAAGAATATCATCTTTTAATATTACAAAATTTGAAGTATATAGGTAGCTTACAGTATAGTCCTGTAAGTTCTCCTGCAAATAAAGGGTAGAAGAGACTCTGTATCCATCTCTAATTTGATAATAACTAAAAGATCTATGGTTCTATGAAAATAGGGAATTTGCTGAAAAATGGATCTTACTCCATAATGACTGAATCTGTAGGCTCAGTGATGTACATTAGTTAGGACAAGGCATTTTGCTTTCAAGTTAACCTCCTCACCTTTTATTTTTCGTGTATTTGTTTTACCCAAATGGATTTTATTTATACTTTCCTCATAAGCTACAACAACTCTAAAGACTGTTTTTAATGACCAATCAGCAGGATCACATTTTGTTTGTCTGATATGTTCCCTTTCACCATGCAAAACAGACCTCACATGAAAGTTAACTTAGGGAAAATAAAAATACTAAATGGTTGCTAGCATTGGGCAGGCAATTTTCAGAATTATCCATTCATTTGCATATTGAAAATAATATTTGTTAAGCTACTATATTCCACACCAAAGAACGTCTCAAGCCCTGGATACTTATCAGTAAAACAAACTGGAAAAAAGTAAAACTATAGCTCCCAGAGATTTTTGATGAGGTGATGGTGGCAAAAGGAGAAAACAAAGAAGCATATATGTATAGTATTAAATACTATGAAGAAAAACACAGTATTGTTTAAAAGACAATAAATTTCTAAATGAAAATGATAAATTTTACTTCTGAGAATAGCTAGATTTTTTAAATCATGGTACGTACCCCCAATCACCCTACCCTATTATTTGAAAGTAACTAAAGGGATTAGATCTTTCAGTAGCTTCTCATGATTCCCATACCTGCCTCCTGACTTAATTTACACCCTCCATGCTTCTCTATGTGCACTACATTATGACCACATTTTTTTACTTTACACCTATTGTTCCACCTTGAATCTACCTTTTTACCCCATCCCTCCTCCAAATCCAGCTAATTCCTAAATGTGATATCTGCATAGAAGCCAACTCTGGATGAGGCTCCCTGCTCTCACTTTCTTAGCATCTTTACCTATCCTTTTAGGAGCCTATTTCAATTTCTACACGTAATGACATAATGTACCTTGTGTATTTATCATCTGTCTCTTTCATTAGCCTGCACGCTCCTTGGAAGGAGGGGAGGTAGAGCACTGGAGGCACCTGTGTCTCTCTCTTGCCAATGTACTTTCAGTGTCTTGCACTCTGTCGGACACAAAATAAGCGTTTAAAAAATTGTCAGAGAGAGAATGATTTTCCATAAAAAATATCCCTGGTTTACAACACATGGTCTTATGTAACATATGGCAAAGTGGGTTCTGGTGAGAGCTGGTAATATCTTTTTAACCATGTGACTAAGCAAATGATTCTAGTTGAATCTTCTGTTTTTAAATCTGTGTTGCACACTGTTCCTGCCCTAGACTCTGCTGGAAGTCTACTGCTTGCGTGCAGGCTCATACTCTCAATGACAGATGGTTTTTAATCTTCACTATTTGGCTTCCAGAGTGGGTATATATTGCTAACTCATGTATTTTCTCCAACATGTAGAAAATGACTCTGGTGGCCATGCTCTGTAAGGAATCAGATACTTTCTGGGCTCTGTAGCTATGGAAGGAAGGTTAAAAATGCTTTCTGGTGGGAAAAGCCACTTTTTGCTTGGAATTATTGTTGAAAAATATCCCATTATGAAAAGCCACAGTTGTGTAAATCATAAAATCATTCCAGGACCTTATTGTTTGATCACCTCATGTTCAGTACTCTCAAGGGCACAAATACATATAAGCAGGAATATATAGTGTTGGCAATATTTCTTACTCTATTGACATGAAAAATTAGAATTCTCCTTGAGAATGGGAAGAATCCTTCCTTAGCACCTAGTATATTCTAAATCTCCACTAGGGCACTCAACAGTTTATATAGTCCCATTTCCACATCTGTTTCTCTAACTCTTTCAACAAGAAACTGTCTTTTCTCTTCTTATCCCTAAGACCTGGCCAAAAAAGTAAGATCCATGATAAATACTCAATTAATATTCATTGAATAATCACAGGTAATAAAGTCCTCACATTGGAAACAGCTTGGACTGGAATAGACACTCCCTTGTCTATTTCAGCCAAGCAAAGATGGAGCTCAGGAACCACTCAGGAAATAATGCTCTCTAATGCAGCATCTATTCCTTTAAACCAAGAACTAAAGGTTTTCTCAAACCCAATAAGCCCCCAGAAGATTTTCCTACATGGATTTATGCCAGAACAATTCGGTCCATTAGTTGGCAAATAAGACCCCTTAATAACTGCAGAGGAACTATAAAATTCTATTCCGAATATAATGAAAGCTGCAGGGGATTGTGTATTCATTTATCTTGTAATAGGAAAACTTGAATCCTCAAACAACAGGGTGTTGCCATGTTAGCTTCCTCTGGAGAATTGAAACCCAAACTGTAAAAAGAGTGGAATGGTCTGATTGGTATCAGAGCCACCAGAATATACAAAGCCTCCATTCTTAATTGGGACCAGAAGATGCAGCTGATAACAAAGTATCCCTACCTGTGTCTCTACATATGTGAAAGGATTATGCTATTTCACTTAGTATTTTGAGATCTCATATTCTAAAATCATTATTTAATAATCCAAAATAGAAGGTAATATGTTACTCTATGTCAAAGAATAGATAAATGCAATAGAAGTGTATTAAAACAGAGTAGAAGGAAAAAGAGCAAAAAGAAAAGAGTGGGGGGAAGAGGGGGAGAGGAGGGAGGAAAGAACAAAACAAGGGAGGAAGGGAACTATTAAAATATTTCATCTAACTCCTCCACATCCCGGATGTTTTTGTATGTGCGGTATTTCAATGTCCTTCCTAGGTAAATAGCAAGGCTTTTCCTTTTTATTAGCACTGCTGCAGCTGCTGTTGCTTACAAAGAGATTCACAAATCAAAATAGATTCAGTTAGCTTTTCAATAATTCGAAAAGGTGGGGGAACATTGCCAGAGAAGGATAGCACTCCAGTCTCCTAACAAGGAGTCTTGTTAGCAAAACAAAGTGTGAATTGCTCAGAGATAATTCCCTGCGGTTGGTAATTCCACTGGGCTCCTCAGTGGCAGCAAGAGCTATTTTCCCTCAATAGACCAATGCCACTGAACAGAATGTGTCAGAAGAAATGCAAAACACTGGCGTTCTTGAAACATTTATTCTTCTAGATTTTTCTTTATGTCAGCATGATTCATACTTACTGGTTCTTAGCCTGGAGCACCTAGCACAACCAGGAATTGAGGAAGCTAGAGCAGAGTATGAATAATGAATGAGCTACATAACCAGAAGTCTAGATACCCAATCAGTAGTAAAGGCAAGAGCAGAGTTGCAGGCCAGCATTTTCATGGATTATTTCTATTATTTTCTCTCTCAAGGGAAAACCTGAAAACGAGAACCAGCAAGAGCTTGAGTGACAAACGCCAGGACTGAGACTGGAAGACTGCTCATTTGTCTATTGCTTCATTCCTTGAAATTGCGTTACAACTGCCTGATTAAGGTATTTGAGAAAAACAGAAACTTTGATAGGTTTTGTTGATGCATCCCTCTATCCCCATACATATCTCATGATATGTGATGGGGGGAAAAGCATTTGTGTAGAAGACTGAAGGACTGTATCTCTTACCTGAAAAAGTGTTTTATGACATGAAGGGAAATATTGGTATTTTTCGCATCTTTTGAAATTATTACTAGTATTAGTACCCTTGAAGTGCTAGTTTACTTGATGGGGCACTGGCCACTTAGATAACATGTGTGCTTTCTCTCCCTTTCACTTTGTACTTCATCAAATCTGAAGTTGTCATGGTTCATTATCTGTAGATGATCTTGAGCAGCCTTGCATTCTAAAAGAATATGCCATGGCATCTGCCTCTGTCCTTTTGTGCCCTGCTTTACAGATGATATTTCAGGAGTATGGGGTCAAGGGTGAGAGTGGAGGCAGGATTTGTCTCAGGCTGATGTTTCTTTGTGCCAGGCTATGTCTTCCTCTTTTGTAGGTACCTAATTCAGCAATGAAGTACATATATCACATTGTGACTATTACATATGTTCGAGTACATAACTGGGGTTGTAAAGTATATGCTTGAATGTCTTAACTAATGAATTCCATCAAATTCAATTATCATTCTTAGACTCTTCATTAACCAATCGTCTCTTTGGTCTAAGTCATTTCTCACACACTTTCATAGGCATAAACACAATTCTAGGAAGTCAATTGAAGTGATTAAATTACCTTACTAGGCATTGTTTGGAGTCCCGTGCTACTGAAGTTTTGGATTCCTAAAGAATTGACTTTCATGGGGTGCCTGGGTGGCTCAGTGGGTTAAAGCCTCTGCCTTCAGCTCAGGTAATGATTTCAGGGTCCGGGGATCTAGCCCCACATCGGCTTCTCTGCCTGCCTCTCTGCCTACTTGTGATCTCTCTCTCTCTGTCAAATAAATAAATAAAATCTTTAAAGAAAAAAAAAGAATTGACTTTCACATCATTCTCATCATATACTAGAGAAAGGATGTTAGAGTACAAGACTGTGTCTTCAGGACTATATTTCACTATTTGCATCTTGGCTCATATTTCTTGAGGCAGTTGGTTAGAGTAGGTCACCAATACTAAAACTACATAGAATTAAACCAACTCTTATAAATGCATGGACTTATAACACAAGCCTATTGGATAGATTGATTTAATAGCACACGTCCTTCACTTTTTCAGAATGAATTATTTCAATACCACAAGTTCCTCTTCCCTCTCATGCAGTATGATACTTCAGTGCACGATCATACTTTTATTGTTGAAGCATGCTTCTTTTCTAATTTTCATAATTTCTTTACATGGACTATTAAAGTGGTTCTGAAAATGCATACATATCCGGAATCAAAAGTGTTTTAGTTTTCTAGGAAGGTATTGTCAGAAGGCTAATGTATCATGCTATTTCAATAACTTTATAATGAAGGACACATGCTAATATTCTGGCAGCATGGTTCTTACCATTCAGTTCTTAAAATATTTCTATTTTATTTTCTTTAATGCCTTCTATGAACAATTTTATCTTCTATTCTGCAAATATTTTGAGAAACACCTGAAAATATAGCCTGAAGCCAACCTACAGAAATGTTTATTTCTGGGTTTCACACCAGACTTATTTAAATATTTAAAGACCAAAGATTTTAATTTAAGTATGTATATCAGATGACACCCATGAAAAGGTTAAGAACCACTACTCTACAATTTGAGAGAGAGCAAGGAAACAGCTGAAAAGAAAGCATGATTAAACTACAGACATAGAATTGATATCAAAAAAATATTGAGGGCCCCTGGGTGGCGCAGTTGGTTGAGCAACTGCCTTCAGCTCAGGTCATGATCCCGGAGTCCTGGGATCGAGTCCCACATCGGGCTCCCAGCTCCATGGGGAGTCCGCTTCTCACTCTGACCTTCTCCCTTCTCATGCTCTCTCTCACTCTCTCTCAAAAAAAAAAAAATATTGAAATTAAATTTTGATTTTTTTCTACATATTGATATTTCCTGAGATAATACAAGGGATTTTAAACTGTTTATTTCCCCTTTCATATGAGTCTTAAATATATTGAAATTAAAAATTCAATAGTAAGGATGGCAAGGATAAGAATATCTATAATTTAAAAGCTTCCCAAGGTTGTTAATGAGAAAAGATCTAGACAATGGCGAAATGCATTAAATTCATAATTTGTACAACTATTATTTTCTCATCTGAATCTTAAGTCTTACAAAGCTTTCTAAATAACAAGTTATTCTTTCAACATTAGATATGTCTAATAAGCACCATTTGATTAAGAATTTTAACATGTACTTTTGTTATGGTTTCCATTGAGACAAGTCCCATGGGTGTTGAACTTTCAAAAGATAATTTATTGATGCAAATAAGTTAAACCTTTTGGGTTGAGGGTTCCCCATTTATTCATATGCAAACATTTCTATACTGTCTAATATTAGAAAGAGAATTTTCTCATACTTTTATTTTTAGTGCAAATTATACCTTGTTTGCCAACTTAATATGCCTGCTTCAAAAGTAAGCATACATTTAAGTGGGAATTAGGGACAAAGAATTGTCTTCTGAGCATGAAAAGACAGAACTTGCATGGGATAAGAGCAGAAAGCAACATTAAATTCAATAGGAAAACTACAGATAATGTTTGAACAATAAAATTAATTCTTTCTTCCTACATGGGAGACTCCACTGAGACAAGGGTCTAAAAGAAAAAATGGTCACAACCTTTAGGTGAACTTTCAGGTTCTCTCAAAATCTTTCAGGTAAACTTATTTTATAAACATGTCCTAAAATGACTGGAATAATTTGTTTTCCAAATCCATAAGAATCCTTTTATAAGTAAAAATATTCTTGGTTTTCAGCTAGTTTTAAAGATCACATTTGCAATTTAAGCAGACACTAACTTCAGTGGGACTATGCTTCAAAACCTTAATTTGTAAGTTAAATATTTAGGACTAACATCACTTTCACACAAAAACAATGATATAATAGATGTTCAGAGTGAATTTTTTTTTTTTTGAAATCCACAAAATTACAGTTAAATCCTATGGTTTGTAAAAATAGAGCTTTGAGGTGAAAAATAGTAGAAAACAGTACTATAGGATTCCAAAACATTAAACCAATTTAATAACATATTTTTGAAAAATCTTTTTTACTTTGAGTAACAGCTCTAAAGGGAAGCAAATTTGACTATAAGTGAATGAGAAATCAAAAGAGAAGGTAAGGCTTCTCTAAAACACAGAGAAAATGGTGATGACATTAGCTGTATTCTCCTGAGTAGAGGAAAAGATGTGGAGGAAGGGAAGAGATGTGTAGATGGGTAGAGCTAGAGCATGAGGGGCAAAATGATCTCAAGTATGAGTCCCTAAGCAGTTCTGAACTAACTACTGAATAGAAAGGAGAGTGATTCATGGCTATGTTTATAACTCAGGAGAACAGGTATATTCAATGATCTTAAATTAATACATACAGTACACATTCATTTAGAAAGCAGATGAAGGGAGGAAATGTTTAAGCAGAGACAATGAGCATGACTGCTTATTCAGTGAGCATCCTGGAGTAGTGGGAAGAGAGAATTGGTGAGTCTTATAGCCTTCTACTGACTTGACCTAACACCCAAGGCTTTACTGAACTCCACTTTTTCTTTTTTTTTTTTTTTAGACTTATTTATTTTAGAAAGAGAGAGCGAACAGGGGTTAGGGACGGGAGGGCATGGAGGGTGGGGGAGAGAATCTCCAGCAGACTCCATGCTGAGCATGGAAGCCCGATGCAGGGCTCTATCCACAATCCTGAGATCATGACTTGAGCTAAAACCAAGAGTAAGATGCTCAACTGACTACACCACTCAGGTGCTGAAATGCTTCTCTCTCTCTCTGATTTATTTATTTGAGAGTGCATGGTAGGGGGAGGAGCAAGGGGGAGGGAGAGAGAAACTCAAGCAGACTCTGTGCTGAGCACAGAGCCCCATGCAGTGCTCAGTCTTATAGCCCTGAGATCATAACCTGAGCCGAAACCAAGAGTTGGATGCTTAACCAACTCTACCACCAGGTGCCCCGAACTTCACTTTTTAAGGAATTCCACCTTCTCTGTCTTTCAAAAAGTTAAGCACAAGTGTTCACATGGACCAAATTTACCAATTTGCTGCATTTATTTTTATAGGTATTCCTTTAATTTCCCAAACATTTATTGTATACCTACTGTATTTTAGGCACTATGCTAAATTTGCTACTTTTAGCCTAGATATAGACCAAAGAATATTTTGTTCTATTTGAATGTCATATTTTATATATAAATATATATGTATTTATATATTTATATTTCTCTTAATTTTTTGTTAATTAAATTTGGATGGTGTGAGGGAACAGGTACCCACAGTGCCTAGGGATGGAGGACCTAGGAGTATGAATAATCCAGGGAATAAGGCCCCCATAAAAGTGTATTTATCTTATTTTCCCTCTATTCCTTGGATGTTAAGGTCTTAGCAGTCCCAGGTAGAGCCCCCTTTACTTCCATTTAACCAAAAGAACAAGTGTTAGGGGTGGAAAACAGAATGTTTCCTCGTGACTAAAAATCTCCAAAGAAAAATTGATTTTAAAATGAAAGTCTGTAATGTATAATATCTCTTGCTTTGATCTAAGCCTCTCTACTAGACTAATTTGCAGTATAAGAAGCACAGTTAGAAAGCCATCCTAAAAAATAGGGCCCATAATTCCCTATCAATTCAAATTTTCAGAAAAAATACTTGTCTAAAAGAAAAGTTTCCAAATTTTCTCTTAATACTCTTTAGGTTGAGGCATAAGAAAATTCATCATCTGGGTTCTTAAGATCCCTCTTCACTCTGGATATTCCACTCAAGGGAAAAATAGTTTCTTTTCCATTGAAGAAAGTTGTTAAAGGATTCTTTAATGTTGGGTAACCCTCCTGCCCCCCTTTTCCATTCCATTCTCAAGAAATAAGAACAAAGAATAAGATGTAGTGTTGACAATATCTGAATGAGAGTCTTGGGACAGTCAATGCCTGTGTTGTGTTATCTCAGTCTCCATTTTGCATCTCTCAAAAACTGTGAAAACCTGAGCTTAGGGATGCCTGGGTGGCTCACTTGGTTAAGTGTCTGACTCTTGCTTTTGGTTCAGGTCATGATCTCAGGGTCCTGGGATCCAGCCTCATGTTGGGCTCCCCACTCAGCAGGGAGTCTGCCTGCCTCTCTCTCTGCCCCTCACCCCGCTCACACACACACACTCTCTCTTTCAAATAAACAAATAAATCTTCAAAAAAAAAACCCTGAGCTTATTAAGACACCAATGATATCACTACCCAACCTTGTATGTATTTCCTAAATGCTTTTCTCCCCCTATACTTTTGAAGCAACGCTTAAAAACTGCTTGATCAGTGCTGTATCACCTGTTATCTTCACATATAAGCTTGTTTGATGTTCTCTGTACTTAGATTTCCAATTAATATGTCTTTGTCTTCTATTCTGCCTTGGCCCAACAAACCTTGACCATCATGGAACCTGAGTTCACTCATTTATTTATTCAATTTATTTATTCAACAATGATTTTAGTGGGGCACCTGGGTTGCTTAGTCATTAAGCATCTGCCTTCAGTTTGGTCATGATCCCAGAGTCCTGGGATCCAGCACCACATTGTGCTCCCTGCTCAGCAGGAAGATTGCTTCTCCCTCTCCCACTCCCCCTGCTTGTGTTTCCTCTCTTAATGTGTCTCTGTCAAATAAATAAATAAAATCTTTTTTTAAAAAAGTGATTTTTGTTTGTTAAGTACTTCATATGCCAGTCACTTTTCTAAGCCCTATGTCCAGGCTTCTGTTCTCATGGCAATTTCATGTTAGTGGAGAGATAGACCTTTCTGAAAGAACAAATACATAAATATTCAGAGCCACTAAAATATTGGTTATCCAGTAACTCGAATCATATTTTTTCTACATTTTTTCCTCCGAATTTTTTCCAATGATTCTATTCTTCGATCTTATTCTTATTGTTGTCAACCATGCACTAAAATCTATCTGATCCACTTACTTCAACTCTTCTAAGGCTTTACATCTCCTTAAATGGAAAGGACAAGGAAATGCATAAATTTACATATTAGACAAAGCGATATTGCCTGAGAAATCTAATCCCCGATAGCTGGGCCCAAATAACACCAGGATGGCTACAGTGTAGCCCTTATAGAATCAAATATCCTACAAACCAATTCACAAAAACCATCTTTTCTGATCCTGAGGTTTTTTTTTTTTTTTCCCCGAGGTTTTTTCTTAATTATATTTTCCATGATTAAGTGTTCTATTCTGAATAAATCTTTTGCTCCATTGTTCTATCTGGCCAAGTGACTTTCATATGGATTAAGTTAGCCTAGTTACTTTTTAATTCAATAAGGATTATATGTATCTAGTTAATATAAAAACAGCAATAGACTTCAGAGAATTCACTGTAGTAACAGAAAAGAAAATGATTTAATTGAAGATAATGGATATAAAGCAGAAAAGAGAGGACAAGAAAATACATAGCAACTTATGTATGTATTTTTTCTTAATTTTATTTATTTATTTGACAGAGAGAGAGAGAGAAAGATCACAAGTAGGCAGAGAGACAGGCAGAGAGAGAAGGGGAAGCAGGCTCCCTGCCGAGCAGAGAGCCCCATGTGGGGCTTGATCCCAGGACCCTGAGATCATTATGTATGTATTTTTAATATAAGAAGAGATAAACCTGTATCCTGAAAAAGTTGTAGAAATTGGACATAAGTTAATAATTTCCCTACTTATCACTTAAAAATAAACTAGTAACATTTAAATGGAACATATAGAGAACCACTTTAATAGAAACGATTTTTACATTTGCTTATGCTGATATTTATTTCAGCCTAATAACTCTTTAAAGTATTTAACTTTTTATCTCTGTTATGGAGAGTTAAATACTTTTTAGGGTAATTTAATAAAAACAAAAGTTCTGTTGCTTTCATTAGTTTATTTAGTGTTGATTCGTTTTTTGGTTTTTGGTTTTTTTTTAATGTACTTTCCCAACTGTTAGGCATTTAAAGAATCCTTATTTTGGCATACATTTAACTACTTAAGTAATGTACAACTAAGCATATCTTGAACATATGCCCAAGAGAATACTCTAGTTCATGTGAACATAGGAGAGAACTTGATATAATCCTATAGAGAAATAAAACCAAAGTAAGAAATATATAAGATAGATAGATAAATACATAAGATAGATAAGAAAAAAATTAAGAGAAATATAAATATATATACATATATATTTATATATAAAATATAAAATATGACATTCAAATAGAACAAAATATTCTTAGGTCTTTTTTTTAAAAAACCCAGTAAGAATGTGAAGCAACCGAAGGATATGTTGAAGGCTAGAAAATCATTATAGGTGCTATGAACTCTGGAAAGCTGTCCATTTCCAACATTGTAAAATTCACAATTAACTACCTGAAGCATTTTCTAATTTTACTACATGCATCTAGATTAGTCACTGATCACATTTTGTTATCAACAATTCTGATGAACTGAGATGAAGCACTCACCACTCCTATTCATATATATGCATATCTCTACAGTAATATTACTATCAATATTTCTAAATATATAGGTCAACAAATAAAAATGTAAAAATCCTCAAGAGTCAAAAAAAGGAGAACTCAAAAGCAGAGTACAAAGGAAGCAGGAAGGCTAATAGCTGATGCCATGACTGAACAGGAAGGGGTGGGTCCCTCATCAAGTCTCTAATGATTAGAGATCTGGAACTGAAAATCTCAAATACATTCAAGACCCAAGACAAGCTGCCTTCTCTTTGATGAAACAGCAAGAAAATCGCACCCATTGTTCCAGGGAAGTGACTAGAGCTTGTCTGCCTAAGAATCTAGATGAAAGGGGGTGGGGGGGCAGAAGTAGCTCTACTGTGACAAACCAAAACACCAGGCCATGGTATATACTAGTATGGGGTTTAAATTTATATTATTCACAGTGCATGAATCCTTCAAAATCTTACATAAGCTAGTGGAAACATACAATTTTGTATTAGAAACATATCTGAGCCAGAGCACACAGGACCCCTTAGTTAAAAAAAAAAATCTTGAAAATGATTTTCAATTGAACAATTAATGATAAAACCCCCACATGAGAATTGCCCAACATAACCGAGAACAAGCAGGCATCACAAGCTAGAATCTTAAAAATTTGAAAAATAATTGTGAAGAAAAAACTGGAAGAAATAGAAACCAACAGGGTGACTTATAAAAGAAATTAGTAAATTTGAAAAAGAAATACTCAAAGAGAAGAAAAATATAGTTTTCAAATTTATGAAAAACTTAATGAAAACTTTAAGAAGGAAAAGAGAAATGACCTAAGAGAACATTAATGGCTATGAGTTATATCTGAAGAAATTATCTAGAATGAGCATAAGAGTGTTCAGTTATGGAAAAGTTAAGAGACAGGAAGGGATAAAATGAAGAAGTATATCATATATCTACTACGAATTGCAGATAGATAATTATAGGATAATAGCTGAGAATTTTCCATGTTCAAAGAAAGACCTGCATACCATATAAAGAATCATTCCCAGCCACAAGCCAGATAAATAGTATCAAATTCACACATATAGTGACAAAGCTGCAGAACACCAAAGATAATGCAAAGACCTTAAAAATCAATTAGAACAGATGGCATATAAAAAAGCAATGAAAAAAATGGTAATTTCAAGTGTTGAAGGAAAACAGCAAACTCAAATTCCATGCTTATGTAAGCTATTTTTTCAAGAGTGAGATCAAAATAAATGCATTCTCAGAAAATGGCTTGAGAAGTTCATCACTCATAAAAAATTTTGAGTAACAAAATATGTATTCTCTGAATTTTAGTGAAATCATGGTTATAAACGTTTTAATCTTGAAAACTTGGTTATTCTAGGACACACTAAACCAAAAGACATTATCATCAGTGGAATATTGTTAAAGACCAAATTCATTGCTAGTATGTCTTTATATATCAAATGTTTGAAAATTTCAATGGCGTCAGAGAGGTGCCCTTTTGACAGCTAGTTAAATGGTCTAAAATGTGGAAACTGCTCTGTCCTGACCATTTACCATTTTCAGGTTGTAAGCCATAGCATTGCTATTCTTCTGAACAGCAACTTCAAATGTAAAATCTCTGTGCTCTCCTAAGTTTATCCTTCTAATTCTTGGATGGTCATTAGAGTAGCCTTGTGCATTTCAAAATGCACATCCAGACATTTAGATGCACATATACATGTATAAATGCCTATTTTGCTCAAATATTCTAGAATAGTGTGCAAATTTTTTTAATAATTTAGTGGCTAAAACTTTTCACTAATCCCATCTGGCACATTTAAGAAACATAGGATAGCTGAACTAGAGGTTGTAGAAAAGATTGTTGGAATCACAGGAGTAATCACAGCTTATGCTCATTCACAACTTCTCCATATTAAAACAAATAATTCCATGAAGAAGACAGAAGGGCATAGACTAATGACTGAGTAGCTTCAGAAGACTGTGCTTTTAACCAGGACAAAAACCTAAGAGCTCCTAGAAAAAGACCAATTATTAAGAAAATGTGCATAAATAACTTCTCAACTTCTTAAAGTGAATAGAACATTGACAAAGTAATTATAGTCCTTTATATACCTGTGATGTTTTCTTATGTCTTAGAATGTGTCAAGATAATTAACGATTCAGAGCCTCCCAGCAAGACAATGGTATATAACTAGTATATTATTAACATTCTATTTAATTCTTGAAGCTAATGTACTTATTTATTAAGATAAATGTAAATTAGAAAACAATAAAGGAATGAATTGAATAGAAGAAAAGCAATAAACATATTCATGAAAGAAACACACTACATAAAAGTGAATTAAAATTTGCCATCAAATATATAGAAAATTAAATGGAGTTTTTGGCTCACAATAGCTTATTGATGGGCAATATTAAAATGCTATTATAAATGAGCATTATTCTAAGCTATTGAATAAAGAAGGATATGTAGAAGGATAACAGGAATAATCCAGGCATGATCACTGTACTGGAGAACTGAGTTCAAATGTAAGTCCATAACTGAAGAACATCAAGAATAAAAATGTAGAAGGACTAACAAAATCAGTTACATTTCAAGATGGTTTTTTATTTTTTTAATTTTTTTTTCTCCCCAAATATGTTTATTTTAATTTTTCAGTGTTACAAGATTGATTGTTCATGCACCACACCCAGTGCTCCATGCAATACGTGTCCTTCTCAATACCCACCACCAGGCTCGCCCACTCCCC
>CM052807.1:85014407-85231481 GCA_028533885.1 Nasua narica
AAGGTCCTCTCTCTTTTCTTCTGGATGAGTTTGGCCAGTGGCTTATCGATCTTATTGATTCTTTCAAATAACCAACTTCTGCGTTCATTGATGCGTTCTACTGTTTCTTTAGTTTCTAACTCGTTGATCTCTGCTCTAATCTTGATTATTTCCCTTCTTGTGCGTGGGGTTGGCTTGATTTGTTGTTGATTTTTCAGTTCTTTAAGGTGTAAAGAGAGCTGAAGTATTTGGTATTTTTCAATGTTTTTGAGTGAGGCTTGGATGGCTATGTATTTCCCCCTAAGGACCGCCTTTGCCATATCCCATAGGTTTTGGGTCAAGATGGTTTTTTAAATTTTATTTACTTGACAGAGAGAGAGAGATCACAAGTAGGCAGAAAGGCAGGCAGAGAAAGAGGGGGAAGCAGGCTCCCCACTGAGCAGAGAACTGATGCTGGGCTTGATCTCAGGACTGAGATCATGACCTGAGCCAAAGGCAGAGGCTTTAACCCAATGAGCCACCCACACGCCCCAGAAATTTCAAGATGTTAAAATGAGAAAAAACAAAGCACCACATGAGGACATAAAGTAAATATATCCCATTACAAGAAACACTGTACACTGAGGACCAAAAAGAGAGAAACTTTTCTAAATTGTAAAAGAGTGGTGGATGAGAGAATGTAATATTCTGCAGAAGAGAATGTTGAAATCTACTGCATTTGTTTAAAAAGACATATTTATCTTTTTTGAAAACTTTTAATACAATTCTGGCTGACAATGGAAAGATGCATTTTTAAATATTTCCTAATCTCACATATTTATAAATATTGAGACTGTACTTGGAAAGCTTATTGTAATAAATCTGAAGGTTTTTCTGAAATATGAGGACAACATGACAGTTTTTTAGGTGATAAGTTATCTTATGATTTTGTTATTACTCTCCAAATGGGCAAAGGGAAACCTGAAAAAATAATCTTTTAGGAAAATAATATCTTTCCTAAATGGCTCCCCGTCAAGATGGCAGCTGAGTACAAAGACTGACTAGATTAATCCTTTGGCTTTAATGGTTGTTTTGATGTTCCATAGGAGAAATGATCACCCTGTCTTGGGGTCCAAGAAAGCACTCCTCGAGGCATAGAGCAATCTTGCTCACATTCCTCACATCCCCTACATATTAATGGGTACATTCCAAGTGGAAGACATGATAATGAGTATTTTATGTTGTTTTAGAACTTTTAATTCTAAAAATATTGGAGGTCTTTAATCAACTAATGTTTAACTTTTGAGTATAAATGTAAACATATTTAGTTGTATAATTTGGTTTTACAATTTAGCAACTTGAGTAATTTTTTTTAGACTGATTTATGGCCAGCATGCTTCAAGTTTATTTTTGATGTAAAATTTCTCCTCACACAATCTACCAAAATCAACGAAGGAAATCATTTCAAAAAGTATTCTAATAAAAATTGTCTGTAGTCAGGAAAATTGGCATCAATCTACTTTTATTTACCAAAATCCTTTTATTTTTTCTTTATAAAAGCATTTTGGGGAAGGAAGAGAAACTAAAAGAAAACAAAAAGGAGGGAGATTTATGTACAACTTTAAAAGCTCTACGCAATTTTGCCTGATTTTCATGTATCCTAGTATTCAATTCTTAGCTTGTCTTCCCTGATTCTATCAGGGTAAAGTTAGGAGTGGCAGTGTTTTCCTACCAGTTTCTTCTGTATAGATAAAAACATTCAAACCAAAAATTTAACAGTTTGTGTTTTTCTACTGAAAGAAATATCTCCGGTGAGTAGGGAAGATGATTTACATGCATGTACCTGACCTTATAAAAAATAATCTTTGTGTTCATCATAAAGTGGATTTTATATTGCTATCAAACATGTACTTCAGTTTCTTTTTGTATATCTCTAACATACCATTTAGGTTATAGATCTCTGATTCCTTAGAACACTGGACAGTTTAGAAAAATCCATTGTGCTTCCCTCCCAATTTTTTTTTTTTTTTAGTTGGTAGTTTTTCTTCTTTCTTTAATAAAACATAATTTTATTTTTTAAGATTTATTTATTTATTTGAGAGGAGAGAGAGTGGGAGACAGAGAACCAGCAGTGGGGAAGGCCGAGGGAAAGATACAAGCACACTTCTGGCTGAACTGAGAGCCCAGTGAGGGGCTTGATCCCAGGACCCTGAGATCATGATCCGAGCCAAAAGCAGATGCTTAACTGACTGAGCCGCCCAGGCACCTGAAACATAATTTAATGATTACAAAAATGTAAAGTTTTAGCTAACACGTTGTAGTGACTGAAAATTGTCTTTCCTATTATTTATTGCTCAGAAAGTAAATGTTGAATATATTTATTCTATATCTATAAGGTAGAGCAAAAGTTATTTGGTTTCTTATACTAAAACTTCTTGTTTATATATAATAAAGTTCCTAACGAGGGAAAAATAATTCTACATTAAGCCTTTCCATTCATGTCCTGAAACTACCTTTTCCACTACTGTGGACTATAAGTCATATATTTGATATGGATGCTGAAATTTAGTTCCTGGAACAGAATATTTACCTGTTTGTTTGTCTCTGTATAATAAGATTCTGGACTGTGGTGAGTGGCTTCCCATATACACATGAAGGATTAGATACTTATCTTTCTTCTTTCCCAAAATGCCATCAGTATTGTGAGGCTCTAAATAGAGGTGGAAAACTGACTCAGTACTGCTGGTATTTCTTATTAAAATATAGCCACAATGCAGAATAGAGCAACACCGAAATTTTATGAAGCATGACCATGAAATAACAAAACTCCTGTTTTAAAAAAAGCTCATGTACTAGAATTTATATCCAAATTTATATCCAAATCATTGCAGTCATCTTAGATTTTAAAAATGCTGCCACTGTTGAAAATGTTTTGGAACTGTTTTTAGAGCCAGTTATGCACAAGGAAGCATTTCTCAACAAACCCTGGGAAGGCACTATGTTAATTACCATCAGCGCAAATGTGGAGGCACCCTTTCTGGGACATTTATGCCAATGAGTTTTTAACCTCATCAAGTATATTATTATTTTAAATAGTCCTTTTTGGTAGACAAAAAGATAGAACATATAGAAGAAGGGTTCTGAGGCTGAGGGGCCCATGAGGTTACATGTTGGGTTAAGAAAGCATTAAACTTTTTCTAGATATTAAAAACAAAAAATAAACACAGGAAACAAAGTTTCAGGCTGGATGCATAAGTATGAGTTCATTGTTTTACTCACTCCTTGTTATATCATTTAGTTATATACTCATTCTAAACAATTATATAAGGTCCTTTCTAGAATCTGAAGACTACAGAACTTTACTGGGACCTGTAGAATATAGGTCCTGCATACCTAGTTACCACATGATATTCAGTTTGCGTAGGGATGAATAAAATGGACCCTAAAAAGCCAGCCTATACCGGTTCCAGATGGGTTCACTAATGAACTTTACCAAACATTTAAGGAAGAAATTGCACCAATCTTCTACAGTCCTTTTCAGAAGATAGAGGCAGAGGGAATATTTCTAACTCATTCTAAGAGACCAGCGTTATCCAAACTCCAAAACTAGACACATGCATTACAAGAGAACCACACACCAATAGTCCTCATAAATAGAGATGCAATAAACCTCAACAACAGCCAGCCTGTAAGCAATCCTGCCAGATGAAAACAGAATGGAGCTTGGAGGGATATTATGCGTCCTGTAAGAAACTGTTCCTTTATTCAACCAACATTTACTGTTCAGAGCAATATTCTATGTGGTCATGAGATCAGACTTATCACCATCCCTCATTCAGTCACTTATAAATTCAGTCACCCAACAAATACTTCTCAAACATGTATAATGTATCACTCATTATACCTGGGGTTGGGAAATATAGCAGGGAGCAAAATAGACCAAATTGGAGCCTTCATGGAACTTACATTCTATTGAGGAAACAGATAGTAAACGAGATCTACGTGTAAAATGCAGATGTGTATAGAGTAAAGATATCCATGGTAAGACTGAAACACATTATTGATATGTGCAAAGGAGGAGATGAGAATTTAACATGTACATGGGGGTGACATTTATATCAGTTGTTCAGAAATAGCACCTTTGAGAAGGTGACTTTATGTAAATCCCTAAAGGATGTAAAGGAGGGAATCTTGACAATGTCTCCTGGAAAAGAGAAGGTAGATGGAAAAGACACAGTAACTAGAGAAAGATGTGAGAAGGGATGGGGTTGGAGATGAAGCTAAGGAGCTGAGTTGACACCAACTCAGGCAGGGCCTTGTGGGAAGGGGACAGAGCTTGGCCCTTCCACCTCATCTAATGGGAAGCTGCTAGAGTGTCTTCAATGGCGGAATGCCATAAACTGCTGATTTAAAAAGTTCATTCCAGTTTCTGTGCAGAAGGATATTTAGGTATCAAAGTTCAGGCAAAGAGCTAATAGGAAGTTATTGCAGTATTATAGGCAAAGAAAATACCAGAGATGAGTAGCTTTAATCAGGCTCATGAAAGGATAATGGTGAGAAGTAAAGAGATTTGAAAGATATTTTGAATATAACCTATAATATATGTTGATGGATTAGTTATGGGGAAGCAAAGAGAAAAAAGTAAACTAAGAATTCTCCTACATTGCCTTCAAAGAAATCTACATTTTTGCCTTGAACAACTTGGTGAAGTCATTTACTATGATGGGAAAGACTCAAACAGGAACAGGTGAAGGAGGAGAAATCACATTTTAGTCTTTACACAGTAGCTTTGACATGCTCGTTGGACTTCCAAGAGATGTCAGATAGGCAGTCAGAGAGTTAGAGGCAGTTAGAGAGGCAGTTAGTTAGAGAGGCAGTTAGAGAGGCTGGCCTGGGGGGAAGACTGGGATGAAGTTATCAAAATGAGATCTGTATGAAGTAAACTTCTCAGTAGCAAATTAAGGAACACCTTACTAAAAGTTACTTAACTATTAGTGACATTTATTATTATGGCACCTTATATTAAGTCTATTTATGAATTCTAACTTTAGGGAGCACCCGGGTCGATCCTGCAGATAAGTGCTATCAAAACCCACCCGGGTCAGCCTCTATGGGGGTCTCTTGGCATGTGGCCCATGTTGGCAGCACAGGGCAACAATTCACATATCACGTCCTCACACAGCAACACAGAAAGCAAGAAAGCTGAAAGGAGGGAGTGTGGCAGAAAAGGACTTTTTAAAAAATATAGCTCTCTTTCCTAATTGGAGAGCTAAATCTTCTCTAGAAAATTACCAACAGACTTCCCCAGTGCCTTCCTGTCCAGAGCAATATCAAATATCCGTCCCTAAACCATTCCTTGCAAAGGGAGAAGGGTATTTTCTAAACTTGATAAGACAAGCATGAGTCACTTTTTCTAGCTGAGGTTCCTTCATTAATGAAAAAGCAAGGATATATTGGGAGGTAATCGTCCATGTCTGCTACAGGAGGCATTGGCTTATAGATGGTACTTAAAATCAGGACAGGATGATGAGGCCAAAAATATATCCACTGTACACTCCAAATATTTTTACCTTCTCTCTGTAAGTTTTACCTTCTCCCTGATATCCATTATAGGGCCACTGGTAGAACAAAATCATACATTCACCTAGACTATCACCTATCAATCAGTTGCTTTTAGAAGTGAAAGAAAATCAAAACCCAGACCATAAGCTGGTAAATATGAGGATTATCTCTTACCATAGACAAGAATGACACAGACACACACATAGAGACATATACAACCCACAGCATGATTTGTGGTTACTTCCTGTTTTTATGTTAGCTTGAGGGAAACAAAGCCTAGAATATTATGATCTTAAGTATATTTATTGTGGGCTTAAATTCAGCAGATCTGTCTAATGGCCATTTTATCTTTATGAGCCATAATTTTCTCATCTTTGAAATACCTCACAGCTTTTGCCCTTGCTCTTCATTCAGGATATTTTTTTCTTTTTAATTCACATTTTCTACTTCAAAATACCCAATGAATTAAAGTACATGACTATGCTTTCTTGGCCACAGTAATTGGTCTAAGGATGGGCACTAAATGCAAGCAAGTTAATTATGAAACTCCTTCATATGATTATAATGACTTTATTCACAAATACATTTTTCTATGTGTCGGCTATTAACCTAGGTTTTCCTCTGTCTCTTAATTTAAAAATGGAATGAGAACAATGGCCTACAATTTTGTACTCTGTTTTTACAATGTTAAAATTACTCATCTGCCTATATGCCAAGATATATATAAAAACCTTTCTTGTGAAAAATACACCTATATTTGTGGGTTTATAGGGCTATAAGTTATAAATTGGAATATAGATAGGAAAAGGAGCCAATATCACAAGATTATCTCCACTGGCTCCTTAGTTTGCCTACCTATAAAACACAATTTTCTTGTTTACTAACTCCGATGCCCTTTTTTAAAAACCCACAACCATAGGACATATACATCATTTGGCTTAGGTGCTTGGGAAGGTGCTGATTAAGTTATCTGAAATTCATTTGCTAAGTGACAGGAACTAAATTAGACATTAGAATTTTTCACAAATAAAATGTGATCAATGCATTGGAGTGTTTCACAGCACAGTCGGAGACTACATATAGTATGTTAAGTAAAATAAACAGAAAGGGGAACAAGAAATGTCTAGGATAAATGAGACCAGAGAAAGGAAAAAAAAAAGTTCAGATGTAAAGCATATTTGATCCAGGGACTGTGATGGAAAGTTAATGAAATCAGAAAAAAAAGGAGATTAAATCAGCTAAGAATGAGGAATAGACCTGTTAAAGGATCAGAAATGGGACAATCAGAAATATTAGAGTTTAGAAAATTCACAGAATAACCTGAATTCCAGAAAATCAGTTTTTGGGTTTGTGCACATTTAGTAAAGGGGCCACGGGATAGTATTTGAACATAAGCTTATGTCTGTGAATGTGTTAGGTGATACTGTGAATGTGACCTTTCACCTGCCACTTCTGTGAGCGGGGTTACAGGTGTTAACTGTTCATTCCTTTCCTGAGACTTTCCCATATGCCAATCACCGCGGCAGAAGCAAATAAGAGATGGGGGCCACTGTCCTCACGAAGGTCATAATCTCTGATATACAGATAAAAAGCAATGTGATAAAATATATTTGTCACAGCTCCTATTCTGGTAATTGTTTTTTTCTAGTTTTAAAAGCTTAACCAATTCATCCATTGGCATTTAAATCATGACTATCTTGTTTACACCATCCTTCCATACAGTTACATTGTTCCGTTTGTTCTAGTATAGAAAAACAAAAAACAAAAAACAATGTGAGTTGATAACTGCATGTGTTTTAAAGTACAAACTCTTATCTGTGTCTGCCATATCACACTGTATTGTGAGAAGTCCAAAATTCAGGTTCTTTCTTAAATTTAATTATCTGGTACTTTCCTACAGCAGTCTGTCTCTTACTGACATGTCAAATTTCATTTTGTTCGCATATCTTTGGTGTGCGTCTCCTTGATATTGATAACGGTGGCTGGTGTAAGAGCTTATCTACTTTTGATTCCGAAAATGTAATAAAGAAGGGAAATACAAAGCAACGGCCAGATGTACTAGTTACTCAAGCATCCATCCAACTTCTGTATCAACATTGCAGGAACATGGTATGCACACTTGCAATGCCGTCTCACGGCTATCAAAGACAACAGTGGCAAGGGACAGCACTTCTTTGACAAGTAATTCCTTTGAAGGAATAAATTATTGAAACAAAACAAGCTAGAATGACCTTATGTGAATCTTTGTTTCACTCTTACGGTATCATCATTTCATGAATGGGATCTTTGGTATTTATTCTTTTTTACGTCAGAACTACAATGCTTCTCTTTTTGCCTAAGTTTAGGAGTAGAATGTTGTGAGAATTAGGAGAGACTTTGCTTTTTGCTCTTTTTTTATTCTAACTGTATTTGGTCCATTAGAGTAGACCTTGGGTAATTACCAAAATTAAAGAAACGTTTAAGGGAAAACATAGTATGAAAAGATATCCTAAGAAGTTATGTACTTCTTGCCTGCTTGTATGGATTTATCATTTGTAAAGGCCTTCTGAAAAAGGAGTCTCACAACATCTTGTAGAAAGTCTTCCTTATATCTAACCCAAATATTAATCCTTAATATTCTGTATTAGCCTTGTATTTTCTCCTTTCTTAGAAAATCTGTAGTCAAGTATCATGTCTCTTTGGTCTATAGCCAATGCCAAAAACATGACAACTAATGTAGACATTTAACAACTGTTGACCCCTAGATAATTAATTCTGTTTTCTTTGGATTTCACGGATGAAAGTAAACTTAGATTTACAATTTTAAAAAGGGAAGAATTAGTCATTTGGAATCATTTTATGTGAAAGATTTTTCATCATTGATCTAAAATCATAAACCAGATGTTTTTATCCAAAAAATTCTAGAGAAATAAATCTGATTTTCAAATGTGATTAGAAAAACTCAGACATTCAGCCTTGCCCTTTCTGTGAACTCTTGACAAGTTTTCTCATTCTCATCATTTTTGGTGTTTATAAAAACTAAATATAAAACTAATAGGTGCATGTAAACAATTTATTTATAGATTTTATAAAATCATGTTGAATTGTTTAGTGGATCAGTATGTGTGTGCCAAGTTGATTTGATTCTGTGTGGTTTACTGTATGAGGAGGGAAAAAAAAAAAAACAACAGCTGATTATTTTGTAGTGAAGAGCCATTATTTCTGGGAACATTTATTTTGGGGCCTCACATGTAGATGGGGCCATGGGCAATTTGAGGGCCAGGCTGCTCACCAAGGTCATTGTCCCTCTACTATTGACTTTTTTCCAACTCAATATCACCTTGGGAAGAAGAAAAAAGGAAAGGGATAGCTCCTCTTTACCTATGCCCTGAGAGCCACAAACAAAAGATCCAACCTGGAAGTCAGTGTGAGAGTTGAAATATCTAAGACTTTTAGGAGTGGTTATACCTAAACTTGAACCCTACCAGCTACCTCTCTGTGACTGGGCAAGAAGACTGACCCCTCCAGGATATTGTCTTTAATATGTAATAGTTGATTTTTTAAAAATTCTTTTTACTTATGCAATAATTTAAAAGAATCCTTCCAACATCATCTCAGACAAGAAGTGGAGGTAAGTAAGGGTTTCCAAACTCTTTTGACTTCTAGTTTGTCAGTGGCATACGAATAGGTCCTAGAATACGAATAGGTCCTGGAATCATCTTAGTGGTTTGTAACCAGCATTTCAAATGCAATGCAACAAAATAGGAAATAAGTGACATCAAATGCCATGAAAATTAATACTGCTCTAAGAAATGTTTTGTTTATATATTTGCATTGTGTGTACTGAGTGGTGCTTTAAATGTATTTCTTACCATGTGTCAAAACTTGAAAAATCTTTAAAAGCTAAGGAGCTGGGTCATGCAGTACAAATAGGAAAAGAAAACCAGAAGAAACTTACTCAAAATACAGAGCTCAGACCAGCTATTCAGGAATACTGGAAGGGAGGAGAACAGTGATATCTCCAATGTCTGTGACTGCCTTGGTTCCCCTTCGTAGTCATGTTTTGCATTACGTCAAGAGGCTGAACCATAGATGTCCATGTGCAAGGGATATCTAGCAACTCACAATGTTCATGGAGTCAGACACTTGTGGGAAGAAAGCAAATAGACTGGTACCTCCTTGTTTAAGAACTGTTTTTAGGTACCTTTCCTCAAAATTCACCAAACTAAGATTACTACAGAGAAAATTCTCTATTTGCTTCCTCTATGTACTTTGATGTTTGTTCTTTGACATTTTTTTGTCAGCAATAAGATGGCTACTTATGCTAATAAAATCTTCACACATCACCCCACAATTCATCCATTCCGATAGCTATATATCCAAAGACTTAGAGCCTGCATTACATTTCTCTATTTCCCATAACAGAATAGGAAACTGTCGAGCCTAAATTATCCTGGACCACAATCTGTGAAAGGACACATAATCATAGGAAAAAATATATTCCTTATCAGAACAAGCAGCTGTGCTCCAATATTACTGAGCTGCATAATTATTTGGGCAGAGTATATCTTGCAAGGAAGGACAGTAATATTCAAATGCTTGTATTTTTATTTTCTGTGAGTTTGGTATTTTCCCTTCAGAGTAATCATTTTCCACATTCTTGGTGAAATCAGGTTGATGCATCAAATCAGCCATCCTCGAGTATTTTAAGCCTTTGACATTAGGCCCTGTAATGCTAACTTGCATATTGCTTACTGATGTGAATGCCCAGTCAGAAATTCAGCTAATCCACTGGGACCCCACTTTTGTTTTTCTAAAAGCAGTTGCACATCCATAACATTCAGCTTCTGGAAAGATAAACTTTCAAACTAACCGGACTGTGCTCGTTTATGTTAAACTCATTTTTAAAGAAGCAAACAAAAGAAAAAAGCACATTTTTTAACCATATAAAATTGCTACTTGACTCATTTTTGGACTGTAAAAATGGCAATTTCAAATAGTTCAATCTGGGACTACATTTTTTTTTTCTATTTGAAACTAGTTTTGAAGAAGACAAAATCCAGTGTCCAATATACGATTCCTTTTAAATATCCAGAATTTGAGTTTGGCCAGGATTAGATATGGTCTGATGGTCTTCTTTATTCTTGTATTTAGCAAAGATTTTCCTAAATTCCACCATATTCAGAGTACCAAGCATGTGGTAAAGACGAAGGTAAAGTCAACAGACGCTTAAGAATCATAGAAAGTTTCTGATAGTAAGCTGGTGGCTAAACAAAGAAAGTGAAGTGCTTCTTTTCACTCATAAAGTGAAACAGAACTTGATAATCCATCAAAATATGTGGATTTTCTTAAATATTGCCTCAGTTTGGGATTACTATCATCAAATTGCTTCCTATATTGGCCCCATACATATTTCCTCCTGAGTAGATTCACTCTATAGTCCACCTGCTGATGTGACTTACTGTTTCTCAGGTATTGTTCCCCAATCTTTAATATTAATGATCTACTCTAAAAATTCAACCACCTAAAGTATCTGTATCTTGAAGCATTAACAAAGCACGAAGGCAAGTCTTGAATATTTAATTGTACCAGCTATGATCAATAAAATATTATAGTTTTTCCTATGTTACTGTTCCTTTGTTTCTTTGAGGAGAGACCAATGAGTGGATGTCCATGTACCTTGCCCCTTTATAAGTAATTCACTGAATGACCTGTTGCTATTTCTAGTTCTTTCACATTTACTTTAAAAGTTGCATCTTTGTGTGTGTTTTCTTTTGTTTTGATTGGAGGGAGTCCTTTGTTCTATGTTACCATTTTTGAAGTTATTGCTTCCACCCATCAATAGAGAATGTGGTAGGGTTTTTGTTTTCTTCTTAGAACCCTCATTTTGTCTTCCCTTTGACAGTCCCCTCGACAGCTGCACTGAGGACCCCCAGATGGTACCTGAGTATAGCAAGCAGAGCAGCTAAGCCAGTGATTCTCAACCTGGGCTGCACAATGCAATCACCTGTGGAGTTTTAAAAATACTGACTCCCGGGTTTTGCTCCTGAGATTCTAATTAATTTGGTCCAAATTGAGGCCAGGGCATCAAGATCTTTTAAATCCTGCCCCTCCCCCACCCCCCAGAGCAAGTGTAATGCACAGTAAAGTCTGAGAGACACTGACTGAAGTTTTAAAAAGAAATCCCAGGCATAGCTGTGTCTTTGGTCTCATTGACCCTGGATCCAAACTTTGGATTGGCTGAAAAGCTATGTCTATCTCCACTTTTAGTAACGCATTTCAGTGATGAGCTGTTTACCATTTATACAGTTTTTGCCACCTGCCCTAAATTCATCAAAAGTGGAGTTCAGATCTCAACAAAGGTGAGAAACAATACTCATAATAGCCCCCAAGTCATTCTTTGGTCTCCACTGCAAGATTATTCTACTCACATGACAATTTGGGCAGCTTTCTCCTGAGAGTAATTAACATCTGTGTAAAGATGTAATCACCTGGAGCAGCCATGTAAGCCAGAGCAATCTCAAGAGCTTTCATTTCTAGGGGCAAAGAAATTGTATTACAGCAGCATTTTGCCAGCATATCTTAGAACATCAGTGTAATCAGTATGAGAATGAAGCATTGTAAGACTGAATAACAGAAAGAGATTAATTTCTATTAAATATCTACATCTTTTGGTTTTCCAAAGTAGATTAGCCTGGGAAGGAATAATGGAGAATTTTACTCAATCTCCTTTGACTCTGTGCACAATTCCTGCACCATGAGGCTCACCAGAAGGGGAAAAAAAGAGTAAGAATGAGCCCCAAACATGTAACTAATCCCCAAATTAATTGCTGTTTGAATGAACTGTATTGTTATTTTGATTCAGTTTTAATTTACATTGACAAGGACATCTTTTCCTTTTGAAAGAAAGATTTACTGTGTAACATAACACACTTTTAGAGTCAAAAGCTTGCAAACTTACTTATTATTGTCCACATGTCAGTTTCTTAATCATCCAGGTCTATCCCCATTCATTATTGTTCTAAAAAGGTCTACATACACAATTTTGAGTGTAATTTTACCTCCTTCTTTCCATGTCCATGTCATTTTAAGAGAACTGAAAGATCTTTGTCAGGTTTTGCTATGACATTTATGTTTCAAAGATTCAGTGCATTCAGTAAACTATAAAAAATAGGCATCAATAGTAATTTTTAATGAATATAACATTTCTGTTCCATATCAAAGCCCAGCTGCTCTTGAGAGAATCCCTTGATCATCTCTGTAGCTATGATTCTGGCTGAGGGAAATGTTGCTAAACACTAATTTTTGCATAGGCGGAGGGCTGGCTCCAAGATTTTACAGGAGAATCTCACTTAAAAATAAATAACTTTTCCCTTTGACTTCAAACTATACCACATTGATACTAATTTAAGAGGAAAGCATGAAATGGGAATTCTGCTGGGTTTCTGAATGTTTGGGGTCTTACTGGAACTTTGTTATAGCCCTAGGGGGAGAGCTTTAAACTTCCCTTGATGGTTATTCCTGTTGCTAATAGTAAAGGGTGTTCTCAAAGGTCCCCCAAATTCAGAAAGACTACATTGACACTGTTACCTGGTCAAAAGATAGGTTTCTAAACGCTGCATCAAACAGCATATGTAAGAATGACCCCAAAGCACAGTATGACCTAAGGATGCTCTAGAGTCCTACTTCACACCCAGAAACCCCATAGACCTGCTTTGCTCCACCCACCCAAGCCCAGTCAGGCAAAACACAGAAGATAGGTCAAATAAATCAGAAACATAAAGAATGAAGAGAAACTCACACAAGTGGCCTTGGAATTACAATGCTTAAAAGAAACTCAGAGAAACAAGGATTGAATTACTCACAAAATACATGTAGTACTCACAAAATACATCATAGTATTAAGTAAGAATGGCAGGTCCTAGAAACCATTTGAGCTTGCATAAATCTCAGTGATTTTATCAGAAAGATACTGGGGTGTCTGCACAACCCAAGGAAGCTTCATACCCCGTGGAGAATGAGATCCATCACACCTGCAGGGATTTCTGTGGCAGGAATATGTTATCCTGGCTTCTAGAAGCCTCCTACAGGCCCAACAGCTTAACTCCCTATAGCTCTCAGTTCAAATTCCAAATTAACAGGAAAGTAATTTGATTTTCCTACTTGAGGTGAAGGGCCATTCCCATATTAATTAGCACAGCAAGGAAAGCTGTTCTTGGAACAAAAACATGGCCCTTGGGAGTCATTCCTATGGACAGTGTGAGCAGTTCTCAACCAGGAAGGCCCAGACAGATAACTCAATAGAAGTCTGTTATGACTATTTTCGAACAGCCTGAAAATAAAAAAGAGAGATAATAAAATACAGGCACATTTATGTATTATGTTATTCCCAAAGTCTCAAGCCTTTCTATTCTGCCTAAATTACCTCATGTTCTTAACTGCTAAATATTATGTAATTGTACACTGAGATAAGGTGGTAATTTTTTTTTAAATAGGACCGTGAACAATATTGAGAATGGACATCTGTTCCTTCTCTCTTGAGTTTCTGAGGGTCTGAGAGAGGAGTGTGGCCCTGGGATGACCCTCTTCCTTCATAGAGGCTGACCTGTACCCAAATCTCTTTCCACTTTCTTTCCCCCTTTGTCTTTCCCTGTTTTGGAAAGAGAGATGGAGAAGGAGACAGTGGAGTTAGGGTGAGTGGATGAGTGGGAAGAAAGACAAAGAGAAAGGCAATGAGGACAGAAGAATTAGGAAGAAGAAAGACAAAGGGGCAAAGAGAGTTTTCCAGAGAACACCACGTTCAAAAAAATATGCTTCCTCACTCAGTAACCTAATTGAAATTTAGGGGGAGCAAGTGCCTCAAGGACCACTTTTAGACAATTGAGGCTGGCTCTCACCGTCAAAAGAAGTTTTGATAGAGAGGAACAGAAGAATTACAGTAACCCCAAAGGACAAAGGGGAAAAGTGCCTACTCTGAGAACTCCCCAAATAACCCTTGCTCTCCTCCTAATTTGCCTGGTGCTGTCCTTAGTTAGAAGTCATTTTATGTCATTTTTCTGGAAGAAATAAAAAATATTGAAATTAAGACCACACTTGGAGATATTTCAGAGACATTGGCCTTTAAGTTAGCTTAAAGGAGAGTTAAAAAGGCAAGAGCACAGTGGTCAGGATTTCACAAAATTTCACTCACCCTCTTTGGAAGGTAACCCTAAATGTCTGAACCCAGGGGAACCCTTATCCTTTACCTAAAAATAAGCTTCTTTGCCAAGGGAAGGTGCTTCTTGCTTTGCCCTGGCTAATGGACTGCAAACAACAGAAAGGCAGCTGCTATGTCTTAGGTAGAAGAAATGAACACCCAGCACCTAGCACGTGGAGGCGCTGAGTAATCTGCTGAAAGGAAAGTAAGTCACGAGGCAGAGTCTAAAGAACAATGCAAACTTTGAGAACTGTGGGGAAGCAGTATAGTACTAACACAATATTTAAGAGTGGGGGCCCTTGCCTGAGACAAAAGCAATTCAATCATGACACTGCCATTTTCTAGCTCTGTGATCTGTACTGATTTGTTTAATCTCCCTGAACTCCATGTCCTTCTCTGCAAAGCCAGAGTAATAACATGAATTTTTCTCATTAGATAGTTCTTAAAAATAAATCAGTTGTCAGACAGAAAGCATTTAGCACATCTCCCGCCATACTAGTGCACAGACCCATTAAGTATAACAAGTTGTCATGCAGAGTTATATGCAAAATCCAATCAAATTTTGTAAATACTTTGAGTTTTAGTATTTGTAGAAATTTTTACTCTATTATACTCATTACTTATCAAGGAATGGACATAGTGAAGAGAGGTGAGGAGGTGAAGAGGTAAAGAGGTGAAGAGAGGACCCAAAGGTCCTCTTTGGGGCTATTAACATTGATGTTCTAGAGCAGCAATGCTCTCTGACATGCAGGAATATATGGGGAATTCTAGTTCTCCATTCTATCAACTAACAAATAAATAAGCTATAAAATATTCTGATAGGAAGTCTGATCCATCGTGAATTTTAGAAAATTCATACCTGCTGTTTTTCTTCCAACATCAGCATGATTCAAAAGTACTCGCATGCTTGGCTGTGATTGCAAGTGTTTTTGAACCTTCATTTGTAACACCTCCCTGAAGGGCAGCAAGTAATTTGGAGGCAACCTGATGGTGTGATTGCTAAAGGGGAGAGTCTTTTGCATATGTCAAGTTTCACTTCCTGGGTATTATTTTTTAAAGAGTCTACATCTTTAACATGTTTTTACATTCTTTGGCTAAAAATGGGAGATTAATGGTGGTGATCAAAAGCAGAATGACCATGGTATACATTGCTTCTGACAGCCCTTCCAATGACAAGTGCAGCTCTGATTTATATTGCTATTCCTTTTCTAATCACTACAGCCTGGCAAAAATCATTTTTTAAAGTTTTATATATGTAAATAATCTCTACACCCAATGTGGGGCTCCAATTCACCACTCAAGATCAAGAGTCATATGCTCTTCCAACAAAGCCAGCCAGGAGCCCCCAAAATAGTTTATTTTGGATTAAATTATGTTTGTTGGACATATGTGCTTTTTTTTTTTTAAGATTTTATTTATTTTTTTGACAGAGAGAGAGACAGCAAGAGAGGGAACACAAGCAGGGGGACAGGAGAGGGAGAAGCAGGCTCTTAACTGAGCAGGGAGCCTATGTAGGCTTGATCCCAGGGTCCTGGGATCACGACCTGAGCCGAAGGCAGAAGCTCAATGACCGAGCCACCCAGGCACTCCAATGGACATATATGCTTAATAACAACTAGAGTTAAGAGACTCCCATACTCCAAATTTGAACTTGTGTGTTAGAGATGTAAGGTATGTGTAGTACAGGGTCCAGTGCAATATTTTGTCCAATATATTAGAGATTTATTTATTTGTTTACTAATGTCAGTAGTTAATGTATACAGTATGTTGATGAGAAAGGGGGATGGGGTCATCAGTGAAATGTAGAATCTGGTTAATATTCCTACAAATAATTCATTAACTTCAACAAGATGTCATTTGAGAGCGAAGGTTCTAATCACCATACATTTTAAATAAGCACTTGCACTTCATAGATGCCAGAGTTTTGATTATACAACTGGGAATTTCATACTGAGAAATGCTGACGTATTTTAAAAGTTCTCTGAGGGTAGTACAAACATACCACATGACTAGAATGTGTAATAAATGCAAGCATTACTGATATTAGATCAGATTATATTAAATTGGATTGGGGTATGGTAAAATATAGGATAGGATATATTTCAAAAGCAATTCAAAACTAATTCACCATTACTAAAGTGTGATTCAGATGCAAGCAAAATGGGAAATAGAGTACTATTTTTCTTTTTCAGATAAGCAGTGGAAATATTAAAATTGTAAACTTACTCCAGGGAAACAAATTACCTCTCTTGCTTTTGAACATAGATGGTATTAAAAATATCACTTTTTAGAACTGCCTTCCCACTTCCTTATTTTGAGTGTATAAAACTCTCTACCGTTAAAGGAAAAGGGTACTTTGTTTCTACAACTGAAGCTATCAAGGCTGAAGCTGAATTGCCTAATAATTTCTTAGTTACCAAGCTCACCCAGGGGCCAAAAGACTCTAATCAGTATGTTGTTTTCAAAACATTTTGCCATCATCTTTTCATGAATTGAATATTGTTGCTGGACCAAGTGGTTTACCCTCTATGTCAATGTCAATTGATCAAAAGTCTACGTACACTCCAAGCAATGCCAGTTTAAATTCCCAAATATCTCTTTTTTTTTAAGATTTTATTATTTATTTGACAGAGACAGAGATCACAAGTAGGCAGAGAGGCAGGCAGAGATGGGGAAGCAGGCTCCCCGCTGAGCAGACAGCCTGATGCTACTTGATCCCAGCACCCCAAGATCATGACTTAAACTGAAGGCAGAGGCTTTAACCCACTGAGTCACCCAGACGCCTCTCCCAAAACTATCTGTAATTGAAAATAGTAAAGGGGGCGCCTGGGTGGCTCAGTCAGTTAAGCGTCTGTCTTCAGTCATGATCCCAGAGTCCTGGGATCGAGCCCTGGCTCTCGGCTCGACGGGGAGCCTGCTTCTTCCTCTTCCTCTGCCTGTTGTTCTGCCTGCTTGTGCACACTCTCTCTCTCTCTCTCTCTCTGTCAAATAAATAAATTAATAATATCTTTGGGGGGGAGAAGATAATAAATAGAAAATCATCTTAATCAAATTGTCAAAAGTAATTATTTCAAATAAATTAAGTAAGTGAAACAATATCTTTTAAAGAATTCCAAAAGATCAGGGGTCCTGTTATGCCCAGATTTTGAGATCCCCAAATACCACCAGGGAGCCGAGTCCGATGCAAAAGCAAAAGAGCCCTTTATTCAAGCTAGCTTGAGCTCTGTCTCTCACACTCACCGACGCAGCGGCGTGGTGTAGAAAAAGAGAGCGAGTTTCAAAAAGTGCAACAGTTTTAGAGGGGCCAGTGGCCAATGAGTTTGTAACACACAGAAAGTTGCTTAGTAACTGTTTGAACTAGCCTATCACCCTGGCCAGAATTGGCTCGCAAGTTTGGCTGGCAAAAGGCG
The DNA here is from genome assembly GCA_028533885.1 of Nasua narica. Taxonomy (NCBI): domain Eukaryota; kingdom Metazoa; phylum Chordata; class Mammalia; order Carnivora; family Procyonidae; genus Nasua; species Nasua narica. The sequence goes on from CM052807.1 coordinate 85,032,513, forward strand.
GGGTTTATATTCTTTCCCGGGCAGGGGTTCCGCATTCCTATTGGCTAACCCAAACCCAACCCATAGGCCTTCTGGGCTAATTAGCTCAAGAGAGGGCTGAGCCACACTCAGACCCTCCCAGAGGCAGGTCCTGTGGGGGGGCCACAGACCAGAAGGCAGGCGTAAGCAAAAGGAGCCAGCCCTGCTCTGCTCCTTCAGTCCCTGGGGGGCTCAGTCCATTCTGTGTCAGATTCTTGATTTCTGCTCATGTCCATGATCTCAGGGTGGTGAGATCAAACCTCACATTAAGGTCTGTGCTGAGCCTGGAGCCTGCTTAAGATTCTCTCTCCGGCTCCTTCTGCCCCTCCCCCTACCTCTAAAAAAAACACAAAAAAACAAAAAACACCAAGAGGTCAGACTTCCAATGATGTTGCCCATGGGATCCTTTTTTCTCTAGGCAGACTACCACTATGGTCTTCACCTTAATTCATATGCTGTTGTGAAAAATCACAGTGAGTTTAAGAGGCTCTAGGACAGGACAATTCCCCTTTAACTTTTGCAATCACTAAAAGCTGCCAGTATGATACTTGGTTCCTCTGTTTTACCTGTTCTATTCGATAGACTAAAATGGTCACATTTTACAGATCCTTTACATTCTAAATTTCATTTCAGTTAAAAAAAAAAAAAGTCCCCAGTCTCACTAACAAAGCCACACAGCCGTAGTGATGGTAGAACATTCTGGAGATTCATCATTCACAGATGATTTAGAAGACATCTACTATGGATCCTAATTAATTGGATTCAAAAAAATCAATGATTAGGACTTTTTTTAAGTGCAGATTTTAACTCCAAGCCATTTTATAAATGAGAAGACAGTAAAATATGCTATTTAAGGAGAGAATGTGACTAGGATTGAGAAGACTCAAGATGTTACTCTACTTTCCCTACAATCCGTTCACTCGGTTGGAAAAAGTCTGTGTTATTAGTGACTACAGAGAGACTGCAAGAAGTGAGCACACCACCATTATCTAACTAATTGCTTTGTGAAGTGCTTTGAGAAAAACTGGAACTGAAAGGCACTCCATACTACCAATTTATGGTCTATTCTTAGTGCCAATGATGCCCGAGAGAGCAGCACATTGTACAGTCTGTTTTTCAGGTGATAATATTTTTGATGAAGTGATTCGGATTTTAAAATACTCTCTACTGAAAGGTGCCAAGTGATTATCTGCTTTTCATGATGTGAAGTTTATCACAAGTATTTGCTTTCATTTCAACTTTCTTCATCCAAATCAACTTTTTTTTTTGGTACTTGCTTCAAATATAAAAGAAGATGAACAGAGCACACAGATTAATTTCAGGAGTTGGATTAACTGAGAGGTTTTGTTCAAGTTAATTTCAAAGTTTTATCATTTTAAGAGTGTTCTCTGTTTTAATCATCTTCATGGTAAAGTAACTAAAATATTTAAGGAAAAACTGCTGTTGTGGGGTACACAGAACCGTTTGCAGACTTGTCAATGGGATACAAAATATACCTTTTGCTTCTCCTTATATTCAAAAAGATTTTGATTTTACTATGATTTTTACTGTAATCTTTTGCTGGTTAAAAAGAATGGCAGAATAGCATTGATAAAGTAAATTTAAGGGAGGACAAAACACCTCAGAAAGACTATAAATTAAAAGTCATCATGGCCTACGCTTTCTGCTCATTTTTATCATTTTTCTTTATGAACTTATTTGCTTTTAGCTAAAATTTCTTTGGCAGGAGCAATGTAACGCGCTTGTGCTTGCAAGATGAAATAGTCCTTTTTTGGCTTTTACTCTCGTCATGTTTTTTTATTATGAGGGAAATTTTGCTCGGAATACTGTTGTCTCATCATTTCACAGTTTTGAATTTTTTTTTTCAAATAGATGAAATTCGGCTTTTGAACCTCAGGTTTGTATCCAGGTAGCAAGTGAGCTCAACAGAAAATGCTCTCCAGCTGTGTTTGCTGAGATGTCCTGAACTCTTGCCCTGAGCTTATTCCATTTATATTCCATGTCTATTCAAACTGTGAATTTACTTTAGCATGACTAAACACATTACATTTGCTTAATGACTGTGTATTCTTTGAATCTCAAATTCACTGAGTCACTCTTTTGGGATACTTCTACTGTTATTAAAGCAGGCAAGAAGAGGAATCAAGGCAAAATGAGAAAAAAAAATAGCCAAAAAAAACCCCACCAAAAATCAAAAAACTTGAACTTTTATTCGCTTTGTTTGGAAAATGATTTCATAAAACCCATAGTATTAGGCTTTAAAAACAATATGTCTGGTATATTAAGATCAGTATGTAACTTTCTTTTAAAATGAGTAGCAGGATGGGGCGCCTGGGTGGCTCAGTGGGTTAAAGCCTCTGCCTTCAGCTCAGGTCATGATCTCAGGGTCCTGGGATCGAGCCCCACATTGGGCTCTCTGCTCAGCAGGGAGCCTGCTTCCCCCCCCCCCCCGCCTGCCTCTCTGCCTGCTTGTGATCTCTCTCCTCTCTGTCAAATAAATAAATAAAATCTTTAAAAAAAATAAAAAAAAATAAAATGAGTAGCAGGATATTACATTTCTGCCGCACCTTTCACCTCCCAAGGAGTGTGTTACAAACTATATACAGAGCACAGAAATCGCTTTACCCACCACTGAAGTGCAACCCAGCAGTTGTTTAACAGAACACAATACTGCAAAATCATTTAAGAAAGGAACTGAATGAGAGTACAGCCTCCAAAAGAAACCACGCGAGGGATTTAAGAAAAGCAGAGGACAATCTCTAAGCTTGGAATTTGGCCAGGACATTCAATCCTAAAACTCCACTCCATTCCAGTCTTTCCCTTAAATATTCTAGTGCCTTTGACTCAATCATTGGTGTCTTGACATTTTAGTGTTTCTATCCCATGACATCTCCTGAGATCTAGTCCTTTAATAATTACTGGTCCAGAACTGACCCAGAAAGAAAAATTCCAATCGATGACTTTTCATTCAATTTTCACTCTTCTAACGCACCTGGATTCTCACCTTTGTATGACCTTGCCAAATGCCACCAGTCCATGTTAAAAATACTGCAATGCCTATGCGATTTAAGAAATGACAAAGGTGCAGGTTGTAAGATTTTTCTCATTTTTGGTAAATATGAAAAGACACATGCTTAAGACATCACTGCAAAATTGGAAAGATTTTGAGAGATTCAGGGTGGTGAGTAACATGTTGGTAAAATAGATCTAATGAATGTCATTGAAAGATTGTTGCTCTCTTATTTCTGATTATAAGAAAGGTCTACTCTAATTTACATTATACTACAGATCTTTCCAAAGTCCTGAATGATAGTGATCATTCTATAGGTGAATTTATTTTGAAAATATGTACATTTATTTCATTTTCCCTTGTGAAGAAACAATAGAAATGTTCATAGTTTCTATGACCTACTCATATTTTATGTTTGGGTGATATAACCTATATTCTCAATTTGTAAGTGTTTTGGACAGTCTTTTTTCATTTTTGTAATTCTATAGAAGTTCTTCTATAAAGAACATAGGCTTTTAAGTCAAATTAAAGCTATATTTTTTCCTCTACCAAATTTGAATCATCACTCCCCTAAAAGGATTAATTTCTTTGTTCCAATTTTAAAGTAACAATTGCCAGCATCTTGAAAAGCATAAATTATGTGGACAAACTGCCATGAGTAAAAAACTTAATAAAATAGCCAGTCTTCATCTTTAAAGTAATGATGATTCTGTCAAGAATTTAATTTTCTGTATTTTCATATATAATTCTGTTTTTTAACTAATATTCTAACAAGAGAAGACAATCACATGTAGTTTATATATACGCCCAATGATAGTGAAGAAAACATACTTATATCCATTGAATTTTTGTTTGATTTATAATTTACTAGTTGTCTAAATTTCTTAAGGTAATATATTTGAACATTTAAAAGTTTTTATTGAAAACAGATCATAAATATAAAGGTGGTGACAACAGCAATTTCTCTTAAATAATTATAGACTGTAACTAATTCAGCTAATTATTACTGACTTTTATTATGTGTCTAATCAATTCCATGATTTGGATAGAAAGCACTTAGAACAGTGTTGGGAAATATTGAGCTCCATACAAATTTTGTCATTGTCATAGGACTATTTCCTTTAGTTAGCATAACTAACTGCATTTCAGAAAATTTTCAGTAATATCTTATGTGTGAGCTATTTTGTTTGGTTGATATAGGGCTAAATATTAAAAAAAAAAATGGTGTTACTCTTGGTTTGGGATATTCAATAGTATAACAGCAATTGTTAATACCTACAGGGTGGAAATGAGAATGTGATATATTCGAATATAGACATGAGCATTTTTCAAGTATTATGTCCCCATCTCCTCTAAGTTCCTTATATCTCATTTCACTTTACAACAACATTATGAGGAAAACATTATTTCCATATTTAGATTTTAAAAATGGAGCAGAAAAGCATTCAGTAACTTATTCTAGGCCTCACAGCTATAAAGTGATAGATCAGTATACCTGACTCTAAACCCTTTCCACTCAACAATGATACTGGTTTGGTGAATAACATGCTCACATAATGTCAAAGCTTTCAAAGGAGAACTTAAAACCTTGAAACTCGACTCTACATCTACAGTACTTCCATGAAAAGCAGGGTTCCAAAAAGCATAACTTGAAAACCCTGATAGATGACAACTCACAAAGAGTCTGGTATCCTTACAGGGAAGGCACAACAACATTTTCTGATAGCCCTCTGTATCTTAGTAGATAGCAAGTCCCCTGTAACTATGCTAATTTTGCTCACCCTAAGATACAAGATGAGGTCAGCAAGACACCCAGTGTCAAAGCCAACATCATGTGTTAGAGGCCAACTATAGACTTTAGAAAGGGAGCATGAATTAACTCATAAAATATCTGAACCTATTAAATAATCTTTTAATATGACAGTATTCAGATGAAATTAATTACATAACTGTTCATTAATGGAAAAAATAACCCACAGAAATAAAAAAAAACATGACTTTAAGATCACACAAACCTAGATTATCATCCTACTTCTCCTTTTACTAGCTCTGGATATAAGGCAAATTATTTCAACCCAACGATCTACAGTTTCTTTATAGGAAAAATAAAGCTCATAATAGTGTCTCATAGGACTGTGATACAATATGTATTAAATGAGATACTATACATAAAATTCAGAGTATTTGAACCATAGGAAGCACTTCAGAAATGATGATTATTTTGTTCATATACTGGCATTATTATTAATATATACCAGAAAGCATGGGAGATCTATAAGAGCAGACAGACAGGCCCCCTACATTGAGATGGATCTTATGTACTAAAAAGATAAGCAGTTAAACAAACATTGGCCATGCAATTCATAAGTACTATGCTGGAAGAGAATTAACATTTTCAAGAGTTCCAAAAGCTTTCACTTCATTTAAAAAAAAATCCAAATTGAGAACTAGTCCCACTGAAGGTAAATATTTTATGAGGCTCCCAATCCAATCTCACATCTTCAAATTGCCCTTACCACCATGGAAATACCTGAGCATTCACGGTACCTAGGGGAGCACTGCCGTTGGAGGGTGCTCAGTTTGCTGGCCTTTTCCCCCTCTGATGGGTTTGCTTTGATGAGTGATAGTGTGCTTTTTGGGATGCTAAAAGACCATACATCTTAGTTCCTAGCAAAAAGATGTGACTGAGTAAAAACAACAAAACAACAAACAAACAAATGAAAACCAGGAAAGCTTTTTACATAAGGTCTTCTAGGGAAGACCAAAATTTTGAAATTGACTGGAAACACCAATTTCCATTTCAGCTTGGAGAAGAAGTGATGGTATTCATTACTTTAGGATTTTCTATCTCAGATAGGTCTACTTGTGACCATGTACAAAAATCACTTATATAAGGCATGGGAATTAAAGTATTAGATTCTGTGTCATTGAGAGACTACTTGGTTAGGACTGTCCAGTGCAATAATTTGCCAACAGCTGGCCAAAGTGCCAAGGCCAAAGGGTGGCTATTCTGCAAGGAGTGGTTTCCATAATTGTAATTGGAGTGTATTAAGAGGGAAAAAGGAAAGGCAGAAGTGGCAATGACTATGAATGAGCTCCAGACAACAGATGCTCTTTTTGGAAAAGAATGAAGACATTGCAGGCTAGGATGTTTGGCTTTTCTTGTCTTTTGGCAGTCAGTAGGGATGAATATTTGGTGCCATCTTCTGAGAGTCCCTGAAATGGCATCTGTCCAACTTGTTTTATTTGTATTCTTTCCTTTTGTTTTGTTTTTGGTTATCTGAAATGTACTATGTGGGATCATCAGATATTCACAAAAAGACATTCTCAGAAAGCTTCAGAGATTTACTTAGTAAGTATACTTCTAGTGCCAGATAAGAGGAGCATCCTTCAACATAGTTCCCACTTTCTCCATGGTGAGCCATGTCAAAGCATATGGCAAAACACATTACTATCATGATTAATTCCTTTGAACCACAGTTTAGGTTCAAACGATTAAGATATTTTGCATTGATTATTGATGTCAGTTAAGGTGTGGTTCCTGCTATTCTATTGCTTTTTACATGTTTAAAGCCTCTGGGAGAAATTGAAAAAAAAAAAAAAAAAGATTTGCATCCATACTAATATACTCCTAAGGTGCTCTTCCCATTAACATTTCAGTTTGTGGAAGTTTTAAATGTTTTCAGCCCGAAATTATTCATGGTTACCTTGTTGGCCATTTTTCAACAAAAGGGCTGCTGCTGTTGACAGGCATGGCAGCCAGCCAGGAGAAACTGGGCAGAGAGGAGATGCAAATTTCCCCTCAAAATTAGGTGATGGAAATTATGTGACTAAGTATAGCAGCTATTTAAATCCAACAGTAATTCAAGGACCATCTCAAATCCCTCCTCCTCCTCCAAATTCTTCTTTAATTACTCCAGGCCACAATGACCTCCCTGTCCTCTGTGCTTCTACAGCTCACAATTACCTCAGGTAGTTAAGAAATTAAAATTAAGATGTATTTTAGAAGTTTAAGTTGACAGATGAAACTATTTGCAGGAGGCATGTTTTATGTGATTCTTACATATTTTTTAATTAGCTTTATTAATGCTAATCGGAAATTAATGCCTGGATCAACTCCAGAGCCACTGACCATCTTCTGGTAGTAACAGTAGTACAGGAACTGAATGTCCTAAGAACCTTTGTACCAACATCTAGAATTATCTTCCTCTTAAGTTAACAGACCATCTGAACTCAGAAGGTAGTACAAGGTCAAGTTGGTGTAGTGGGAAGAAACTAGATAATATTTATACTTCTTTCTATTACCATAGTCAACTTTCTTCTCCTATGAGACATCATAGGAGGAGAGGCCTTGGGAACAGAACGTGAATAGAAGATTTAAGGGCTCAGTTCTCATTAGAAAAGTAAGGAAAGCTTTTTCCATGCTAAAGCTCAGGAAAGACAGAAAATAATTCTGGGAGTAGATGGCATCAGAGATAAAGAATATATCTGGATGAAAGGTATAGGTAATGTCTACCTTCATTCATTCAACATTCAACTAACAAATGCTTTTTAGGCATCAGGCACTGGTTTTAGGGGGCACTTGGGGATACTACCTAAATTCATTAATCAGGATCTCTGCCCTCAAAGAATTTACACTCTAGTGGAGTACAAAAAATAAATAAACCCACATGCATATAGTTATTACTGTGGTGAAGGAAAAAAACCCACAAAGACATCTATAGAATATTGAGTAGTGAGTTGAGAATAGAAGGGTCATTTATACAGGATGATCACAGAAGGACTCTAAGTCAAAACTTAAAGAGTAACATCCAAAAAATAAAAATAAAAAATATATAAAAATAAAAAAAGAATAACAACCATCTTGGAATAACTGTAGGGAGAAGATTCCAAGCAGAGAGTTCAGCATATGCAAGAGTGTTAAGACGGAATGACCTTGATTTGTTCTAGGGGCAGGAAGTATGAGGAGTTTAGAGCACAGAGAAGGGGAAAATGAAATAGGCAGGGGCAAAACACATAGGATCCTATAAGCCTGGAGAAGTGGTTAGATTAATTACTACTGTGATGGGGAATCACTGAAATATTTTGAGCAGAGAAATATTACAACCAAATTTGTATTTGACAAGAAAATGCAGGCTGTGGGCGGAATATTGCCTGTAGGTAGAAAAGAGTAAAGACCGTAAAGTATTTATCTAAGGAAAAGATGAAGGTGTTTTGGACTATGATGGTGGCTGTGGGAATGGTAAGAAGTGGTCAAATTTGGACCATTTTGCTGAGGTGGAATGGGTAGGTTTTGATAATGTAGAGATTAAGGAAGAGAAAAAAAAATCACAGATGATTCCCAGGATCCTGGGCTCACCAGTAGGTTGGATGCATAAGGTATTCCAAATTATTCCTGTGTCATTTTCTACTGTTCACTCCTGTTTTTTGTTCATCTTATTTCCCCAACAAATGCCCTCGTGAACAAGTGCCCTAATGTCTTCTGTGCCCGTTGTGTCTGTTCCAACAGGGTTCAATAAACACTCCATTAGTTTATTTTCTCTGCTACTTGAATAAGAAAACATTATTCGAGAACAATCTTCCATAAGAAAAACATTCTAAAAGTTTTAGAAACTTTAGCTTTGCTCTCTCTATATTTATACTACCAAAATTACTTAGAACATTATTATTCCACTTAGAAGACTTGCATCAAATTTTAAATCTGAGTTGCTCACTTTCATTAAATGTTAAACTTTCATGACGATACCTCTTTTTGCTACCTGTAACTACTTCTGTGGTAGCTGTTGTGAAGTATAAGATGATATCTTAAAAGCTTTATGAATTTTTAGTACTTTCTGTAAGAAAAAAACTCTTTTAACACTTGTGTATTGTGTACTCCCATATCAGTACTTTAAATCCTAGTGGCTTTATCTTTACCATTTAGATAAAGATCCCCCTGATCTTTTTTTGTCTGTTTTGGACTTCCAGTTACTTATGCAAGGCCATTCATTCTGTGGATTGTCTAAAGCAGCAGGTAAACCTACTTTCAGTTTTCTCCTGAAACCCAGAATAATTTTTGGTCGTCTGCACATTTCAATATTGATGAGTATTAGCAAATGGCAACAAAGCAAATCATAGCTGTTTATACTAAATTACATGCATTAAGTTCCTTTTTGTTTCTCAGCATCATAATAAACACTTGTATGTTTTATTTCACTTATTCAATGTAAATATGTTATGAAGTAAGTAGCATTATCCCCATTTTACTATAAAGACTGAAACTTCTAAAGATTAAAGGCTGTGTCTAAGGTCCCAATTGTTAATTAGAACTAAAACAAATGCAAATGTACAATTCAAACTCTTAACTGTAAGGCATATTGCTTATTGACATAAGAAAGGCATTCTGATTGGTATTTTAGTTCTTTTATAATTTGGCCAATTGTAAATATTTGTTTTCCAAAATTTCGACATTCTGCATGCTTTAACCTGTATCTCTTCTTTGTTTTCTTATCAATATCAATTCTATTTATTTCATTAACCTCTTACTTTATCTTTCTTTCCTTTTCATCTTTTCTTTCTGAACCAGATTTGGTACTTTACTCCATAGGTACTTAAAGCTCAGCCCAGAGAAGGTGTTCTCTCAATATTTCATGACACTTTCCCTCATTGCTCTCTCTTGCATTCACAATACTGAGCTCTGATAATTTTCTGAGATTTCTTAACTTCCTTTCCAATGTCTATGAATGGAATATTGCAAGCTATGGGGAGTCCGAGGTCTGTACCAGAGGAGTTTAGGGGTTTCTTTTTGTTGATAGATGAATACTAAGGCATTCCTATTTCTGGAGGTTAATGTTTTTTTTATCCTGTTCTTTCAATATTTTTCTAGTATAATAGAGAAACTGGTTGGAAAATCAATAGAATTAGAACTGAAAAGATACCAAGACAGGACAAAAATTGGACAGAAACAAATTGAATATTTTTTTTCAGTCTAAGTTCAAGATTAGACTAGATGTCTCTTGCTTCTCTCAGAAAATAAAAGGTGAGGAATATCTCACATGAATCCATGTCATGTCGTGTCTTCACTTTGGTTGCCTGCCATGGAATCCTCCATTTCATTCTGAACAAACTCTCCTCCCAAGGTTGTCTTGTTATATGTTCATATCAGGGACCAAGTTGTCTCTAATAACTTTTCCCACTGCTTTCTTTCATGAGACTCATACTTTTTGCTACTCCTCTTGATATGAAACCATTTTGAAACCCCACTTATCAAAGCCCACTGAACTATATAATTTATTTAATCTGGATTCTTGATTAACAACATCAGTGTCTCTTACAATGTCTCCAAGACACCCAGATCCTGATTTTTCGGTCTTACCTCTACTTTCTGTATTCTTATACTTTAGGCTCATAGAGTCCTGTTCTGCTATCAGTTTTTTTTTTTTTTAAAGATTTTATTTTTTTATTTGATACACAGAGATCACAAGTAGGCAGAGAAGCAGGTGGAGAGAGAGGAGGAAGCAGGCTCCCCGCTGAGCATAGAGCCTGATGCGGGGCTCGATCCCAGGACTCGGAGATCATGACCCGAGCTGAAAGCAGCAGCCCAACCAACTGAGCCATCCAGGCGCCCCTCTGCTATCTCTTTTTATGCTAATCCTGTGGATGCTTTTTTTCCCACGGACCACTTTCTAACAATTTTATCTTTTTATTTATACATGTAGTTATTTATTTCAGTCTTTGAAGATAATTTTCTTCTAAAGCTAGATCTTCTAAATCTACTTTTTATTTAATGCCCATCTAATTCCTGAGCCACCTTGCTCCTTTGAGGATGTTTGCATTTTTCAAGTCTATATAGTGTCCCTTTAAGGGAAAAATGGAGGCATTTTGGACTAGGATCATGGCTGAGAGGTGGGCAGATTTGGGCCATCATGCCAATCACTGTTGAGAAGTTCTACCAGAATTTGATGTCTATTTCTTACGAGTAGCCCCAAAAGTTGCTTTAGGATCTAACATAAAACCTTAAATGAAATAATATATTTTCACAATAATATTTCTCTTATTTCATTAGAGAAATAATATACTTTCACTAGAGTCTTCAAATAATCAAAACATTTCCTGCATATTTTTTCATTCAATAAGTATTTATTAAGTACCTCTTAAGTGCCAGGTACTCTGCTAGATATCAGCAATTCTACTAAGCATAAAACAGACATCGCCCAGAGTTTAGAGTTAGCTTAGAAGAAAAATAATCAGTTTTATTACAAAGTGTGATGAATGCTTTGGGAAATTACATAGAGGCTTGTGAATCTACAGAGGAGCATTCCATTTAGTCAAGAGGCAATGACATTTTATCTGCGATCCAAAGAATGGTAAGAATGAACACTATCCTAGTGCTGACGAGAGAAAGCTGAAAAGGACAGTGCCCCTGACCCTGAAGAACTTATCATACAGGAGTGTATATGCTTTCTCAAAGATCTTACTAGAAATTGTTCGAATAAACAGAAAAAATTTAGACCAATGGCTCTTAACTTTGCACTCAAAATTCATTTAAAAAAAAACAACTATTCCTAGTAACCCCAAATCTCTTGAATTAAACTTCCTGGATGTGGATCCTGGGAATTTCCATTTTATAAGATCTCTAGAGACTCTTTTATATAATAATGCTTAGGAATCATTGCTAAGACTTAAACGTGAGTTTTCCTGAGAATCCTCTATTCACGTGTAACATCTATAAATTCTTGAGCACACCTGAGAACACTGAGGGTCTAGAACTAGGAAACCCAGACTCTTCATTTTTAAAAATCAGTCCAGTTGATTCTGGTTCAAGAGTAAGCAGGCCATACATGGATAAACTGTAAAGTTTTAAAACTGTATTATATGTTAAGATGACCATGGACTAGATAGTGATTTAAGTTTTAGAGGATGATTGGGTCTAATCAACTGGATGGTGTCTTACTTTCTGGCCATATCTATCTCAAGTCATCTCCCACTCAAGCCTAACTGACCAGTTACTACTCTGATGTACAAATGGCAAACCATATTTCTTTGTTCATAAAAATATAAGTGTATGCAGAACTTTCAATATGTAAGGAAACCACATGGGCTTTCCCAATTTTCTCATTTGTTTTTCTAACTCTTCTGAGATCTATGGAGTTAAATCACTATTACATAGCTCTTGCTTTCAGAAAGAACTGAGAAAAAAACTATTATACTACCTACTGATTCTTTTTAAAGTACATAGATAAAAATCTGACAGTTTTCTGCAGGCAAGTGTTCCATCTTCTGAGAAAAGCATAGCGTACTTTGTAGTTGCTTCCCATACCTCTTCCCAGACTATCTGTGCCCTGCAGCCAGAGTGTAATTTCTTCCTGTGTTTTCTCATCATTCTTGATGATGAAGTCATTTTTTAATGAGGCCCGCCATGCTCTACAGGATGTGACCTAACCTTCCTTCAACTGCATATCTCCTTTTTCTATGCTTTATTAAATATGCCACACACCTCTATGTCATAGGAGCCCTTCTTCCATGTAATCTCCTCTACCTGGAGATAGTTGTCTCCACTAACTTCCATGTCAACCCAACTACGTACTCATCTTTCACATGTCAGCTCAAGAGTCACCTACTTAGAGAATCTGGTCTTAATTCCCAGTCAAGGGCAATTTTTATTTAACACTATTTCTGTCTCATGGAGTGTTTTCCAGAGTTTATTTCCAGAGTTTATTTTATATCCTTTCATAAATTTATTTGCTTAATGTCTCCATAATTAGACTGATAAAAACTGTGTGTGTATATGTGTGTGTGTGTCTTATTCACTATATTGACTACACGTAATAGGTGCTTAATAAATATTTGTTGAAGAACTGAATGAAGAGTTTAAAATACTCTGAGTCAGCTTTGTGATTTTAGTTCATTCCACTGGTTCACTGCATATTTAATATTTGGTTTTTGTTTTGGCTTACAACAAAATTTATTCTCTTACGGTTCTTTTTTTAAAATTTTTAAATTCACATATAATGTATTATTTGCTTCAGGGGTACAGGTCTGTGAATAAATCATCAGTCTTACACAATTCACAGCACTCAGTATAGCACATACCCTCCCCAATGTCCATCACCCAGCCACCCCATCCCACCCATCCCCCTCCCCTCCAGCAAACCTCAGTTTGTTTCCTGAGATTAAGAGTCTCTTATGGTTTGTCTCCCTCCCTTGTCTCATCTTGATTCACTTTTCCCTCCCTTTCCCCCACAACCCCCCCGCCCTACCTCTCAAATTCCTCATATCGGAGAGATCATATGATAATTGTCTTTCTCTGATTGACTTATTTTGCTTAGCATAATACCCTCTAGTAATAAGCACCAGGAATACAGAGATGAATTAACTGTTCGTGAGCTATACCCACAATATGCACCCTCTGTTTTAGGCAACTGTCTTGCAATTAGATGTTGTTGTATCACCTGTTTGTATCAGTGGTAGCCCTTTTTCACTAATGCACCTCTCCTACTTATCTGCAATCAACTTGGGCATATTCCACTATATTCCTTCTGTTTTTCTCATACAACACCGAGCTCATTTCCAGGGAGTCTGACTAAGGCATCTAACCAAACCCAATTCTAGAAAACAAACAAAACCTTATATTAATTCTAGATTTAGTATGTGAAAAAGTACTTTTTTTTTTCTAAGTAGCTATAAAATGTAAGGACTGGCAAATATATAGGAGATTATGCAGTCCATCTCTTTTTTTTTCTATGAAAATAAGATTCTATCATATCAATTTTGTTTTTAAAATCTAGGGTATTTTTGATAATTTCTAGTGAAAAAGCAATTCAAATACTTTCATCAAAAACAACTCTCATAATAATTTATTTTTCCTTAAGTCTAACCTAAAATCTATATTCAAATATGATTACAATTCTTTTTAAGTACTTCATACCATTTGGAATAGTGTTTAGAATTCTTCTTCCCTTTAACCATTCTATATCATGCTTATATTTGGTGCAAATATTTTTTCTCTTTGAAAACATATTTAAAAAACTTCATATTAAAGTTAAAAAATTCAAAGCTAAAGCTGTACTATAATATAGACTTATTCTTCATAGACCTGACTCTATTTTAATATTTATAATATTGTCCCTTCATTTTGAATAGCAATAAATCACCAACTTGTAATAAATTTGCTTCTCTTCCTTTTGGTTTAACTATGTACAATTAACATCATTTTTGTCTCTTTGGGAGTTTCTTTATCTGATTAATATTGTTTCTACCTATATCACTTACTACCTGGCTAATGGTTTAGAATAGAAGAGTCACAGTCTAAATAGCCAAAATAATAAAACGGTATGTGTTATAGAGTCTTAGGCAATATAGTTCACATTTATATTATTCTAGTTTTATGCAGCCAGCAGATCTGTTTCTAATGGACCAAAATAAGTACCATGGCATCTATTTAAATAAATTCAAAGTACAGAGTTGTCAGAAACAATTCTACATGGAGATAGTTTGTTCAGAGGCTTAGGTTAGTGACAGTAATATTCCTAACCAGCCATGGTTATCCTTCATATCAATAATCTTTCATGTTCATACCTATTGAATATGTAATGCTAGTGTTTGCTTTTGCCAAAGTGAGATAGACCAGGATTAACTACACTTTACAAATGAAAAGAGGTAAGGAGAAGTTAAATGACTTTGCCAAGGTCACACAGTGAATACACAGAAGATCTGAGATGAAAACAAAGTGCAATGAGCCATGGTACCTCCCTTCCCAGGAAATCATTTATCAAGCAGTTATCCCAAATCAAGATTAATTGGGTCAGATGATCGCTCTTCCTTCACCAAAGCACATTCAACTTATACAGCTGAGATCTGTTACTTGTGTTTTATCATTCAAAATAGAGTATGTAATGGGGAAAAAAAAAGTTAAAGACAGAAGTTGTTACCCCCAATTACATCAAAAATGTTATATCCTTTCACTATCACATCTGTGTGAGTTAGGGCATTATTGGGAATTTCTCATACACTATGTCCAGATAAAAGCTAAAAAGAATAGATTCATGCCTCTTCAATGCTCTAATCTCATACTTGTTGTTTCTAGAATTAAAGCTGCCTTGAGTGTATTTCCATAAGCATTATGTTTTCCTTTGGAGTCAAATTGTTCCTATTTAAACAGCTGTCCTCAGTTCTACTGCTGTCATACTGGTTGTAATTATATTTCAACTGAAAACCATTGTTGCATTTTTATTTGTAACTTGGCAAAAGAGAGTGACTTAAACTACATGAGGTCAGTTTTCCAGAACAGAGATCAATTAAATTATTTACCAAATGCTCTGGTGTCAGAAATATTATCCCATGGTATACTTATAAATTTAAAGGGGAAAAACTCAATTAAAAAATCCATAAGCATTCAATGGGTAGCAGTGCTTTCTGCAACTTAATTTGAAATGGATTTTAAACTGAGTAAGAGTTATTTCTAATGATGTCATGGAGGAGGCAATGATTATTAAGTTCCCGTCTATGCTTAGGATTTAAATATATAACTTTTATTAGAAGGATAGGGTAGTATGATGGATAGAAGCCACCATAGACCCAGATTTCACCACACACTAGCTAAAAGCACTTTGGACATTACGAGAGACAAAGCGCTGGTCTCTTCAATTATCTACTCCCAGATATGAACAAAGGACTTATTGTGTTCCTATCAATTCTCTTACTTCCATCACCCACTTTCAAAGATACCAGCTGTGAGGTTTTGTTGACTCATTTAAAATCCCTTATGGAACAGGGGAAAAGTGTAATGACTCTATAATATTTCATAAGACTTCCAAAAGTGGTGTTAAAAATAACCTCAGGATGGCTAACTGAAACCAGGAAGCTGTTCTGCTTTTCAGGTACAAATATTCACATTCAAGGAAAGTATGATTTCAGATCAAGAGAAAAGAATATAGAAATAACAGTATGCACATTCCACACTTATCTTAATTAGTCACTTGTTTTGTGTCGGGCACTGTGCTAAATGTTAAGAATACAGAAATAACTCAGCATAGCCCTATCTTCAAAGATCCCACAATTTAATAATCAGGCATGTAAGCAAATAACTACAATAGAATGGTAGTCTCTCTAACTGAGGCATGTACATAAACTAGGAAACATCAAGTAGGGTAATTTGAAAAAATAGTAAAAGGTTCACTGGAAAGATAATGGTTTAATGGTTTTGCAGAGATTTTTTTTTTCTTTTTTAAACCACAGAATTGATAGATAGGGAGGGGTTGTGAGCAATGTGTGTGACACAACATTGGGAAGTAGAAAAGATCATGACACACTGTGGGTGGGAGACTTCAAAATGGTCAGAGTGTGTTGAGTTGGGAGCCAATGTCGGAAGAAGAGGTCAAAAATGGAAAGAGATAAGTTAGATAAAGACCTTGTCTGCTCTGCTAAAGAATATCAGGAAACAGCTGTGGAAGATTTTTAACCAGAAAATTGACATGACTAGACTGTACTTAGATAAAATAACTTTGTCAAAAAGGTAATAAATGGACAAAAGGAGAAGTATTTGAAGTTGGAAACTCGTGGTGGGGAGTCCAGTAAGGAAGCCATGGTGATGTTTCAGGTAGAAGGGGAAGAGGTCAGTGGGGATGGTTATAAAGGAAACTATTTGAAAGAAAATTGTTAATGTTTATTAGAAGGGTAGTGTAGTGTGGGTGGCTATGGATAATGAAGGAGGAGGAGGAGACCAGATTTATTCTTTTAGTAGGAGGATCTCTAGGTTTAAAGCAAAAGATAAGATTTTCAAGGTTTGGGAGGGTTTTTTGTTTTTTTGGGTTTTCTTTTTCCCATTTAACTCATTATTTCAAGTGATACAGCCTTTGGGGAGAAACAGGGCTAGAGAGGAAAAAAGTGCTAGAAGCAGGTTTCATTTGATTGGATAGGGCCAATTTAAGTTATATAAAGACCTAGAGAAAAACATCTGCCCCTTTGAAGGTGAGGGAGAGTCCAGAGCTGAGGCAGAAGGACTTTCCTGGAAGAAGTTGTTCCTTATAGCTATCATTATTTAGCTTCAATAAACAAGACCCAGACTGAGTTCTTTAATAGTTAAAATATTTTGTTAGAGTAATTTGAGAATGATACATGTTAATCCCAGTTCCACGAATTAGTGGGAGTAAGACCCTGTGAGAATCCTTTGGTCTCTGAGACTCAGTTTTATTGTTTGTTTGTTTGTTTTTTGAGAGAGAGAGTACACGCAGGCACAAGCTTGTACACAGGAGCAAGGGGGAGGGGCAGAGGGAGAGAGAGAATCTCAAGCAGGCTCCACATTCAGCACAGAGCCCAATGTGGGGCTCGATCTCATGACCCTAAGATCATGACCTGAGCAGAAATCAAGAGTCGGGTGCTTAACTGACTGAGTCACCCAGGCGCCCCTATTATCCTTAAGATGGGCAAATAATACCTCCTCGTAGAATTACTTTGGGGAGTAAATGAAACAACAAAGGTAAGGTGCTTTATGTTCTTCTCAGCATATAATAAGCACTTGGTAAAATATAAATAGCTATTTGGAAATATTTATTGAAAGTAGAACATGTATCATTTAAACTGAGTTGCTATACCTCAAATTTATATTCCTTTCTATCCTGTTCACTCCTTTATCCATTCAGCAAGTGGCTTTTGAGCCCCTGTTCTGTATCAAACTACATCTAGAGGTACAGATTGCTGACTATGGTCTAACAGTCTAATGGGGAGAGCAATGCAGTCAAAATAAAGACAGTACACTATGATCCCATAGTTTATAAATCCATGGGCATGAGATTTCATTAACGGGTATTCTGTTAATATCCCTCTTAAAATAATTTATCCCTGCTCAGCTGGGAGTCTCCTTCTGCTTCAATCCCTGGGTCAGTCAGTTATGCCTTTTCCTCAGGTCACAATCTCAGGGTCCTGGGATGGATCCCCCTATTAGGCTCTGCTCAGTGGGGAGTCTTCTTCTCCCTCTCACTCCCCCTGTGTACTCTCCCTCCCTCTCAAATAAATAAATACAATCTTTAAAATTATTTAATTTGGGATTGATGTTTAAAACTACTGTAGAATTTTGAAGCCAAATTAAGTTAACCAAAAGGTAACCAGATCGGATTACCACCAGCAGTTCCAGAATTATACTGCAAAAGTCACAGAGGATATGGCTACATAAATCAATGAAATGGTGATGATTGATATCATAATTACACTAAATGCAAACATTATAACTCAGCCATCCACCTAACACAGTTGGTACTTGTACAGATATACAGATCAAGAGTAGCCAGCATAAGAGACCTTTTCAATGATTCATCTGTCCTGTTAGTTGCTTTTAACCTTGTTAGGCAAAATGCTGTTTGGGTTTCTGTTTTGTTTTTAATTTTTGTTTTTTAGAAGTGAGGAACCTACAGCATTTTTTCCTACTAAAATCCATTCATGCCAGAGAAAGAGAAAATTGTTGGTTGGAGAAACCAGAGCAAAATTTGCAAGTGAAGTCAAAGAAAATACTAATCAATTCTTATATGTATTAAAAGGCTTTCATTTTCATAACCCATTTAGCAAGTAGGTGTTTCCTGTGATGCAAAGATAAGTTTTTTTCTTTCAACACCTCTATAGATTGCTTTTGTGTAATACCCTGCACATAGGATATTCACCCAGAGAGCTGATGCAAAACCTCATTTGGAGAAACAAAAGCAGTGTCAATTTATATGGCAAGAGAATGAATACTACATTCCAAGTTGATATTGGATCTGACACTTCAAATCTAAAATAAATTATTTGGAAGGCCTACTATCTTTTTTCCCCGCCCTTGGTATTAAGAGCATTTGTGACCTCATGTGCAAATGAAGTAAAATACTAAGAATGTTTTTCATCACTAAGAATTAGCAGTTTTTTGGGGCGCCTGGGTGGCTCAGTGGGTTGGAGCCTCTGCCTTCGGCTCAGGTCATGGTCTCAGGGTCCTGGGATCGAGCCCCGTGTTGGGCTCTCTCTCGGCAGGGAGCCTGCTTCTCCCTCTCTGCCTACTTGTGATCTCTGTCTCTCTCTCTCTGTCAAATGAATAAATGAAATCTTAAAAAAAAAAAAAGAATTAGCAGTTTTTTAATGTATGTTTCTGTGATCATCAGTTTGTTTCCCAAAGTGTAATTTCAATCTCCCTAAATCAATTTAACCAGCAGCATGTTGTGAATGTGACTCATTTTATCTGAGCCTGTGGTTAGCATTATGTTCCTGCAATGAGACCACCTGACAGACTTTTCAGCCTAGAAGTTGTCCATTTCAATTAACAGGACACTCAGGACATTTCCCTGGCAGGATAATAAAAGTGTTTGCCTCCTCTCTTAAAACCGAAGAAAATATTATGTACTGTGAATAGGACGTCAACCTCCCTTTTTCTTTTTTCAGAATCCAAAGTCTTAGCAGGAAGCGAATATAAATAATGAAAAACCATTCTGTATGCTGGAACTTAGAGAAGTGTGATTTCTTTTTCTCCACATTATAGTGTATGCATCAGGCATTTCTTTCCTAATTCTGTCACTCCTGTAGAAAAATAAATGGACACATCCATGAATTTATATTGCTGATTTTGCCTGCTGTTACCTGTCCATAGCAGCACATCTGGGTTTTCTGTACTTTGAAAAGGAAATGCTGTGAAGAAAATGTATCATTCTCATGTTTCAATATTGTTTGCTATATGAATCCTTTGAAAAATCTTGCAGTGTTTAATTCTCAGGCCGGTGCTAAAAGTGTGCTGCAAAGACAATTCTAAATAGCTTCATGAAGAATTGGTGCAGCTTTTCAATAATACTTTATTGAGATTAGAAACTCTGACATCGTCTCGTACTTAGTCAACATTGGCGTGTGCCGGACTTTTCAAATAAATGCAACTGTAACCATAGTTTTTCTAGCCCCATTTAATTTTTCTGTGTTCTAATCTTGATATGTCTTTTTTGTTAATAGTTTTCATAAGCCTACATCAGAAAGGAAAACAAACCAAAGCAAAGCCTCTTTCAACTATAAAAGCATCCCTGCAAATATATGCACTCTTTAGATAGACCATTTTGTATGGTTAAGCTTCACGAACTCATCTCTGCAGTAGGCTGCACATTTAGCCCGGAGACAACTGAGTTATAAAATTGGTTTTGGACTACTAAGGGAAAAAAATGAAGCTAAAGTGTGGTGATTCTATCATGAGGTATAAAATAAGAGCTTCTTCTTATGTAAGTTTCTCTAACACTGGTTGATTTTCCTTTGTATGGAGAAGGGTCATTATCTACCTATCTCCCACTTGGCCTCCACATGGCGGCCCTCAATTAATATTGTGCCTATACATGTAGTGATGAGAAGAGCCTAACATCTTGCCAATACCTCCTTTCTGTAAAAATTCCAATGATTATTTTAGAGATTTGCAAAATGAAAGGATGAGTACCTAGCCCTCTAAAAGATCATTTTAAAGATGAACACTGCTGCTCCAAGAGGTTGATTTTCTCCAAATCAGAAAGTCAGCCAGTGATGGACGCAGAGTGCCACGATCTGCCCCTAGAAAAGCATTTGACCTTTCAGTGTGCTGTGTAACTTGACTACAAGAATCAGAGACAGAAAATTTATAGCACCCACACCTAGGCTTCTTAAAAAAATAATTTAACATAACTCATGTTCTTATGTTATCTTCCAAAGAGTTGAATTTTGCCCAAGTAGCACAGTTATTCATTTTTATTCTGCAGCCAAAATAAGTGCATTTCTTACATTTTATGACCCTTTTACTTCTTCAAACATCTTCAAATCATTTTCTTTTGTCACTATTGCTGTCCAGTAAGGTAGCTATTTTTATTTTTGTTTCCTTTTGTGTTTTTTTTCCCCACCATTGAGGACAGGGAAAACAAGGGGGTACAATAAAATCTTACCAAGTCCACAAACCAATCCACATAGACATTAACAATGTAATTATGGGGACGCCCGGGTGGTTCAGTCATTAAGCTTCTATTTCTTCATTTCTACTCAGGTCATGATCTTGGGTCATGAAATCAAATTCTGAGTCGAGCCCATATCAAACCCCTTGTGGAGCCCCACCTTGAGCCCCTCGGCAAGATCCACACTCAGGGGGAAGTCTGCTGGAAATTCTCTCCCTCTCCCTCTGCACTCTGCTTCCTGTATATATAATTATGAATGTCAGTGAATTTGCAGAAGGAAAAGAGAGAGGAAACTTACCAAGTATGAGTGATTTGTGCTAAACTACTGGGAGAAGCTTTATGTGTTATTTCATTGAATTATTGGTGAAGGAGCATTATCTTGATTTTTTTAAATGATATATTGAGTCTCTTAAAGGGTAAATTCAACTGAGGTCTTAAAACCATCCAGAGGCAAACCTTGGATTCCAACTCAGAATTGTCAGTCCTAAACAAATACTTGATTTTGTAGATTAGTGGTTCTCCAAGTGTGGTCAGAAGACTCTGTGGGCCCAAAGACCATTTCAGGGAGACTATGAGATCAAAACTATTTTCTTAATAATTGTTTAAATCACATCTAACAGTTTCACAAGAGAGAGTTATCTTGATACAAGAGTATCAAGGGGTTACATGATATATTTTAATACAACAAATTGACTTAAGAAACAGGAGAGTCCAGCTATCTTGTATGAAATCGGATGTTTAAAAAGATCTGCAAATGTGTAAGACAGTGGTTTGTTTGGGAATATATTTTTTCTAAATGTTAATTATATTAACATGTTAGAGATTATTCATTTTTTTTAAAGATTTTATTTATTTGACAGAGAGAAAGAGATCACAAGTAGTCAGAGAGGCAGGCAGAGGGAGAGAGGGAAGCAGGCTCCCTGCTGAGCAGAGAGCCCGATGTGGGGCTCTATCCCAGGACCCTGAGAACATGACCTGAGTCGAAGGCAGAGGCTTTAACCCACTGAGCCACCCAGGTGCCCCTGTTCCTTGTTTTAATAAATTAGTAACATTTCACATTTCTTATTTTTAATTTCTAATAGTTTATATATCTGTATATAGAACTTGCATAGAAAAAAGTTCTCTTAGAATTCTCAATAATTTTTAGTAGCGTAAAGGCTTTCCAAGACCAAAACATTTTAGAACCACTATGGTATATGATGCTTCTTTATGTAGTAAAACTGGAAGCTACATTATACAACAAAACAGCCAGGACCTATCTTTCTAAAATAAGAAAATCTATATGTACATCAACCTTAGTACTAGAGATGACTTTTAGATAAACCTTGCTGCCATGTCATTTCTAAATGTAACTTATCCTAGAGAGAAAGCCATAATTAGTTCTTTTTTTGGAGGTCACAAGTTATGAATTATCATTCCAACCAGGAATTTAAATCTAACTTTTGACTTAGTTTCAGTAAGGACCTCAAAGGCCAAGAAGGAAATGACAGGTGATAGAACCTGGACAATCCAAAGTCAGAGGCTAGAATCTACATGGAACTTTTAGAAGCAATTATTAAAGTTGGTTTGACGACCTCTCTCCTACCTGGATGACATAAAAGGATATAAGTAAGAAAAGCTAGGTTCTTGGAAACTGAAGAATTTCTTTAAACATACTTCTCAGTATGCTAAGAATCTTTATAGGGGAGAGATGAAGAAAGCACCCCTCTCCCACAAAAACTGGAGAATGGCACATTAAGGAGGCTATTTGGGACAACATACATACGGAGTCTGCAACATACAGGTCTGTGGGGCTCCACAGCTGATGCCCGACCTGAGCAGGAAAAGCCAAAAAAGCAGGATTTTGTGACTGGCTCAGCACTCAAATGGAGGGGCTTGAAAAAGAGGTTTCATGGGAGCAGTCTGGACCCACAGAGGTTGATGGTGCCAAGTATTGTGAGCCCTTCTCTGGGACCAAATATTAATGAAACAGCCTTGAGCAGTTATTGTTAGTAACTTCTAAAATCTTTATGATTATATAGTTTATAATTCATAATAGTCTGTTACCACCTATATTATTTCATTCCTACAGAAGCATTACAATAGTGTGAAAAACTCCCATACACTCTGCCAAGATTCTGCAATAGTTTATATTAAGTTATGCCATTTGCCTTATCGTTCCCTTTCTCTATCAATCTCTCTCTCCATGCACATGCATACACAGAGTTTTTGTTTGCTTGTTTGCTTGTTTGTTTGTTTGTTTTACCATTTTCCTGTAGGCTGAAGACATCAGGCCTTTTTTACCCCTAAATACTTATGTATATTTCCTAAGAATAAGCACATTTTCTTATATGTCCACAATACCATTATCAATATCAGCAAATTTCTTGTTGATACCATATTACCTAATCTGTAACTACAATTGTTTCAAATGCTCCCAAGAAGACTGCCAAGAAGGGCATCCTGACCTCACATAGGGGAAGAACTGATGCTTTCTCAAAGATGGAGAGAGGAAGAATGAAGGACAAATAGATGAATATTCATATGTCTTTAACGCAGTCTTGGGTGACTAGCAAGGATTTTAGGAAACTGGGGCTGGGGATAGAAAGGACTCATTCACAAAGAACAATTCAAAGTCTTATTTGCTGAGAAAGAGATTTCAAAGAGGCACCTGACCAACAAACAGCAAGGCAAATGCAAGGAGGGATGGGAGAGCACATACCCCAGAGCCCAGGCTCCTGCTTGTGCCTCCTGCCTAACATCAGAATCAACAGCAGAACCCAGGGCTCTGCCATTTTGTCCAGTAGAGATCATTCATACTCAGTGGCTAAGATTAGATGCTGTATCATCATCCAAAGCCAGAATTTTGCTCTACCTGTACCATGTCTACCATTCTAGAGCTCCAGAAGCATTTACTTGTTTAATAATCAAGTAGTAACTGCATGTCTACATTGTAAAGTCCTGGACAAAGAATAAATTCCTGAACATTCTCTTCAATATTCATTCACTCATTTATTCATGTATTCACTCAACAAATATTTAAAAGCTATAAGAAGCATAATGTGCCATTCTTTCTAGGTGCTAAGAAAGCACTGTGTAACTAAAATGGGCAAAATCCCTGCTCTCCTGCAAGTTACTTTCTAGGGTACAGTGTGTGGTTCTTCTTGAACTTGAACTATTATTTCTGCAAGAGGATGCTGCAGTGATGTTTTGTTATGTTGCATGCTATAGCTTTCATGCTGTGGTGATTAAGGGAAGGATTTGGATCAGAGAATGAAACTAACAGAGACTTTCGTCCAGCTTTGTTCCCCTGTGGTGATGTATTGTCTTCTTGAAGGCCTGCTTGTTAGCTACATATTTTATTTAGTAATAGCTCCAAGATAGTAGGCTCTTAATCCTGCATTTATTCTGACCTTTTGACAGTCAATTGCAAGGCAGAGGACCCTTATTTAAAATACCCTTAAAAATATTTCCTTAGGCATATAGAATTCATATTCAAAAGCTAAATCCCGCATGTATGTATACTTATTAATTTTTGTGAACACCAAGGATGAGTGTTGATTTCTTATCCAAAGTTCTATGTACGGTTTTATCATTTAGGCAGTTCTGATTTGTCTGGAAGTATTTTTGACATGATACATGTATTAAACACTCAGATCTGAATTCAGAAGAACGTTCCTTTGGAGGCCCCCACCCCCTCAAAAAAATCTGAGCCATCATTACTTTTACTTAAATGGGAATCATGAGTCTCGTCAATATGATTCCATTTTCTCCAAGTTGACTTGAAAAACTCTCAACCTCAATGCCAAATACAATGATATTTGCTTGTTAAACTTTTTAAAAGCACTGGGAAACCTGGAAATGACGCTTAAATTATATCGAACCTTAGAGTTTCTAAAAGCTGTTTTCAAAATCATTAGAAACTAAGTTTAATAGCTTGCTTTTGGAACGCCGTTTCAAATTCACAAATCTAGAGAGAAAAATCAGAGGTATACTTTGTGTCAGACTTCTGGTTATAATTTTATAGAATAAAGGTATAAGTTGATTTCTTAGTCATAGATACATATACACATATATACACATTCACATACAACACAGTTGTGAGGCATGTATAAGCACATTATGTATGCATACATACATGTAAATGCTGTTTTATTCTTCAGTATCTACATATGTGTGTGTGTGTGTGTGTGTGTGAGAGAGAGAGAGAGAGAGAGAGAGAGAGAGAGAGTTTTTAAGTGGTAAAAAGTAATAAAAAGGGGCACCTGGGTGTCTTGGATGGTTGGGCATCTGCCTTAGGCTCAGGTCATAATCTCAGCATCCTGGGATCAAGCCCCATGTGGGGCTCCCAGCTCAGTGGAGAGTCTGTTTCTCCCTCTTTCCCTTCCTCTCCCTCTGCTTGTGCTCTATCTCACTCTTTGTCTCTCAAATAAATAAATAAAATCTTCAAAAAAAAGGTGATTAAAAAACAACACAGAGTTGTTTTTGTTTTTTTTTTTTAAATACTACATACGACCTGTGTAAGTGACTTTTTGAGGTCGGTTGGTAATACAGATGCACATGTACAGTGTTGAAAATTTTGCTCTTTAGCAAAATCAGTTCTACCTAAATGGTGAACAGTGGTTTATACTTCTTTTTCTTTGGGGGGGGACTCTGATTTTGCTAAAGAGAAGTCACTTCTATCTATATATGAGGGCACAGCTGCTTCAAAGTGAATCTTCCTCCTCAGTATAAATATGAAATACCCAAGTAGATATTTAAAAAGACCCTTGAAATTTAAATGCATTTGACATAATATTATAGCAAATAATTATATCTTACAGCTTGATTTGTTCATTTTATGCATCATTTATTTTAGTTTCTCATAATTCTTAAGGAAATATTACTTTTAATGAGTTCAGAATCATTTTCTCTTCCATCAGATTGACTACGGCAGTTTAGGCTTCTGTTTGAACACTTTCAAGAAAGTTATTAACCCACTGAGGATAGGAATTAGATCTGTTCCGTAAACATATTCTAAGTACACAGAGTTATGAGTGTCTCCTGATCAAGGGAACTAGTGTCCTGGCTATAGAAACGAGGAAGTGAATACTCAAAGAAGTAATTGCATTCTGTGGATGTTTAATGTATTTATCTATTGGTCACTGGAAAAAAACTGCCCATTCTCATCCACATAGGGGGTTTTTACTTGATAAGAAAATACCATTCTTCAATTTTAAAAAAAAAGGCCATATTAAATAAAATACTTGGAATCACTTGACTGTTTTTAGTTGCTAGAATTTATTTAAAACTCTTTGAAAATCCACACAGCGTTAGTGATGTGTTCCTTTCATATCTTTTAATAAACTCTTTAAAATTATTTATACAGCAATCTAACCTAAATATTTGGAAAATGCTTTCCTGCATGAAAACAACTTATGTCCTTACTATTGTGCTATTTCTTGAACATAAGTAGCTTCCCGCCCACCTGAGGGCATTGTGCTCTCCTGGAAGATTCTTACCTGGATCCTTACATGGCTGTTTTTACTCTGGTCTCATTTTACTCTGGTCTCCACTCAAATCTCTTTCCAGAGCTGACTTTCCTGACCACCCTACCTAAAATAGCATCTTCTGTTCGCTTCCTGCTTAATTCTTTTAAGCCTTACTTGCCTATATTTTTCCTGATAGCCATTGTTACAACCTGGAGTTTAAATGATTCACTTTCTCATCGATTACATGAGAATGGGGAATTTGTGCTATAATATTTATCTCTCTGAACAGTGCCTATTATATGAGAGGTGTTAAAAAAAAACTAAAAAGGGGTATAAGGTGTGTGTGTGTGTGTGTGTGTGTGTGTGTGTGTGTGTGTATCAAATCTCTGTAGAAAGAAAGTTGAAAACCAAAAGATGTGGGCAAATAACAACCACATACACTTGTAGCCAATTTATGATTAAATAATATCACACTCAAAATATCTGAAAAAATAGGTTCCTTTTTGCTCAGAAGTAGAAAACACACTATGCTATAGATATTTTTAACTTGGATCAATAGAAATGAGTTATTTTAAAACACTGAAATAAGCTTTATTAAGATAAATTCTATTGCAACAGTTAATTTAAAGGTATACTATCACACCAATTATTTTGAATTTGTTTTAAATAAATATAGACACATTTAACCATAAATTTTCATCAACCATTGGCCAAATGTGAATGGTCAGTTGCCTGTCTGTGAATACATATATCTCCTAATACAATCCCAGGCATTTGAGCTCGTCTGTTTCTTCTGCTGTAGGCATAGTATGAACTGATAAAGATTTCATTAGGATAAAGGAAAAAAAGCGTACTGAATATCACCAAATCTATGAGATGAGAATATTGTTTGCATGTTCAAGGAATATTGTAGAAATATATCGTTACTTTTATCATCTCAAATTATCTTCATAAAAACATGTGTTAGAAAACTTCAGAAAAATAATGCAGTTTGTT
Organism: Nasua narica; assembly: GCA_028533885.1. Classification (NCBI taxonomy): domain Eukaryota; kingdom Metazoa; phylum Chordata; class Mammalia; order Carnivora; family Procyonidae; genus Nasua; species Nasua narica. The sequence continues at coordinate 85,059,869 of CM052807.1, forward strand.
GACAAGCCACTTCAAATTTCCTTTCTGTAGAGTTATTTGTGTTCTACTTGTCAGAATTTATCAGATATTTCCCTACTTCAATAGAAAAAAATAATTTTTAAAACATTATCTTCTCATAGTCTTCTACTGAAATTTAAGTGTAAATGTGGTAATGTAATGCATGTTCCTGGCCAGCCTAATGCTTTAGAGGTTCTAAATGCAAAAATATGAAGATAAACTAGCATGGATAGAGCTAATTGCTATTCATTTTTTCCCCAGAGAGAAAATTAAAGCAAACTTGTTCATTGCAGAAATTATAAGCACCATGAGAGTAAAATCCATGTGTATACTTTGATTCCTTGTAACCACAGCATGTTAGAACTACATCTGTCACATGGTAACATTCAATATATCTTTGTTAGGTTAAAAAAAAAAAAAGGAGTCTGTATCAATGTGCCCCCCCCCCCCAAAAAGAAGTATAAACCACTGTTCACCATTTAGGTAGAACAGATAAATGATTAGTAATACAGTCTTATTTTTGGTCTAAAATGTGCGTGTTTTTCTGAACATGGTATTACAAAGCAATGAAATATGTCAGCATGATTATGTCATTGAATGAAGATTTTATGCTTTTCCTTAAGGAAAAACTACATTCTACTGCTGACCTCTCAAGAGCAACAGAGAAGTTAGAACAGGAATAAGAAATAGAAAATATATATAAAAAAAAAAAGAAATAGAAAATATATAAGTAGGGATTCCTTCCTTTCAGCATGGAATAGTAATGGTTACAGATTTTCTAAAGGCATTACTTCAAAGTAGTCTTTTATGTTGACAATAGCCACAAATACTGCTTCTTCCTATATTCAGTGATTGGAACATGACTCTTATTCAGAAAGCTGTAGAAGAAATATTTGGCTTGTGAAATCCTACATGTGAGTAGGATACTTTCTCATCCCTAGGTAATTTCTACTAATGCAGATATCAATTATGCTCTCAAACTTTCCAATATTTTGCCTATGTGTGTTATGGGTAGCATAGATTGTTTTTGTTTTATAGCCTTTGTTAATGCATTTGTAGATTGCATTGAAAGAGTCTGAGGAAATTACTCTATACATCAGCATCAACAGTGCAATTTTTTTCAATCTACATACTTTGCTAGTACACTACACTGTACAAGCCAGTAAAGAAAAAAGAATAGGTGACTAACATTGGATCTGGATGGTTGTAAGGGCTAGAGCAAATATATTTTTGAATGCTTCTCAAAAATGAGCAACAGAAAAGAAATAAAATAGAAGATGAAACAAAACACAAACTCTCCCCTCTTTCAACCATCCAGATTCAGAAACATTTGCAACTTCTGACTTGGTGATTAATTTAGCATCATTTTTGAAATCAGTAAAACTAAAATATTATCTATGCATGTAATGTTATTCCCTAGCTAACAAACCTTGAATGAAGTTTTCTTTATATAGGTGTGTTAAGTGCGAACACAGGAGGTTCCATAGTACTTCCAAGTTAGTTAACTGATTATAACTATAACAAATGTTCCTTTAAGAAGTTGTATGGTAACATTTTGCAAGTAAAGATAATTTTATAGCCAACTAGGTTATCAAGATAAGACTCTTCTCTCTTACTCGACCAGTATATAGCAGTTACCTTAACTGGTTGTTACACTATTTCTAACTACAGCACAGGATAAATCCTAATACACTTGAGTGCCATGGTGTTTAATTTTTACATCAGACTTGCTTCACTGTCTATGCTTCCTTTTCTTTTCCCCTCTTGGGTACGGATTGTCAGTGCCATGTAGAACAAACCATAGGCAATTTCAGGACTTTTAATCAGGCAATGTCTTTCTCTTCAATGTATCATGAATTTCAGTGTTAAGAACACTTTCATGAAAGAAATTAAGTTATTATTCTTTATATGCTTCATTACACACTTTCTAAAATTTGCCTTACATTTGAATATATTTTATTCAAATATTTTTTAATAGATTATGCCTGATGTATTGATTGGGTCTTCCATCTTAATTTATTTTCATGGCATTGGCCTCTTTTTAATAAAAGGGCATGAAAACTATGATATAAAAACAGACTCTTAGGATCACGAGTAATCTGTTATAACTTAACAGAAAATTCAGGAGAATTTTTTTATTTCGTTTTTGGCTTGCGTATTCCTAATTCACCAAGTCAATCAGCTACTCCCTGTTAAGATGGTAATCCTTGTTAGTCCCCTATCATGTAACTTCCATACTAAACATATCACACAATTATTCCTGCCTTTTTTTTTATAGACCCTAAAAGAAAAGTAAATGGGTACCTAAAAGGGACAGAGGCTAAAGTTTGAGGGATAACAGTTATAGACCTGGGAGAGAGAAAAAGTAATGATATAGAAGAATATATAGTATTCTGCAGTCAGGCATTTCTGACATGGGAAATGTCTAGAGTATATGCCCCTACATGGCAAAATGTCTCCTTACCCCTTCTTTCTAGTGAGGATCATAAAATTAGTTTAATTATGTCAGCTTCATATAAGTCTTTATGAAAATAGATCTAATAAATAAATGCCAGAGGAGATAATTAAAAACATTTTCATGCCTTATATAATAGCTAAACACTCTGTCAACATCAAGTAACTTTTTCACCTGCATAGAAAAACCAAGAGCAGAGCTGGCAATAAGTCTGTCTACACAATTCAACTATACCACCAAATTGGTCAAGTGCATTTTTAGTGAGAGGATTCTGTGTAGAGAAAGGAGACTGATTTGGGTTCTTCAAGAGTTTAGTTCAACATTTATTTAGAACCCCATATATGCCAGGAAATGTACTAAGTACAATGAACTGAAGATTGGAGAGCTTCCACTGACGTGGAGTTGACAATGAAACAAACTTTAACATGACAGAGTTTGAATTGGATAGAGTTATGAATTGGAATTTTGTAGACAGGGACCTTTCTTCTACTTCTTTTTATTCCACACAACTCCTAGAATAGTACTATAGAAACTCAATATTTGTTGAGATTTTCCTGATTACAGCGATGAAACTGTGGTTTTACTTGGGTCTACCTCCAGTGTATTGACAATAGGACTGGGATTGGCGTTCAACTAGAGAAATGTCTATGCTTCCCATCAAGCTCTACCAACCAAGTTTACTATTCTTTATACAATTAACATTCAAGGGGTTTCACTGTACTGATATTTTAGTTCAGAATTGTTAGTAAAATTAGAAATCCACATGTCGTAGATGATATCACATAGACTACATTAAAATCTGTTAAGGTGAATTATTATATGATTACTTCCTGATTCTCCCTATATCAAGAATATGAAAAGGACTATAATAAAATCAGTTTCTTTTCAAAAATGACACGACCTTACACTATAACTAAAGATAAATTATAATACTAGGGGCTTCTATGGCAAATACCACAGTGACAGCACTGAGAGATACAGTAAAATTCACTTGCTGTTATGTGTAATTCCAAATGAATTTGGAATTTCAAATTGAAGGTGGGTTTCTTCAGTTGAGTTTCCTATCAGAGAGCCCAGAACTGACCATTTTAATTCCTGTGTGGAGTCCTCCCAGGAAACTTATCTAAGGAATTAATTCTAAGAAATTAACCTTAATTGTATTATTTTTGTCAGAAAATTAGTTGCTATTCACATAAGACAAACGAAGGATCAAAGAGTAAAAGCTGAGAAAACAACTCACCCATGTTTTGCCTCACCGGTTCTGCTGTTATTCTATTCATTATAGCATTTCATGGGTGACATGAGAATCTTTTTCACACCCAAGTAAAATAGTATCAACTTTTAAATGAAATTTTATTGAACTGCCACTTAAATATCTAATGATAATTGCTTTTTTTAATGAAAAATGTAGTAGAACTTAATTATACATTCCCCCTGTAATCTGATGGCTAGTCTCCATTTTTTTCTCACATATATTTAGGGGTTTTTTTTAAACATCTTTTGAATTCTCTGAATAAATCATTAATTTATGATTTTTTTAAGATTGTATTTTTGGTCATTTTAAGAAATAATATTTTTATCAGAATTAGATGGTTGGTTCTTGCTTACAGAAACATCTTTTTTAAGATCCATCCACTTTGTTCTTTTCTATTTATCAATTTGGTTTTATCCATTGATGGGGGAATCTAGAGTCTAATATTGTGAAACAATCACTTCATATTCTAGTTCAGAATTGAAGTCCCACTCTATTCTTTGAATTTCTTACCATGCATAGTTCTACACATCTAAGAACATCTAAAATGTTTTACTCAGTTTATTGTTGTTGTCGGTTTAATTTCTAGAGCTTTTGAAATTCAAGTGCTGTTCATTTAAAGAGTTGAGAGTATTTGTGTTATCATTGACTTTTGGATTTTCAAGTCATCACATATCATCTTTTAGCCATCTCCATGGTATTTAGCTCTTAAACATTCAGTCAAATTTTCAGGCTCTAATTAAGAGAAGATGTATCTCTAGGCTTCCATGACCTCACAGTTTTATTTCCTGCTTAATATAATTTTATGTGAATTATATAGATGTTTAGAGTTAAAAATTATAAGACAAAGGTTTTCTGCCTCTTATAAACATATCCTGGAGGTAATCTTATAATATTAAATCCTCATATGTAGATGAAACTGTTAGGTTGATTTGGGATTCTTTTGTTTAATGTAGGAACAATGATATTCAGGCAAAAGTTCCAGAAGTAGTGTTTAATTTTAAAAAGGTTACATGTTGGACATTCTTTGAAAAAGCTCCTATTTTTAAGGCCTCTTGTTCCTCCAAGATTAGATATATTCAATTACTTTTTTTGGTAAAGATTTTTTTTAAAGATTTTATTTGTTTATTGGAGAGAGAGAGAGAGAGAGAGAGATAGCTAGAGAAAGCATGAGTGGGTGGGTGGCTAGAGAGGAAGTCTCTTGGATAAGCAGGAAGCCCCACCCAGCAAGCATGAATGGGGGGAGGGGCACAGGGAAAGGGAGAGGCAGACTGCTTGCTGAGCAAGGAGACAGAAGTGGGGCTTAATCCCAGGACCTTAGAATCATGACCTGAACCCAAGGCAGATGTTTAACTGAGCCACCTAGGAGCCCTTCAATTACTTTTTTGAAACTGAAGACACTGCAATAAACTGACTAATCTAATCAGTTCCTTATGCTAAGTATTGTGTTATCCCATCTTACAGATGAAGCAATTAAGATTACTTACTTGAATTGCTTCAGGAGATACACATTTAATAAGTGTTAGTGAAATAGCTAGAAAATGGGTTTTCTACCTTGTCAAATCTATTCCAACACTGCAGAGAGTCTGTTGCTAAGACAAAACAGGATTTAGGTCTAGACAGCGCTGAATCTAGCTAGACCCTGGCTCTAACTAACTCCAAAAAGTTTTAACTACTTCACCACATCCTTATAAATCTGAATGTGATAAATATGTGCAATCTGCTAAATGCAGTTTATTAAATAGCAGTTATAATTATATTTTTTAAATCATGCTGCTTCTCCAGAAATAGGCGTATAACCTCCCACAAAGACTCTGAAGAGGGCAGTTTTCATGTGGATGTCAAGGTTTAGGATCTCTATGAACCAATGTGTATTGTTTTTATTTGTACACTCTACATTTACCAACTAGAAGGAGATAAAGATGTCTTGAGAACAAGATTTAACATAAGAAACTGCTTATTTTCTGTTTTATCTGTATGATTGTTCCCTACATGGGTGTTAAATAGAGAAGACCAGGGACTATTCTTTAGTTGTGGTTTTGTCATGGCTGGCTTTGAACTTTCAGCTTGGTACCTTCCCATAGTGCTGAACTAAACTCAGAACACAGCACAGAGCTAAAGCTGAGGCATTCAGCATAGAACTATAATAATTTCACACCCTATTCCAACATACCATTTATTTGTTCCATGGCACTTTGCTGGGTTTGAATTTGCATCAAACCGAGGTTTAAATAAATCCAGTCTTCTCCTTTAGCCTTAAATGTGTATATAGAATTGCTGCCACACTCTCCCCACCCAACCTCTAAAACTGGGAAATGTGAGTCAACTTATTTTCATTTCTTGTCACTTCACCAACACCCTCTGTCGCATTAGGAAATACGCAGGTTTTATAGCTACCTTGGGGCCCTTTGTTAAGATACTTGGTGGGCTTCTGCTTTTTGTAAAACCAGCAATTATGTATCTGCTTTATCTAAATATTCACAGTCTCCAATTGTTGGAGCACTAGAGTTTGTATAGAAATCAAAACTGAAAATAGTCTGGTTCTTCCATGTTCTCTCTCTTGGAATTTCCTCCTCTTTTCCTCCCCATCCTTCCCACAGGGACAATAGTTCTGCCATTGCTGACAACCAGCTTTCTTATAGGGGTATTGCAATCAACAGTCTTAATTTCAAACAGAATTATAAGAAATATTCTGCTCTGGTCTGACAAAACTGAGAAAGTGGCCCCTGTTCACCTCATCTGTGGCTCAGACTCAAATGACAAGCTTATTTCAGGTCATAGCTTCCCATGCCCTTCAGGCTATTCAACTAGACCTTTCTATTTAAAGAATGGTATACCTTTCATCCCATGATAGATCTTTAGCCCTTCTTTCCCAAAATGCCTAGGGAAATAAGCTGATGAGAAGAAAACAAGGTAGGCACTTCATGGAAGTCCCAGGATCATCAACCATGCTTGATGTCTAAGAAGTCATTTTTGGTAGCTGCCAATTAGCATTCCAGTTCATTTTCTGACCTCAAAGTGTATCATGCCCATCTCTATCCACTGACAAGTGTTTATAGAGCACCTAACTCATTTTAGGGAGAATCTTTTTTTAGAGAAACACAAATGCAAAGCCCCTGGCCACCTCTAGTTGTCAATTCAAAATCAGCAAAGATGGAACTGAGGAAAATAATGAGATCACATAGAAGTAAAAGCTGAATTATGTCTTATAAATGCTCAGCAAGGTTGTAGAGAAGAAAATGCATTAGGAAGCAAGTGTTAATTATCAAAGGCTTCATGGAGGTATAAGCAATTGTGCCTGGTGGGTCTTGAATTAAACAGGTCTTCATGGAATTAACTATAGATCCTAAGAGTTACTTCAGCTTTCTTTTCTCTAAGATGAGCAGTCCCAATTCTATGACCTTGTGGTAAAAGAACATTTATACAAACTCCTGCCATTTATGGCTTCTTTTAAATGCTCTTCATTTCTGTTTACTTGAGGACTCTCAAGGTGGAAGAAGGGAATGTGTACAACCACTCTGATAACAATAAAAAGAACAGATAAAGATCTCTACATCTGCATGTGTGTATCAAGAGTACACATAAATGTCACTTCTAACATCAAAACCATAAATCACGCATTCTCTCTTCTATATTAAAGTCTCTTTCAATGGGATTTATTTTCCATTACTTGAATCGATGCATTGCTCTTTCATTCATCCTCTCCATTTCTCCCCATTTCTCTTCATTTAAAACTCATATAAGGCTATTCTCTTCTATGAAATTGTTCACAGTTGCCCATTTTAATAAACAGAACCATATACAGAAATATTTAGATCTGGAAGGCACCTTGGAGCATTACCTTTTTCCACTGTCTCATTTCACAGCTGATAAAATTAATTTAAGTGATTTGTCTAAAGTCACGCATTAGGTAGAGGCAGAAGCAGACTAGGATTATAAGACACTAAATTTACTTTTGTCAATATATAATTATTCATTCAGCAAACACTTATTCATGTGGCAAGCACTATTCTAGGGGTTGGAAGCCAATCTTCTGCTCCTGTACACTCCCGATGCTGTGAGATTCATTCTCCCTTAGGTGTGCTGTGAGTTTCTGCTCTACCTTTTAATAGTTTTATTTCTTCATGCTTTGATAGTGTCCTTATCTTTCCTCATTCCCAATTAACTTCCCCAAGCTTCTCATTTAATTAATTCCCATCCTCCTTCTCAAGATACGAACTGGCTCTCCTGACTTAGCACCATTCTGCCTCATTATCAGCCCCCCATTCTCAAATAATTATTCTGAATATAATGAAAATGTTAAACATGGTTGAACCCAATATGTCCTTATTGTAACCGACTGTTGACAAATGTTTTCATATGTTGTGACTTGTGTAATAAAGTGTCACAACAGAAAAATGAGTAGACCCTTCATCCCTGTCCCCCTTTTCCAATCTCTGTTGGTAAACATTCGCTTTTCTCATAATGAGGACAGGCTTGTCAAATTAAGTCTCCTAAATGGATGTCAATGGTTAGACACAAAAAAAGAGAAAATAGAAACATTCCTTTATCCTCAATGCGGGGCAAAATACTTTGTCCTTCTACTTTTCTTCCAAGAAAAGTCCATATTCTGTTATTGCCTTCCTACATTCCTACTACCAAAACCATAGATACTAATAGTGACTGCACTTATTTGTAGAACATTTGTTTGTTTTCTTTATTAATTGATGTATTACTTTTCTTTTATTGCCTAATACTCTCTATTTTCCAGATAAATGTAACTATCTTTTATAGTTACATGTAAAATGAAACAATCTTGTGCTTAATCAACAAAATAACATAGCCAGAGTTTAGCGAAATATTTTGTAAAGATGCTGAAAAATGGCACTTTATTTCTATTTTTTAAAGGTAGTTTTATAATGTCTTTTTTGATAATGATTGTTTTACTCTTTCATAAAAGTTCTCAAAAAAGTTGCAAGGATAGTATAAGAAGTTCTTTTATGTCCTTTACCTAGGTTAACCAACAGCTAAGATTTTGTTCTGTATCATTTTCTCTGTCTATATTATTATATATATTCTATATATTATGTCTATACTATAATATTATATATGTATAATGTATAATTATACATATAATATGTATAATTATATAATGTATAATATTATATACACAGTTCATATATTTTTCCTAACCATTTAGGATTAGTTGAAGACCTGGTATGCCTTAGCCCAAGTATTTTAGAGTATATTTTGCTATAATTCCTAAGAACAGGACTTTTTTTTACACAGAATAGTTACCAAAGACAGACAATATACCACTGATGTAAAACCATTGTCTATTTCATAGCCTGTTGTCAAATTTCATCTACTATAACAATAATGTTTTTTTAAAAAGATTTTAGTTATGTATTTGTCAGAGAGAGAGAGCACAAGCTGGCAGAGTGGCAGAAGAGGCAGAGGAAGGAGGAGGCTCCCCGCCGAGTAGGGAGCCAGATGTGGAACTCTATCCTAGGACCTCGGGAATATGACCTGAGCAGAAGGCAGCCGCTTAACCAATTGAGCCACCCCGGCTTCCCAACAATAATGTTCTGAATAGCTAATCGTTTTTGTCCTATTTTCCAAGATCTGATCTAGAATCAGGTGACTTATTTAAGTATCATGCAATGTTTTATTTTAGTGTTTAAAATCTTAAATTCAATCACTAATGACCTGGATTGTGTTTCCTTTTAAAGAAATCTCTGTTTACTGACTGTTTCAAGAATAAGAATTTAAGCCAGACGATGTCTAACAAAATCCCTTAGGATTAGTGATATCTGTGTTGAGGAAATGACCCATCAACTTTGTAACCATGTTCTAACCACAAGTTTTGGCATTTCAGTGGGAAGAAGTCCAAGGAAAAGAACTCTGAGTTTATGCATAATTTGCAGCTTTGAGATTTTGATGCCATCCCTGCCAACCTGGGGTAAAGGGATAATGTTTACAAATGGCTATGTTGCAAAGATTCACAGCACATACTTTAAATCCAACCCTAAATAAATATTTAGGTTAGTGACAGGTTAGTAAAAGCTCCATTAAAACCAATATTTTCATCAAAATGAAATATTTGAGATATTTTAGACAAAGTTTGGATATAAACATTAGCTATTTGTCATTCCTAAAACTGAGTTCTTTTGAAAAAAAATACAGTGGTTCATTTTTAAATATTCAACATAAAAATGAATACAAATAGTGCCCCCCTCCCACAAAACAAGGATTTGTAATATTTATGCTTAGAGCATATAGTGTTTTGCTTAATTCTGTAAATAGAATTATGATTAGGGCCACAAGGTACAAGTGGTTTAATTTCTAGCTGTCGTCAAGCAAAAGTAATCCCTAGGTCTCAGTTATTTTCTTTTTTCTCCATGTCAGGCCTGCTTCTAAAACTGGATTAAAAAACATGAAAGAGTCATCAGATTTATTGATTATGAATGCTCATACTATTTTGTGAAAAATAATAAATCTACCTAAAAAAAGTCACCTTTTTTTGAAGTACCATATAAACACATGAAAGTACGAAGTCTCAATATCAGGAAACTGTCTCAATCAGAGCTACTGATATCAATTACGTTACTGAAAAGCCAGATAATTTGCAGAAAGTGCAAAACCATCCTGTGCTATTTAGACTTTTTTCTTCTAAAACAGAGATGTTTATACATGCAAGAGACAGAAATTAGCTACCAGAAAAATACGATGCACATCCATATTCAGTGCATAGATTAAAAGTAAAATAGCTGTCCCCTCCAGAAGAGGCTTGCCCATCCATCCTTGTGATAGATGGGCATGCAAAACCAAAATGAAATCAAATCCCTGCAGATGGCTCATAAGTCACAAAAACTGTCTAATCCTTTCACTGCATCCCTTTGGGAAGCCAACCCCTTGGTGAGTCTTAATGTACAATAAATACAATGTCAAATATTCTCTTAGATTTTTAGGAGAAAACCTTCCTTTATTCCAGCAGGCGACCGAGCCCCCAAGAGTTCCATGTCACTCTGGTCCCTTAGTATGTGCACTCACTGAATTTGTTTGTAGTTTTTGTTTTAATAAGAAAAGTGTCAGTACCCGGAAACTATATTTAGAAATCTTATCTAAAATTGATTGTGGCTCAAGTCATATTTTAAGAGTCAGCTGGGCAAATCTAAATGCATTTTTACAATACTCTTTCTAATGGCTTTTACTAGAAAACAGTTGAGTTTCAAGCAGAAGTAAAATGAAAGCAGACCTTGGAGGCTTAAGCATTGAACAGATGCAGTAAATGCAGCTTTGGAAATATAGCTGTCACTTCATATCTTTTATGCTGAGTACCTATATGAGCCAATTGCCAGAGCTGCTAGCACTGTAATATTTGTGTAGTTCTGCTGAAACTGGACACCGTAAGAACTCTTAAAAACAGAGTAATATGCCTATTATGAACCTATTTCTAAATATTTCATTCTTTCTTGGTTTTCATTGTACCTAAAATTTTTTAAAGACTAAAAGCTAATGAGAACTTATATAAAAAGGTACTTGTCTCTAGCACTATGAAATTTTTTCATTTGTGAGTTGCTAACTTGTCAAATCAAATCAGAAAATCTTGACATCTTTATTACATTAAAGCAATTCCTAACATTGACTGGGGAAGGATTTCATTTTCTTACTCCCTAAACTAAAAGTTGTACTTTTTTCTTAATACAGTGATATGAGATTATTTTTCTCTTTACCTCTGATGGGGGTATATATATACATACTTGACCCTTGAACAAACATGGGTTTGAACCTCAAGGGGCTCACTTTAATCTGTGGATTTTTAAAATATATATATATATATATACATACACACACATACACACTACTATACTGTCGGTGTACTTTCTTAACATTTTCTTTCCTCTAGCTTACTTTATTCTAAGAATGCAGTATATAATATACAAAATTTCTGTTAATCGACTGTTTACATTATCAGGAAGGCTTCTGGTCAGCAGGAGGCTGTTAGTAGTCAAGTTTGGTGGGAGTCACAAGTCATACAAGGATTTCTGATTGCAAGGTGGCATCAGAGCTCTTCACCCCCCACATTGTTCAAGGGTGAACTGTAATCATATCAATACTAAATATAGCACCAGGCACTTAATGGAATAATAATTATATGATTCTTTTTTAATATGATTCTTTTTAATAATGTAATGTTCTCTAACAATGTCTACCTAGATTAGTATTATTTCATTTTTCAAGTTGAAAAAACTATACTAGAAGGAAGCATAATTAACTTGTCACAAAAATTAGTTTATAAACTACTCATAGAATCTTCATCTCTAGCGCTTCAAACCAACTTTAAAATCGCTAAGTATTTATCATATATATATACTAAATATACATGACATTATATTGTGTTGGATATATATATACACACACATATATATCAAGATTTCTAATTAGAAATATTACCTAATAAAATTAATCAGCTATAATTATAACAATCTGAAATGATACTGAACTATGTAATCAACTAATGAGTGTATATGTTGTTTTCCTTTTAGAGAAAAAGAATCTGAAAGAACAAAATACCCCAGAATTCCTAACAGAACAGTAAGTACTTTCATGACACAATAATATTACATTCTATACATCTATACATATAACATTCTATAAAATCAGAGGATCTTACAAATTTATTTTACAGAAACATTCACCTTTCTATTTTCTAAGATAAGAGATTAATATAGTAAGCAAATGGAGCCTTCTAAAACTCAATCCCAATTTACTGGAGTAAACTGAAAATCATTTATCCTATAATCCTCTTAAATAGGAGGCCAAGGTAATCCTTGTGATACATCTATGTGGCAGAAATGTTTGTGTTGATTCCATCATATATTTTGACTAGCATCGTATCATTTTAAATTCCAAAGAAGAAAAAAATTAAGTAAAATTTCATCAAAGTGCCTTGCATTCTATGTGTGTGCTAGAAAATTTATTCATTTTGAACAAAATTTGAAACAGAATCAAGATGCTTGTTTTGTTTATAGTCATTAAATTAGAATTATCAAGAAAAACAGCAACCATCTGTAGGCTTTAAATCTATCTCATTAGTACATTTCTTTCTAATCTTCTCACAGCTTAACTACAACATATATTTCTTTACACAGCTATTAACTGATAATAATAATTGTTTTCCTAAATATGTTTTTGTGAAACAAAGTTAAAATTTTTGATACCATTCCTTAGGTTAGAATTGGTAACATTATGATTTCCTAGGGGCAATTATAAATTTTAAATATATGAATATCAAAAATAATAAAGGTGGAAAAATCCATGTGGATGAGCCATGTTATATCACTGTAATGCCATGATTGTCTTGAAAGGAGTTTGCAAATTCATTTCCAGGTTGAATTTTTAAATGACAGAATCATGGATATTTGTTTTACATTCTTCATACAAAAACCAGGTAATATTTACCATATCCCCTTACAATTTCTTAGTCATCTTATAATTTCGCAGTAAAGAGCCAACAATGGCTGTTTTTCTGATCTATACTTAAGTGATTTTGTCTATTATTTACGTGTGACTTATGTAAGTTGTTTGATTTGAATTGTACTTTTCATAATTATATTGAAATAGGATTTAGTGTGGCATCCTTTAGAGAGAATCGATTACTTGAATGAGGTCTTCTGCTCATTTGGAATAATCCTAGAGAAAATAACTTATGTATTTCCAAGGAAGAAATCATCATTTTCTTGGTGCCTTTTGTGCTTTGTGGTAGTTCTTCCTTTTAGCCTTTGTCTTTTATTTAACAAGGATATGCTAAATGACTCATAAATAACTGTAAGGGAAAATGACTAATTGCAGCCCAAATTTAAAAGTTTATGCCTTAATGATTTTATAAAATATTTACAAAGAGAAATACTCTGAATTACAATGATATTGTCAAAACATTTTAAATGTCTTAATATAGGTCTTATCTTCCAAAGAGTTCGTGAATTAAGTGTGACAGTACATAAAGTATGATATAAAGTGAGACACTGGATAATATAGTGACTATTTATAAGATAAAATAGTAACTATTTTTCTTGTCTTTATACAATATGTGTCTGTGTTGCAAGCTCATGAATAATAAGTTTGTATGATTCATATTTAAATCAAGCCTTATTAATTGAACATTTTTAGAATAGGAAAACCCTACAAACCCATAATTTTGCCTCAAAGCCCATACCTTAAGAACAATTTGGTAATTAATTAGGATACTACTAATGATCTTTAGAGTTATATTGCACTTACATTTCACAAAAAGTTTTTGTGCTTAAGAAAGATAAGAAAAGTAAGGAAAGGACCATTGAAAATTTTAAAATAGTAATTTTCCTCTGGATGACTGAACACTCAGTGGTACTTTCAAGCACTCTAAGGGTCAGTTCTCTATAGACTGAATGAATACACTGGATAATAATAAACAACAAAGAGGATGCATTAAAAAAACATTCAGATGCTCAGGCATGCTTCTCAGAAACTATTCACATTATCTTAGATCTGCTAAACCTCTTCAAATACTACTGGGAGTTGATGTTCTCACTCAAAGCATGATTATTATTAACAATCTCTTTCCTGACATACCGAATAGAACAAGAAGTTTTCAGAAGTGTCCTAAGAGAAAACAGATTTTTACTAGGAAAGTATTCTGTGATTCACTAGTAAATAAATATTATTTGCAAATGCCCCTCACAACTTTCAATTAGTCAAACTATTCTCTCTTTGAAGTAACAAGTTCTTAAAATCAAAAAGTATATAGGGTGTGTGTGTGTGTTTAACAGTAGCAAAGAGTTAAAAATGTATCTATCTGGTGTACCATGTTCATTTTACAGACATTACCTCCTCTAATATCCTCATTTATAAAGGGCCAGATAGGTCAACTCATTTATCCAAGCTCTCTTATCTAGTGACAGAATCAAGAAAAATTCTGACTTAACTATCCACTATCTTTTTTTCTGCCATATTAACTATGAAAGTACTTCTGTAAAAATTGAGAGTCTCAGATTGGTTCAAAAAGCTTGTTCTCAAAACTTAATTATTTTTTAACCAAAACACTAATCCAATTTTGTATTGTCTCTACCTGCCTATAACTGTATTTTGATACAACTCATTAGAATGCTGTTTATGGTGGAAAGAATTATATACACAGAATCGAAGTTTGAGTCTTGGCTTTACCCAACTCCTCCTCTCATAGTGAGGATTCCTGGAGCATATGGGGAGATCACACAGCTAAAAAACTACCACATTATCATCATCATTACCATCATCACCATCATCATCAATAACAGTAATATATACATACAAACTGTCATCAGCAATAGTTAAGTAATTACCTCTTTAATGCTCTGTTTTCTTATCTGGCTAATGGGGAAAAAAATGCCAAGTATAGTTCCCAAGACTTTCTGAAGTCAAATTAGATACATGAGTGTAATGATGTTTAATTATAAATTTTGGTTATTATATGATTATGGAAAACCTTTTATTGCTGTAAAAAGAACTTCCTTTTCTATGAAAATTTGCCTTCCCTGTTTTGGGAATCTAATATATTATTTTACAACAGTGTGTTGATGATGAAACTAAAATTGTTGATTGCTATCTGTTCTAGATAATAATGGTCCTCCAGAAAAAAAGTTCCTTCTCCCTGAATTTCTAATTTATCCTTCATCCTGATTAGCTTTTTCATCCATAGGCCTAAGATGAGTTCTTATATAAAAGGAGAGTTAGGAAAGTAAAGGGTACATTTTTTGAGTTCTCTATGTCAGATGCTCTACTAATCATATAATGACATTTCATTTAATTATCAAAAGAACACTTCTGATGTTATCACAGTTTTGTAGATAAATGAAAATGAGAAATGAAAGCTTTACAAAGTTAGTCTAATTAGTAAGCAGCAGAATTACCATTTGAACTCAGGTCTGATTACCCCTTTCCAGATTATCACTCTTAACTAAACACATCACAACTGGTGAAGGCAAGGCATAGTGCATTTTCCTATATGAATGATGGCATGGTAAGAAGAGATAAAAATAATAGATCTTTTTAAAATGTCATTGGTCCATGTAAAATATTTGATGCACATATGATATCACTTTTATCACTTACCAATAAACATTAAATTGAATCATATGAATTTGTTCTTCAGATGTTAAAATTAAACCAGGGTAGGAGAATTTAATTATTTAAGAAAACTATCCTTAGATAGAAAAAGTAGAAGCAAAGTTGAAATGGATAATAGCTGTAAGTATAAAAGCTCATCTAAAGGAATAGAATTATACTTATTTTGTTTATAAAGGATATTACCACAAAATGGATGCTTACAATTTGTGCTTCCTAGATATTTCATGCTTACTACATTATCTGGACTTACTTCCTTTAAGTTCTGGTACTATTTTGGAAATTCTTTCATTTATTTATTCTTTACTCTTTATTTAATAGTTGCTATTGAGTGCCTACTGTATACATTTTCCCAAGTGTTGGAGATAAATAGAGGAGTGAACAAAGCACAGCCTCTCTCATCAAGTTAGCTTATAGTTAGTACAACTACAAATACTGGAATATTCACTTCATATAGATAAGAATAGTACTTTGGCTTATAATAATAGGCTACCTTTTTAAGATTTTCACCTGATTAATCATGATCAGAATCATTATGTTTTTATTTAACAAATAATTGACAGTCTTATCACTTTCTTTGAGACACTGTGTGAAATGGGTTTTCCACAATGATTATTTATGATAAAGCTAAAACAGATTAGATTTCATGACTTAGGTATTTCCGAGGATAGTAAAGAATAATAACTCACTTTGTGTTCAAATTCCAGCTTCACTACTTATTAACTATGAGAGGTAAAGCTATTTAGTAGACCTCTAGACATTTTAATTTCTTCAATGAGTGATTGAAATAGTGTTATTTTGTTGATAGTAGGTACTATATAAAGTTAGCTACTATATATTAAGGAGGGCACGTATTGCATGGAGCACTGGTTGTTATACACAAACAATGAATCATGGAACACTACATCAAAAACTAATGATGTACTGTAAGATGACTAACATAACAATAAAAAAAAGGTTAGCTACTACAATTATTGATAGAATTCTATCCATTATTTCTAGAAACAATATGATTTGGATGCTCCTATTGGATGCTCCTAAAAATATTTGTCTTTATTTTGTTCTGAACACTTTATCATCTCTCATGACTCTGAAATATAACTTGTATAGTTATGAAAGAGATAAAGTAGAAATATTTAAAACCATATAGTTGGCCTTAAAGCATATCATGTAAAGTCTCAAGTTAATAAAAGGTTAAAATGAATGATTTAGATATCTGAATACTTTATGCTAATTTTGATCCACTCTAATATTCTGATTTATTCACTTATTTATCTGTACCAGGTCATTATTTTAGGTTGCATTATTTATTTTTGTAATTTAGAACGTTGGCAGTGGATGAAAGAGCTACATTCAAGTTCTATTTCTGCCACATAGTGGCCATATGACCTCAGGAAGAAAATCTGACCTCTCTTCCTCCATGTCCTTATCTATAAAATAAAGATAATAAATCATATTTTATAAGTTTATATGAAAATTCCATGCATGTTGATTATGTGTTTATTACAGAAGTTAGCACAAGAGTATAAGCAAATAGTACTTTGTTCATTATCTTTGCTATTAAGGATATTTCCTTTGAAATATTAAGGGGGCATCCTTTTAAAATTATAAAACATATACAAGTCTGCAAAGAATAGAGAAAGCAAGTGTGATGGAAGAAAGAAGAGACATGGAGGATGGTTAGAAATCTTAAAGGCAAGATAAAATTTGGTTTTGATACAGTAGGATATAGCATGCTCTGGGAGGCATCCACCATGAGCCCTCTCCTTGAGGACCTCTTCCCTCTTAAAGCAAATACTAAAATTAGACATGGTCTATAGCATGATTCTGCCTCACAGAGGTTAAAAGAAAGACTTGAGATGTTTTGACAGTCTTCATGGCCCTATAGGTAAGCTGAATTGGTCCACATATGATGTGTAGGTTATCAGAAAGGCTTTCTACCCTAACATGAAATTACTTACTTCAGAATGACAAATGGGGTCATTTACCCCAGAGAAAATAACCAAACTGTAGGCTCAGCAGGCTTCCAGAAATAAAATATATTCAACATACATTATTACATAAACCATTTTAAAGTTAAGGATAGTTTTATGCTATTGCATGGCAAAATGATACACTCTCCTTTCAAAAAATTAAATAAAAATTTGTATATGATATCTGAAATAGAAATCACAAGATTTCTTTACCAAGGAAACCTTAGAAAATAAAATTGCTCATTTTGCTGTTTCCCTATGATAAAGGATATTTTATGAATTTTCTCTTCAGTTTACTTCAATTATTATGTTATATTTTATATCTATTATTTTGTCTTTAAGTCATTCTTTTCCAAATACCATAAAGATTCTCTTTACAATACTTACATGGAATATCAGTAGTAATATCAATCCCTCCTTTAATGTCAAATCTTGTTCTGCCTCTAAAGATAAGCATACCCCAATCTTAGTAATAACCATTTCTATGTCAGCAAAATGTAATTTGCAGTAAATATCTTATCATTTTTCTCTTTAAAATTTAATCCTTACATAAACTGCAGACAATTTCCTGTTCTAAAATACAAAAAATCTGGTTCAGCATATGTTCCATTGTACATTTGAGCAACTTATGTCCCAGTATTATGTTTAATATAAATTGCTTAACTCTGCTATTGTTTTTATTTTCCACTTCCAAAAAAATTCTGGCAAAGCCTGTGTTTATGAATTGGTACAAAATTTTTCAGAGTAAGGAAATGTCTCCAAACGAATGCTCAAAATGTCTTTGTTTTGCTACCTCTATGACCCCCGAAGCGATATTATCTGAATTTTCAATAATCTGAAATGTCTTGTAAGAAATAATTCTTAGCACCAGTTTTGCAAGTTGCTCAGGGTTTTTGCTTATCTATTTTATGTTTGCATCTAGCATAGACACAATTTGCTATAACCTCTCCTGGGAAGTTATTTATTTTTTATTAGGAATGTAATGTTTGAAAGATTTAGCCTTGGATTTTCCTTCACTTTTGGACTTTAAAATACGTTTTTCTAATTTTAGAGATTTTCTTAATGCCCTCAAATTATGTCTTAGAACATTACATATATGCTGGTATTTACTTATTTATTTACCTGAATTAGGTCTATTACTGTAATTCTAGAAAAATGGGTTTGCATAATTATATAATTATTAATGTACCCATTACTTTCAATTATGGTAAGATTTGTACAATTACCAATATGTTTTACAAAGGCAAAGCCAAGTTTCTTATTGAGACAATGAAAATAATAAAGAAAATACAGGCAGTCCTCAACCTAGTTATGGAACTAGATACATTTTAAGATGTTTTTCTTTCCAGTTCATAAGATAGATATTTGCCCAGAGTGGCTGCACAAACAAACCCATGAAAACCCACAGTCTGCACTGAATCATGGTATTTGCAGGCTTTGGGGTAGAACGGGATGAGTGAGAGGAAGACAGTGGGAAAATGTTTCTTCATTTTTGCTGATACTCAATTGACCCTGTCCAAAATGTGGACAATAAGTTCAGCTGGCTTTCCACACTGACTTGTTTTCTAACCTTTTCTGTTTTCTGATGTGATTCTGCTTCTCACTGGAGAGTCTCTAGCTCTAATGGCTCTAGCCATTTCTTTAAAGTAGCCTTGGCTGCAAATTTCCCAACCCTACTTTTCTCTTGATCAAAACGCCTCAGGGTGACTGGTATGAGAAAATGTCTAAGAAAAAAGGAATTGCATCAAAGCATTTACACCAGCCCTACATTCTCCCTGCCCTCCCCCTAGCCTCTCACACACAACTGTTAAACCAAATAAGCAAATGACAGATTTTCCATGTGTGAGATCCTGAAGTGAATTTAGGTCATATGGGTGGAGATATTTGGGGTTAGGAACCATAGGTTCTTGATGCAGCATTCCAGCACTACTCTTTACATTTCCTTCCAATCCTCTATATGGGAGCCCAGAATTCCTTTATTTGAATACCTACAAGTTTTCCCAGGGGTTTTTGTGAGGCTTGTGATAGAAGATCTGTCAATGAGATGTAGTAACCTAAAAATTACTTGTGCTTTCTTTTCCTCTTTTAATGTCTTTAAAGTACAGAATTAAATATTATTTATCTCCATTTTAATTTTTTAAATTTAAAAGAAATTTACCCCAATATAAAAACATCAATTCGTGAAGTAAATATTTAACTGTCCCTTCCACATGAAAGAAATACCCTTGTTTGTACCATTACCTTTGTCAGCTCAGTCTATAATGAACTATCACAGGCTGGGTGGCTTATAAACAATAGAAATTTACTTCTCACAGCTCTGGAGGCTGGAACTCTGAGATTGGGGTGTCAAATGTGGTTGTGTTCAGATAGGAGCCCTATTCCACACTGCAGATTTCTCATGTGGTAGAAAGAGAGTGAGAGAGGTTTCTGAGATCCCTTTTATAAGACCACTAATCCCGTCATGAGGGCTCCTCCACTTTCCTGACTTCATCACCTCCCAAAGACCCCATCTTCTGACACCATCACAGGGGTGTTGTAATTTAACTGTGTGCATTTGAGAAGAAAGAGGGAAAGCAAACATTCAGCCCATTGCAACTATCTATACCATTCATCCTACAACTGAGATCAAGGAAATCATATTCAAATTTGAACATTTAATATTTATTATAATTATGGTTATAAATATATGCTTTTTGTTATTTAAAGATTTTATTTATTTGAGAGAGAGGGCATGAGCAGGGGGAGGGGGGGAGGGAAAAGGAGAAGCAGACTCCCCCCTTGAGCAGAGAGCCCAACATGGAGCTCCATCCCAGGACTCCGAGATCATGACCTGAGCCAAAGGCAGAGGCGTAACCAACTGAACCACCCCAGTGCCCCTAAATATATGCTTTAAATAATCACCTCACTAGTGTTGATCAGACAAATGCTGTGCTCTTTTTGGGCTGGCATCAACAATTATGAAGGTGGCACAGTGAGGCCAGACCAGCCTATCGCACCTGAATTTGCCAAACTTGTCAAGCAGCCCCAACCAGCCCATAGCTTTGTCCTAGTGTTACTACATAGCAGGGACCATTAGGAACTGAACACTTATTTCCTCCTGAATCCCTTATATGTAATTTCTCTGAGAAGATATATATATATATTCATATTTCATAAATGAGGGATTCTGAGAAGCAAACTAACTCTCTCAAGGTAACACAGCTTATAATTTTTGAGCATGTAGACTTGGGTCTATGTAATGCAAAAGCTTCTCTTAGACACACGAATTTCTCAGACATATGCCAAAATGATGTTTGAAGAGTTTCCTCTTTGCAGGAGAGGGTGAACTCCCTCAGTATGAGAGGCAAGTCCTCTTTTTATCCCACACCTGGGCACAGAGTAGGGGCTCAGTGCTAGTGGAACCGAAGTGATGACTTTTTTTTTTTTTAATTTGAAACACATTTTAGGAAATTTTTTGGGGTTTTTTTTTTTGTTTTTCCTCCCCAAATTTGTTTATTTTAATTTTTCAGCGTTACAAGATTGATTGTTCATGCACCACACCCAATGCTCCATGCAGTACGTGCCCCTCTTGATACCCACCACCAGGCTCACCCACCCCCCTACCCCCTCCCCTCCAAAACCCTCAGTTTGTTGCTCAGAGTCCACAAGTGATGACTTTTTAACTCAAATCTATCTATCCAAAGTTCTCTCTTCTCTTACTCATCTTCACTTAAAGCTAGCTTTATCCACCTCCCAAACCCACCATTACAATAAGCGTTTATTTTCAAGAGCTATAGTTTTAGCCTTAGACAAATCTATAACTTATTTTTGACCATTTAAAAATTGGGATAAAATATACATAAGATTTACTGTTTTAGCCATTTCTAAGTGCACGATTTAGTGGTATTAAGTACATTCGCAAAAAAAGTACATTCATACTGTTGTACAATCATTACCAACATCTACCCTCAAAACTTCATCTTTCCAAACTGAAATTCCATATCTATTCAATAATAACTCTCCATTCCCTCTCTCAACAGTCCCTGGAAATCACTAGGCTACTTTCTGTCTCTATGAATTTGATTATGCGAGATACCTCATATAAGTAGAATCATGAAGTATTCTGTGTCTTATTTCACTTAGCATAATGTCTTCAATGTTGTAGCATATGTCAGAATTTCCATCCATTTAAGGCTCAATAATCCCTTGGTATTATGTACTACATTTGTTTATCCATTTATCTATAACTTATTGAATGATATAGTTCTCTTAAGTGAATTTTTTGCCAATTTCCTAACTAAAGATGCAAATATAAAAATGTACTAAGTTTGTAGCTTCTAGGACATCTCTTTTTTTTAATCATAAACTCTAAAATCAATCACAGAAAACTAGCTCAGGATAGGCAATCATTAAAAGACTTAGATGAGCTTAAAGGTAATTTAGGGTTTCTGAGTCATAAATATACCACATTTTAACTGCTTAGACTAGATTAGCCTGTCTTCATTTAATTATCGGATGTTTTTGTATATCAACTGATCTTTAGAAGATTTGCAAAGATAGAGGTATTTTTAAATTGCCTTTTCTCTAAAAATAAATAGAATAATAGGGAGGGGATTGTTGGTTCACAATGAAATACAAATTTATAGCCTTCAAGTTTTCTAATACTGACATTTAACTTCTCATCTGCATTATGAAGTATTATTCTTCCACAATTACTGGACGAATCTTAAATCTTTAAGTCTCTTCATATCTTCAACAAACATTCCTTATATACTAATAATTCTATAGCTAGCATTTATTGAATGTCAGATACACACACATACATATGTACATATATCTGTATATATCTTCTAATAGACAAGTTGTATCCCCATTCTCCAGATAAGGAATCTGAGGATCAGAAAGATGAAGTGATTTTCACAGTTAAAGTGTGAGCATTGGATTTTGAGATCAGGACTTCTAGAAGCAGGACTATTTTTCTCTGACACTGTCTCTATGGTAGAGTAATTCACATTACAGTGGGATGAATGGACATTCTAAAATTAAATATAATAGTATGAAGTTAAGAAATACTTGGAAGCCAGCAGGTAGATGTGGCTTAACACTGCCTGAAAAACTTTACAAAGGAAAGGGCATTCCTTAGGGACCTTCCATGACTTACTGCCATGCTGATTTTCCGCGTCTCTTAGGTGAGCCTCAATAGTATGATCCATAACATTGTGTTGTTATTTTCTGGCCTGTTGGGTGAGGCACCAAAACCCGCTTCCCAAGGTCTATGTTGCTTTAAGTTACTGTAGTGAGGAAATTTCACAGTGCTGTCATGCTTTTGGTTAATACAGTTTTGTGTTTTGCTTGGGAAAGACTATTCTGATAGTGTCCTATTGATTCAGATGTTTTCTGACAGTAGCTGCCTACCAGGTTTGCCTTCATTGACTTTTCAATGTTCTGTTACAAATAACTTGCATGTACAATTTGATATTGAAGGACATAGAAGGTTCCCTACTGCGCATGAAGTCGGAGCAGCCCTGAGCATGGGGTGGTGAGTGCTTATTATCATTCTGAAAATCACCCACTTGTCCGGGGCTGCTGCCATAAAAGAGCTGTGTTTCTCTGTTACTCTTTTTTCTTGTCCTCCTTGTTTTGTTCTTCCAGACATTCCAATGCACCTCTTATTCTTTAAAGGTTTGAACTTCACTCTTAGAAATCCTCTATGCTCACTGAAACTGGAAATATAAAAATCATAGGTGCTTCTCATTCTTTTGAACTCCCGGAATCCCAAATAGCTTGAATTGCAAGTATTTGTTTTATTTGTAAAATTTAGAAGATATCTTCTTTGAACTTTTCTAAAATGGTGGGTGGTTTAAAATGTCTGCTATAATAATAAAAATAACTATAATCTATTAAACTCCTGCCCTTTATCAAGTTCTGTTCATAGCAGACTACCCATGTTATCTCTAATTTTGCCAATCCCACAAGGTAGGTGTCATTACTAATTCTTTCCTCCTTTCTAATCACGCTTGACTATTAATCTAAAATGATAGCAATATTGTTCAGATTTGCAGAAGACTTCATAGTTTGTGTAGCCATTTCACATATGGTACCTCTTTAACCTCATAAAACTGGTATCTATACCTGCATTCCATCTCACTTTTTGGGAGACCACTTAGAGACTTTAGATTCAGAAATGGATTATGGATTTTCTTATGCTAAAATATGTTCCTTTGTTAAGCATCATTTGAAAAGATGGCTTCATTTTTCCCACTACTAGTTTATGTTCGTACTTTATCAGGGGAGCAGGCAGCTGGAGAACTTGCCTGTTGATGCCCTTGAAGAATTTTTGAGATTGTGCTTACCCAGGAAATACTTGCCTGAATCAAAAGCATAATCATGTTTCTGAAACCGATATTCAATGCCCCAGAAAAATTTGTGGGAAATATATACTTAGCTCTTTCCTATTCCTGCTAGGATCCTGGCTCATGGTATCTTTGTCCTTTAAAGACATTCTAATCTGTGCAGTCTATTTCCACATCTCCATATAAACCAAAGCATCCTAGTCATTCAATATACATGAATAAACAGAGAGGTGATGGGAGAACAAAGAGACAGACACAGAGAGAATACCTTACAGTAATACACAAAGATTAGATAACATGAAAATGGGTAGTAAGTATATTTCTGTCTAATCACTCGTAGTTCCAAAACCCAATAACATCAGAGTCTCTGAGGTCATTTGAGATGAGAACTAACAACTTGACAACGGAAACAACAAAAAGAAAGGTTGGAAGATTAATAGAAGAAAAACTAAAACAGATAATCCAACATGTATATTACCCTCCAGCTCCATGGAAACACAAAACCATCATTCAAACACCAGAGCTTTAACTCAAGAATTTGATCCTACTAGGACACCTGGGTGGCTCAGTCAGTTAAGCGGCAGCCTTCGGCTTGGGTCATGATCCCAGGGTCCTGGGATCGAGTCCTGCCTCAGGCTCCTTGCTGGGCGGGGAGCCTGCTTCTCCCTCTGCCTGCTCTGCCTGCCATTCCCCCCTGCTTGTGCTCATTCATTCACTCTCTCCGACAAATAAATAAATAAAATCTTAAAAAAAAAAAAAAAAAGAGGTTGACCCTACTTCGTCTAACCTGACTTCTTCCTTTTTATCTGCTTGGCCCTGCCCTCATAAGTCCTAAGAAAACCCCTGATTTTTTATTGCTTCTATAACTTCAAGGGCTTGCATGCTGCCATTTTATTGCTTTTCATACATTCCAATTAGAAATTCAGGATAGACTGTGATCAGACGAGGCTTTCTTGCTCTGCTTAATGACTGACACTTGAGGCCAATTCTTGTCATACCAGTGGGCAGACAATGTATTAAATAAGGCTGATATTTGATTTTTCTTCCTATCTTGCTACTACTTTAAGACAAAAAACAGTAACAATAATTAGCAGTCACTAAAGGCAAGAAGAGAAACAGAAAAATAAATCTTGAGGAAAAAAACAATCAAGGATGATTTTTGGATATGTATTATAGTACCTTGAAATTCATCAAAATCGCCTCCCAATTTCTAAATCAAATCTAACACACACATGCCCCCGTCTGTTAAATCTATTGGACCGTCAGTTATACCAGGAGAACAAAACATTTATTAGTCAGTGTATTTACATGCATAGAAGATGCTCTGTGACTTGGTTTGAATTTTCCTTCTTTTCATTATCTTATGGTTTAATTGATAATGAGCAGTAAATTGAAGAAAATGGAGGGAAAAGGAGAGGAAAAGTTAATGCTCTAGATAAGAGGTTGTAGGAATTATAAAAGGAAAAAGTAATTATTCACAAGATAGAAAAGTAGATATTTAACAAGAATGAGTTAGATTATGGATTGGAAGGAAAAGACCACACACAGACACACCCATGTGCATGCACATATCACCCACACGCAATATAACGGACCATACTCATGCACACACAAAGATTGCACACGTGCAAATTCCACCACACACATACCCCACATACAGACGTACTTGTACACATACTCCCAAACACACACAGACACTGCAAAGTTATGCTCCCCACTTAATTACTAAGCCACAGAACTTTATCAGAAGCAAGGTCATGCCATAGGACAGTAGTAGATCTCAGGGTAGCTTCCCTTATTCCCCAGCTCCCCAGAGGGGCCTCATGTAAAGACCTGTAAAGCTCATTTCTTTTGGCAACACTGCATTTTTATATACCAGTGTACAGAATCATTCCAGAAAATCTTAAATTTATAATCTCCGTGCTTCAGATTAACAGTGAGTGTCACGTCTTTTGCTTGGCAAACCAAACTCAGTGACACCTAGGCCATGTCATCATCTAGAGAGAGCAGGAGCCACGACCAACATTGCATTTCCTTGCATTAAATATTGGGGGCTATCCTTAGTCTAATGCTGACTGTATACAATGGAAACAATAACCCTTAACTAAGAAAACAATGTCTGGTACATAAAAGATATTCTAAAAAAGTAATGGAGAAGAGTAAGGCAAATTTTTACCTCTTTGTTATAACTGATGATTTCTAGCTCATCTTGGTTTGGTCAATTTCCCTTACAAATCCACTAGCTTAGAAAAGTAATTGCATTTTCCAATTTGGTCATTTTTTAGTGTCCTAATATTAATTAGGGCTACTGAGTCCACATTAAATTCTTTGAAATTTGAGTAAAACCTTATAACTTTCAAACGTAAGTAAGAAATACACATTGCATAAGTGTTATTTGTATATTTCCTTGATGCAGTCCATAGAATATGCTTTTAGATCTTATATCCATACAATGGAGGAAATTTTCTGCTATGACAAGCCAGTTGTAAGATTCATCCCCCCCATTAATAAGAATAAACATTTTTGTTAAAGAACAGATTTTAAAATAATCTTTGAGGTGTCAAGAGCATGTTATAGATGTTGGATTAAAGTAATTTGATGTTAGCAAAATCAGAACTCATGCCTATCCTTTCTTTCAGATGTCCCCATACAAATAAATAATCCTTGTGTGTACTGAATTCTTAAAAGTTGACTTTAAACACTGCTTCCTGTATTAAGAGGAAAAATAGTGTCATGGAACGGTGGAATTGGAACTTGGAGATAAGCACTTCAATGCCATTTAAATATTAAAAGTATTAGGAAATTATATCGATAGGTAGCCATTTTTGAGAGTCAGTGATAGATCATTTTTTAATCAATGTTAATAACCTTGAAGCTAGTTTACTCAGAATCCCATAGAGAAAAATTTCCTATAAAGCTAGCATCATATAAAAACCATAGCTTTCCAAAGAGTTTTATGTGAACTTCGAAGCAAATAAATAACAATATTCAAACACAAGCAAGGCCACACAGATGATTCTCTCTAGCAGCTCAGAAGGAGACCTTGTAGATTTGTTGAGGTTTCCAGGCAAAACATTAATTCCAACTGTACTTTCATGCTTAGTTATGTAAAAAGGCAGAGGGAGAAAGTCAAGATATGGGCACCGGGTCCTGGCTTAAAATATTCGCTTAAACTTCCCCAATTCCTTATCTTAGTGTATATCCACCCCAGGACCAAACTTCCCTGGGCTGCAAACAGAGCCTCAGAGAATATGCACACACCCTAAGCCAGAGCTGATGTAGAATATGTCATGTACCTCCACGTTTCAGGGTTGAGTATAATTATTCGGCATTATCACGTCTATGTACCAAGTGTATACCCATGCAGCAAGACTGAAAGAGGAAGGCAGGAGTACAGACCATGCCTAGAGCTCCTGCCATGCTTTGGATTTTGGTCTTATTAATTTGAGTTGTAGTTGCAAAAAGTCAGGCCAGAAATGACCTTTGATTATTTTATGAAACCCAAACACACTTGTCAAACTCAACCATGCAAAACGGCACAAATTAAGTCAACTTTCACTCTGGTTTCGTGCCAAATGGAATGAAGCCTCTGGTGGGTTGGACAGCTCTATTTCCTGCTTTCAATTTCAGAGAGTCCAATTAGTAAATCAAACTTTCAAAGGCTGTCTAAAATAATTAATTAGGTCATAATTACTCAGAAGCATATTTTATAGTGTACTCTAATCTAGTATCTGGTCTAAATGCTTGAAAAGGGTATCAATTTCATTATTAAAGAATTAATTATAATTGGGCCTAATCCTTTGGTGATGGAGGTTGGAAAAAAAATACTCTAGGGATAAACTGTTCACATATGTGAAGTAGATAAATTCTTTGAGAACTCATGAGCTAGTTGTGCTCTAGAATTATTTGCTTCTTCCTTTGTTAAAACCTTACAGGCTTTTCCCAACAAATAAATGCCTCATAGGAAAAAAGAGCCCTCTGTCTGAAAACATTTATCATGTTTGGACAACTCATCTTCCTCCTACTCTGTCCCAAATATTTTCAATAATCAGCATATTTGTACCATAAAAGATGAAGAGAACATATGTGTTGTCGGCAACTCTACCAAGGAGTTTTTCCACTTTATCTCATTGAATCTAATAATGTAATACAGTGATTATATAGTCCTGTGAGGGATATATCATTTTTACAGGTTGAGGAGCAAAGGTTCAGGGAGACTAAATGATTTTCACAGACCTAATAAGGCCAGAAACTGAGAATTGAGTTCGGGACTATTTCATTCCATGCCTCACCCTGTGTTTAGTATTTCAGTGTTTGTCATAATGGGAACCCTGGTAGCATATTTTTGTGAGGGTTCATGAAGATCAAGACATCATTTTAAAAATTTTTCTTCTTTCATTTCAATAATATGAAAATTATGAATATAAAACAGCTACTTGGGAGTGAGCGCTCTAAAATGAAAAACATTTTAAGAGACTAGAACTTCAGTTGTTTGTTAAGTCGTGATTTCTCAAACTACAACCCCCCAACTCTCCTTGAGGAATCCTCAAAGATTTTTTGGGGGGTGAGGGGAGGAAAGTGTGTACACATGACACCTGCTTATAAAACTGTGTCTTGCATAGTCATAGAATATTCCTTGTGGACTCTTGAATATTTTTCATTGATTCTTCAAATCCCAGGTTGTATTTATTTATTTTCACAAGCATAAATGATGTTCAAGACTCACATGTTACACCATCAAGAGATGTAAAGAAACATCTGTCATGAACTCTTGAGTTTGAGTTGTATCACTCTTCATTACGGGAAATTTTATTTGGCCAACCAACCATTAGGAACCAATGTAAGCATCTGAAACAAGAGCAGTTATTTGGTTGAATGATTCTTAGAGAAGATAACTCTTGCTGTTTTATGCCTTTAATATTATTATTACTTAATTTTCCCCAGACCGCTGAGTTCTTTTATATATTATTATTTGCTCCTGGTTTACATACATTTTAATGACTTCCCTGAAGCCTGCTGTGATAATATCTTTGTCCCTTTCATGTGCTAGTACAGTATGCTTTTATTTGACAAATAGCTTTTTTCAACTGACATTTTAATGCCACATTCACAAGAAATCAAGCAGAAATGCTAAATACAGTTTGCTTTGTCACTGAGGTAGGATTCTAAAAAGATTTCCATCAGAAAAGCTATATGAAAGAGATAATAAATTAAATATGGGAAAATACAGATAAATACCTCACATCTTAATATTTACACAATATAGCATAACTTATTACTGGTTGCGAATAGAAAAAAGTATTCTTTTAAAGACAACATTACGTCACCCTTGAGAGACTAATTTTCAACTTTATTAAGATTCAACAATAGAAATCCTCTCTGCAAATTATCCTAAAATTTCTCATTTGTAGTGACTGCTTTTTAGGTGTATATCCTGTTCCTAAATGTTACTATTTTTAATATAAAGGCTCTTATGTTACATGAAGAACTAATTTTCCCCAATATTCTTTTTTATGAGCTATGAAGGAGAATGCCAAGCAGGGAAATGTTACCCTATCTTTAAGCTTCTACTCATTTATTTTTAATGTTCCTTTTAGGGTCTAACAAATTAGAGAAAAGCTCAGCTTATCATAAATAGTAGTAAGACCTGAGATCAGTATAGCTTACCTGTACCTATCAATGCCAGAGAGAAGATATAAATATGGGCCATTTTGATACTCTTCCTGCCTGTTTAAGCAAGAGAGGATTGTAAAACCAAAGCCTTAAAGTCCAATAAATCAAAGACACTAATAATTATAGCTTTATGGGTAAATTGTTATAGTAGGTTAATATGCTTCTCAGAAGAAAGAGAAAAAGGGTGGTAGATGCTCATCTATAAATGGCAATGAGTAATGTGAAGCCAAGAACACAGGTAACACACCTGCTAAGGGTCTCACAAAATTTACACTACAGCAGTGAAAAAAAAAAATCTTACATCTGTACATAGACAAGGTAATCAAGAATATTGTTCAAGTACTGTTTCTTCTATTTTATTAGGCTTTATGAAATATATGATATACGTAACTAAACCCATCATGCTGACTTATGTTATTTAAAATGTATTCTTGAAAAATTAAGAAACTTTCATATTCTTTTAATGTTTAAACACAATCCTATTTTCCCACAATTGTGTGAGTGTTGAGACTGAGTTTTTTTCTTTTTTTAATATTTTATATATGGAGTTATAACATTAATTTTAGTAATAATTAAAAATTAACATGAAAATATAAAAAGGAATCTAAAGACTCCTGTTCTAAAGGATGATGGCCACTAAATACCACTCATAATGCAATTTGACTAACAGAAAAATATACGAGTATGTCTGGCAATGAATACATTGTAAGTACAAACTCCGGATAGAGTCAGATGTTAAAATTCCTTTCTGGAACTCAATCCTCTTGGCAAACATGAGTATCGTGTAACTCTATGTTTTAATTGGAGAAAAATGCTCGGGTAAAAGGATAATTTTTACTTTCATTTCTTTCCAAAAATGTATGTGCTCCTATTTTGAGATGCAAAATGGAAAAAAAAAAATTGAATAGAATCAAGTATCTCATTGTCCAACAGACTGAGTAAATAATAAGAAAATAAATACAAAGAGATGCTCAAATATAACCTTGAACATAATGCTTTGTAAGGTTGTAAGAATTTTCAAAATGCCTTCCATTTTCATCCCCTTCAATTTTTCAAAAGCTACTTAATATATCAGAGATAAATAATAATGCTTCCATTATAACAACAGCTTACCTTTTGAAAGCTGTTTATCACCAATACCTGCTATTTTTATATAATGGACCTACCAATATATAGAGTGAGTGACATACAAGCTGACCAAGACAGACTTGGGAAACTAAGTGCGCATCCGCGCAAGAATAGCAATTTGTCTAGTTTTAGGATTTCTATCTTCAAAATGTTTTATGGGCCTCAAGAAATTCTAATGACACCCCTGAGAGATAATTTGCTCTTATCAACAGCTTATGGCAAAGAAACTGATGGCTAAGTAATGTGCCCAAGGCTAAAGAAAGTCAGATGAGGATTTTCTGCCTCAAGTTTTCAGTCAAATTGATTATTGGCATTGCACTTTTTCTTTTAGGAATGTGGCATCATTTGTTTTTGCAAACCTATACGCACAGCTATACTTGTACTTGAGATTACACTTCTATTTTAAAAATCCTATTTCCGTCACTACCGGCTTTTGAAAGTTTTTCTTTTTTCTTTTTTTTTTGTCAAACTTGATTTTATTCCAGAAAGTTAAACTAGAAAGTATTAAAAACTGCTTGGTCATGTTTAAATTAGGCAAAACTTGACATAAATAACAACTGCAAGTGGTAGAAAATTCTTCAAGCTCTGGGTCCATAGAACAGATAACTCAGAACTAGGTTTCCTCCAAAGCACAGTCTGAATATGAGAAGAGATTTTTTACTTTAAAAAGTGAGGATCTGTAGAGAAAAGAGAACACGTGGCTTGAAATTCTGACCCTCCCTTTTGAAGAGAGCATCACTTTCCCTAATAATTTGTTTAAAGAGGTAAACTAATGAAATGGGATGATGAAATCTTGCCCACAGCTGAGAAAGGATCTCTTGGGATTATTAATTCACATCAAATCATATTAAATAATCTCCTGGAATAACTTTAATGATAATAATTTGAATGTAATAAAATTTGAAATTTTTAAAATAATAGGACACGTGAGCAAGAATGTTTACATAAGACTGACAAATTTTATCTGTAATACATGTATAATGTATTACATTTAAAAATGCACACACAACCTAAAAATATACTATTTTGTAATAGTTTCCTATAGTCCAAGAATGCACAAATGGTACCTAAAAATATTTTCAAGTTTTTGCTTCCTTTAGTTGAATGTTACAAACTTATTGTATTCAACAAATGCCAAAGTATACACAAGATCCTATAGAGACATTTTCCATGACATTGAGAAGTATATTATTACCATCAGTGATATATCTGTATAAATACGGGCCTTAAGAAATTTTACCAAGATCAGAATTATGACACAGAATGGATATTTCAGGAAAATGGAATGATAAATCCCTCATTGAATGAATAGATGTGGAAAGCCTGCTGTATGCCAGGCACTGGTCAAGGCACCGGGAACCCAGCAGTGAATAGTGTTCCAAGTTCACACCTTCAAGTAGTTTAAGTTCAGTTGGGCAGGGGAGGTAATACCAGATAAAATACAGGATGCCCTGTAAAATTTGAATTCTAGGTAAAGAACATGTATGTTTTGGTCATAAGTACATCCAACACAGAATTTGGGACACAGCTGAATAATTATACAGCGAACAAGTTTTCTGCATAAGTAATGACAAGTAGTAATATTTTAGTGTAAGTATGTCTGATGCAATATTTAGGACATACTTATACTACAGAGTTTTTGTTGTTCACCCAAAATTCAAACTTAACTGCGTGCCCTGTATTAAATATGATGACATATGGATGGGGTTTGACAGAAAACAAATGCACAATAAAGGAGTAAGCCATTGGTGATAAGTGCTATGTAGGAAAATAAAGTAGGGCAGGCAGAATCGGGAAGGCAAGATATAGCACATGATATAGCACAAGGATGACATCTCCAAGCAGGAGGCTTTGAGCAGAGGCCTAAAAGAAGTGAGAGTGTGATCCATGCCACCGACTGGGGGAACAATTTCCTGGCTAAGGAGACAGGTATATTCCTGAGACAAGAATATTGCAGGGTTTCCAGCGAACCAAGAGTCTAGTGTGCCGCCGTAGAGGGAGCAGAGGAAAGACAAAATTTTATTATGCTTTCCGAATTTGCTGTGAGCCAGAATTAGTTTTTTAGCATTACTCAAAATATAACCTTTAGTTGTATGCCTGTCCATCTCTCTGTGCATCTCTTAGTCTTTGTCTATCTCTGCTGCTTTGCCAGTGCACACGCACACGTGTGTGTGTGTGTGTGTGTGTGTGTGATCTTACTTATAGACTAAACACAAAGTAGTCTCTGCTATGAGAAAAAATAATGAACAACTTAATTAATCTGGGCTTTATTTACACTGTGTTGTCAATTTTGATCATTTGCTTATTTAACTAAAATGTTCTGCTTTCATTACAGTCATTAGCTTCCATCTATAAATAATAACATATTCACATTCCATAAGTATGTTTGAGTTCCACATATTTTGTCTTTCACAGCAGAGACTAAGACATGGGGAGTATTTTTATTTAATGAAACCTCTAATCAAACCCTGTGGATTGACTAGCAACTGGTTAACCTTCAAAATAACACCACAAATCAGGACCAGAGTGCCCACATTTGTTAATATCATTCTTTGTTTTGAAAATCAGCCCCCATTTGGCATTCTGCCACACTGTCTAGTGCCCTTGCCCCTGCTGCCCTTCTCTCTACACAGCTGGGGTCTATGTGGCCCCAACATGGAGATGGAACCGTGTTCCAATTTTAAACATAAAGGATTTAAATAGCTCTAGATCCAGGGGACGCTTGCACGGCATTCGTGTTCAAGTTTTGCTTCCATCCTTGTGTCTAAATCTCTGGCTCAGTAGCTTCCCCAAACCACAACCTCTAGAAACCTGGAACTCTACTTTTCTCTTGCCATTGACTCTCTTTAAAACTCGCTTCTTCTCTGATCTCCGGCCTCATGGTTGAGATCATTTTACCTACTGATAAAACCTTCTGACTAAAACTTTTGTGGATTAATAATCACTCTTCATCTCTGTGTTTTGCTCATTCATGAGCTGGGACAACCCAAATCAACTTCTCAGGTTCCCATTGCTGAGTTTTCATTTAGACTTGTGTCCATGCTTGACATAAGTCATCGTTTGCCTGATAGACTGAACTTTCTCAGAGCATGGGCATAAGGATTCATTCTTAGTGTACACAAAGCTCAATTTGTGAATGGGATTCCAGACCCAACATCCCATCTGCCCTCATTGGATTTGGCAAGGCCAGGATACTTCAGCATAAGCTAGGCTCTTCCCTTTTTCCCCACTGATGGGACTGGTTGGATATTTCTCCTTACTTCTTACTTTCCAAAGAGTGAGAATAAAACAAAAATCACTATGTGCTTTACTCTGAACTCTCAAGTCAAAAACATCATATAACTATCTTATATGTCAAAGATCTTTAATTAAAAGTTCTGTGCTCTTATTGTTGCATATTTCCAGAACCAGCCATTAGAAAGGCCCTATATTTGCCAAAACTAGAAACTTAACTAAAGCATTTCTAATCTCTTCACTTTTAGGTACTCTTGCAGAAGAGATCACATAAGTTTCTCCCTCTCAATTCCTCCAACCCCTGGCTTCCTAGACAAAAGTCATCAAGGCTTCTGATTTGAGAGTGAATTTCTCTCTTTGGTCTGAGGACCCACTCTCCATCTTTGTTATACCTCTTTTGAGTTTTCCCCCTTCTATACATTAGAACTTCTTTTTGTGCTGGTCCAACCAGGCTTCTCTGTCTGGCTCTGGCAGACATTAAGCTCTTTCTTCCTAGCAGGTATCTGTCTCTCCAGTCTGATGCACAGTTAAACCAAAGGACCCTCTGTCCATGTAAGTAAAGACTCATCCTTGACTAGGTCTCCAGATGAGACACAGAATTGTCCTTCTTGCTGTGGGGAAGTGCTTCTAATTCTGTAATATTTATGTCCTAGATCTAAAATTTCTACCCTTAGTTGTGTCAACCTAACCCCAAGTCTCAGTTTCCTCATTTGCAAAAGGAGGATATTGAGGATATTGACTATTTGATCTCCAAGGTCACCTACGCTCCTGCAGTCTGTAATGCAACATTCATCACATTTGGCAGATCCTCTCCTCTTTATAAAATTCAAGTCTATTGAATCAGACAGAGAACATGAAAATGATGGCAGGCATGATCTTGTTCTATCAGGATTTCTACCATCATTGTCATATACTCATTTTTTAGAAAACCTTAAGAGGAAAAAAATCATGCAAATTCAAGAAAAATATATATTAAATAGTTATAAATCATAAATTATATTAGCTTTAAGAATAGAGATAATATTACCAAATTTTTCTAAAAAGAAATCTACTGACTTATATGTTGTTATTTCTACGTGTCTGTTAATTCTTTAATGCTTTATTTGGAAGTGAGTACATACATAGTTTTAAATTTTTCAAAATTAAGCAGAGCAGAAGAAATGTAATTGTGGTTCCTGTTCATCTGTTTGTGCAACTATTCATAAGAATGTTAAGTTTGAGGAATATTACCTCACACTCCAGGATTGGCTCTAAATTAATAATGTTTATGAGTGCTATGTATAAGTGATGAATGATTAAATTCTACTCCTAAAACCAATATTACACTGTATGTTAACTAGAATTTAAATTAAAACTTTTAATTAATTAACTGATTAATTATTTAATTATGTATAAAAACAAATATGAAAATGAAGACTCATCTAGTCACATTATCTGGGAGATCTCAAATAATTAGAATTACTAGTTTCAAAATGAATTAGGATGATTTCTTAATTTTCTGTATAAATGTACATAGTTTACCAGTGGGTTTGTCTTTATACCCTCATTTGCTAGATCCCTCATGTTAATTCTTGAGTAAATCCTGACTAAGTGCAGATGCTTTAGGCAAGCCTCAGCCCAGCAGTGCAATGGGTTTGGAATGTCTTGCTATTACTTGCACAGCAAGTTTTAGTCGTGCCTTCATTCCTCAATTTCTGCCACAGTATTGACCAACCATGGAGCTTTTGCTTCAGGCTCCTGCTGGACCTGAACTTCCTTAGATAAAACGCTGACCCCATTTGGTTATTATGGGTCCTAATTCCAGGGACCAACAGACTATTCATTCCCACAGTACGGCCATGTTCCCTCCAAGAATGACCTCC
Organism: Nasua narica; assembly: GCA_028533885.1. Taxonomy (NCBI): domain Eukaryota; kingdom Metazoa; phylum Chordata; class Mammalia; order Carnivora; family Procyonidae; genus Nasua; species Nasua narica. The sequence goes on from CM052807.1 coordinate 85,095,898, forward strand.
TCTGCCCAGAGACATAGGACTCCCATCCAATTAATTTTGACCTTGAACTACTGCTTATCCTTCCACAAGTATGGCCAACTCAGACCACTGGGTTCAACAGCCATAGTAACCACGCAGAGATTTGTCATTTTACACAGCATAACCCCATGGTTAACTAGGTCTGCTTTCCAATTTCCAGATTTTTGTCCATATCTCTCTCCATCACCTCTTGTTGCTGAAATGACACTCTGACATATTCTAACATTTCCAAATAGGAAGGGAAATTACATAGTTGTTTGGGTCATTCATGATAGACTTGGCATTCAATGGGGAAATAATTGAGATTGTTTATGAAAATTCCTCTTGTAAAATTAAATGATATTAAGCAAGGTACTGAGGTGATCAACCATGCAGTGCTTGCAAAGATAAATATGAATTATTTAAATACATACATAAACTTTGACAAAAGCAGTATGTACTTCTTGTTTTTCCTATGTTGTTTGCTGAAGGGGACTATAAAGAGTTGAAAGAAAATTGAAAATAATATAACCTAAAAATAAGCATTGGGACATTCAATATTATCATATTAATCTTTCTGGCCCTTTTAGAAATAATGAGCTCATTTTAAAAATTGTGTGCTATTTTTCCCTGGTTTGGTAATTTTTTTGCATTTAAATTTCAAAACATTAAAAAGTACTATTCACGTGTTTTTCTGGGTCATTTTCTGAAATATTTTTGCACAAGTTTATATGTTAGTAGAAACAGAGGAACATCTTTAAGAATTAAAATTTGAGCATGTCTTCTTGGCTTTTAGAACTGTTGCTTCCCACAAAAGATTTTTCCTAAAATTTCTGTAAGCTCTCAACAGAACCATCAAATTATGGTGGTCTACTTTCTGGTACTTACTAGTCACTGTCCATCTTGAACTTAACATCCTATCATTTGAAGGGCAGAGCAGTGATGAGAAAGAGCATGTTGACTTCAGAGCCAGGAGAGCAAGGAGCTACTTCTTGTTTCTTCACTCACCTACCACTCTGTTCTCAGATCTTGCCCTCCCCAGCCCTAAAATTATCTCATTTCTAAATGGTAACACTCTACCTTCTTTATTCAAGGGTCAATGTGAGGTCTAAAGTAGACAATATATGTAAATTAATTGTTCAGTGCCTGACCTATAGTAGGGCATAAGAAAATTATTTAAAATAACACATAAATTATGTATCTTTGGAAGAACTGAGGCAGACGTTGATAATGCAATGCTTGAATCTAATTCTACTCGTGTTTTTATTAAAAATCTTTTATATTTTCCCCTATTTTTTCAAATACTAATGAGCTGCCTTTTAAAGCTAGAACCCATGGTTGCCTTTTTTTTTTTTTAAGATTTTATTTGACAGAGAGAGAGAGATCACAAGTAGGCAGAGAGGTAGGCAGAGAGAGAGGGAAGCAGGCTCCCTCCCAAGCAGAGAACCCGATGCGGGGCTTGATCCCAGGACCCTGAGATCATGACCTGAGCCGAAGGTAGAGGCTTTAACCCACTAAGCCACCCAATGCCCCCCATGGCTGCTTTTTAAAGTGAATAAATACTCTGTAAGATTCTACCTTAAGCCAGAATCATTTTTTGCATAAATATATATTAAAAATATATATATTTCTCCATATCCATCCTGGTTCAGATTTTCAAAAAAGTCTTGTACACAGTGGCTTGCCCCTGGATGCTCATGAATACTTAAGCTACATGGTACGACTTTATGGAGAGTCGATTGTACTCAAAGACAAATAAACTCAGCAGTATAAGAGAGTAGAATAAAAAAGGCACATTAGTTCAAGTAAGAAGGCGGCAGAGGATCCACCTAATAAATTCCTTTCTGACAGGGAACTAATTTAGGCTATAACCCAGAATCTCCAGCCCATTTAGCCCTTCTTATGTTAAGATTCCCTGCAAAAGTTCAAAAATAAAGAACAAATTTAAAAACATTCAACATGCAATGACAGTAAAACAAGACACAGAAACCATTGCCACAAGCTGTGAAGAACATTAGAACAATATTACAATTGACTTCAGTCTCTTCCTATAACAGAGATTAATAGAGTAGTAATTTTTACTTTGAAGTATAATCCATATTAAAGACATAGAGTGACTTAAATGGCACCTGTGATGTATGGAACTTTAGATATACCAAAGGTCCCTGAACACAGACACTAAAAAGCTTAGAATCTTATAGGACAGTTGCCATGTATTTGTGGCATTATTTTGGCGAGATGTAGAATAGGAAGTTTAATGTAGCTTATTCTAAATTCCCATTAATATACATTAACATCTCATTTAAATTATGATCTCTATGTTGCTGTTTGAGTTAGCTACCTAGATGTTTTATATAGATATATCAAATGAAATTAAGGTAACAGAATAGGATGATAGAAATGTCATTTTCAGATATTTGAGTTGCTCTGTTTTCTTTCTAAATTACAGAAATGTTCTCTATCAGCCACAAGACTGTAGAATATATATGTTATGTTATAAACATAAAAATAATATTATTTTGAAGTGGCACAATAATTTCAAATAACTATTTGCAGTTGACATACACAGCAAAGAAATATACTGAAGTGATAAAAGAGACTTTGGGTCTTAAGATTGTAGTGGGTGCTATAAACCTCGAACAGATCCACAGATAGGAAAAATGGGCCATCTGTCCTTTTTGCTGACTCAGTGAGAATACCTTAAAAATAAGAACAATACTTTCAGATGGCTACTGATTGTAATGGATTAAGGGATCCTTAAATTCACAGTACAGTATTTTGTATCGCTCATATTTGAGTCATTGTTACAAAAGTAAAACCTTTACTTCTTGCAAAAATACATCTCCTGCTCTTTCAATGAAATGAAGCTTTTCAAAGATACTCATTTTAAATTTAACATTATATCATTAGGTCTTATGGGAAAACAGCCTGAGGATTTAGTATGTAGACATTTATCCATTTATATAACACAATTATATTCAGACCACAAAAAAAAGGAAAATTATGCAAATTACTTATATCTTTTGACATTGTAACAAACATCTGGATCTCCTGGGACATCTGTGTGTTTGACAACCACCAACCTCAATATGATTAACTGAGCATTTCGTTTTTTATCTAAATTATTTGACACCAAGGAGAAACAAATTTAATGATTATTAATTAACCTCTTGTCCAAGAAGCATTCAAAATTTTCTATTGTGAAACATACAGAGAAGCTGCTCACTACACTAAAACTGTGTGGCTGAAGTCTGAATCTAAAAGCAATCACAACTGATACCCATAAAAATACATTTTTTTCTATCTTTGAGACAAAACAAATCACAAAAAGATGATGGAATCAACTATTTAGGTTTTAAATTATTAGTGAATATCAATGTCACACTATCACGAGTGAAAATTTGATGAGAAAGACTTGCATATAAGTGAACAGCCACAACACCATGCAATATGTAAACTCTAAAATGCCGATACTTAAGCTCCATTATCTTGAAGGCACTGGAATCTTACTTAACAAAGGCACTCAAGCCTTTCGCTTGGTTGCCACAACTCCAGAGAGGCAACCTAGCAGCCACAAGGATGCTTTTGACTAATGACATTGGTCATTTCCATCGTCAATACCTTGTCAAAATAGTTTAAATGACAGATAGGTCAGACAATGTAGGAGTCTTGACAACAGAAATAAAACTAGAACGTGTCAATGGCCACGATGTAGCTTACTGGCAAGAAGGGATTGAAGGGAACGCTGTCAGGACTAGAGAGCGGAGGAACCACGCTGCGGTTCCCGATGGTAAAGAGCTTTACATGTGGCAGAGGCAGCTGGGTATGGTGGGAATGGATTATAATGAAACTGACAAAGTTTAGAACTGAAAAGATTTAAAAAAATAAAAAGAGATTGGAAGAATTAGCTATTAGGCCAAAAGCAATCATATATGTGCATATGTGTGTAGGTGCGTGTGCAAAGCTGTACATGTAACCAATCACATTCTCAACTTCCCCTCCCCCACTTCCTCTCCCCTTCCAGAGAAGGCCATCTACCTGAAAACATTTTAGAGCTTGTATATAAAATCTACGAAGAAAAAAAAGTTTATTACTATGTTCTTCACCTATACAATATGGATACTGTATAACCATATGTCTCACACATTCACTTTTTGTCCAAGTTACACGTGCGATACCAAGTATTTGGTAATTGACCCCAATTTCTCTCTTTATTCCATAGTTTCCTTTCCTTATCAAATTATCAGTAGCCTTCTATAACTTGTTTCTCTGATGTATTATATTCTCCATCGATTCAAGTACTTCTGCCAGCTTTCCTTGGGAGCTTCTAACACCACAGACGACTGCTTTACCTTCGAGTTCATCCTGCTCTAAAGGAGTGCTTATCATTATGAGCTTCTCATTTTCTGACATGACAGCTGACTGATTATGTGACTTTAAAACTTTAATTTCTTTGTATCTCAATTTTTTTCTATAAGATAGTAGTATATACATTGACATTAAAAAAATTATTTCTGAACCTGGTGGCCGAGATTAACAGTATAATAAGTTGGACCTCAAATGCTCATCTATGGGAATGTTCATGCACATTCAACATAGATTTGGGGGGGAGATATTGACTCCTCTGTAGGTTCTAGCAGAGGAAGTCATAGGGCCTTTTATCCTCACATGTGTTCATTGGTTCACACATCTGGTTCATTGATTTTCACAAAGGCTGAAGACCCCAGACTCCAGCTCAATAGTCTGAAAGAAATAGCCTCAATTAGCCTCACAGAACAGCAAGACTCCAGGCACTGCAAGAAAATGCAATCATTCATTTAATATTTATTTTTGTGCACCTACTATATCCCAGGCTGTCCCTGAAGCACAGAAATATAACTATTAACAGACATGGTCTTTATCTTCAACGAACTGGCAGAATAAAGCAGAAGTCAGACAATAAAGGACTAAAAACATAATTCATGAACCTACAGCTCACAAGCAAATCACTTCTGTAGTAATAGAGAATCACTAATAAGGAATTCTGAGAAGGCAAGGAAAAATAATGCACATATAAACACATGCTTCATAATAAGTGCTATGAAAGAAACGAGTGGAGCGATGATGGGGAATAACTAATAGGGAAGTAGGAAATGATGACAGCTCAAAAATATCCCTGCTCCCTTGCTGCTACTCTATCTCCCTCAAGCAGCTGCCTACACTCGTGTGCTGCTGGAGTCTTGAAAGAAAGAGCATGTGTAGGAACTTTTGCTTCATGAGTCAGGGAAGAAGGAGACCCCAGTAGGGAAGAGACCTGAAAGGAGTCTCCATTGAATGTGGTAGATTCTGGGGAAAGTCTGGCCAGAGGGGTGGATGAACAAGCCCTCTCAAAGAGTGGTCCTTGCTGGGTCCACATCTCCCCTGTCCTTGAGCAGCTTCTATATGAAGGGATTTTTTCATCAAGAAACAGAAAAGCAAAAACCATAAAAGAAAGGAATGTTAAAAATGACTCCACTAGGATAAAGACTTGAGTAAAGATAAACTAAAAAAAAAAAAAAGAAGAAGGGCAAACCAAGGTTAAAAATATATATTTGAAAAAAAAAAATCAAACAGCCTAGAGGGAAATGGGGCAGAAAGGTGGGCATTTGAGGAAAAAAAAAGTTAGAATGCAATAATATATCCAAAGATGTTAAGGCTCACTAATAACATCTGAAATATTAATTAAGAGAGAGTGACCAAAATTAACTTATAGTACACCAAGGTAGTAATAAAGATGTGAAAGATAAGACTCTAATCCTTTACCAGTTGAAGTATAAATTAGTACCACCATGAAGGAGAGCACCTTTCAAACACTTGTGAAATCTGAATATGCTCACGAGCTGGGACTCTGAAGTCTTACTACTAGATGAATTCCCTACTGAAACAGGCAAAAAGTTTCCATAAGAAGTATGTACAAGGAGGCTCAGGTCTGCTCCCTCATTAAGAGTGAAACACAGCAGCAGCCTAATTATTCTTCAGCAGGGAAATGGGTAAACTCCGTTCACACGGTAGGATAATGAACCAAAATTAAAATGAACTGTATTTACATATATCGACCTGAATAAATTATGATATCCAAGGTGATTTTTCCAAAAGTGAGTTGAAAAAGCTATTAAATGATTTGAAGTTGCAAAAATGTATTAAATGTATAAAATGCACTTATTTAAAAGATTTTATTAAAGCTTTAAATGTAAAAAAATAACCCCTTATTTATGCAGATATCCACATTTAATAAAACATAATGTTCTGCATATACATATCGACTTCCTGAAAGTGATCACAGCTGAGAAGGAGAGAACAAAGGGACAGGAGAGGCTTTAGCTGCAGGCTCACCATTTGATTTTGAGAGAGAGCTCCCTGATGCAGAGATGTTCACCTGTCAGCATCTGATTTTTGGTGGAATTGGACACTCTTTGTAATGTTTTTATATTAATGAAGTCACAATTACTGTGGGGGAGATTTCACAAACTGACAGGCCTCATAACAAGAATGAAAGGGAGTGAGGTAGAACTGAAAAGCTGCCCGGTAGAAGGTGCCTTGGGGGTGTGCTCTAGGCTCAGGTGTGGAGTGATCCAGAGGCCACCACTTATCAGACTTGCATCATCGAGATCGTTATTTAACTTCCTGAAGATTCAAGTGTTTCCTCCATAAAGTGGAGATGATTGTGGGATCTGCTTCACAGTAGTAGGATAAAGCAAAACGTACTAGGATTGCATGTATAAAACAATTAATTGGCACTGTGCCCAGATTAAATGTTCCATAAATGTTGGACACAGGGTCGATTCATTCATCAAGATGTTATTAAAATTTCCAGGCTAAAAACATAATGTCATGAAGACATTATGAGGGCAAATGGAAGGATATGGTAATCTAATAGCAAGCATTAATTGAAATCAACTTGGCGCCAGCACTTCATATAATTTACCTATAATCCTCCAAACAACTATGCAATGGCAAGTCTATCATCCTGGGAAAGGAGACCCAGGCCCTAGGAAGTTCAGGGCCTAGTTTGCCTAAATCTCTAAGCTTGTTAAGAGTTGTGGGGCCCGGAATAAATCCCATGTCCGATTCCTGAGTTCTTTTATTTACGGTGATATTCAAACTGAGCTCCCACGGGCTATGGCAGCTTTCAGATGCTTGGGAACTGTTCTACCCCCTTTCTGAATACTAGATGTGTTCCAAGTTGAAAGGACAGCCGATATGTAGCTTGATACCAGTATGATACTTCAGTTGAAATATAAAATGTACTGCAAGGAAAGATTAAGAAGAACAAAATCACTTAGCCAGAAGCATATATTATTTTTAACTGTTTTATGGTTGTGTATTGTATAGGTATAGATAATTTGGTACAGGTAAACAAGCTGACCAGATGTTATGTCATTGTTTTATATGCAGAGGGAAGTGGCTTTCAAATATATTTTTAGTCCTGAGACCCCTTTATTCACTTGGAATTTTAATTAAAAGTCAAATATGTAAATTTGAGCCTGGAAAGGGGACTTTAAGCACTCTACCCAAATCCTTGGAAATGTTTTAAGGAGCACTCTGGGTCAACCCAGAGATAACTTAGAAAAAATTAGTGGACAAGACAGACTCCAAGTTAAATAAATTAAGGAGAAAAGTGTGGGCCCCCAAATATGACCACACGGGTTCACTTACAAGTTGTCTGATATTAACCAAATTACTTAACTGATAGATAACTTGTCCCCTATAACCTACCTTGTAGGGTTACTATATTAACAAATGCATGCCGAGCACTTAGAAAAGAGATCAATAACATCACCTCCGACCAACTTACCACCACCACCACCGCTATTAAGAAGTTAATATGTGAAAAAAACTAGCGGCTGCCTGTCACAAGATCTGTGCATGAGTACGTGGGTGTATATTCAACCTGCAATATTTTTGCTACTTTTATGCCTAGACATAAAGTATATCAGGCACTAAGAATAAACAAAGCTATTAGATTCGATCAAAAGGTAATGAGGAATGAAGTAGCAATCTCAGAATGCGGTGCTGAGAAATGATTATTTTCTGCAGGTTAGAATAAATATTGAGTTGATGGTATTTTTGTTAGAAACTTTCCTTCATCCTCGGTAGCTCAGTATCTGCTCTTCTGGATGTTTTCATAGTTGAAACATTCTTGGCCACACAGAAATGTGAATTGTTCATTAAAAGTCCTTGTCAGTGCCTTATAAAGATGAGTCTGACAGTTCTAGTTCTTGATGAACTCTATGTGTGTAGGCTTGCCCTGACTTTGGACGAGTGGGCCACTGAAGCAGAAAAATCACTGCCAGAATTGTCAAATAACATCGGGGCAACATGCCTTTCTGTGTGCCTCGCTGAGCAGCTTCCAGTGACATCTGATGTGGGGTTTTCTCCCAAGGCCATGGCACGCTGTGTGCAATGGAATCCAAGCTGAAAGACTAGTGGATGGCCGGGTATTCTTGGTAGGCCTCCAGGCAGTCCACGTTCATTTAAAAAACGCCTTCTTTCTACTTCAAATTAATCTTATATTTTCCCCCATCACCATTCTAATCCTCTTATGACTTTATATTTTGACAGACTTGAAATAGCCTGATAGGACTGAACTGAGGTAAAAAAAACAAAAAAAAAAATTAATTTTTTTAAAAAAATCCATGTTACAATGGATTTTCAGAAATAAACAAAAAAACAATTTGTCAGAAATAAACAAAAACAATTTGTCAGAAATAAACAAAAAAACAAAACCCAAGACTGCAGAGTTACCTTCGCAGATGTGTTAGGGTGCCCTTCAGGCTTGCTTGCTTGCTTTATTTATTTATTTATGCCTCTAAATTATGTCTTTGTGTTTAATTAGGCTGTGGGTATTATGTCTACAAACCAGTTCGTCCATCTCCAACATGTGTAACACCCCTGGTCATTCTCTGACTTTCTCCGCAAATGCAAGTTCAGCCAGTGTCTGATTTAGGGTGGAGCTACCATAAACAACAGGAGAGTCGTCACATGTTTCTTTATGGAAGGCATTAGCTTGTGATAGTTCATCTGAGCGGCACATTTATTTCTACACATCTAAGCAAAGCAAGCTACACTTGTTTTTTTCTGCATATATAGCTCAATGCCCAGTTAGGTTCACGTATTTCTTTAAATCGTTGGCCACAATGTGTGTTTGTTGGAATCCATCCATTTCCCAAGCATGTATGTGGCACCTCCTCTGTGCCTCGCTTTTGGAATTCAGAGGCAAATGGGACCAAGTTCCCGTCCTCAGGGGATCCCTAGTCTGGAGGAAGAGGAGGATAAGCAAATGAGGAATGTGCAAGGTGCATGGAACGCAGTGGTAGTGATGTGTGGTGGGCAGCGGGCCAACAGAAGAGGACAGGAGTTCAAGGAGAGAAGGTGGTATCTGAGCTGGATGAAAGGGTAAAGCAATGACAATTAGTGACAGGAAGTCAGAGTTTGGTCATTCGTTAACCAAGGGATGCAAGTAATATGGAATTGAAATAGGAAACTTGAACTATTTACATGAAGCTCTATATTTAAACAGCACTTTCATGTATTCACTTACTCATTCCTTCCTCCCTTCATAAAAACCCCTTGAGATATACAAACCATGAGCTCTCAAATTTTTCAAGTCAGAAACTGGCTCTCAGAGTTCATACTCAGTGACTGTTATCAGAATGAAAAAACTCAACAAACATTTACTCAGTAAAAAATGACTCATCTATTACTTCTGTGTGCCTCAATTCTTTATCTGTAAAATCAGCAAAAATAAGCATACCCCTCTTTATTAAGACTACTATGCAGAATAAATGAGAATTGTGTTAGGCTCAAAGTAAGTATTATATAATCAGTTATTGTTACTGCTAGTAGTAGTATGCCAGCTACTGTTTTAAGCACCGGTTTTGAGCAAAATGAAAGCTGGCTTTCAGAGTTTAAGGTATAACTGAAGTGGAGTATAAAGGGGGTGACAATAAAAGGAAATAAACCTGAAAAAATTGTTGGCAGAGAGAAAGGCACAAATTGCATAGGAATTCATAAGCCATGGTAAGAATTTTTTTAAGCAAAAAAAAAAACAAAAACAAAATGGTGGGGGGGAACCTGATCTAACCCTTGCTTTAGAAGAATTACCTCTACACTGAATAGATTAAAGCAGGGCAAGAATAGAAAGAACTGACCAATTAGTAGATTATTCAGATAATGGTGGCTTTGGGCTGGAACGTATGTGTGTCAGAGGCAGGGGTGATGGATACAGGGAGAAATGGTCAAAATTTGTTATATTTTGGAGATTTACCAGGCAGAATTCCCTGATGGATTAGTTAGGTGTCGTTCAAGAGATGCTCCACAATTTCAACTTAAGCAGATAGGTTGAAGCTGTCATTTCTTGAGGTGGGAGAAGATTTATAAGGACGAAAATTGGTGGTAGAAATCAAAACTTCCATTTTAGACATGTAAATAGATGTAAATAGGTTGATAAATATGACATGGTATTACAAAACCCAAGGAATTGACTTGGGTTAGGAAAAATGCAAAGAAATGAAAGGAAGAAAGATATTTTCATGGTTTGAAGATCCAAAATGAGACATGGAAGACAGTAAGGCTTATAGTGGGATCTGAATGGGAAGGATCCCATGCAATTGTAATGAGAAATAAAGCTGGAAATACATAGCCAGGGTTTGAAATACTAAAATGAACAGTTTGAGCTACATTTGCTAGTCGCCTGGCAATAGTTAAGATTTTCAAAACAAGTTGATTTGAGCTAAGGATCTTAACCTTTAACACATTATATTGGGTTAACTGTGTCTCTGCTTTGTTTTCTGGCTAAACTATAAGCCCACTTTGTATTTTATTCACCACTGTATGACCACTGCCTAACACGATTACTGGCACATGGTCTGTATTCAATGATTATTTGCAGAAGGAGATTGAAAAGAAATGGTTTGTGCCTAAACAGGAACTCTAATTGAAATTATAGGTTCCCTGTGTCTATTCTAAATTCAAACCACTCATGCTTGCAGAGCATTCAGGGTTACTGAGAAAGTTCCAGGTATCTGTCTTAGCACAGCAAAGAATGGAAACACTCACTTTCCACAGTCTGAAAACAACCCTTAGTATCCTGCTACTACCTCATGTTGCTCCCTACCAGAGTCGAGAGCAACATATCAGTGTTTCTCTTGCTTTTTTATTTATTTTTGCTAAACTCCAAGTCAAACTGAACTCTGGTCTACTTGAAGAAAATACAGAGATGTTATTTTCCCTTCCCTGTGCAAGTTCACTTATCTGTACTCTAATTCACTCAAAACGCAGAGAAAAATGCATCTGTATTGAAACATTTGTATGGCATTGATTGCTCCCCCATGAGATTATTCCGACAACAACTGTGTAACAACATTAGGGTGAAAATAATCTCTGTAGCTTGTCTTGTGTGGGCTAACACCCCAGTGAGATGGACAAATAACCTAAGATGCATCTCTACTTTTCTCTGAGACCTGTCTTTTCAATAAGTGTTTATTTACTATACCTCCTGTTTGCTTTTAGAGAGTGATTTCTTGAAGATAGAACAAATTCTGTCTTTTCCACTTGAAAACAGTTTCTTTTTATTGTAGTAAAACTATCCCATTAAGAAAGTTTTTAAAGATATGAGAATAGATGTCATTTAAATTTGGTATAAACTGTTCAGTTTTTTATAACAATAAATCAGACTGAAAGTACAGGATACATTTTTTTGTTTTCTACTGGCCCCACTGACAGCCAACACATCATTCCAGAATCATGACCTCCATTTTGTTTCTTACTCCTCTTTTCTCCTCTCCATTATTCTATCTCTCGTAACACCTCTTTCATTTTCTTGTCTTATCCATCAACCCAGAGTTCCTCCTTAATTAGATATTTGATGCCACCAGAGACCCCTAACAGTACTGGGACTTAACAAAAATCATATTTGCCTGGTGACAAGAAGTTGGCCAGGTGGGACAGTGTATTTCCTCACCATTATCTTCCAATGACTGGAGAGACAGGAGACATCGACAGACTTTGCTAAGGGTGATTCATGCTTCAATAGGTGTTATCCAGAGGAGAAAGCTTTAACTCTTTCTGAGACAATCAAGGACTATTTCACTGGAAAAGTGATGTTTAACTGAATCCTACCGGACGAGTAGGAATTTGCCAATGAAGGAAAACATTTTAGGTGAAAAAAGCAGCATGTTAAGGGAGCAGAGGAATTCAAGGATATGACCCATTTGGAGAAAAGAAGTTAGTGCCTGGAAAGAGGGGTACTGAAAGGTGAATAGCCAGATATTAAAGGATTTTGATCAGAGGCCTGCCATCTTCACATTAGATGCAGTATGAAAAATAAAATAACTTGGATATCAAATTCAGGTAAATGTCTGTTGCCATATTTGCAATGAGGTGAGATGGAATCAAGGGATTAAGAGGCTGAGAGAGAATTGAGAGATTTTTAGGAATCGAAAGCCATATCAGTTAATGACAAAGCGCAGGAGGGCAAGATGAAGGAGAAAGAGGAGGTAAAGGTTAATACCCAGGTGCCATTCACAAAAAAAGAGAACAAAAGAGATATTGACTATGGCTGAATCAGCATGAGGAAGATGACATACCTGATTCTAGAAGTGTTGAGCATAATCAACCCATAATATGGGTCAAGTTATACATGTGAGAGTCTTTGTGTAGGCAAAAAAGTTGAAGTCATAGGTGTGGATGCAATTACTCAAGGTAGTACATGTAGAATAAAAAGGGACATGGGATGAAACAAAAACAACATTTGAGACTGTCTCAAGAATGTAGGTTTATTCCCCTAGTGCTATAGTCAAAATCCAAGAGACCCTAATAAGCCTAGTCCCCCTGAACTACAGTAAGGGATAGCAGCCATACTTCTGGGAAATCTCAAGTATATATTCTCTAGTTTGCCAAATTAAAATATTTTCATCCTCTAATGACACATGACAGTGCCAGAATCATCCATTGGCCATTGATATCCTCTCTCCATCCTCTGAGATCTTAGATAGTAGTTTTCAGAGGGGCTATAGAAACAAATTTATCCTCTTTCTTATGAATATCCATAGGATATGTCACTATAATGTACTATGTAATCTTTGAAAGTCCCTCCAGAACATCAAAACACTCATCAAATAAAGTTAAGATCTTGTCAAGCAAAGCTTTATCCAGTACTAATCAAGGAAGAAAGCAATCTTTTGACCTCTGAAAAATTATCCTTCCCCTCTAAAGAATTCCAGCAAAACCATTACAGCTATAAATGTATATTTAATAATGATTAAAAAAAGTTTAACTTTCAAGAATTCTGCTTGAAAATGGTAAAGCAGGACTTAACAAAGTTATATTACTAGTTACCACCTAGACAAGACCCTTGCTGTCCTCACTTCCTTTAGATAGACCAGAAGCTTAATCACTTTAGGGTGTGTGAATGTGCACAAATGCATGCACATTTACCTGAAATCCAATAGGCATTCCATGATCTTTTAAAATTTGTTTTGTTTTCCCAAAAAGTTTCTTTAGATGTTTTTACCTAACTCTTTTGGGTTAATATTTCCTCATAGCTACCATTTAGTGAGTTTCTATGCTGTGCCAAACTTTAGGGGCTTTGTGCTCTTTATTTCATTTCTTCCAATGAATGAAATTTTCAAACCAGTTTTATACATAAATCTGAATTTATGAAAGGCTAAACAACTTGTTCAAGGTCTAACATCTAAAAGATGCACAGCCAGTATCTGAAGCTAAGTCTTTCTGACCCTAAAACCCCTACTTCTTCCAAACACTGTCATCTCCAAATGAGCTGGGTAGGTGGTAGTTCCTACTAACTATAAGTTGTCAAGTCTGTTAATTTTAGAATTCAGCATTTAACACCAACATTTTTATATTCCAGTAATTAAAAAAAGAATGGAAAATTCCCAAGTACTGTCAACGAGAACACAATAAAAATGAAACACCCAGCAATAGGAACTCAATTGATGTTCCCTGGATCTGAACTTGCCTAGACCAAATAATATTATGGATGTTATCCCATCTCAAAGGGTATGCTTAACTTCAGGTTGTGAAGATTTAATTTAAAAAATTAAATGTTACAAACTGATGTGGGCATCACCAAATCTGTGATTCCAACAGCACCGTGGAAAAAAAAAAAAAAGCCAAAATTAAAAAAAAAAAATCCATCAGGCTCATAAAATAAAATAAAATAATAAAAAATTAAATATTTTTTTAATTTATTTGAGACAGAGAGAGAGAGAGAGAGTGCAAGCTCGCAGGAGAGGGGAGAGGTCAGAAGGTCAGAGGGGAAAGCAGGCTCGCCGCGGAGCAGGGAGCCCAACATGGGACTCGATCCCAGGACTCCAGGATCACGACCTGAGCTGAAGGCAGTTGCTTAATCAACTGAGCCACCCAGGCACCGAAAAATTAAATATTTTTAAATTATATTCAATAAGAAATTATTTTACAAGGAGTCCAATTTATCACAATTAAAAAACTTGAGATTCTGGCTAGCGGGGACTCAGAGTAATGTTCCTATCTTTGAGCTCTTGGCCCACTGCCATCTTGGCCATGTGGTACTCTCCAACTACACAGGAGGAGAGAATCACATGCCAGCAGAGGTACCTGTCAGGACCTGTTGGGTGTTGAATCTCTTTGTGAACTAATAGGCGGCTCTCAAGACAGATCTGATTTAAGCAGAACATGATCCCCACATTGTTGCCTTTCCACATGTTATTTTAGAACATGTGACCAGCACACTAAATAAATTGGAGAGCAACTTCAACTGGTTCAATGTATGAGTATTGACTTTTGTCCTTCAGAGCTTTACTCTAGTCACTCAAGGACAAATGAGGGAATAATTTCAAAGAATGTAGTCAACAGTACTTTTCTAAATTGTGAACACAGGAAAGGGGGAAATAAAAGACGAATGTTCTACCTAAGTGCTATCCGAAGTAGCACTATCCAATCTTGGCAATGACAAAAGTATGTAAACTTTACCAAATGAAGGCAATGCAGCCAGGAGGTGATTTTTTTTTTTCACAGTCCATTATGTCACTGATCCTGCAAAAAAAAAATTTTTGATTCCTCTATGGGGTCACTTAATCCCTCTGGCCAATAAATAAATTCAATTCTTTTGCCACAAAAGAGAAGTTCTAGCACAATAATGAGGGTTTTTTTGTCTAAACATTTTTCATTGCAACTGGGAGTGTTAAAACAATGCAATTTGGAATAAACATATGCTTGGTTAATGTTATCCTTTAGAGAGGAATAAGAACTAATAATTTTAAGCCATATAATTGTTATGCATCTGATTTGACAGAAATGATTGCTTCTCGGCCTTTTCCCTAAGATCAAGTGTGATTTGATAGAAATGTACTCTTGAGATATAAGAGTGAAGAATTACTAAAAAATCTGTACTAAAAAATCGGAAATACTGAAGGAATCACAACTTCCTGGATGGTTAATGTAATGTCATGTTCTCTGTAAACACAAAGTAGCAGTTTCAAAAAAATTAATTTTTAATTTTTAATTTTTTTTCAAAGACAGTAGTAGAGGAGGGGCAGAAGGAGAGAGAGAATCCCAAGGAGACTCCATGCCCAGCGTGGACCCTGACACAGGGCTTGATCTCACAACTCTTGAGATCATGACCTGATCTGAAATCAATTGTCAGACTTAACTGACTGAGCTACCCAGGCACCCCAAGAATTTCAAAATCTGTGTAGATTGTCATTTCTAATAATGCAAAGAAAAGTGTTGATCAATGTCTTTGACAAATATCTTTTAAAGACAGATTTTTTTTTTTTGTAAATCTATGTCACTATTAACAACAAGCTCTCATACACTTTAACATATCAGTTTTGTCCTGTGTGATTTTATTTAAATGGCATAGACACTGGTCTTTGTTTAGGACACTTTCTTGTTGACTGGATTCAGTTGGAGCTGTATCAAGGTT
The DNA here is from genome assembly GCA_028533885.1 of Nasua narica. Lineage (NCBI taxonomy): Eukaryota > Metazoa > Chordata > Mammalia > Carnivora > Procyonidae > Nasua > Nasua narica. Next base: position 85,111,838 of record CM052807.1, read on the forward strand.
CAGGTGCTAAGAAGTGTCTATGGTCTTATTCCATCCAGATGTTCCAAGTAAGAATCTCAGGGGGTGAATTTCCATTTAACATCTCAGGGATTCTTATACATGCTGAACTTTTAGAATCATAATAATTCATATGGTGCCAAAAAAATTTCCCAAGTTTTGTCAAAGTTTTAAATAACTTGCATGGTTCCCCAACTTTAAGATAATAATATATTATCTACATGTGATATAGATTTTATGTGAAACAATAACTAATACTTGAAGTGTTTATTTGGTGTAAGTACTGTTTAGGTAGTAATTCATTAATTTACTGAGTACTCCCGGCAATGGTATGAAGTATTGTGTTTGCTGCCATTTTAGAATGAGGAAAAGAGGCACAGAAAGGTTCAATAATTTGCCCAAGGTCGCACAGCTAGCAAGCTGCAGAGCTAACTTTGGCCTCATGCACTCTGGCTTCCAAAGCTTCATCTTAACTACCAGATCATACTACATTTTAAATGTCATTAAAAACTGGACTTATTCAGGGGCGCCTGGGTGGCTCAATGGGTTAAAGCCTCTGCCTTCGGCTCAGGTCATGATCTCAGGGTCCTGGGATCAAGCCCCGCATCGGGCTTTCTGCTCGGCAGGGAGTCTGCTTCCCCCTCTCTCTCTGCCTGCCTCTCTGCCTACTTGTGATCTCTCTCTGTGTCAAATAAATAAATAAAATCTTTTAAAAAAAACTGGATTTCTTCAAAAGTCATGATAAAAGGGAAAAAATGCTCCCAACATATTGCTTTTTGTAGCAGAATGAGGAGGAGGAAGAGAAGAAAGATCTTATGTAACAATATAGACACAGCAATAAAATTGGATAATATCACAGTGAGTGAGTTGGCTAAAAGAGGTGAGAAAAGGGTCTTTTGTAAGAGAGGACTTACTGGAAATGTATTGGAATAAATGTTAAATAATAAATGTAAACAAATATTAAAACAAATTTTAATATTGAATAAATATTTAAATGTGAATATATATTAAATATAAGTAAAATACAATAGGCACAAATAAAAGTAAAATAAAATGCCAGTCTCTCAAATAAATATCCAGGGAATAGACAATTCCAGGAAGAGGAAATAGGTTTTGGTGTGTTCATGTTGGAGCAACGATCATCTTAATTTCAAGAAACGAAAAGGCCAATGTGGCTAGAACAGACTAAATGGGGATGGGTCAGCATGAGGTCAAATAAGAGAACCACGCATAGGTCAGATCATGAAGGATCTAAAAGGAAGCATATTCCAGCAAGAACAGCAAAAGTGCAGAAAGAATCCAGAATTCAGTGACATAATGGTTGAACACACATTGACTTTGAAAGCAAAGGAGTTTGCTTCAAGTTCTGGCTCTTCTGCTTCCTAACTGTGTAGCATTTGCGAAGTTACCTATTTTGACAGGCCTGTTTTCATCTTTATGCAAAAATAACAATGATGCCTACCTTGCGGTTTTCGAGTACGAATTCATATAATGCATGTAAAGCATTTAGCCAAGTGTTTGGCACAAATGAAAGTTGAGTATTTTAGAACATTTGAGGGAATGCACTTTTATCCAGCTTGACTGTCACATATGGGGAAGAGACATGAAAGATGAATCTACAGTTATAACTGGAACCAGAATGAGTGGAACATAGAACATCAGCCTATTGCGTAAGTAGGAGAGAATCACTAAAAAAAAAATGTTAGCAAGGAAGTGACATATCAGTGCTAGACTTCAGAAAGATTGATATAGCAGTTATTTGCAGAATATTTTGGATCCTGGAGATACAGAAGTAGAAAATCAGTTAAGAAGCAATTTAATTTGTCCTACAGTAGGGACCAAAACGTGGGGATGAATTGCCAACATTGCAGAGGGCAAACTGGCAGGGCTTTGTGACTAAGTAAATGAGAACAGGCATCAAAGCTGGAGGCCAGAGAGAATAACTAAGATAGAGATGGTGATGGAAGAACGCAGTTTGAATCAGAAGAAAATGACTCAGCTGTAAACTTGCGGGTTTGAGATTCCAGCAGATATCCAGCCAGCAGTTGAAAATGGAGAACTAAAATAAGGGGGAAAGTCCTGGTTGGAAATGAAGGGTGGAGTACCATCAATACTCAGATTAGAGCTGAAGCCTGACTGATGGTGGGATATTGTTGCGAAGAGAAAAACCAAGATAAAAGAAAAGAATGCTAAAAAGGATGTAGCCCCAACATCCAAGTACAGTTGACTGCTAAAACTAGGAAGAGGAGTCTAGGAATAACAAGGAAGGCAGTGGTCTATATGCGCAAAGGCCATAAGAACATAAGGAATGGATTCCACATGCCAACTGCTGTATAGAAATGCTACCTACCAATAATGAATTCAAACACTTTCATTTAGTGGATGCCAAACAACTAACTGAAAAATTGCTGATAGTGCTTTTCACTCAACATTAAAAGGATATAAAAATTCTTGGACCTATGTCTTTTTTCTGGTATATATCTAATCTCTTTACAAGCCTTTATAAGGTATTTTCTTCAAGTGTCTTTTTTCCTTATACATATATATATATACATATGTATATGTATATATATATAATTTCTTTACAAGCCCATATAAGGCATTTGTTTTAAATGTTCTATTTCTAAAGTATAGAGTAACTTCCTGCAAAAGTTGTGAAATTTTCAGACCATGAATAGCTACCTACAAAATAGTCCCCTTAACAGCATTTTTTTTTCCTTTGACATAGTAGCTAAAGGCAATAAAATTATTTCCTCTTTAGATGATTCAAGTCCAATCATCTTGAATTGGACTTTCAATTAAAAGTTCAATTGAATTGGACTTAGGAGTACATATTAATTGAGGCATTATCACAAAAGCTTTTTAACTGCTACCCTTTTTTTCCTCTACCTTTAACCATAACAGAAACAAAGTAGAAACAAAATCAGGCGGTAGGAATAAAAATGATACATTGCTTTTATTTTACTAGTTATTCATCTCCATATCTCACTTTGTGTTATACAGATTAGAATTCCAGTTAATAGGGAAAAAAAAGGTTTTTTTTCAAATAAGTCAACTTATATAAATTATGAATGATATTTAAAAAAAGCACAACTGATATAAAATATTGAAATACTATGACCGAGTGTATGTTAATAAACTGGATAATGCCAAATAAATATATTGAAAACTATAACTGATCAAAATTAAAAGAATCCTATACAAGAAATCATAAAGATGTAGGTCAGTTTTTTCCATTGGGGGAAAAAAGTGGACTGACCTCCAGTACTTCCTCTTATGTTTTCTCTGTGATAAGTTACAATAAGTAATAAAAACTAACTTGAGAAAAAGAGGCACTTTCTTCAGTCCCATAGCTATCTATGAATAAAAAATTAAGGATCCATTTTTTTCTAAAGTAAAAATTTTGTGGGGGTTAGGTTTTATCTTCCTGTAATTGGAGAATCCAATCTTTTTAAATAGTGGGAAATCCATGTAAATCTAGAAAACAGTTGTGAATTCACGAATAGTGTATTTACACTTTAATCCTAAATCTAACTATTGAGATAAAAAATTTGCATCTTAGCTCTATCATTGACTAATACAACATATTTTTAATTTTATAAACTTTAATACTTGATCTAGCAGTCTGGTTTAACCAATGGTTTTTAAAAAAAGTTATCAGCCTATCTAGGCAGGACTTTAATTAAACATGTATAGATTTACAAATAAAGCATAAATGGAAGTGCATAGAAAAAAATGATTATTGGTTATTAAATAACAAAAGTTAACAGTCGTTGAACTCTTACCAAGTATCAGATAACGTACTTACTAATTACCTGTATTACTTCCTTTAATGTTCACAATGTTATAATTAAGTACTGTTATTTTATAGTCAAATGATTAAGTAATTTGCCCAAGGACATGGAAAATAAATGATGAAGTTGAACTATGTGCCCACTGGCCTAACTCTACAGTGCTCCTTAACAATCATCCACACTGTGGGTAACTTTCATTGTATTTATTTTTCAAAATATTCACTATATATAGTATAACGGTGAAATATGAAGAATGTTCTAAATCATCCCCATTTAAAATGTAAAAATTTTCATTTCACTGAGAAGAAAATCCCTATATGTCTCCATGATCTTGAATAGTATTCCTAACAAAGTTTAAGACAGAAGGCTGTGGAGCAAAAAGAGAAATACACCAGAGGAATATATCAAAGAAAGGTATTTTTATACTACACTCAACCCCACCTCCAAAATCCAGAATTTCTCCTTTCCTTCTCATGCTTTATGTACCTTTCAAATACTCTTCCTCATCCTAGAATATTTTTTCTGCCTCTACATCCACTTCAGGGCTAGGTTTATCTTACAGATCGCCACTCGCATGTTGCCTTCCCAGGAAGCCCTCCTGCCGCTGCTCTTTGTTAGATGCCTTTCCTCCTGATATCCCTCCTTCCTTTTAGTCATGGGTCTCCCCATCCTCAGGCCACATACACAGTATTCTAACTCTTTATTTATACTTTGGTCTCTTCTAGAATATCAGACCCCTCCAAACAGAGACAATGAGTTTTTCATTCATCTGAATGTAGTATCAAATTGTAAAAATAAAAGACTATTTTTTTTTTATCTCCAGGGACTTCCATAATGCCTACCAGAGACTCAGCACTCAAAAAGTACTTTTTGAGTGAATATTTTTCAAAGTATCTCATGGTTGGCAATGTATTTCCTCATGTGTTATATCAGTTAATGTTTAAATTAAGCCTGTGTGGTGAGTGTAACGTTCTTATTTTTAAATAATGAGAAACCCAAAACAGAAAAGTTAAGAACCTTGGCCAAGGTCACAAATGCTCCAACAACAAAAAAAATGAGATTCAAACACCTGTCTTTGGACTCTGTCCAGTGTTGTTTCTTTTACAACTCAGATGAGAAATTGGTCTCCTAGGAAAATATAATGGTGCTCCTGGTATGCCAAATTTCACACTCAAAACATGTACTACATTGAAGTGGTAGCATGCCACAGGAATTTAATTTTCCAGCCCAAGTTAAATGGACAAAATAAGAGTGTTCTTTAATTCAGTAACTGTTTAATGTAGAGTACATTGGTAGGAAATAATAAATACAATCTTTGCCCTTGAGAGAACTTAAAGTTTAGTAGAAAGAATCACAGAAAAACACAAATAACTGTAATTCAAGGCAATAAAGAGATGCTATGAGAGGGTCAGTAGTTCATTGGACAAATCTTTATTGAGTAATTAATTCCATATGTCAAGCCTGGTGCAATATGCTAGGTATAGGAGGACTTTAAAACAGGGAGTTATAGGTTCCCAAAGGCAAGAGATGTCATTCAGAGGGCTAGATTAAAAACAGACTCATGGGGACACCTGGGTGGCTCAGCTGGTTGAGCAGCTACCTTTGGCTCGGGTCATGATCCCAGAGCCCTGGGATTAAGTCCCGCATTGGGCTCCTTGCTCAGCGGGGAGGCCACTTCTCCCTCTGCCTCCCACTCTGCCTGCTTGCGCTCTCTCCTGCTCTCTCTCTGACAAATGAATAAATAAAATCTTAAAAAAAAAAACAAACTCATGAAGTGGGATAATCTGAGAGGAAGCTTAAGAGCTGCTTTCAAAGGATGAGGATGAAGGTTATCATTCTGTAAGACACTGAGACATTAAACAAAAGGTACATGAAACATGGAAGGCATGTTTTGAAGACAAGCAGATTAATTAGAGTGATGAGGGGACCACAGGGGTAACAATGTAATGTTAGAACCTTAAATGCCAGCCTAAGGAGCTCATGATTTGATAAGCAATGGGGAGCCATTGAATTTTGAGCAGCAGAATGACATTATTAGAGCTGGGATTTGCAAAGATTTATCTACCAGGTGAATGTAGAATGCAGTAAGAAACTCAAGTTTTCAAAGCTAAGGATGATAAAGTAACATCACTTAATTACACCATTATATTACAGAAAATATTTAGGTGTTCTAAAATAAAAACATTCTTTTAGTTTATTTCCCTAAAGTAGATGAAACAATTTTAAGAGAATCCCCACTGATGAGTTTTCATACTAAACAAAATACCTATTAGAGCGAGAGATTGCAACTCAGTACACTTAAATTAGATTTGATATTTTTTGGAACTAAACTCCCTTTGGTAGTTGTAGAGAACTTCTACCACCGCAGATTAAAAAAGAAGAAGAACATGAAGCACACAGCAATTTTTCATAGTTATTACAGGTGACATCTAAACTGGCAGAGTGCAGGCAAAGGAAAGGCATATAAATTAGATAAATAAAAGGATTTCTTTAGACTCATCTACAAACATCAATAGAAGTATATAAAGAGAAAATGAACTTGTCTAAGGGTAGCTGCTGCTGAATGAGTAAGCCCAAATATCTTTCAATTCCAAAATGTCAAGTCGGTTTTGATTGCTATTTTCTAGAAGTAGTTATTTTTAGAATATTTGCATTTCACATATAAGTTAACCAAAATATCTTATGTACTAGGTGTCGAATTTAATTGTGTTGATACTATTTAGCATATACTGCTAAATACAAATAACAATTTACATTCCTTCATGCCTTAGAGGATCAACTTCAAAGAATTAACTAGATGTTTTTATCAAATAAAAAATAAGATGACACTTGTTATAAGGGCTGTACCTTTGGTGGGGGGAAGTGCTGGACCTTTGAATTTGGCATTTATGGGCACTGAGTAGTTCTTTAGTGATGGATATTTTATGCTAAAGAGATATGGCTTTCAAACTAGATGGTGTTAGGGGGCCAAGAAATTCTTTGGGTTAGTTATAAATTCTATGAGATGATCTAGTAAAGAAAAATTCCATTATCGATTAAACTTCGGAAATTTACATGTCTCTTTCCTTTGGAGCTATATACTATGTATCAGGCAGCATATAACAAACTCTAATATGCTAAAAATAAAACTTATTTAACTTGATTCAACCCAGTGCTTTCCAAACTTAGGTGATGATAAAATCTATTTTCCTTTAACATCTATCTATATTCCGTGTTGACTTTAGGAAATATTGCCAGAGAACAAGGAAGACAGTACTACCTACCACAGAAATCTGAAGTTTTAATAAAAGATCTGTTCACCACTAAGCCCACTTCCCAAAACAGTTGTTACTAGAGTTCTGGTCTGGGTCCAGCCATGGGGTGCTCCAAATTTGACATCAGGATTCCCATAGTCGTATTTAGCACTGCCTCAAAAATGGAAAATTACCTCTGATTATTTTGTCTCTCCGTCTCTGCTGCCTCTGTTCAATGTTTCCTGTGTTCTGACTGTGTACCAGGGAGCATAATACATTCTGATGATAAAATGGTGAGCAAACCCCCACGGTCTTCACCTTCACAAAACAAGCAGTAGAGCAGAAGAAAGAAGCCCAGAAAGAGCCTGGCATGTTTTGGTTAAGGAAGACCCCTCACACTGTGGGAACACAGATTACTAGTGTTCCTACTGCCTTGGTGGATTAAGGTAGTCATAAGAATAAGCTCAAATCTGAAGAATGAGTAGGTAAGAGAGAAGGAAGAGTTTCATCAAGACCTTGATGTACAAGAGCATGACTTGTAGGAAAAACATAAATTCATTAATTCATCCAATCCATGCAGTATGGAGCCCAAAGGAAAAGCTTTTCCTTATCATTGGATTTCCTTCCCAGGAAAGTTTACACACTACCCAAACCCTGGTACCTGTAGGATAATCCAAAGGGGAGGGGAGGTAGCAGAGTGCATTTCAGAAGTTTGACCCCTCTGCTCCTTGGATAAGTAGTTGCTCTTACTTGGAGATAAGTGGGTAGACCCTGGAATCTCCCTCCTGGATGATTTAAGCCCAGAGCTGCAGAGGGGCATCACAGCTAACCAACTCTCTTTGCAGTGCTCTTCCCTCTTAGGCTTTCCAATCCTGCAAAAATTCCTTCACTCAACCTTCCACTCGAGGTCATGATTGTGATTTTAAGTTGAGGCCAGAAACACTTTTTAACTGGGACAGAATAGAGCTATCTGAAGTATGTTCCCAAAACCCGGGACATGTTTGGATACTGCTGGCCAGGCCTATATGGATCGGATTTCATCTGGACACAACGCTAACGTGTCTTTAAGGAGGAGGGCCACTGGATTGTGAAGTCGAAGCATGTTCCATTGAGGCAAAAGTAAAGAGTTTCTAAAATTGAAAACGTTAGCCTCATTCACAAAAACTCAACAGAACACCAAACTGGCAACTTTCTAATAAAACGAAGATTAATATGTTTTAAAAATGAAAACCTAGAATATGACTGCATGTGACGTTTTTAAAAGGAAACATTCACAGGGGGATGTGAATCATTTATCATTCTGACCAGACCTCTCCTGTCTTTTTTCTTTAAAGTTGAAAATAGTGCAATTATTCTGTTATGCTTCATAAAATAGTAAATTATCTCCAATTACCGCAAATGCATGGTAGCAATAAAATGCTTATGTAGAACAACACACTCCCCATGGTCATCTTGGAATTTATTACAATATCATAAAATTATAACTCTGAAAAGAGTTTCAAAAACACGTCTAGCTTATGTTCCTTGCCTCTGGGCAGGACTGGGTTGCAAATAATTCCAGAAAAATAACTACCTAAAGAGATGATCTAATAATTATTCTTGTTGGCTACAGGGTTCAATTGCACTTACATAAAGACAAATATTGTTTCCATATGGCACACTTCTGAATGTTTCCTTATGTTCCTATTCAGCTGCATTCTCAAAAATTCACCTTCTGCCACCTCCAGTGAATGGTCTTTAAACAATGACAATAACAACATCAATCTATTGATGACTTCACCTCATGAACTTTTGAAGAAACACTTTTTTTTTTTTTGCCTTGATATTTCTGTTTTCATCTAAAAGACAGCACTGCCTACACAAATTTTTAACCACTTCAAGGTGAAATATCAAAGAAGTGTCTTAAGAGCAGTAATCTAGGCTCTGCACAAAAAAATTATGTTGTTATTCCCACAGAAGCCTTAAAGTAAGCACAGCTTCCTCTACTGACATTATAGAATATTAGTCATTTTTAAACATTTTAATTATGAATTTTTGCTGGGAACATGGGAGATGCCAGAGATCTTCTGTGCAGTTTTGTACCATCTACTGTTCTCCTTCGATCACTCAGCACATACTCTAGGCTCCCTTTTCAGACCCTGCCCTTCCACAATTTAGTGCTGCTTTGAGCATTTCGGGACCAGTTCTGAGACCATCCATTAGTCTGCCCACCGAAGATGCACTAAGTTCCTAGAAAATCTCCCTCTTCCCCCCATTCTGAAAACTTCAAAGGGCAAAGGGGTAGACTCCAGTGGCCTGAACAGGATAGCAGGTGACCTTTAAAGTTAGAAAGATCTGTCTGATAGCAGAGTCTGTCACTGACTCACTCGATGACCTTGGAAGTGTCCCTTATCTTCCCTTTCAGGTTCCTGCCATTTAAATGGAAGTAAGGATGCCTACCTCATCCGATAGAATAAGGGTTAAGTGAGATAATTTATGGGAAGCAAATAATAGATGGCCAAACAAATTGACCCTCAGTCCATGTTTGCAGTCACTCTTTCTATTATTATTGCTGATGTTCTTGTTGTTAGTGGTATGCCAGAGCACAGAGACCCAAAAAGCCCAGTAAAGATTAGGACTAGTATTAGTGTTCCCTGGGAGACATGGTTGGGATTTTATGCTTGCAAGAAAGTATACAATTTGAAACAGAGTAAAAGTTAAGTGACTATTAAGATGACAAGGTATTTTTCTTGTGGGGTGATAAGTTATTGACTTAGAATGTACAGAAAGTCTCTGATAAAGCAAAGTATCCTCTTATTTATTTATATCCCACCTTATACATGGGGAACACAGGCTTATGGTATTAATGGGGCATGTCCAACATGGTTAAACTAGGCTTGAAACCCTGGACTTCTGAGTCCAAAGTCAGTGCTATACCCACTTATACCAAAGGCTTTCCCCTCTTTTAGTACATCAGTCCTTCCTATATCCTTCTCCAATCAGTCAACCTCTTAGTCATTGCCTATTTTAAATTCCTTTGTATGTTATACCCACTTTATTACAGCATAATTATTTGCTCTGTTTTATCTCTTAGTACTAAATTATGAGCTCCAAGAGGCAAAAGAGAATTTCTTATTCATGTCTATATCTCAAGGCCTACACTTGAATTTGATTTCCTCAAGCAGATTGGGTGGACCAGTCGTTTCTCCCCCACTTCAGAGAGGAGAGCAGCCAGGGTTCTTTCTGGGCCTCTCTGAAATCTACAAACACCTCTACAAATGGAGAAGCATCCATGTCAAGATCGGTGGGTAACATATATGAATAAGGAAGCTGAGGTTTAAAGCCTTTCAGATTTGGTCTAAGGAAAAGTTCTTGAGCTTAGGAACTGTTTCTTGGAAGTCCTATTACTGGAGAGATTAACCTACCAGCAATAATTAAGGACAGATTAGCAAGAGATGGAAGTTCCAGTGAAATCATTCATTGGCTAATTAAATTCCCTCTGCACTCAGTTTTGCTACAATTAAAATAATAAAATATCTGTTTACATTTCTGATGCCTCGATAGGTATTGAGAGATACAATATTCTTAAGTAGGCTTTCCCTTTGCTTTTCTCTGCTTTAATATAATACAGTCATTATCGGTGTGGGCCCACAGTGCCCTGTGTTAAATTCACCAACTGCTGTTCTGAACATTCCCTCAGCCAATTTATTTCAATTTCAGAAGGAGCAACCAACTCCACAGTGGATGTCTGCTGACTGCAGTTCCACACCATCACTCTTCTGGAGTAAACGCATATCAAGCTGAAAGCTTCCGTGTGTGAGCACAAATGTGCTCCATCCCCCAGGTCGCAGGAGGAGCAGCACCTCCGGGCTTGATAGACCCATTTCTGCACCTGAGCTTCCGAGCTAGACAGCTCACCTGCCTCTAGCCCAAGACAGGATTTTCATGACACAAAAACCACTATAGAAAAATGTAAGGGAAAATAAATAGTTGGCACAATTGTTGGCGCGATAAATAGTTGACTTTCAAATTAGTCATTACGCCACGTAAGAGCTGGGTGGTATTTACCACATAGTTGGTGGTGACCAGATATCATAAATGCCTACCTTTACTTTTGGGAAAAAATGATAGATTTCTGTGGGGAACAGCTTAAAACTTATCATTTTCATGGTTACATGTTTAGAGCCAAAGTGTTCAGAAATTTTCCACAAATGTCTATCATTGACCTAAAATAATTGTGTTTACTAAATAAATTTGTACTGAGCTAAACACATGGAGTAGAAAATGTGTAGCCCAGAGCCAGTAAATGGCCTCTTTGTCCCTAAGACCTCCCCTGTCTTGTCCCTTATTTTCTCTATATGCCAATTCCATCAAATAAGTTGATCTTTATAGAAAAGACCTAGCCTCCTGTTACTTGACAAGATTCTTTATTCTTGAATAACATTTCACTCACCCCATTATCTTGTACTTGACTAGTACATTAGAATGAGCCAGGTCACTACTGAATATGTGTACTTACAAATTACTGGTTATGTATTGCCACACTCCAGCTTTAACTATGATTTTAACATGGAAGTGGACATTTCTAGAAATGTAGGTATAGCAATCCATTTACAAATTTGGGTTATATATGATGACAGGGTCAAACATTTTTCAAGTGTAAGATTGTGCAATTTTTTTCCCATGCAATTTGACAAGCCATTTCATTCAAGTCCACATATAATTATCATGGGTTACACCTGGCACAAAAACCAATGACACACATTCTATTCTTATTTAAAGCAATAATCACATTTACCATCTCTGTTAGGTAATAAAGCAACAGCCCTCGTACAGAAGTGAAGAAGGAAGAAAAAGGGGCATTTAGTGAATCTCGAAGTTGAGTCAAACACTGTCCATGTGTTACTTCCTCTCGTTTTACAACACAAAATGAAGTAGCTATTTTCCGAGTTTGGGGGTTATTAAGTAATTTACCAAATGTGTCCTGCTGGCCTTTGAATGCTATAGCACCACAGGCTTCTCTCCTGAGCACTCTTTTTCCATGGTACATAATTTCCCCAGGTGCTCTGGTCTCTCTACATGATTTCAGTTGCGACTTAGAGCCTCTGATGAGTCTCCGATCCATTATTTTCTACCATCACCCCTCTTCTAAACCTCAGACCCATATACCCAGCTGCCTACTAGATAGCTCTCTTCCTTGTCCCCAGACACTTCCTCCTCCAGACATCCTCTGATTCCCTTGTTCTTTCTACTCTGTCTCCTGTATTCTTCAGTGGTTGCTGGTATCGCCATCCAGCCAGGGTAGGAGAGGGCTGGTCATTCTATTTTTCTCCATTACCCCTAATAACCTTCTATAAATTTTACCTCCTCAAGGTCATCCAATTGCAACTAAAGGATCTGTGCTTGTTCTCTCCACCCTCAAACCTCTCCTTACTATGTTTATCATCAGGCCTGAACACCTCACAGTTTCTTCTGCCTTCAGTTTTAACCCCTTCCACCCTGTCTCCCACAACACTACTGGAGAAATCTGTATAAATAAGGCAGATATGCTATTGCCCTTTTAAAAACCTTAAGTGGCTCTCCACTTCCTGTAGGAAACAGGCTGAACTCCCTAACAAGGCCCTCTGTGACCTGGTCCATGCTTTCTTCCGTATACTTCATTTTTTTTCATCCCCCACTCCCACTTTATTCTCTGGAAACACCAACTCCTTCTATTTTTTCCTCACATGATTTTTCTTTGGTCACAATATTCCTTCAACTTGGAAGGTCCTTCTTATTTACACCCTCACTTTCTAACCGATTTGTCCTCACCCTTTAAGATTCAGTAAATGTCACTATCACCAGAAATCCCACTGACACAGTCCTACAAAAACCAGAATGGTGGGTTTATATTTGGACGTTCCTAAGTGTCTGAAGAGTTGAGTGGACATCATTGGTATTTGAGCTTAGTGGGCAGAAATATATCCTTGCAAATGAACTTGAAAAGCCTAAGACTTTCTGAAACAAATACAGAGGAACACTTCAAATCATTTTGGAAAATTCCCTTTATTTCCTGAATTAACTTGTAAGTTGTTTTTGTTTTTGCTTTTTTTTTTTACCCTAAGCTAAATTACTTAAATAGCTTTATTCTTCCCTTGAGTAAGGATGGAAACTAATCAGGCATCCTCCAATGCACAGATGGGAAAAGTATCATCTCCCTTCTTCTTATCTTAATCCCCAGTATAACGAGATGTAGTGAAGATCCCAGCTGCTTCCTAAAACCCTGCTGTGGGGCAATAGGATCCAAGAGACTGGGCCAGCCAACCAAGCTAATGTTTGTATCCAAAGGCCTCCTCAGAAGCAATAAATTCAGCTCCCCACCTCCCTGCCCATTCTGCTGCTTATGGGAAGTTTTACCACACAAAGAAATGGGCCTGTGTTTAGGGGAGAAAAACATTTACCCAAACCAGAACATTCTGACATGGTGATGTGAATCCCGTCAACTCAGGAGAATTGAGCAATTAATCTATATCTAATTTTTAAGACAAAAAAAAAAGATAAAATTCAGATCCAGTTAGCTTCTCACATTTGCAAGATAACTCAATTTTAAGTTTCTGAAATAGCACTTGCTATTATTATTAACATACTTTACAGTTATGAAAAAGGAACAGAGGAAGAAACACCCATCATTGAACTGAGAACAAATATTTTCCTCTTCTAGTCTTTGTCTCTATAAATACGTATTTTTACAAGATTAAAATAAGTAGGCCAAAAAAAAAATACCAATTGCAAAATTTGAGATGGAAATCTTCTTAGAACAGCTTCAGGGTGCCCATGTTTCTTGAATTTCAATTTAGCAGCCAGAATTTTACAGTCACAGTATGTAACTTGCCTAAAGTAACATAAGTTATCAGGAAAGCTGGACTTGCATGACACATGCTTATGCAGTATTTTCTAGAATACTAGAAGATACTGTTTTGTTCCCCCCATACCTTAGCTGAGTGAAAGAAAAGCATAGGAACAAAAAGGACTCCATATGAAAAATATATATTTATCAAAACATTATGTGATGCTTCAAGTGATTAAATATGTGATTAAGTTTTAAGACAATTTCCTTCAATGTTTTGTTTTGATAGCCTGGAGGTAGTGTAGGCATCACCTGATCCAGATTTCTTGCTTTGCAGCTGAGAATCAAATGCATGTGGGGAGGGGGGAGGTGTTACTCACTCATGATTAGGCTTCCAATATCATCCTTGACTCCCCAGTCCCCTGACCTGGGAGGAAGCTCCACTGCACCTTGCAAACTTTTCCATTTTTCAAAAGCAATTACTTATGAGTGTGAGCCAGTGTTCAGAGGAGCGAAGGATAATATAATGTCTCATATCTGCACAAATCATCTATGTGTAGTCTCAAATTATCTTTCAGAAAATAGTGGGGGCCTTAGTCCATAGTGTCCCACTGTTCTTCATATGTGCTCCAGGGTTGCGGTCTGTTTCTGTTCCCTGAAATTAGTCCTAGTGTGTCTTTTCTTTCCTTTTCCTCTAGCAAACCCGTTTCCCAATCACAAGGATCCCACTGTTCACACCCATGCCGCTCATTGCTCTACCTGACTGCTAGCATGTGGGGACTGAGTCTAGCTGCCAAGAGACATACTTCAAACCACCTCTTTTCCAGGCATTCCTGGAGTTGGTGTGCGAATGGTATTGGTCTCTAGAAGCAGGCAACTTCATATGCTAATTGAAGGTGAAAGCTTTTTCTCTCCATTGGGTTTCTCTAATATCCTAGAACAATCTGAAATAGAATGTAGAGTACACTTTCAAGTAACATCAAAGAAATCTAGAAAGAAAGGTAGACCGCTATTCGACATTGCTAGTCTCTTGCTGATTTCAGCAGCAGGGCCTTTGGAATGGTGTATTCAATTTTATCCTTTCACCCTTTCCCCACTCAAGGCCACAGACACTCATCCTCCACCTCCACGATCACCCACAAGCTATCCCGGGGCCTATTCCTAGCTACGTATGCCTTGGAGAAGGGTGTAAGGTCGGCTTAGTGGGTCTGCTAAACTTGTGTACTGAGCCACCTGACATGCTACTAAAAGGGAAATTTTCTTACTAGCTGTTAAAAAAAAAAAAAAAATCTGGAGTCCTGTACGGTTTTTAATGTCCCGAGGACAGACTTTGTATGGAGGAGAAGTCAACCTTATATTTTTTATCAATAACCTGTCAAGGTACTAAATAATATACAACATAGTAGATGCCTTTCAAGTTAATGCGCACTTATTCCTAATACATGATAGCCAGACTTAGCCAAAAATGAAAAATCCTGCTCCCTCTGGTAAAGGGGAACTAAGAAAAGCTGCATTTAAACACACGCTTTGATGAAACTGTTCCCTCTCGTCATTGCTTTTCAGCACTTTTTGAAGTAGGTATTGCCTGTGTATCACATTTCCTGGCAAGATTTATAAGATCCTCCAAATTACAGAACTATAGCACGTGTCTTAAGCATACCCTCTTTCTTCAAACTTATCATCACTCATATAGTTAGATATAAAAGACTGTAGAAATGATAGGAAATTCCTTCGACAAAAGGTCAATAAACAAACTTACACCTCAAATAAGTGTGTGAATTTTACATAGTTATTAAAAGTTTCACATCAAATAAGCTGTTATTAAATTTGAATATATCCGATTCAGATTCCAAATGTGATAGATAAACCCAATTTTTTTTTCTGGTCACATATAAGTTCCATTTATTTTATTGCTGATAAGTCTGGTAAGTTTGTGTGAGAAATATGGAAATAAAAAATTGGGAGCATGACGATATTTAAGGTGATGCTCTATTTCTATGAAGTCACTAGTAAATAATAAATTCTTCATTATTTTCAGAAAGAGGGTTTTGATCTTCCCTCTATTACTCAAGCCACCAAATTATAATTCTAACTATTAATCCAACTTGCTCAATTTTTTTTAAATAAATGATGACACCTCCTAACTAAGGTGATCATTAACATCCCTCATTTTTAAAAGTAGTTTGACAGAAAGTGACGAATTATGATGAGAGGTGAGCCTGGTTTTACAAGGGACTATTTTTCCCTTCCTGTCGGAGACAAGTTCTGCAACCGCCCACAGGAATGGGCATGTTTAATTCAGTTACAATGAAAAGAATGAACTATCTTTTAAAAACTTCAAAATCATTTGCCATCTAATCCACATGTATCTAAGGGGTTCTAACACTAAGCAAGACAGAAGCCAGTGGATTCCTCGGGAAACCTACCTGACATTCCCATCTATCTAGAAATGGGTCTTATGTTGGCTGCCTCAGCATTGCAATTCCCATCATTAAGCCCAATTCTTTGAGCCGGCCCATCTCTTCCCGTTATCCATCTCAAAGCGCCGTATGTGGGAGGGTTGGGGGGGGGAGTGTAGTTGCAGAAAGAAAACAGAAAAGGATAAATATCCCATTACCAACTTAGTGGAACTGATTATCAGGCTCCTTGCTGCCACTTCAGAAATCAGAAAGGAAGAGAATCAAAGAAGAAACAAAATAGGCAATTATGTTAAAAAGTAGGACACCTGCTGTTTATTTCATTTACTCTTTTAGATACTAACATCATCCCCCTTCTACAGATAAGGGAACTGAGGCTCATAGGACTGGAGTGACTTGTTCAAGCCTGTGCTCCTAACCACAGCCCTGCATTATCATATTGCCAACGGTCCGTTCACTTAGAACTTTAGAAACATATGTACTGCATAGGTCCAGTTCCTCTGCATGTCATCTTACTATATATTTTTTCCACTGGCTAAAATAAAATGAAAGCATTTTACAATTGATAACAGATGTCTAAAGCTTTCATTTCCCATTTTTGGTGTTAAAACTCAAAGGACTCAAATTAGTGATTCCTTATAAACCTGGAAAATACAGAAACACTTTATAGAAGTTGCTAAATAAAAGTTCCTATTTCTATGACCAGTATATTAACAACAACAAATACTAAATAGCTTCACTTTTCAGTGAAGTGAAGAGGAAGCTAATTAAGAACTCTTTCAGACACTGGTGGGAGAAATTTTTCTCCATCCTGCTTCTATTTTGTTATTGCTCTCGTCATGTTTTTAGCTAACACTTGTCAAACACATATGATGTTCCAGGCACAGGACAAGAACCTGCATTTAGGTACTGAATGCTTGCCACACCCCCATGAAGTTTTCACAGACTAAAGCCGCAGTGAAAGCATCAAATGAAACCCTTGCAGATAGGAGACCAGAATTCACTCTCTAAAATTCACATTTTTTACTCTACCCTAAACAAAGCCAGAAGTATATCACCTTTCAAAATTATGTAGCCTACCTTAAGGAAGAATTCTCTAGCACCAATGGGATGTAACAGGAATAGGATAGACACCCAGTGTTAGAATATACCCTTTGCAACATTTTTGTTATATCATCTTGGAGGCAATACAGGCAATACAAGTAGTCCCCTACCTGAACAGAAAATTATGATACCAAGTCCAAGGACATGAGGAAAGACTTAGACAAACTACAGATAACCTGGGAATAAGAGAGCCCAATATGAGTATTTTTTTTCATCATCACCACCATTATCCTTATTACATGGGGTGTTCTCTTGATTCTGATAGAAAACGAGAATCCTCCAGATAGCAGTTGAATACAGTGTATACATATGAATGTGTGTGTGTTTGCATACACATACATACGGGGGGGATTTTTTTAATTTGGTGACTAGATGATTATATCCCTATTCTTTTTTGGGTTATCAAATATCCAGATCATAAAAATTCAGAAAATATGGAGTAGTGTTAGTATTATTAAAGGTCTTAATTCACTTCAAATGAAGCTAAAGGGGGGAAAAAAAGTTTAGACATTAGGAAAGACAAGAGAGATAAGTAGAAACAATTGAGAGAGGGGGGAAAATATATTTAGATATTTTTTTCTCCATTCTCCACCCTTGTGTGATTTTTATTTTTCACAAGGACGATATAGCATCAACATATGCATCCTTGAATCTTGTTCTCTCTAGTAGAGACAAATCCACATCGTTGGTGTGTGTCTTAGGGTTTAGCAGAGCATGTTATCTCAGAAAGTTAAATCAGAAAACCCGAAAGAAAATTGAATAGAAACCCTTAAAAACTGTGTAAGTGGAAAATAACATGCCAGTTATTTTTTCCTTCTTCCTAATTCAGGACTCTTCTTCCTTGACAGACATTTTAAAGTAACAAAAAATGTTCATAGTTCTTGTCTTATTTACACAATATTTAAAATATGAAAAAAAACCTGTCATTTTCTCAACTGCTCTAATGTCAGTATCACTTGGTCAATAGGTTTGTGATATCCTTGAAACAGGAATACACACTCTTCCTGGAAATGGCAGACCTCACAGTTTCCCTCTGGTCTCTATTCAAAACCCACCTTACCAAAGATGCCTTTCCTGGGGCACCTGGGTGGCTCTGTGGGTTAGGGCCTGTGCCTACAGCTCGGGTCGTGATCTCGGAGTCCTGGGATCGAGCCCGCGTTGGACTCTGCTCGGCAGGGAGCCTGCTTCCCCCTCTCTCTCTGCCTGCCTCTCTGCCTACTTGTGATTTCTCTCTCTGTCAAATAAATAGATAAAATCTTTAAAAAAAAAAAATGCCTTTCCTAACCTCCTTGTAGGCAGCAAGTCCCCCACCCCATCTCGGCCCATCCAGTTCTTCTGACCTTTCTTTTCTTCAGGGCACTTACTATCACCATGGGACATCTGTTTAGTGTCTTCAAATCATTGGAATGCAAGCTCCAATGAGACCACAGACTTTCTTTTGCTCACTACTGAAGGGCATGGAGGAAGAATTTAGTGATTACTTGATAAACGAGTAAATAGTAAAACAACAAACAACAGCAACAAAATCTATCTTTTAGAAGAATAAAGCCCTTATTTATTGGGTTTCAGAGACTGGCAAAAACTGGTACCAACACATTTAAAATATGGCTTCTATCTTTATTATGTAATCCTCTGTGTGTGTGTGTGTGTGTGTGTGTGTGACAGAGAGAGAGAGAGAAATAGAAAGGCACTATTTAAAATGTTTTATAATATGCTGGAATTGTCACGTAAGTCACTCCAGCCCAACAGCCACTTTGGCAAATTTACATATGCCGTGTCAAATGATCTCATTTAGAGCGTCTATCTGGACATCTCAAAATGGTGTTGGTGAGACATATTTTTAGACCCAGAATAAGATAGGGTCCCAGATGTCCTCAATTACTGAATGAGCTGGTAAAAGGGGCAGTGGAGTGAAAAATATTGAAACAGTGACTCTGTTACGAAGACTGTAGTTAGGGTAGGGCCTACCAATTATGTGAATTCTGAGGTTGACAACCTTGGAGTTTTAGTAATGAATTCAGGAAAGCTCAGGCTTTCAGCTTGAGAATTAGTACCTCTGCTATAGGATTACGATTCTGTGTCATTCAAATTCATGTGAGACTCCTACCTAGGACCACACTTCATCAGGGGGAGGCTGTCAGAGCTCTGCAGACAACATCTTTCAGCAATCCATCTATTATCTTACACAATTAAGATGTGGCCCCAAAGTTTCATATCTTTTTCAATAATATAAAAGCTCAGGAATGCTCTAGACCTAAAAGCAGACAAGTGACATATTTTTACTTAAGCATAATCCCTTAATGCCTCAGAGTCTCACCCCGTCACCTAAGTTGCTCATCGGAATATTCTTCCGAGAGGCAGAAACAAACTCTGGTAAATACAAGTTTCTCCACAGTCTTACAACTCAAAGATAAATTTTAGTGCCAATCACACACTGGCTTTCTGGCCCACCTTTAATCTTACTTTGCCTTAATTTAGTGAGGGTTGCAAGAAAGATATGGAGGAGATAAAAAAAACAGAAGTTCAATGTCCATCATGAAATAAACTCAAGGTCAAAGTTCAGTAATGTTTAGGAACAAGAGCTTTAAGGAAAGTTTGGTTTGTGTTGCATCTGAGTTTGCCAAGCACAGCCACATGAATGTGAGTAAGCTACTTAATATTTGTAAAGCTTAGATTCCTCAACTATAATGGGAATAAGGATAGGACCTAGCTCAGAAGAATGATGTGAGGATACTAAGTAAGTCTTGAACGTAGTTGTCATGAGAATGGAGTAGAACAGTGGCCGTGAAGGTTACTACCACAGAGCAGGTCAACATGTCCATTTCCTTCTCTTCCCCTTAGCTTGGAGCAGAACCATTCCCTGAGGCTTTCACGTGCTACCAGAATCCTGCCTTGGTGTGACTGTTGCCAGCTGTCTTTAATCTGCCACATAAAAGAATAAAAGCTGATAGGAAAGTTAAAAAAAAAGAAATGATTATCTTGTTTTTACTTATTAAGAACAATGGAAGCAGTCCTTCCTTAGGAATAAATGTTGAATCATGTTGGTGGAAGTGATTAATATCATTTTAATGTTTAAATGTAGCTACTTTTGTAGATTTGTAGAAATCAACTATCTAGCCCGAGAGATGATTGAGATAGATAGATAGATAGATAGATAGATAGATAGATAGATAGATAGATAGTTATGGGGTGAATAAACTATGAAAAAAATCACAATCTGAAATTTAGGGTAAGGGAGGAAATTCTTAGAACCCTGTCTCGCGTTTGAATTATAGCCAAGCACACTTATGATTTAAACCTATGCTTTTCAGACTGTGTACAGCATGGTGTACTCAGGTTGCAAGACAGACCTAGTACATTTTCCTAGAAACTCTATAAATCTTCAAACATTTGGAAGTTGTTCTTTACGTTTGTGTTTCAAAGTTTACAAATATATTATGAAGTAAGTTGGAAAATTCACATGTATTTCTCAGAAGAAACTCAAACCTTCAATGCGATTTTATGTTAGAGTGGCCCTGGGTTACAGTCCCCCAGAATCTCTTGACGCTATTCTTTCTCCTTTGCCTTCATGAGTACTTCAGTTAAAAATTCTAGAAATACATTGTCAAACAAAGGGTTACCACAACTGTTGTGTTATGAAACAAACTTTTTACAATTTTTGTTCTGCTTTGATTTTAGTAATGTATACATTAATTTTTGCTTGAACCAAATATGCATCCTGTCATGATAATGCCGGTCAGATGAAATACTGAGCAGAACAAGCTGTAAGATACAATGGAGAATAGGACACAATTTGCTATGAGTAAGAGATAAAAGACACAGATGCATGTCAAGTCAAAAACTCCCTCAAAACCTCCCTCAGGGTGTGTAAGAGCACAGTCAGGTGGAAGAAAGTTCTACTGAAAGGAAGAGTCCCTGCTAAAGGAATTGAACAGTGCATTGACCATGGGTGATTCTCTAAAGCCAATTAGGAATACTGTCGTATCTCTGGGTTAAATTTTGCAGTTTAGATCAGGAGACTTACTGACACCTGTTAGCAGCATACCAAAAGAGGCTTTTAATAAGTGAGTCTAAGTATAAATGTGTAAAAATCCATTTAAGTCACAAGGCTTTGGATGGAATATAAAGTTATATCAAAGATGACTCAAATGGGTATATTCTAAACATTTTCAGAGATGTATTATTTTGCAAATGGGCATAGATGTCTGCAAATGGACAGATGGAGAGAATCACACACGCACAACAAACCCAAATGACATTTTTAGTTAAAAGTTTGCAGTTCTTTCTCAGAAACCCTTATAAAACAAGTCAACTTTTTTCTTCTTTATATGTAAAAACTTGGGAAATTTGCTAAAATTCACCAGGAATTCTTGGGTATATAGTCATATAATCAGCTAAGAAGAATTTTTATGATCATCTGGAAAGGATTCTTTTTCAAATCCTGAATGTTTTTTCACAGTGAGCTATTACTAGGTGACTCTATAATTTATGTACCAAAGTGAGACACTTTTGAGAGTGAGAGGTGGTGCTAAAACAAGGTATTCATTGCTCTGTACCAGGTTTTGCCATGGGCGAACTAGAACATATAGTCATGTTAATAATAACAGCTATTACCTATCATTTGCCATCTCATGCAGATCATCCACCATCTCCAAACTAACAGAGATGCATCATGATATTGCTCAGAGACAGTTCATAGGCATCATGTTTCTGCACATCTTGAGAGCACAGAAGGCAGCTGCCTTAGTTCCGAGTCTTTTCAAGAACATTTGTATGGCCAATAGCTCTGGAAGCTAAACATCCAGAGTGAAAGTCAAAGCAGGCTTGTAAAGGAACTCACTGGATCCCATAAGAGTTGGGTGTTCTCAGCCGTGGATTCCTCCACTGTGATGCAAACCCCCAAAGTGCACATCATCCTCAAGGGCCGTGCCACGTGACTATCAGGGGCCTTGGCACATCAGTAGGGACTGGCACAAAGATGAAGCCCATGCTGCCTGCTGTGCGCGAGGACTATGACAGTCCTTTTAAGCAACTCCGAACAAATTATTGCATTTCTCTTTGGTCCCCAATTTCCCCATCTAGCAAGTAGTCAAGAGAGAAGCTGGCCTTTTAAGGTCATTCTGAGTCTAAACTCTTTGGATTTGACTCAGTCTGTCCCATAACCCTGTCCCTCATTATTATCACATGATTTATTTATGTGTGGCTGCAGGTGGGAACTTATAAGGTACAGAATACTGGAGTGCAGAAGCTCTTTCGAGATGATCTATTCTAGATACTTATGTAACTATGCTCTGATAAACCCCAGGATTCTTCAAAGAAAAAAAAAAGATTTGGGGATTCTAAAATGCTTGTTCAATTTTCATATAAATTTTAACTAGTTTTTCTTTTTTTAAAAAATATTTTATTTATTTATTTATTTGACAGAGAGAGAGAGAGAGATCACAAGTAGGCAGAGAGGCAGGCAGAGAGAGAGGGGGAAGCAGGCTTCCTGCTGAGCAGAGAGCCCAATGCAGGGCTCCATCCCAGGACCCTGAGATCATGACCTAAGCCTAAGGCAGAGGCTTTAACCCACTGAGCCACCCAGGCGCCCTTAACTAGTTTTTCCATTGTAACCAAACAGCACAGACATTCAACTGTGTTATAAGCCAAATACAAACATATAGAAGACCAAGAATGAACTAACATATCCTTGTTGATATGTTATGCAAATACCATACAACCTAATTTCTAAAATAAACTCAAGAAGTGAAATATTTCTTTGGGCTGTTATCTAAAAATGACCAGTCACTTTGAAAGGCTGATTTTATCAGAGATAAGATATACTGATGTGTTGCAGGAATATTAGTCTAACAAAAGGGACTATCATGAATTGGGATAAAAAAGAAAATGTAGAGCTAACTGGATAGGTATGGAGCTACTATAATTTAGTTGAAGTTTTGGGGTTTTTTTTTTTCCTTCTGAGTTGAAGATACCATTTTGTTTCCTTTGAAGTCATGTAGGTGCCATAATTTGGAATGTGGGTTTACTATGGTAGTTCTTGTTCCTATTGGACAAATGTTATTAAAAATTTCCTTAAACAAGAAGATTTGTTTTGTCATTGTTCCTCCTTGGCATTGCTCCCCGTGAGGATGGGATGACAGACCTGAACTTGGAAGGAAACAGTCAGAATGGAAAAGAGTTAGGTATGAAAGGCAGTCCCAAAGAAGAATCACAGAATCCAATGGCTGCTTCATGTACAGGAAAATGTCAATGTCACTCCTGCATCTCAGTGCCTGGGGAAATAATGCTAACTTTGACAGGAATAGGAAAGGTGAACAAAGTAACCAGTATTGAAAGGAAAGAGGAAGAGTGCACTTTTAGAGAGTTGGAGGTTGAAGAGACAGCAGGCCATTTGGTATAAATCTCCAATGAACAGACCAGAATTGAAGAGAGAAGCCTAGATAGAATTGTGGATTTGGTAGTCATCTGTGTCTATAGATGACAGGCTTCAGATACCAGAAATTATCTGTTATTCTTGAATCTGGAAGTGCCAGCCATGCTGGCAATTTTCTGCCACTCTTTTCAATAAAAAGTCCATTCTGATTTCACTGTGACTCAGTAAATTGCCTCAAATCTCATAGACTATATTTTCCTTGTTGCAGGGTGTCAAACCCAAATCTATCTCCACTTTAAGTGTAAAAGTTTTAAAAACAGTGTTGTGTATATGTAAACTGGGTAATTACATCTTCCTCTACCTGAGCAATATGGAAGTGTGAAAAAAGTAATAAATCATTTTCACCAATCAATGCAAGTAATTCAGGTTTACAAAGGCATAGTTGAACTACTATAAAAGAAAAGGAGACCTGACAATTTCTGTTTGATTATGGGATGTATAGCCTCATCAAAATGACAAGGTAAATGCCAAGGAACATTTTTCTGAATTTGGAAGAATTGACTGAGTATTCAGCAGAAGCTAAATGAAACGTCAGGGTAACGATGAAGATTTCGCACTTTGGCACACTCTGATGATTGGTACATAGCAAGATTTGATTGTGGCTTCATGAAAGTAGGAAACTGAACTTTCAAAGTCATTGCCCGTACTAGAATAGAATGCTCCTTTATTTTGCACTCAGGTTTTAAAAAATATATATAGTTTTTAAGTTGTACGTTACTTGGTGAATGTGTATGTCTCGCTCATCACATTTTACCCCTTGATTCTACAGGTAGGTTTTCCATTTCTATGTAAGCATAAAATGAGTCTAATCTTTTCTCAGATACTAATAAATAAGTATCAAGGTTTCACTGAGTATCTACGAAGTGCCTACCACAAGTTTGGGGACTACTGAAGTTCAAGACTAAAGAAATTACAGTCTATTGGGAAGGCAAGACTGGACGTTCATGAAATAATTATTCAGCATTTCATTCTGTGATAAGGAAGAATAAGAAATTTGGGTGGGAAATGGCCGCTTAGTTGACATGAGCATCTTGCTTTTGACTGAGAAAGGACATCAGCTTGATCTCCATTGTGCCTTTATTTTCAGGGCTTCCAGGAGACAGGAATTGGTGGTCGTGAATGGATGCTTATTCTCCTGGCAGGAGTAGAATTTGGGTATCTTTTTGGAATGGTTGAATTCGAGTATTTTTTTGGAATGGTTGAATTTCTGAACAAGTAAGATTCTGGCAAGACTAATTAAAATAAGGTGTTCACCTTATTTTAGAGAGCTTTTGCTCTCTGAACTGGAGGAAGCAAATCAAAGTGGCAAGCTTTTACTCCAAGCCATGCCATCACTCTGAAGCCCAGAATGGTAGCCTGAGACAACACTGCCTGGAAATTTCCTGGATGCCTAAAAGGGATTGGGCTGAGTTCAACTCAGCCTGAAAAATATGTCTATGTTTAAAATAAGTATTTTTATTTTTAAATTTAACATTTAGACAGAAAATCATTTAATTTTCCATTATTATAAAAATAAATGCACCATTCCAGTTAGTAGAGTAGACATCCTTTCAGCTGCTCCCTCTCAAGCTCTTATTAATCAGACATCTGCTAACTGCATTACCTTGTTAAACCTCACACAATATCATAAGGTTAGTATTTTACCTCATTTTTACACATGCACAAGAGACATGGGGAAGTTAAGTATCTTGTCCAAGATCCATCAACTCACAAGAAGTGAGGATGGGATTAGGACCCAAACATGAGGATCCTAGAGTCACTCTGTCAACCACCACCTTATATTGCCAGACTTGACCAGCAACGAGCTTCAGGGATTACACACAAGAGCACACGGGTAAAGTTATTTCCTGATCGCAAAAGGACCTCTATTCCCCCGAGATTTTTTTCTGTATTTACACATCACTATTACACTATTTTCCATAGCTTCTAAAAACGTATAATAGTAGCTAGTCTATCTCTCTAATTTTCCTTTTTTTTTTTAAAAGATTTTAATTATTTATATGACAGAGAGAGAGAGATCACAAGTAGGCAGAGAGGCGGGGGGGTGGGGGAAGCAGGCTCCCCGCTGAGCAGAGAGCCTGATGTGGAACTCGATTCCAGGACCCTGAGATCATGACCTGAGCTGAAGGCAGAGGCTTTAACCCACTGAGCCACCCAGGCGCCCCTCTAATTTTCACTTTTTAATGCTACTCAATGCATTTTTTGCTGAAGTATTTCTTGGTCAGTAACATTACTTTTGTTAAACCAAAAGAAAACTCTATTAAATGAGGTTATTTCATGTAAATTGTAAATCCCGTGTATTGAGAGGGAAAAAAAATCATGTCTTTCATTAATTATAAGGGCAACTAATCAATTTTAAATATGGGTTCCCTCTGCATATTAAAATTGATTTTCCTCTCCATTTTTAATTCTGCAGATGACTTTGGGGAATAAGAAAAATATCGATTGTTTTCATTATTCTATGTATGCAAGGTGTGCATAGTCATTTCTGTAGGTCATGTCAAATATTTTTTTCCAAAATAGTATTCCTTTGCATCCAAAAAACAGCAACAACAGTTAGGTCCACCATTTATTGAATAACTGATACATTTCAGGTATTGTACCTGGAACTATTTTAGTGGTTGGCACTTTATGTCATTAATATTCATGACCATCCCATAAAGTAGCTATCATTACCCACAATTATACAAGAATAATGTGCCTCAGAGAACTTAAACACCTCTCCTAAATCATAAAGTTTAAGTGACAAAGTTGTTCCCCAAAATCAAGATTGCCTGACTCCTAACAGTAAAATTTTATCCTATCCCTGTGCTCCCTCTCAGGTACCTTTGATACCACTGAAAATTAAACCATCAGCGTACAAATAAAATCTTGATCCGGTTTATCTTTTAATTTGTATTTTATTAACATCTTAATGTATATTCTTTGATCTTAAATGGAAAAAATTATATTTAGCTCTAATTCTCTAATTTATTTCTTTAAATATTCAGCATCTTATTCACCTTTTGTGAGCATTGCTGACCTTTTCCAGCACTGGTATTTATGTGTACGATCCTGCTTTTGTATTGACTATGGATATTTCTTTCTTTATCCCTGCACAAATCTCTTTGCTGTCATGTTGTTAGCAGATATTTATTCCACTCTGCAAGGAGTAATGCATAAAAATATGATCATAGACATTCATGTCCTTTTTCAAGCCCCAACACATACTGATTTAACCATCACGTCATTCATAGATATTTATTTCACCATGACAAGAAGAGCGACATAAATAATTAATATTGATTTCCCTGATCTTGCCTCTAACTCATATAGCTTTCACCAGTACTGATTAATAGAAAAATACTTTACCTCTGAAGGTCTCTGACATTTAAATATTTTTACTTCCATCTCATATTCACTAAATAGTACTGAGTTACACAAAGAGAACTGCTAAAAAAGCAGTAATTCAAACTAAGAACTTGAGAAATCATGTGTAACCAAAAAAATTTCCTGTAAAATTTTGAAAGGGTAACATTAGAAACTTACATTCTCAGCAAATTTATACTTTTAATTTCAGTGAGATATAAACACTGCTCTTTAATAAAAAAACTTGAATATTTTGTTACATTTCCTACATGCAATACCAACCCATAATTATTAGTCCATTAGTGTTTATGGTTTACTCTCAATTTTAAACACATTACTCTGACTTCCATTCATTTTCTCCTTTTGACCCCAGCCCTGCAATTTAGGACCAGTTATTTAATCTTTCCACGCTCTTCTGGTCTCATCTTTCACATGTAAAATCCATGGATTAAATGAGAATGTGTGTGTGTGTGTGTGTGTGTGTGTGTGTGTTATAGCATATTTGCCTAATATATATCAACGCATACGTATTATAGACTATATATCAGTAAATATATATGATGTGATATGTTAGATTTATATATATAAACATAATACCTGGCATATATGTAGTAGGCTCTCAATAAATGTGAATTTCTTCCCTTTCTTTCATTTTCATGTTTACCTCTGTACCACATACTGTGGACTCTGTTGTACTTCGCAAGGCTCTAGTCAGAATGCAACCAGGATGAGCCAAGTCACCTGCCTCATGCATAAAATTTAAGATGGTGTCAAAACCACCAGTCATCACGTACCCAATATTTTAATGCCATGTTTTTGTAACATCAGAATTCATCCAAAATTCCATGATGAGCAAGATACCCAAATGTTAAATAAGGCAGGATCAGTATCACTGTTTTTTCCTTCAACACAGGCTCCGATAAGGCTCAGTCGCACACTGCTTTTGTCAGAATTACCTAAGCCTGTCTCGTAGCTCCCAGTCTCTCCACAAGAGACTCCTCCTACCTATGTTCTTAGTCCTGGGCTTCATACAGGAGGTAGCTCACAGCCTCATTCTCTTAGCCCAGTTTTAGGCTGAAAGCTTAAAGGCTTAAACCTGGAGAGAGGAATAAAGGCTGGAGTGCTGAGGACTTGAGAAAGAAGCAAAAATGGGCATGTTTAGAGTCCCAGATATCTAGTGATGAAAGAGTTTCAGATCTAGACCTTGCCAAGCTAAAAGGCCACAGACGACAGTCTCATTGCCTGTTCTACTTCAATTTCCTCATCCAAAAATGATTTCTGGCCATGGCAATAAATACATATCCATGTTCCTATAACGTTTAGAGGGAAGCACAAAATCAATTTCTAGTTCCTCTTAGGCCTATGACTCTACCAGAGTACTCCATAGTTATTTTTCTTTCTATTGGACTTTGGGGGAAAAAAATGCCCTGATGATTAATAGTCCTCTAAGTACTCAAAATATATAGATGTGGAGTTGATTTTAATAGTGTTTTTGAGAAGTTACAATGTTACATTCTCTAACACATTTTCCTATGATTTTATGGTGCATTGACTATTCCCAAATATGTAAATAGGCCTCACCAAAACCAAACTGTAGGCCAAGTTACAGTGCTTGATATTACTTGGTTTTGACTGATTCCTTCACAGAGACAAGACATTTCTTCTCTTTGGTTTACCCGAAGGGAAGGAATCGTATTATCCGTAGGCAACCCAGTAAGCAGAATAACAAGGCCGTGGTGCCGACCGAGCAGGTGACTTGTTCTATCCTTCAGTTACCGAATTATTCACAAAACCTATCTGCAGTTTGTGTTGTCATGTATGCAGCGTTTCAGGGGGACTAGGGGTTGGTGAGAAAAGACCATCTGAGCCTACAGAAAGTCCTGAATTTATTTACCAAGTGTGCTGAAATTAATAGAAACACAGTGGCTCCACACAGCGGGAACAGACCGGCAGCATATGGCTCTCCTCTTGCCCCCGGCTTCCCTGAGGGGCACACAGCTGCCAGAGACTCACTTCATCTGGGGGAGCTCCTGCGAGCATTAGAAATATAGCCAAGTTCTTGCTACACCACAGTCTTTCAGAACATGGGGCATACGGCACAGTCCAGGGGAACTTGGGCTAATAACCCATGTGCTTCTATTAAGGGAAAGCCTACCAACTTTAGACTCTGCAGGTTCTTCCACAGACTCTCAGGAAGCCCACATCTTCTTCTGGTATAGAAAGCAGAATCAGGTTTCCCTTTGTACTAGAGTGTCCTCTAGAACTCGGGTATCTCCAAAATCCATTTTCTAACACAACGCCCCTTTAGTACACTTTTACTAGCTGGTTTCAATATACAATTGGTCTGAAGCTAACAACAATTTAACTTCTCTGAATTACATTTTGTTCTTATTATATGCAAAGTTAAGTTCCTATTGAATCCTTGGAGTCAACAAATGAGTTTGAACCCAGGCCTACCAACTTATAAAAGATGGTATGCTTCATTACCATGCATCAGAGTCATCTGGAATGCTTATCAAATGCAGAATTTCTGGATGCCTCCCCAGATTTACTACTAAACCGTAATCTCTGGGTATACAGCCCAGGAATTGTTATTTTTACAAACTCCCAGTTGACTCGTGCACACGAAAGCTTGGCCGTCACGAGTTTATATCCTGGTTGC
This sequence comes from Nasua narica, assembly GCA_028533885.1. Lineage (NCBI taxonomy): Eukaryota > Metazoa > Chordata > Mammalia > Carnivora > Procyonidae > Nasua > Nasua narica. The sequence continues at coordinate 85,141,631 of CM052807.1, forward strand.
ATTTACTCCCTTAGGATTTGAAATTCCGTGTCGTCTTAGAGGGAGAAGCCCACAGGGAGACAATTTGGCAGCACCACGGTGACAACTGCTCTTTGCCCCCCTCAAAAAAACCTCCACGGCTAGTTGGCACCACTATGCTGTAGTCACTACGCCAACCTGAGCTCAGCCTGCCTACATCAGCATGATCTGGCTGTCAAAGCCACAGAGTCAAGGGAGGAGACTCCCGAAGTGTTCATCTTTTAAAAAGTAGGCCAGCCTGTTCCCCTTGCCTTCTATCCTGAGTTTCGTTAAAACAGACTATTTATATCTGTGCAAACACGCATGTATGCCATCTGTTTCCTTTCAGATATCAAAGTTCTATAATGTTTTCTCATTCAGCAACAAATATTTCACCCCTCCTGTCTATTCATTCCCATCTCCCTTTCTGTACCTGCTTTATCTGATCAGATTCAATCTAGACATGGATGGATACATGATCCTCCTGTTACGCTTCTTTTTTTCCTAATTTAGGCCAAACGAATTTTGTGTTTTAGTATCTTGGGACACCATATATTCCTTTCTTCCAAAACGCACTTCTTTGAAAATGCACAAATAATATATGTTTGTATGTTTACTATTTCTTAAGTTTAATTATTATTTAAACATGAGCTATTACATATGTGAGACAAGCTAGAATGATTTAATTAAACAAGCTATTTTGTTTGCTTCTATTAACACTGTTGTGGCTGTATCAGTTTATGCATTTGAAAAATGCATATATGCTAGTAACGTTATTTTGCATGTCATAGCACAAAACAAGTAAAACCAACATTCTAACATTGCAGTGAAAAGAGATGATTGAGGAATTGGGGCAAAGACTGAAAATATATTAGTAATGATTAGTTGGATATGGAAGGCCAGATATTATTTAAAACAATACATGCAAACCTAAAAGTGATCTAAAACAAATGTCTTAAACACATATATTTAAATATATATTGCATATATTTATTTTTAATATTATTTATATATTTATTATTCATATATTTATATATTTTTATATTTAAATATATATGTGTAAATATGTATTCCAGAACTATTTTCTTGACCTAATTAAGTTGGGTCCAGGATGTGATATTCATTGTTTCTACTGCTTTCACAATTTTTTTGTAGTTTATTGATCCCATATCTTCTAGGGAGTAGAATGGGGACATTGCATTAGGATGCATAATTCATTAGGTTAAACAGCATGTGTCAATGACTTGGGTTTCCTTCTTCAGGATGGCTCCTGAAATACATCAGGATCCAGCTTAGCTAGCAGCAGTTTGAGATCCAGAATTAGCATATTGTTTCTCTGAGTATGCCCTTGAATGCGCCCGAGTAGCTGTCTTGTGCGAGGCCTGAGCAGAACTGCTGAGAGCCAGAGAGGAAACAGATTCCAACACCCTGTAGGCATCCTGTGTGGCTGTTGCCTAGGTGGTATCTCAGGAAAGGTCCTCGACATATGTCAGGATCATCGCTGACTGACTGACGCGCAGGGCAGGTCAGTGCTGCACCTGGGGACTCTGCAGCCCACTCAGGCTACAGGACACCTGTGCCCAATTCCAGAGCCAGGTAAGCATCTCACCCTCGCTTCTAATAGTCAGAAGTTACTTCTGAGAAATCAATGAGAAGTTAAGGCCTTTCTTTGCTTTTTGAAAATTTACATCATGTCTTTTTTTATGCGAGGGCTTAAAAATGTGCATTTTCTGGAAGGTTTTGAAGATGGAAATAAATACATGCTGGCTGGGATAAGTAAACTAAAGCTCTGGCCAGAGAAAAGGAAAACAAATCAACCTTCATGTAGACCAACCATGAGAGACTTAGCAATAAGACTTTTTATTAATCTCACATGCCAGGAGACAGTCACTTACTAAGACAGATAGAATAGAATGTTTCCATTTGGCAAAATGCTCGGAGGTGGAGAAAATTTTAATCAATCAAATGTGACCATTAGTAAAATGAGGAGAAATAAGACACTATAAGCATATCAAAATTTCATATGAACTTTCATTTGTCTTTTGAGCGGCAGGATAAAATGACTGTTACTGCTTTTAATCACTTGAGAACCAATTCTTTTCAGGGTTCTCTCACTTATTGTGGAATATACCTGTGTATGATGCAAACAGAATAGTTGATTTGACTTGTATTAGCCACAAGACGCTTCAGGAATATCACTTTTGCTTACAGAAAACAGAAAGAGGCATGCAGGATATATTCTTGGGCCTCAAGAGCATTTTAAGACAGGAGGTCAAATTCAAGTTGTCTCTGGACAATTAAACAGCAGAAACAACAAAACTTCAAACTCTAGATTGTTTTCGTGTAACCCTGTGGGTCTGTGATTTGAAGAAAATCTTACATTAAAATTTTTTTAAAAAAAGTTGGATGATTAGTGTAGAAAGTAATATACAGTTTTCTCTGCTGATACTCCAAAAATGGATTCTCAAGAGCAGATCCTGTCAAGATCTTTTCATGTTGCTAGGAGAATTGTTACCATAGGAACAATGATACTAGTAAGCATCACTTACCACACAACATGTTACCCAAAAAGTAATTTAATTAAAATATCTTCAGAATTTTATACTGTGGTCTTCTGCAGCATTTGTGTGTGAATAGTATAATGTTAGCCCTGTTTGAGGCAAGGATGTGTAAATTTGTCCACTGACAGATTTTATTATCTTAAATCCTCACTTTGTTACACTGAAGTTTTGTCTTTGTTCAGCATCTAAGAAAAAAAAAAAGCTTCATTATTCTTAGTTCAACTGTCATTTTTCTTGGGGACACAGAGTTGCAGAAGTGGTGGGTGTTTCATCCTGTTGGGCTGCCATCATCAAATAAGAAAACATTGGTACTGCTGCTGATGTGAGTCCTGCTTCACCCATAACCCAGTCATTTTGTCTTGAGTATTATTTTGAACACACAAAATCAGAACAAGTAGCTATCCTCAAATTCCTGAAGACATGCTTTTTTCTCTTACTTCATTAAAAATCACAAACTCTGCTCAAGTGGAAGAGAGCTCAGTGCAAGCTATATTCCTTGACTTCCACCTTTAAAATAATATTTAATAAGATTACATTACCCAGGTACTGAGTACAGGCCCACGATTTAATGTTCAAAGAATATGGTAGCTCAGGTTAAAGAGCTCTCTAAAACCAAAAGCTTGAAGTCTGAATTCAGGACTGAAAATGTTAACATACTGCCAGAAAACAAATTGGGAGAAGGATTCTCGCAACATGGTTGTGAATTTGTGCAATGTTTATGGATTTCCTGAAATACTGTATGTAGGAAGGTTTAGAGAGGTATTAAGGGAAGATAAAGCACACTACACTTGATCACAATAGGCTTCTGCTAATGTGACATCCATCACCACTTCTTTGACCTGCATTTCCTCCTAAATTAGCTCATTTTACTATAGATCAAATTACTTTTCAATTTCTATCAATAAAGTGTGCTATCTATTATGGCAACTATGCAATATACTGTCAAAATACCAAAGTTATAACCCCTGAATTCCAAAAGCAGACAGGAAAGTAGAGTCAATAACGCCAGTTAATAAGGATTATGTATCCAACAACTTACATAAAATATTGCCTTTACGATTTAGAATAGAGACACAGGCCATAGGACCCAAATCTCTTCCTGACATTCCTTAGTAAGAGACTCTTTCTCCCTCTGGCCAGAAGGTCATGGTTTAACCATCTTCTCAGCCCAGCCTGGGATGAGGGAAGGAAGCTGCTGACTGTCTATGAAAAGATATTTCCATGACCACCCAGATCACAGGCATCCATGGCCCAGGTGGCACAATTCCCACTTACAAATGACTTGGATAGATAGCACCAGGCAGCGATCTTTTCAACCAGACCCTCTTACCTGGCTCAGTCTTGACAACTGCTCACCCACTGGGGTGGGTGCTCACTCACTGGGAACATCAGAAAACCTTGTCACACCCTGGCTCAGTTTGTTTTGAAAATCTTGTCTCCCAAGGAATTAGCTGTGGAGTAAGCTTCCAATAAACTTTCATTTTAAACTAGCAATAATTCTCCTTTACCTTTCCAAGATGGAAATAGCTTGTGACTACCTGTACCACCAAAATCAAAAGCTTTCCATCCCACTTAACTGTAGCCTAAAGACACTTTCTGTATTTTTATCAAGTCAGTATTCTGCATCATATTCAGCATATGGTCCTCTTAGCAATCAAGAATGTCAGAATCTGGCCTTACCCTGAACAATTTGCTCTCCCTCTAGTCATCATAGTGCAAGAATGTTGGTATTAGCAGCTCTCTAAGCCTTGGTCTCCATATATAGAAACTGAAGAGCATAACCTTACTCCATAGTATTGGAATATTCATAAGGATTAAACTAAATAATACATATAAAGGTGCATAGCATAGTAACTGGAATATACTCTTGAATAGAGAATAGCCTACCATCACATTATCCACACAACTGGTGAAGAAGGAAATTGGACTAATATATCCCTGACTGTGATGTTTTATTCGGGTTTATTTTACATTTCACTCCTCTTTGTAACTGCCACCTATGTATCTTTTACTTTGAAATCTAAAATTAATTCAAATTCCAGATTGGTGGTTTTCAAACTTGCCCATGGGAAATGCCTATTGGATAGCAAATATGTTAGTTAAAAAAAAAATGACTGCTGTAGGAGACAATGAGAACATTTGCTCATAGTAATTCAAGAAGTGCAACGTAGAAAAAGCATAAAGTCATAGAAACCTGAAAATGGTAAAGCCTAACAAGTCATCAATTCTCTTTGCCTACTCTCAACCCTGGAGGTTATTGTCCAGTCTTTGTTTCTAATGTCCCAAATGATGAAACTGCTTCTATTTATTCCCCTTGAAAAACTCTCCAACAATCAACATATATTACTGTCAAAGACCTCTCCTAATAGACCAAATTTTATATTTCTACTCATTCTATCTTGTGATTCTTAGGTATGATCCAGAGAATTCCCAAGCTTTGCAAGTCTGCCTTTCAGACTCCCATATATTGGAGGGAAAACCTATTTTTTTTTTATGATTTCCTAAAGATTTTCTCTTTTCTTTTTTTTAAGATTTTATTTATTTATTTGACAGAGAGAGAGAGCACAAGTAGTCAGAGAGACAGGCAGAGAGAGGGGGGGAAGCGGGCTCCCTGCTGAGTAGAGAGCCCGATGTGGGGCTCGATCCCAGGACCCTGAGATCATGACCTGAGCCGAAGGCAGAGGCTTTAACCCACTGAGCCACCCGGGTGCCCCTCTTAATTTTCTAAGCAAAGAACCAATGCTTATTCACATCTTTTGTAATATAATTTTTACAATCCCTAGTGCTTCTTAATATAAGGTTTTCTAATTCCTATATTTCATTAGATTGCCTCAAAAGACAATTTCACCTTATTCCTTTCATTGTGTTGGTACCTCATTATCTTACCTATTTTTTTATAGTTCCCAATCTTAATTATATCCTTTTAGATCCTCATAGATGTGTATAAAAGGACTCCTGAACACAAATGTACATATACACTACACACTGACTCAAATTCCCTTCAAGTAGAAACCATGAGATTTAAGTCTATTTGGTGCCTAAAATCACATAGCTGAGAATTTTGTACACAGTAGTTACTTCATAAATATTATAATGAATTCTATTCTCGCATAGCAAATTGAAATAAAAACAATAACTTTCCTAAGGCTGGAAGGTAGAATAGTAAGTTCTACTCATTTTGAAAGAAAATATAAAGACTGTTTTAGAAAACTTCTGAAATCAAAAATTATTAGTAAGATGATAAACAAATGAGGTTCAATTAAACTCAACTTTTAGGCTGCTATATAAAAACTAGCCGCAAATTTATAAACAATAAAACAACCAACATCCCCATGGAATCTCAGAAGTTACTTTAATCACATCTGAAAAAAATATTTCTACAAGCCAAGCCACAGAGGTTATTCTTTTATTGGTGTTTATTTCTCCATTTCAATTACCCTTTCTTTTAATCATTCTGTTTCCTACCTTCTTATAATCATTTGTCATAATTACCTTTACATGTGTCCTGGCACAATGGACTTCAGTGTCACTTTCATACTTCTTTAGCAAACCTCCCATGCCAACCTCCAGTTGAGTATTTTTGACTTTTAAATATGCCTCATTACTAATTACTCCTATTAAATTATTTTGCATGGGTATCATCCCTTTCACTACTGATAAGACCTTATATTTTTTCATTTAATCCATTACAAAAGTAGTTATGTAATTATCTGTTTGTCTAATGTCTGAGTCTTCCTCTAAATTGTAGGCTCCATAAAAAGAGTTTAGTTCACTACTATATCTCCATCTTAACTCATTCCTATATGTCTAGCATGGTACCTCACATTTAACAGTTAGATAGCAAATACTTATTGAACAAGTGAAGAAATGAATAATGGGATGGATACAATTTTATTCTGGTAAATTTCCACTCCCTTAAGCAACTGATGAACTTATCTATGTACATCTTTATTTCTTAGTACTCCTTGTATAGTTATGAATTACCCAGGTATATGAATACTAAGTTACCTATGGTTTGTCAATGTATAAAGAAGAGCTAGTGATATTTCCCACGAATATTGCCCTTAACAAAGAAACTGGTTGAAAAGAATCTATTGAATTTCTTGCAGAGTCATTCCCACCATGGGAACTTCATTCTCCTAATGGAGAAGCACACAGGGCAGGGAAATTGAAGCTGGAGTGGGTTAAATTGTACTTCACAAAGGGAAAATGGCTTAGCATTGAGAAAAAAACAACAAACTTTTTGCCATAATAATAATTAAACAACAGATCAATTAACTCAAGGATCAGTCGTTTGGGTTAAACATCATTATAGCGATTGATGTCCAGAGGATGAAACACTGATATAATTCCTAACATTTTAAGTTTCATAGGAGATTTCTGTATTAAATAGAAAAATGCCAGCCATAATCACTACCCAGTAAACATGCATAATGTTTACTATGTAATTTGATAGGTCTTCATTTGTTTTAATGATGGGATCTACATTGTATTTAATAAATCTGTTCTTAATAACTATTTCATCATATTACTAATTATTAATTCCAGACTTCACAAAACAATCTTCAGTCTAAAAAGTATATGAGCTTATCTGCTCATTTTCATTCTTACCACAAAAGCTTAGATGGTAACAAATTCACTTAGTATTACAGAGGGCAAGCTTTAAACAATTATGCCATGTAAACTGTCTATTTTTTTACATATCATAGTTTAGGTCCAATAGAAAAGAGGGAAAAGGAAAATGCAAAAAAAAAAGGAAATAACTACAACAAAACAAAAACTACTTCAGATCTCTAAGAGCCTTTAATAATGAAAGAAATTACAACCCAATAAATTAACCACACTCCTAGTCCCAAACGTATTCCCACAGATAGGCTGCATCTTTGCACACTCAGAACCAACACTGCACATACATCCATATATGCACTTTAAAGTACAAAGCAAGTTACAGGAGAAAGTAAATTAACCTTGTGTAGGAAACAGTTTATTGCAAGGAACAGAACCAGTATTTAGAGGTTTTAAAACCATATACCAGGCCTTTTCCTTATATTCTCTTGTGTAATCATCATTCCTTCATAGAAAATACAACTGAGGCTTAAGGAAGTTCAGTAATTTGTGGAGGACCACAAAGACAATTATTAAAGAACTGGAATTTAAACCAGGTGGAGTCCAAGTCCTTGATACCACCACACCACAGGGCAGAAAAGATGATGCTTTGAGTGGTATGAAATGCTAATGTACTCAAGTGACTTGTCACAGAACCCAGTAGGAAACACTAAAAGCAAAAAACAAACCTGTCTCCACTTCAGCAATTTTGGAAAATAATTAGCTTTAAGATTTGGCTTTGTGGAACGATGTGGTAGAAGAATAATTAGAGCCTGTTGAAATTCATCACAGAATATTTTCTGGAAGTTTATAGACCTGACATGGGTTTTTTAACAAATTGTGATAAATATCTACAAGGTAAAAGTGATAGAAAAACTATATAGCATATATCTACTTAAAAATGCATAAGTCTCTAGAATGTAATTATCATTTATAAAATTAATCTTTACAATCATAACGAAAATTACTATTTAAGCTACCTACTATTTGTTCCTCTCCTTCATATCTTAGCTAGTATCATACTTATTCTTAACAATTACCTTCTTTGTTCTACTAGCACATAAAAACACAGGCATTTATCAAATATGCTTTTAGTATTCTCCTATTTCTGAATTTCCAGATTGCAAATTTAATGGAAATAAAGGCAAAGAAAGGACTAAAGTATATATTCTTCATGGTCTACACCTGTTTTATTCTAAATTTAAACCCCTTTTTCTTAAATCTTGAGCACTGAAAGTGGAGAAGGGTTTATTATAATGCTCATTGCAATGACTGTAACATGGGTTTAGACAATTTTAAGTAGGCTTTGTGAAATTAACTATGTTAAAAGACCTTAAATTCAAAAGTCTGTCAACTAATAGCTTTGTTTCTTAAATTTGTGTTTCAATCCCATACACTAGTAGCTATAATACTTAACTTGAACAGTCCCATCACAATGATTAATATCAACTGATGTAAAGGAACAGGTTTATCTCAGGAGTTCTGAAAATCTTGGAGATTAAAACTCGTAGGATTGACATTTTGTGTTAAAGCTTAGTACTTTTTAGTCAGGATGAGAGTCAAACTTAAAATATTTCAAGGATGCATAAGGGAATCTTTATTTTGGTGAAGTAGCAATGAATTCCAATACTAACATATAATTGGTTTGAAATAGGAACTTTTGATGCCACATCTGGAGTGTAGAATAATATAAGCCACTACAGGTAGTAATTACTGAAGGTAATTGTAATGCAGCTTGAGTGGTAAACATTAATGGGGAGGAAAAAAAAGATTTCTAAGCAAATAAAATCTCAAGCATCAAAAAGACAAAAAGTTTGTGATAAATGGTTCATTTAGGCATGCAGTGCTGTGTGGGCAAAATTGGATTGCAATCATAGCCATTTCAAAAAATGAAAACATTAGGAGAAAAGAAAATTGGGCAGAAATGGCATGGAAATTACAGCCTTTGATCCATTCTGAAGAACCTTTTTTTTTTTTGAAGCATCATCATGAGCGGGCAGCACTCTTTCCAATCTCTTGTTAAAACCTTTATTTAAGCCTGGAGACTATGAGATAGAAATAATCAATTCAGGACAATGGAAATATTTTTCAATGACAATCTTTTTTCCATAAAACTGTGAAAAATTAATTCCACTGTTAAATTGCTATCTGATTTTGCAATAGACACTTTTAATTTAAGGAGAAAGTCCTTCCTGAATCATCCTTGACCTGTCCAACTAAAGGTCAGTTAATAAGCACATACTTCATGGTAATTAATAGAGAGATGACACCATTTCACATAAAGAGTATTTTAATGTTCCTGGTGTTATATCATGGGTGCCAGAATCATTATGTGAATAACAATGCACACCTTGGAACATAAGTGGGCCTCACTCTTTGAAAATAGATCTAAGGCTATTATAAATGATGCTTTACAGTTTCCAAAGACCTCCAGTGCTAGATCTATATTTGCAAAAACTTAAATTAGTTCCTACAGCTTTAAAATAGTAATGATCATAGACTTGTTCAATCATTACTAAAATGTCTATAACTTGATTCTAGGACACTAAGTATTGAAATTACCCATTGGCTTTCTTTATTAAATACTGGTAATTAGTAATTTCATAAGGTTTTTGACCTATTTTGCTAAATCCAGGTTTTTATAAATTAGCTTTCCAACAATCATTTAAATTAGTTCTTACATATAAAATCATTTTAGGCTATTATCTTTGGGGAATGTTACATCCTAATGTTAAAAAGGAAAATTATTTGTAAGTAAGTATAAGAACATTACTTTACATTTCAGTAAATAGCAGGTTTAATCTTCTAAGAAGGCTGTTTGAATCAGATTCGCAATGCCTGAAGCAAAATCTTGGTTTATTTTCTTATTTTATTTGACCTGACTACATTCTGTTTTCATTAACATTTTCTATTTGACCTTTGGAGTTATAGACCCCTTCTAATCTTAAAAAAAAGTTATCATGAAAGAAGAATGTTATCTGTTTCCTTTATGTCTTTGAAAATGACTATTTGTTTTATTGTTAAAGTATTACTTATAAGATAGTGGTGAGAAATTTTAAACAAAATGACTGAAATATGGCTTTTTTCTGTCAAAGTTTTTAATTCAACTATGGGTGAAACAGTTTCTTACTAAGACTTGTTAACCACATATAATTTCTATAAGCAAAACGACCCATATTTTTATGGCTCTTTTAAGGCTTTCATGATTATCTTTTTCTTAATTATCTCTGAAGTAGCATAAAATAATTTTCTAAAATAGACTTTCTCTTGAATCACTGCAATACACATTTTTTTAATCCCAAAGAGATGAAAATCCTATGGCAATTATCTTTCAAATCTGTCTTCCTATTTAGATCATAAACTGTGTAAGGACCCATATCTTCTCTGTTCACTACAGGACCTTTAGTGCCTACCACCATTTCTGACACCTGATACCTACTTTAATACATTCTTGTTGAATAAATCAATCAATGAGAATGAATGAATGCCATGAATAAGTGTTCTGTTATTTAACCCAGACTAGACCACTTTTAAATGAGAACTAAGTCATAAAGGGAAGTCCAGATGAACTTGAGGAGGGAGGGCATGGAAAATGAGATGTAATACATGCAGAGGCACAGAGGTGAGAAAGAGCACAGAGCAGGTAAGATCGATGGCAAGAAATCTGGAATGGCTAGAACATGCATTGAAGTTGTGAAGTAACAGTGCAGAATATTTGTTGAAATGTTATTTTTTATTTTCATCTTAACACTTTCTTCCCAGCAAATAAACCATTGCTTGCCCTAGAGGGATTTCCTTTCCAGGGAAGAATAGAGAAACAGACAGAAGTCAATAGTACTTATTGTTGGTTTTTTGAAGTATATTTTATTGAAGTATAGTTAACATATGGTGTTATATTAGTTTCGGATGTATAATGCAATGATTGAACAGTTCTACACATTACTCAGTGCTCACCACAATAAGTGTAGTCACCATCTGTCACCAAACAATATTATTACTATCTTACTAACTGTATTCCCTATGCTGTACTTTTCATCTCTGTGACTTACTTTATAACTAGAAGTTTGGACCTCTTAATTCCCTTTATCTATTTAACCCATCTACCCAACCACCTCCTCACTTACTGTTTTTGAGAAGAATATAAACACACTGAAGGGATATGCTTAGTATCCAAGAAAAGGAGCATAAAGAAGCATGCTTTTTGAGAACAAAGATTCCTACTCCCCAAGCATGGAATAGAGAAAAGAAAACCACCAGAGTGAAAAACTCACTGAGAGACCATGCTGGCTGAGACACTGGGCATCTCAGGCGTGACTAGAATGAACAGATGAATTATGACCAGATGAACTTCCAGGGATTTTGGCATCCTGCAAGTCTCTGGATCTTTGGAACAAACTTTAGGTGATAACGTCTGTATTTACTACCCACCAGGAAGGATGGAAGCTTAAAGTCAGTTTTAAAGTAATCTAAGAAACTTAAGAAATGCAGTATTTTTTGTCATTTGCATTGGTAATTTTAGATTCAGAGGTGCTACCTAACCAAGATAGCTGAGTTGGAGCCACTTTGTTGAAGGGCATCATATACCAAGCTAATAAGTCTGAATTTGACTCTGAAGAGAATCAGCCATCCATGGTTTTCAATCAAAGGAATTAGACATTTGTTTAGAAATTTTATAAATATCACCATAATAGCAATAGAAGTTTGGATTGGATAGCAACAAGACTAATGAGAAGTCAGTCAGGTATGGGCAATAGTGTGCAATCAAGAGATGATGAGCTCTACCTAAGATTCTAAGAATAGAAAGGAACTGATGATTTGAGAGACATTTAGGATAAAGAATCATCCTGATTGGAAGTGCACGGTGAAAGAAAGATATCTCCCAGGTTTCTAGTTGGCCTGGGAGCAGAAGTGGGGGAAAGAGAGCAGTTATCAGTTGTACAAAAAGAATATGGAGGGTGAATTGCCAAGAGAAGGGAAAAAATGATTTAGAGCTCAGGACAGAGGAATTGGGGCTCATTGGTGGAGTTGAAGATTGAGGCATATGTATGAGACATAGCTCAGGAAATGTGTGGTGAGTAATAGGGCTGAGAATGGACCCTGTGTGCTCAAGGAAAGAAGTGGCTGAGAAAGAGTCAACAGAAAGCTTGAACAATAACAGAGAATGATACCATGGAAAAAATGAGCAGGAAAATTCCAAGAAGGAGTGAAATGGCTACTCTGTCAGAGACTGTGAAAAACCAAGTGTAATAAACTTTGGAAGATGTGCACCAAAAAAAAAAAAAAAAATACTTGGCAAAGAAAATGGATTTTTGAAAATATTGTGTATGACATCTTAGAGATACATTATATAATTTGATTAGGAATAGAGAGAGACCCTGGGGACTCTAAATAGGCTTTAGGATCAAGGAAGCTGAGTGATCTTGGTCTTGATGCTGCTTTGTGGGGAAGATTTGAACAGTTTATAGAGTAGAGGGTGGGGAGGGAAAGCAGAGCAAAAGGGTTTGAAGAGAAAATAAAGAAAAGATAAAGGGAAAAGCAGCAAAAAGGCAGAAAGGGGCAAAATGCAGACAGGCATGGAAGGGAAGGAAGTTAGAATTTTTATGGAATCAGAATCATTTCATGTCTTTGTAGAGCAGGAAGAAGTGGCTGAAAAGTACAAAATGTCAAGGAAATTACTGCCTGCTTGCCTCTATTTATCTGAGAGAAAACAGATGAGAGAGTACTAGTACATTATGTGAGGAATTATCAATTTTCATGTAATCTCATATTATCTAAATATCTCTTACATCTCTCCTGTGAGGGATGATATAAAGGCATCTCTTTTATATGAGAGAGGAATTGTCTGCAGAGAGTGTGGACACAATTTGGAAGACATAGTATGGAAGTGAGCATAGTAAACATGTGATAACAGAGTGGGAGGGGGAGCTGATTGGGGATAAGTGGAATGATTACACAGTAATTTCTGCCAAGAGCAAAAAGCTTTCCTTCTGGGCCTAAACTATGGAAGTTAATTTACTGATGGTGGGTTATAAAAAGCAGGAAAAAAAATGTAAAAAGAAGAAAGATAAATTTAGACCTAGGAGAGAACTAAGATTTCATCCAGCCATACTACTCTCCTCCATTTATACACAAGGTAATAATGCAACATCCAACAGGTCAAGGAAGTTACCCAGAGCTCAGTGATGGCACCATATTTCAGCCCCTTCCTGCCACACCAGAAGTCTCACCCCTGCCTCTTGACAAAGGGCCTGCATCTGTACCTAAGAAAGATCTACCAGGGGGCCTTTTTTGCAAGATTGGCAGAGCACACAGAGCCTGGAAGCCACAAGCACAAGCTTTTAAATCTATCATTTTCTCTGAATCTCTACTGCCTGTTTAGTTTTCAGGAACTGGAAATGTTTGCAGCTTCGAGCACCCTAGTTATTAAGTATTTAGACACTTAATTTCACAGGTGAACTCTCATGACTGAGTCCTTAAAAGGAGATATACCTCAATACCCACATTCTTGGGGATGTTTTACTCCTATCATTGTTTTAACAAATACAGGAATAATTTCTTGAGCAGCTTATTTAAGCTTCTGGGTGATGCGACGTCACCTGCCTTTTGAATATAAGATCTTATGCCATATTTTCTCAGGAACCATTTTGCCTGAAATTGGCTATTGAACAACAGCTTCATTTAATTTCTGGCATGAAATGAATGTCCCAAATTGTGTTACAAGTTTTGTTTTTGCTTTTGCTTTTCATTTTTTTCCCAGTGATAATAAAATGTCTTTCTCCACCCCTATCCTTCCCAATAAATACTTATTAGTGCACCCTATTTTTTAAGCCTTTGAAAGGGGGAAAAAGAATATTAAAATATTTTTATAAAGTAAAATATCAAATTTTGTAAATACAAATTTCCAAAGGATATCTGTTTTCCAGTTTGCACTTCACTGAAATCCAAAAGAAAAACTCAGGATGTTAGAAATACTAAGGAAACTCCAATAGATCAAAACAGGGGTGCCTACAAAACGTTTCCATGTAAGGGAGAAAGAAGTATTTTAGTTGTTCAATATCATGAGATTGTTAATCATAAAAGAAAAATTTCATTTGTTTGTCCTTAAAGATCGAATTAGCACTCAGCTTCCCCGAAGCTTACGATTCTCCTCATTTTAAGAGAGTTCAAGGCTTGCAAGGCAAACTACTTTTGGACAGTAAACTATAAACACCTATTTTCTAAGTCTGGATCCATGGCTCAACACGAAGCATGAATTACAGAGCAGAAAACTCACAGGAAGACTGACCCGGGGAGGTGGGGCTAGGTTCCAGACCAGGGTCTGAGGATTAACCAACTTACTTCATTTACCAGGTTTCTCAATTTTTGTCATCTGGAAAATGAAACTTTAAATTAGGCAGTCTTTATAATCCCAAAAATTACCAGGATGCCAATCAGCCCAAATTCTGCTGGATTCAATCTTAACAGTAAACCTCTGCCTCTGACTACCTTTCATCAGAAATTATGGACTGGAGCAAGATACGGGAAACATGCAGGAAAATTCTGTTCTGTTTCACTATCTAAAAGAAAATTGGAGCTCCAACTTTTAATGGTTTATAGACTACCCTAATGCATGTATGTTCTGGAATGGCTATGATTAAAAGCTCAATTGATGAACAATAGGGACACATTAATTTGACTAGAAAGATAACCATAAGCCAGGAAAAGATAATGTGTTTTACACACAAATTGTCCTGCTATAGAGAAGGTTGATACAAACTGTGCAGCATTGGTAATCTTTCTTTTATGAAAATGTTGTTATTTGAAAAGCTTTTACTTCACTGGGTGGACTTCAAAGATAAGTTCTCTGGCATGAAAAATCATTCAGCTGGCATCACAGTTTCTTAGGGAATTTGAAAGGTCAGAGGTCTTTACTTAAAATGAGTCATCATGGTGGTGCTATTTCCCTGTAGTCTCCCCATGTATTCAATTAGACATCTGAGGTTCAGAAATGAAGTCAAGTTGGATGTTTATCAATTGAACATAAATGATGTACCACCTACAAATTATGTGCTAATAATATTGTCTCTATTTTACAGTAAGGGAAAATGATGTTCAAAAGGATTAAAGAACATATAAAACCAAGCAGATTTTAATTGGCAAATCTGAGAATTGAGCTCCTGACTTTATAAATTTCAAGTCCGGTAACGCCCTCTCTGTATTACATGGTCTTTCACTACCTTCTACTAATTATTAGTATGAAGCTTGCCTGAGATTTATGAGCTTGTGTTAATTCTAACCTGACTCATGCTTAAATTTCTATGGTGTTAAATCAGAGTTAAAATATTCTAAGGGATATTAAGAAGCCATGAAAGAGCTAAGGTTTGAGAAATTAACAAAGAACAAACAAACAAAAACCCCTATTATTTTAGATTATTTCAATGTTACCTTGAAATAATGGTTAACACTTCTTGAGTGCTTGCTACTCTGTGCTAAGAACTTAACAAGTAAAATTTTACTTAATCTTCAAAACAAATCTATGGCATAGATGCAATTTTTCTTCCTCTTTAACAAATGAGGAATCTGAGAGGTGGAGAAGTGACATATCAGGTCACACAGCTAGTTATGTTTTGGAGCTAGGCTATGAAGGGAAGTCTGACTCCAGAGTCCTTGCTCTACACCACTCTGAAGTAATGGTAAGAGGGGGAGAGATCATAACATTCTATCTGATGAGTTCTTATATAGTACACTTTGGTAGAAAGCAGGAGAAATTCTGTAGAGTGAAGCACTGAGAAAATATTCCTGTTGGCGCATGTGATGATACCAAAATGGTGACCACATAGTGACAACGGGGAGAGACTTTGAAATGCCTTGAGCAAGGGACACTGAAGGCAAATGTTTTCATATCTTCACCTGGGGACTTGTGAAGACAAATTCAAAAGGAAAATCATATGGATTTGGGCCCTTAGAATCAATACCACATTGCTGCTTCTGTGCCAGTAAAGTTACATTGCATACTGAGAGGTACTTCTACAAAGAAACTTCTGCAAGAGCTAGGAAATTTTCTCTACTCCCACATAAAACAGCACATGCCCTCAGTGCCACAATTTCACTCCTCTGAGCCCAGTGCTCAGGATCTGATGAACAACAATAACAACAACAATAAAAAAAAAAGATAAACAGTTGACTAAATTCAGATTAAAAATTTAAAGTATACTAATATCAAGTTAATGAAAAAGTTAGATTGCTTTACTTGAAATATGTGCTATCTTATTAAAGGACATACTAAAGAACTATATCCATTGCCATGGAGGACCAAACAAATACAAGAGTGATGGGAAGAAAGCCAGATTGCTCATTTTCATACAAAGTATTATTTTATCAAAAACAAAATAGAAGAGGCTGCCAGGAGGGATTATATAGCTTCTATTTCTGAATACCAAAAATGGTGCCATTCTTCTTTATTAATTAAAAATTCAGATATTTAAATGTAGGAACTCTACTGTTTAATAAAAAAATCCATATTTAGCTATAATTGTCTCTGAGGCAGTAACAAACCAAATATGGCTGAATTTCCTTGTTGACATTATCTTCTGTTAAAATTCTTTTCACCTAGGCATCAAATCAACTGTACATATTTTGTTTAAATCCATGAATAATTTAGTAGTGTCCTAGATTCACAGGATGATGCCTCTAAATAATACAATTGTGTTTTAAATGCACTGTATACATTAGGACAGAGCCTATGAGAGTTATGGTTCCATTATTGCACTCTTAAAAATCTAGAAATACCTAGTTTAGCTTTTAAAATGGGTGTTAAAATGGCAAACTTTTATTGGTGACTCCATTTCAGAAAGAATAAAAACGCTTTTTGAGTACTCCCCCTTACCGTGTAGAACTTGAGTATTTTTTAACTACCATTCAGCAGGAATTTGATAACAATTATATAATTTGGGTGTATGATTTGTTTGCCTAATCATCTACTGCTGTATGTATAGAGATTACTAAATAATAAACTCAGTCTCTAAGCAATATTCTAAAGGAACCACATATTAAAATTCATTTGAGTCTACAGTTGGTCATTATACACCTACATCAAGTACTATGTGCCATGTATGTTACATATGTGACCTCATATTAACCTTGGGCATGATGAGTACTATCATTATTCCTTTTATAAACAAGAAAGCCAAGACTCAGTAGGGTCTTACAAAATGATATAGCAGAATTTGAGGCTAATTCAGATAGGTCTATTTGACTATAAAATCCATGATCAAGGCACTGGGCCATACTGGCCTCATTTTTACCAGGGAAGATCACTGAATACTCATTTCATACACCACTTCATACCTCTTACAAGGCAAATATTATATGTATTTAATGCTTTGAGGTAGACTGCCTGCAGAGGCTATGCTTTCCCCAAGTTGCATGAAAAATACAGACCATTCAGCTTCTTTAATTCATTTGTTCATTTACTTAATACAAAAATAGTGAAAATTTAGTACAGTTTTAAGTCCCAATTAGCTATAGCCAGTGGTATCACTCAGAAAAGGGTCCTCCTTGGCAAAGCATTCTTTGACACATGCAAACACTTCCAGGGCACTTTACCCTTCACTAGGACAGGTGCCAAGCATCCAGACCTCCAGCACTGGCTCAGGCAGGAGGGAAAGACAGACTGATGGAGAGAGGAAGAAAAGGCAGCAGTGTCACAGAATGGTGGGGAGAAAAGGAAGATGAAGCGCTCCTACGGAACCACTGGCCCAATCATGGGCTGGGTCGTCATTCCTTCTCTGCTATCTCTGTCCCCCACCGCACTGAGGACCCGTCCTTTCCAGTGTCAGACAAGCTTGTTCTACAAGATAAAGTGAACTGCTTGCAGTTTATTGCAAGGTAACATTTTAGCTGTGACCTTTAAAAGCACAATATTCTATAGGCATAACTATCATTCACCCTTTGCATCGATGCAGCTGGTTGGAGTTATGTATGACCCAGGTCACGCTCCCTGGGCAATTAAAAACTGCAAAAGATAAACTGACATGAGGTGAGAGAGCCAAAATAGCAACCTCAGACACAAGCTCGATCCTGCCACTATGTTAATACTGCCCATTCCAAGCAGGAGATGATGAATGCCCCACTTTAAATGAAACCCTCAACATTTTTAACTCTCTCTGTGCACAGAACCTGACAAGGATACCTTAACCATTTGACCAAATATGACAAATTTGTGCTTCTTTTCGATGGTTAACTGACAGCACTCTTTATTAAGTGCTTATGGGATGTGGATATGTGTCAGGAGCTAGAATGGGGGTTGAAGATGGAAAGAAAAGCAGGATATTGTCCCCAGGAAGGAAAGTGTTGCTCATTCATTGATGAGGCAAACAATTATCAGGCATTATACTGAAAGCTGTACCTTTATTCTGCACCCAGAACTCCCCTAAGTGATTTGAATATATTAACTCACATAATATTATTATCCCCATTTTACTGAAAGAGAAAATGAGGTACAGAGAGGTTAAATGACTACTAATTTATTGAGCCAGTAAATCTGTATCCGGACTGAAACTCAGGCAGTCTGAAACCAAATTCCACACGTACAGCTACCTTCCTAGGAAAACACACAAAAAAGAGAGTGAGTCAGAGGATCCAGGAAAGACATCTGAGAAATCCAGGAAAAATGAAACTTTACAAGATAGGTTGAATTGAGTCATAGAAAAGTCGTTCAAGGCAAAACATATAGTACATCCTGAGACGTGACTGTTTGTTCAAGAAACATCGATGAAGTTTATGAAAATGGCACTTAAAGTGTGTAAAAAAAAAAAAAAGAAGGCAGGGAAATTACATTAGGATCAGATGGGGAAGGGCTTTTTATATTATGCTGAGGAAGTTTAGATTTTTATCCTACGAACAACAGACATCAAAGAATTCCCAGGCAGGTAAGAAGAGGTAAACATCAAATTGAAGTAGATACAGGCTGATGGATTCTGACCAAATAATAGGAAAAGTAAAATGAGAAAATAAGATAGGCTTAGGGATTATGCAAACATTTCATGTTCCATATTTTTTTTCTAAGACTTGTTCTGACTGCTCACAAAAAAGTCACTAGGGATCGATGAGACGGAAAACAGAGAAGTCACGGAGGCTGGGGAAGTAGTCAGAAAAACCATTAGCATGTTTCATCAAATCCAAGGCACCATTCATTTTAAAGTACAAGAATTCAAGAAACAAAAAATGCTCCCAATTAAACACCATCCATCATAAGATGTATTCCAATTTCACAGATGTTTCACAGTGCATCCTAGAATCTATGAAATGTATAATAACTCAAGCAACAGATTTAATTCCTGGTCCCAGTCACTCCTATGTTTATTGCATTATTTACAGTAACCAAGATATAGAAGCAATCCATGTGTCCATCGATGATGTATTCATCAATGATGTATCCACTGATAGGATGATGAACAGATAAGGGAGATGTGGTATACATACACAATGGAGTGTTACTCAGCCCCCAAGAGAAAGAAATCTTATTTGTGATGACATTGATGGACCAGAGGGTATTATGCTAAGGGAAATTAGTCAAACAGAGAAAGACAAATACCGTATGATTTCACTTGTACAAATTAAACAGACCAAGAAAACAAACAAACAAACAAACAGAAACAGCCTCAAACACAGAGAACAAACTGGTGGTTGCCAGAGGGGAGGAGAATCGAGGGATAGGAAAAATAGGTGAAAGGGATTAAGGGGTACAAACTTCCAATTATAAAATAAATAAGTCCTAGGGATGAAAATTACAGCACAGGGAATATAGTCAATAATATTGTCCTAACTTTGTACAGTGACACTTGGTAACTATCTATCATGGCAAGCATTTTTTAATGTATAGAACTGTCAGATCACTATGTTGTACACCTGAAATTAATATAATACTGTATGTCAATTAGACTTCAAATTTTAAAGCAAAAGTAGATTTCATTACTGGTTCCAGTCCACTGACTAAATTAGAACATACATTAATTGAACAAATACTTATTGAATGTTGGTATATAGATATATAATGGAATGTTGAGACTAAATAGCAGTAATGACCGAGGGAAAGAAATGATAACCGATATATTTAGATAATAGAATTGTTGGGCTGTGTCATGTTACTAAATGCAGATTGGTGAGGGAGAGGGCTTTAAAGATAACCATTAAATGTCTAAGATGGCTGAGAAGGCAACATCTTTAAGGCAAAAAGCACAAAAAAGAAGAGCATGTAGGTAGTGACTTCATAGATATAGCTTGGGACACGGTGAGATTGAAATAAAGTAGGACTTACAAGTGAGGATGTTCATGGGTGGTTGAAGTAAGTGCCAAGCCTCTGCTCAGGAAAGAGGAAAAGGCTAGAAATAATAATTTAGGGAGCATCCAGGTGATGTGGTCAGCGAAACTGTGGAAGTGGATGGAGCCACCCACAACAAGAAGCCTGGCCAAGAGGTGATGTTCGCTTGAGCCAATTGAACCTAATGCTCAGGAGAAAGCATTAGGAAAAAATGAAAGGAGATGACTTCAAGACACACAGTGAAGATAAAATTTCTCTCAGTCATGATATCAGTGGCCCTTAAGGTTGGGAGAAAATTGGTTCCATTAAGTGATTTGGGAAGCTAAGAAGCACAGCAGTTTGATTGGAGAGGAGAAAAAATTTCAGTTCTAGGTGTGGTGTGTTGCAAAGTGCTGCCAGGAAATGCAAGTGAAAATGACCCAAGAGCAGTTTAAACCATATGTAGTCTTAAGAAAGCCTGTATATAGTCTGTATTTCTAGAGATGGCTCAAATCTAGAGATAAAAATTTGAGTCATTTATTCATAGTAAAAGTTGCTGCTGTGGTATAAAGATCACCAAGAGAAAAAAAACGTAAAAAGGAGAGTAGAAATAATACAACCATAGTCCCTTAAAGTCCATTATAATTAGCTGGAAGAAGTAGTTCTATCTTATCCTAAATAATACTATTTAATAAGAGATTAAACAACTATGATTCATTGAATCTTAATGTGTGAGACATTAACATCTGACCTTTGTAATACATTTAAATAACTGCATGAGACATAATCAAATATTCATTTTACAAATAAGGAAAATCTGAGGTTTAGTAACTTTCCTAGGATCACACAGCAAGTAAGTGGCTGAGAGGGGATTCAAAGTCTTTCAAAGCAAGGCTCTTGCTTAAAAGCCCTCGTGCTTCATGACGCACTCCCAGCCTACACAAAGCCTTCATCCTGTAATTTCATACACTGCTCTTATTGATAGAGTCCGTGAAACAAATCCAAGTGCCTGCAGTGGATAAACACAAGTAATGTGTTTAAAACACGGGAGCCGTCCCTAATGGTATCTGCAATTGTGTGCTTTTGACCCTGACACCCTTCTTTTGACTATGAAGATGTATTCTTTGCTCCTATAAAAGAAAGATTTTCTTAAAACATATGATCCTCTGGGGCACCTGGGTGGCTCAATCACTCCGGCATCCATCTCTGGGTTTAGGCTCAGGTCATGGTCTCGGGGTCATGGCTCTGAGCTCTGTGGGAGTCCGCCTGGATATTCTCACTCACTGGTCCTCCCCACACCCTCCATCTCAAAGAAATGAGTAAATCTAAAGAAAAAAACATGTGGTCATCTATTTTCATTTTCCCAGTTTTGACTGAAATATGGAAACAAAGAAATATTTCCTTACCGTAAGAAAACAACAGTGTAATATAATGATGAGAACAAAAGACACTTGAATTCAGTGCTGAGGATAAGAGAAATGCTGAGGACTCTGGCAAAACGGGGAGTAAAGCCCCATTCAAAAAAGTGACAGCCGTGGTGCCTGGGTGGCTCAGTCTATTAAGCTTCTGTCTTAGGCCCAGGTCGTGATCCTAGAGCCCCACGCCAGCCCCCGCCCCCACCCCCCATCACCCCACCCCCGCTTAATTGGGAGTCTGCTTCTCCCTCTGCTCCTCCCCCCTGCTAGTGTGTGTGCTTGTGCTCTCTCTCTCTCTCACCAAAATAAATAAATAAAATCTTAAAAAAAAAAAAAGGTGACAACCCTCAAAGTCCAGCATTGCCAAATCTTCAGATTTTGTAAAGGGTGGTGGAAATTTAAAAATGTACTGTAATAGAACTGGTTATTTTAAACTACATGGGCTAAAGGAAACCTGCCTCTGAGTAAAATGAATCTAAAATGGTACCAATTTACGACATGCCATGCTTCCACATGACAACGTTTTAGCCCTGAGGACATCACCAAAAAAACTTGGTATTCTCCAAGTTTAATATTCCCAGGTCCCTCCAGTAATCGTGTTGCTAGAAGTATCCAACTTTACTCTCCTTTGAACAGAATCCATCCTGTCAGTGTTCCTCTTACAATGTGACAACAAGAGCTAAACAATCATACAGCTTCTCTGGAACTATTTGCTGTCTTTGCCCTGAACAGTGTATGCTCGTGCAGTCTAGTATTACATGAGCTTTTAGAGGACATTTACATCATTTCCTCGGTGCCTAAAGGAGTTTTGGTCCATAAAAACCCTTACTTTTTCAATATTAGCATCCAAAATTAAACTTTACACAT
Organism: Nasua narica; assembly: GCA_028533885.1. Classification (NCBI taxonomy): domain Eukaryota; kingdom Metazoa; phylum Chordata; class Mammalia; order Carnivora; family Procyonidae; genus Nasua; species Nasua narica. The sequence goes on from CM052807.1 coordinate 85,164,355, forward strand.
CTAATACCTGTAGAATTGTGACTATTTCGTTTTAAAATCCAATGCAGGACTTCATATTTTCCTTATTAAATTTTATTCGGCTGGGCCCATTACTCAGAATTTTGGGGGGAGTTTACAATCATCTATCTCTTTCTTCTGCTCCAAGTATAAAACCCTACAATTCACCCCGGGGGCTATTCTCAGACACAATGAATACTCAAGAGAAATCTTGTCCACCAATATGTACATCATGTTCAAGAACGATCCAAACCAGAATTAATCCATAATTAGAATATTACATTATTCCTTAAGTATCCCCCACACGTTTCCTAGAAATCACCACAACTTTACTTACATTTGCCTCAATTATCCCAATGCACTGAGACATACCACACTCACTGGCACACCCCTTCCATACAGCATTAAGATTTCAGTGAGCTCAGCTATTTGGCTGCTTCTGCCATTATCCAGAATTCTAGCTTTTAAATTATCTCCTGTAATTGTTTTGATTTAAAAAAAAATTCCTTGTTGGTAACTGAAAATATACATTTGATCATAAATTGGAGAACATGCTCATCTTGTTCCTCTGCTTGAAAGATGACACATCGATGAACAGCAATTGATCTGACTCACCGGGGCCTTGCACTCCACATGGTTTCCTTCCAGTAAAGTATGCAGGCTAGAGGAGCAATGATAGCTTATGCTTCCTAAAGCTTCGCTATATATGCCAACACTGGGCTGTGCATTTTATCTAAGTCATCTGCCATATCCTTAACACCAATGCTTAAAGCACTTATAAATCCTTAACAGCCAAGTCACTAAGACATAAAGAATCTGCATAGCCTTACACAGTCAGTAACTATCTGGGTCTACTTGCCTGCTAGTTCTGTCTGCACTGAAAACCCTGCTCTTAGTCACTGTTCTCATTCCTTGGCAGGTCATCGGGACTTTCCTCCTTTGATTTAGTCAAATAAATCACCAACTGGAAGATGACACCCATGATCACTTAACAACCCCAAGTTCTGTGAAAAACCAAGGCTTATTTGGCAGGGGTGTATCAAGCCCTCCAGTGGGAATGCCCTGGCGTCTACTACTAGGCCTCCACTTTTTAACCATTTTAAGGCCAACGGAGAACTGTTTCAAACATTTTGAAGTCCTTTCCTTAACCATCTGTTAGTTGTCTCAGGTAGTATCCAACACACACCTTCATTTCTTCAACCAGGCTATTGGTAAAACAGTAAATGAGAGAGAAAGCTGGGCTGTATCCCTGGGGTGTGATTTTCTGCCTTTTTCCACCATGACACAGATGATTGACTGTATACCCACCAGTACCACATTCACAATCCCCACTGCACTCACTCAATTTTGCAACTTCTTTTCCACCAAAAAAAAAAAAGATACACACACACACACACAGAAAAGGGAATAGGCCTGATTTTATCACAGGGACATCATCAAATCAGATACATTTTTTAAAGTAAATAAAGAAACGCTAGTACTTTAAGTTCAGTAATGAATTACTGGTACAACTAGAGAGCACTGTGAAGGCCCACTTGATATGGAGGCGTTCAAGAAGAAGTTAGTGTGTCCTTTCCTTTTTCTGTTGTTTTTGTTCTGTTGTGTCCTTCTATTGTTCCGCCAACTATGAATTCATTTAAATGAAACTATCCTTTCAGTCCTCATTTTTCCATTTGTTTTACAAAAACATCACAATAAGATGTGTAAAAAATGCTTTATACCCTTAAAACACATGTATGAATAAATATTCACAAATCAGTCATTTACCTCAGGGTTAGTCGTCAGAGACTAGATGAGAATGACAAGAGGGAACCATGATTGTTTACCTGCTTTGGAGCATGCCCAGTGAAACACAATGTAAAGAGAAACCCTTAGTAAGGGCTTTTGTCAGAGGCTTCAATCCCTGTTGAGCCCTTTGTTTTGTTTTAGGAATTCAATGTTTAACCATTTTTTAATATGTCCAACTATTTCTCATGAGAAGGGGCAAGCAGCAACAGGCACTGTTCGCTCTGCAAAGTACATGGATTTGATTTAAATTTAGGTTTTAAGTGGATCAAGAAACAGTCAGTTTTTACAAGTTAATAAATGAGAAATGGTAGATGCACAAAGAGAAATGATGATTAGACCACGGTAGATATCTACATTTATGTTGATGGAAATTTACTCTTTTACTTATTAAGAATTTCAAAGTAAAAGATAAATATCTATAGAAGTAAGCTTTTGGCTATCATTTGTTTTTTGTAAAAGAGTTGGTCATAGATTTTGATAAGACGTAAAGAGTGAAGAGGAATCTTGCATCTGGATCCTTTTGGAAGTGTGAGAAAAGCAGTAACAGCGTTTGGTTTTGTTTTTTTTTTATCATCCTAAAAATTTTGCTTAAGAAAGTCTCATTCGTTTTCAAAAAATAAATCTTCCTTAGACAAATATCTAAGCTAATTTAAAGGAATTTTTTTCTGGGGGACATTTTTGCTATATTTATCTTTAGAAACAATTTTTAACTTTGTTATGTCATTTATGGTTGAAAATTATAATTGAACAGTTAGAAACAAATGTTAATTATATAGTTTACAATGAATTTAAATAGCACATTTATTACATATTTGTAGCTTGAGAGAATTCTTCACAAATAAAAACTTTTTTTTTTTTTTTTATGGGCTGGGCACCATCCCAACTCAGTTTTAGAACAGTGTTGGAAAGGTTTTGTTCACTGAATTTACTCTGCAATTTCTACTGTTCTATATTCTTTAAGGGAAATATGATTTTATATAATAGTTGTGCTGTGAAGACTCTTCTATTAAAATGTACTTCACTGAGAATTTATTCTTTCAGCAGACGCCTAAGAAATTTATCTTGATTGCAGTGGAAGATGGCAATTTGGAACAATTATTTATCCTTATAATAACTCAAGAGCTTTTATCATCAAGCATTTGCTATTTGAAGACCTGACTCCCATTCCTAAATGAGTGAATATTAATCTGCTTGTTTTTAATTCTTGTAACAACAATCTTTTGCTAGCATATTCTATGGTTAATGAGTACATATTAAATGGAAACTGAATTATCAACCTTCTCCATTATTTATAAAGATATATATTAAACATACACAATAGGATGAGTACTAAAGCACATTTTCTTTTAAGCATTTTTATTACCTGCAACTTTCTCTAGCCACTTCAGGCTAAAGTCTAATTACTTACTAAAAATTCACCCACTGAATTAATCAAGTCTCCCTTGCCTTTTCTCATTTTGACTGCCAGATTTCTTAAATAAAAACATAATATTGTTTACAAGGAATCATTATTCCAGGTGCGTGGGTGGCTCAGTCGGCTAAGTGTCTGCCTTCTGCTCAGGTCCTGATCCCAGGGTCCTGGGATGGAGCCCCTCATCAGGCTCTCTGCTAAGCAGAGAGCCTGCTTCTCCCTCTCCCACTCCTCCTGCTTGTGTTCCCTCTCTCACTGTCTCTCTCTGTCAAATAAATAAAATCTTTAAAAAGACAAAAAGGGAAATCATTATCCTTTCTTTTCAGATGGAAATGGCAAACCAAAGATAAAAATCAAAATTATGCCAGATTCATCCACTGGGGATTCCAGGATTCAATTATATAAAACATGGACCAGTACCTATAGAAAATAATTTACCTTGTTTATGTCATCTAAACTTAAGTACCATAATACCTGCCTTTGCAGAACACCACTTTGATATAATTTTTCAGAAAACAACTTAGAATTTTCTCATGCCAGTTGTCAGAGTCTGTTAAAAAAAAAATCTATTGGTAATTTTTTTAATTCTACTGTAATAATTCCAATAGAATATATCAATAATGAACTTAAAAGTTTAATGCAATGAGTAGAATAGAATTCAATAACTGATCTTAATAGTGGTCACTTCCTATTCTATGTAGGGAAGAACAAGCTCTGTATTGATATATGTACTACAGAGACTACCCAGAAGACAAAGATGATGTTCTAAAGAAGCATATTTTAGGGAGGAAAAAAATAAGATATTAAATAGCCATCTAGGTCATCTCTTTAGACCAAAATTTCACTTAATTTTATTTTTTGTGATGCTCTAGGAATGCTTCAGTAACATTCCAAAGAGCCCTAAATCCTGGGTGATAGCACGTTCTCCTTCCAGTTTTAGAAACTTAATGCACATCAAAATAGGTCTAAAAATGCCTACCTTCCTAGGTCTTGTGGGGATCAAATGAGATTAAGTACATGAAAGCACTACAGATGCTCTACAAATGTTAGTTGGATTCTAGGGAAAGGCTTTTTAGAGACCGCTCTGACACTGTAGAAGGACACTTGGACTCAGTATTGGAAAATCTTAGATTTGCTATTTGGGTTCTCTTAAATCACTTCAATTTAATTCCGGTGAGTTTCACTTTTTTTTTATGATTATTTATTTATTTATTTATTTGAGAGAAAGAGAGAGAGAACAATCAGGGGGAGGGGTGGTGGGGCAGGAGCAGAGGGAGAAGGAAAAGCAGACTCCCCTCTGGGCAGGGAGCTTGATGTGCAGCTTGATTCCAGGACCCCAAGATCATGACCTGAGCCGAATGCAGATGCTTAATTGACTGAGCCACCCAGGGGCCCCAAGTTTCATTTTTCTATATCTGAACCTAGTTTCTACTACTGTTTTGTAAACCACCTCAAATACAATGAGATCTATAATGAAGTGCTTCGTGAGCAGTGAAGCACAACATATTGTTATTAGAGTATTCATTAAATATAATGAGTGTAAAAGAAGAGCATTTCTTTTAAGAATGTATTTGTAGGGCCCCTGGGTGGCGCAGTTGGTTGGGCGACTGCCTTCAGCTCGGGTCGTGGTCCCGGAGTCCTGGGATCGAGTCCCACGTCGGGCTCCCGGCTCCGTGGGGAGTCCGCTTCTCACTCTGACCTGCTCTCTCTCACTCTCTCTCTTTCCTAATAAATAAATAAAAAATCTTTAAAAAAAAAAAAAGAATGTATTTGTAATTTCTTATTAATTTGTTAATAATTTATTTTTATTTTTTAATTCCCTAAATAAAAACAATTGTTTAATTCAAATATCTACTTAGAAAGGTTAGGCATTTGAAGTGAGTTCTTCACTGAGTTCTTATCAAATAACCATCTCTATGTCTCAATGGAATAGGCAGAGAAATGGTAGGCAAGTCCTGGCCTTGAACACTATCTCAAGAATGAGGAAGGCATACTTTGTGTCTCTTCAAGATATAAAAGAAATAAGAAAAACTCAAAAATTCATTCATGCTATGTGCCACTTTAGTGGTTAAATCTGTCACCCAGCATCCACAATACTTGTTTAAGTATTGTGTACATTGTGTACAAATTGTATACACAATATTGTATACAAAACATTGTCCTATGCCGACTTACGACTTACGGTGTGACTGTGTGTGTTTAAGCAAGGGGGATGGAGTTAAAATATATACTCTCAAAGAGTGTCTATGTATGTTTCCTTCTCTACCCTCAATAAGCTTATAGACTTGTGAAGCTTATAAGGTTTTATAATATAAAGAAGCATAAAGTGAATGTCAAATGACTTTTTCAAGGATGTGCTATTAAAAATCATTGATCCCGTTACATAGACACTGGTCTTTATTGTTACAAAAAAAATATTCAAAGATTAAAATGTCAGGGGACACATATATTTAGCCATACTTTCCCTAAAGTCCAATAAACGAGAATTAAGACCAGGATTTAAGAATACATTATGCTAAGGCTAAGGTCTAACATACACACACACACACACACACACACACACACTCATTCGAGTCCTGAGTCTTCCAGTGATTCGTTTAGACATGTGAAGAGGCAGAGAGCTTAGTGGAATCAATGAGATCTGGGAGAAAGCCTCATTTGAGGAAAAGCTGTTGAATTACCTCACTGAGCCTCAGTTTCTTCATCCGTAACTCACTGGGTTGTTTTAAAGATTCAGCATTATAATGAACAGATGTTACTAAAACTATTCCAGGCAAATGCATGGAGCTCAAAATGTGATAATAGTAAGTCAAGGATCTTCATTTTTAATAAACCCACCACATGATACTTTGATTTGGCAAAGATGGGACATCCTGCACTAAATTTAATTACTCTCTCTTTCCCACAGAATACTGTGAGTTTTTATTAGTGAGTCATTAATATTTATAGAATAAAAACATCTTTTCACATTTTAATTTCACATTTTAAATGTTTTCAATATAGTCACTAGGAAGGCAAGGGACAGTATTTGTTATGGTTAGAAAACAACACACATTTTCCTAAATTCTCTTTAATTGAAAGAAATAGAGCTTTGTCCTCAGAAATACTTGAGCTTGGGTATATTGTGTTATTTGAGATTAACCAGGATGTGATTTTTGAGATCATAGCTATTGTTTATTAGAAGTGTCTAAGATGAGAAGCTAATTATCTGCAAGTTTACCTTAATAAGCAAATACCATTTTCTAGCATTGCTAGGCCTCAAAGGTAATAAGTAGTCACATTTCTCAACAACTTTTTCATATCCTTTTGGGCCATGAGTTTCCTCATCTTTCAAGTTTTCAGTATTCTTTTCAGGGCATCTTGAATACTTGAGCAGCAATTTTCCCTGTTTGAAGCAATCGCCCGTTGAATGCTTTTGTGAATGGGAAATTAAATGGATTTTCAACAATGTAGATACTTTTAAATGAGAGTCCCAATGAAATTATGGATGAATCAAGGGACAGCAGGAAGTCTGTGATTTTTCTGCATTCACAAATGTCTTTCTAAAAAATGCCATCCTTCAAACTCTACAGCCATTAACTCATTAATGCCAGTCTGTCTCTCTTTAAGTAATTCTTATTCTTTTTAAAATGCCTCTAAAAACTCACACAAAGAAAGTTTAGTATACAGCAATACTTAATAAGTTGTATAAAGAACAGTAAATATATTACCAGTCACTGGAGGACTCTTACAAAAATATTTACATCCCTGGCTTCTTAAAGTCTCAAGTACAAATGGTATGAAAAGAAAAATCTTAAAATCTAAAGAGAATATAAGAAATTTATGAGGGAAAAAATCTTATTTCGCTACCTGTTAATTATCATCACATGAATCTGTGAGCTGAAAGACTTAGAGATTTTCCAGATATAGGCAAACAGAGTTTAAAAACCTTTAAGATAGAATCAGCGAAGGCTCAAAAATGGCAGAAATTAACCTGTGAAAGCTGCAAGTAGATTTGACCTAATGATGATGGTGAGATGAAGCAGCTACCTTTGAAAGGAGACTTTTGGAATTCACCATAGAAGTTTCTGAGAAGGAGTGTCGCATGAGGAGATCGATATTTAAGGAAGAGGATTCTTGCTGTTACTAAATTGCCATAGAAAAGAAAGGATCATTGGACCTCCCGTATTAGTCATGTTGACAAATTTAAATGGGGATTTTTAAGGTAATTCCCAGTATTTTCATATATTCCTTCCAGAATTCAATTATTCATTCAATTAAGGGTTAATCTGACAAAACCATTGCTGCTTTTCCAGAAGAGGAGTGAGTTAGCAGAGTGATTAGAAACACAGGCTCTGGAGCTACACCTTCTGGGAGGAGATCTTGTTCACACTCCTTGATGGCTGTGTGACTTGGATAAACTACTTAGTCTCTCCTAACTTCAGTCTCCTCATCTGTAAGATGGGGACACGTTAATGTCTCCCTCCTTGTTTTAATGAGAGGCTGAATGACAGAGTGTTGAAACAGTACCTAAATAATATTAAGTATTATAAAGACTCAATACGTGCTAATAAGGTTTCTAAATGTAAAGAAATCAGTTATTTTTAAGGCATCTTTACTGAATCATCATGCAAACCTATACCTCTCTTCTTTATTTCCACAATAGAGAAAAAAAACTGTCAAAACTGAAAAATTCAAAAGGAATTTAAAAATGTGCCTCGGTAATTTCTAACTAGAGTGGTAGACATTCAAAATTTTTTTTTACAACATTTTAATTTGCTAGACTTTTACAATGATTTCTTATAAAATGGTTGTAAATGCTTTGATCAAAATGCTTAAATTTCACAGATTTTAAATTATTTTCAGACATAAAGTGTATACATTGAGTAATCTAACTTTGGGTATATTAGGACTTCATTTTTAAGTGCTTTTAAAGTAATAAAACAATTGTTGAGAATAACAGAATAAAATCACTGTGAAAAATTATAAAGACAATTATCTGGGTGATGATGTTAGCTTTGATGTCTACTTAAAAGCAGACCTTGGTAATTGGAAAAGGTTAGATCTTTTTTTGTGTGGGTTTTTTTTTTTTTGCTATTATTGTTGTTTTTGTTATTCTGCTTTCTTCTTAGACTTCTACAGACTAGGATAGGTTACACATGAACAGTCTAATAATGATAATATTGCTAGTGCTCTGAACTAAATTTGATCTACAAAATATCATTCATACCATTTAGGACATATCAATTTCTAGTGACTCATAGTTCTTCATTTTCAATCAGTTTGGATTCTAGAACTTCCATGATCTATTCTGCACTTTCTTCAGTTATTATTTTTACAGAGTAAGACATTTTCGCTTAAGCCAAAGGCAGAAGTTTCATCCCTTGAAAATACTGTGATCATTTGTCAACAATACAGTCTCAAATTCTAGATGCCTTTTTCACACTGGAATCATAGTTCAACAAATATGTGTCAAGATTCTATTATATAATGCAGATTAGGGAGAGTTCCTGCCCTCAAAAAAGGAGTTTTGCATCTAATGAGAGAGATTCCCAATGAATAAAATGATGTGGCCTAAAAGACATACAAACCCTTGGGATTTGAGGGACTGATTAACAGCATCCCTACCTCTTTCCTCCCAAGTCCAAAACCATAGGAGAGATAGACTGAGGAACTAAGCTACCACAAATGAAAATTGCTTTGGGGAGCATATTAATTGCATTATGAGGCTTAAACATGCCACCTCGATGTGGTTCTTTGAATTGATCTTAATATTTGAATCTGCAATGCTCCCTGAAGGTGCCGCGTGTACCCCCTCTGTAAGTTCACTGCATATCCGACATCATGCATCCTCTTCATGGGCAAGCAGATGCATAGTAAGAATGCCAGATGTCCTAGGCCAAGCATGCTCAATTTGTTCTCCCAAAGTCATCAGTCAGGCCAGCCATTCCTCCTCTGGGGAGGATGGAGAAAGGGAGCCAACAAGATGCAAGTGTCTCTCCCTTAATTTTCCTTTGGGAAGTACAGCGGAAATTCCCCCTTCAGGGGATGGGAATACACAAAGTTAAAGTAAGTGTTCTTGTTCCAATGGAGACAACATGCATGGAGCTCAAAGGATGAAGAGTCCAGATGGTGGGAGGATCAGGAAATAATTCAGAGAGGATGGGCTTAAAAGAAGAATATAAATTAGGCTTGATGAAAGAACAGGGTTACCAATGAAGTGCCTGATAGAAAGTTCAAAAGAAAGAGCTAAAAGAATTCCCAAGCATCAAAGAGGACCCAGGTGACACTCAAGTGAGTTTTCAATGATTTGAGATCCTTTATCAATATTTAGGAGGCAAGGAATAGCCAGTCATCATAAAGTGTTTAAAATTAGCAAGCACATGTGGTAAATGTTTCAGTAGATGTGACATTCTGTGGAAATAGTACATTATTAAAACAGATATGGTAGGCTTCAGGCTCATTTGCTGGAAAAATGAAACCAGTATCTGTGTCACAGACTAGAGGGATAGAGAATGAGAAAATGAACAAATTTACAGGGACAAGAGGAAAACGGCAGGCTACAGTGAAAGAAACAATGTTGGAAAGTGTAATACAGAAAATGGAGCAACGCTCAGAGATGAAACCTAAACTATAATTAGAATTGAAAATCATTTTTAAGAAAAGGAATTTTGAGGGCCAAAATGCAGAAGCTCATCAATGGATTGAAATCACTCAAGGATGTTAGCAGAATTCAGTAGAACCTGGTGGAGGGAGATGGACACCCATCCTAGAAGCTGTTTGTGACATTGATGAAGAACTAAATAAACTTAGGTACAGAAAATCTAAGTGGTAAGTGCTTGTGGTTAATCGTCTGGAAGTAGTAATACGCACAGTAATGTGCCCAGCTATTCTCTTGGCCTTATACGAAAAGAGGCTTAGAGACTTCAGGAGAAAATCGGGTTTCAGTTAATAAAAGGGAGAGTTTAGAAGAAAGATTTGAGCATTTATTCCAAGGTGTGATAAAATGCAGACAGTCAATAACATGCTAGGTACAATACACTGAGAAGGGAATGGACCAGAGTGTAAGTGATCTGGGGAAGAAGGGCAGTCTAAATAAAAAAAAAGGAGGTGCAAAGCATTAATAGCAAAGATTAAAAACAATAGTTCAAGAGACCAGCTCCAGGAAACAGGAGGTGGCATAACTTAATCATTTTCAGTCCTTTGGAATGGTATTGCCAAGTCACTTCGAGATGTTGAAAAACTATATTCCTTCAACATCTTTATAATTAGGAGCAAAAATTGGCATCATCCTATCAGGGCTTGCTGCTAATGATGTGAGTTTTTAGAGACAGATAGGTGGTCTTGTCCACACAATTCAATGTAGTCATGGTGCCATCCAGTGCTTAGTTTGATTCCTTTTACAGGTACTGCCCATCAGTCTTTAAGAATATATTTTATATTATAGTGAATATCCATCTAAGTTTCGCCAAGTTTCCATGAAAAGCATGTAATGGTATTTTCAAAAATCACATAGGAGGGATTTGATTTGCTATCCACTTCTAAACTAATGGAGTTATATCCAGCTTGTCCTCTATATGTGTTATGCTCTGGGAAACATGATTTAGCCTGTCTTCTATCGAAATTAATGCAATAAGGAACCATGAAATAATGGGTCTTACACTGTATTCAATTTTAGTCCTAATGGAAACACAATGGAAAATAACATCTGCGACATAGGCCTGGTTGATCATAGGAAAGTAATGGATATTTTCTGCCGTGATTTTATTGGTGCTCTGGGTTTTATCCTTCATCATATGCTCATCAGGATAGTAATAATGTAATACATACTTTGACTTGACTTGCCTTTCGTCTCAGTTTGTCTGTAAGGTCACATGGGTAAATTTAGCTTGGAGACTTTAATTTGGCAGCTGACAAAGTAGGATAAATCAAGATGCTACTAGAAGGAACCCTTCTCAAAATTTTTATAAAAGCACAGCTTTTAATTTATAGCACACATCTTTAAAAATATATTTAACAGTAAATTTTAGTATCATCACATTTGGGACATTCAAATCTTTGGCAATGAAATCCTTCATTGCCACTGAAATCCATTATTTGAATCTCCATGGCAAATTAGCTTTATGAGGTAGCTACTTTAATTATTTTCCTATGAATCAAAGGCACGAGTAGAGACAATTTAATAATCTTTATCACTGCTTATATGTGGAAGTACTAAACAGTTTGACCATGGAGAACCTATGAAGGCCTTTCGGTTTATCCCTTCACTGGCAGGGACAAACATGTCTAGCCACCCTAGAAAAATGTACATGAATATCTAATTTTGTTTCACCATTGACTATGTCAAACTGACGCAGTATTTAAAATCACTTCAATTTGAAAGTGATGAGAGCCACTTATCATTTGATTATTTTCATACTATTTGTCTTTAGACTTCTTACATTCAGTTCAGAAAACACAGAATGGATTTGGAGAAGGTGATGTTAGAAGTAAATGATGGCACTGATGGCCAATTTTCAAGGGTGCGGGAGCAGGAGATCTAATGCTATCCAGAGTGTGTGGCAAACTGATGATGATGATGACCCCAATGGAGATGCTTTATTGTTCATGGGTTACCACATTTGATCTTAACTCATGTAGTTAAACACCTCATACTATTTATCAATATTAAATGAATGCAGCCTAATTTTTTACCTCAACTCTAAACTCAACCACTCTACAATCTGCAATCATGTAATAATACATTTAGGGGTTGTTTTGTTCTTGCTGTTGAGTTTTATAGTTTGTGAATTTTACATTTGGAGAAACTTTAAACTTACAAGAAAAGCTGAAGGAATAGTGAACTGAACATACACATACCCTTTGTTTATATCCAGTGGTAATGTTGTGCCACATTTGCTTTGTCTATATAACTATATACTTTTTATTTTTTTGGCTGAACCATATGGAAGTAAGTCCTAGGCACTTTACCCCTAAGTACTTCAGTAAGTATCTTAGGAATAAAACAATACTCTTCTACATACCACAGCATCATTTTCAGGTACCCCAAAATTGAACACTGGTGTAATAATATTATCAAATTAATGTCTACATGTAAATATCCCCACATCTCCAAAAAATACCCTGGGACAGCTCCATTGTAAAGGTACACTTCTACCTTTATAACTAATATCCTTTTCCCCTTTTACACAATCGTTTTTGCATCTATGGATTCTTGCCTGAATCACTATTCTATTGGGTATTGCAAAAAAGGTGATTTTCTACTTTTATTATTATTTCTACATTTTGAGACAGCCCTCTGCTGTGAAGAAGGAGATTTTAGTCCTTTTATTTAATAGTATCACCCTGGGCTCATAGTTTCTTTTTTTTTATTTCACTTTTTATAACCCATTACCATCATTTTTCTTTTTCATGCTCTTATTGACCTAAATTTTACCAGCGGGAGCCCCTGAAAGCCCAAGTCTTGCGTCTTTTTGATATGTTCCAAGAGATTTGGAGCAAGTCTTTACCTTCTTACATAAGAAGGTAGGTCTGCATTGTTCCTTCCTTATCCTGGACTTAGAAACAAGAAGTCCTGAGGCACTTGGGTGACTCAGTCAGTTGAACATCTGACTTTTGATTTCAGCTCAGGTCCTGATCTCAGGGTTGTGTGATTGGGCCCCACATTGGGATCCACAGCTGGGCATGGAGCCTGCTTAAGATTCTCTCTCCCTCTCTCCCTCAGCCTCTTCCCCCTTCTTTAAAAAAAGAAAACAAGAAGTCCTGGGGTTTTTTTGTTGTTGTTCCCATAGGTAATGGTCCTTAGAAACTAAAATATATTTATTTCTACTAGAATAGCATTCTTCGAGGCTCTTTTTAGTGAACAGGGCTAGATTTTTTTTTTCAAGTAACACATTCAAAATGTACCTCTAAGTCAAATCTCAACACTACAGGCTTCTTCCTCACCTTTCTCCATCCATCCCATATGCATATTTCACATCTTTCACTTTGCCGACATTGCTATTTAACAGTATCAGTTTACTTAGCATTTACTCTATCATACAACACAAAAAACAGAGTTTCAGAATTACTGCACCATTAACAGCGCTAACAACAATACTGCCATGTCAAGTTTAGCATTTTTAGCTATTCTTTTATGGCCTTAGACTACTTATCTCTATGGTGTTTCACTTAACATGTATTCTGAAACTCACTCCATATCATTCTAGAGAGATACTTTATTCCCCTTCCTATGGTTTATAGTACCTCATTTTATGGATATATCAGAATTTACTCAACCAATCTAAATACAATTTTGTATTTTTAAATGTGTACCTTTAGGACAAATTCCTAGACATGGGATGGCAGAGGCAGGGATTACCAAAAATGTGTACTTTTTTTTTTTTTCAAATATTGCCAAATTCCCCTCCACTGACTTTATGTCATTTTGGACTTCCACCATTGTACTTGTCACAATAACCAAATCATTATTTGCTTCTGAAGATATTAAAATATTAACTGCTTAAATACTAAACAATAAAAGAATTTTTGAACAAATGTAAAGCTAAGAATTTCTTATATATCCACTTCCTGATTCCAAACTCAAATTTAAATTATGTAATGATAGATGCTACTGCAGATACGAAGCCAGACTCGAATCTTAAACAAATCTAGATAAGCAGTATTTTGAAACTACAGTATTTATGATTGCTTTTCTCATGGACTAATGAAAAATACAAAATAAAACAAAGTAATTCATACATTGGATATCTAGAGTGGGAAGAAATCTCAAAGATATATCAGTGAAGTACTGACAATATAAAAAAGATTGAATGCATATCACATTATATTTTGCAATGTGGTGCTGTTTCTTAGAATATGCTGCTCTCCACTCAAAGTACAATTTCCTCTCCTTTTTTTCCCCTAGGGCTCTTTTTAGTTTCCATATCAACCCTATACCTTTCTAAATTTCTACTAGTTCTACTTAAACAGGTCCTAAAATCCCATAGTCTTATTCCTCAGTTGCTGTTTTTAAGCCACAGAGTATGGAAGAACAACTCATGTGACTGGAACCACTTAAGACTCCCCTCATGTGACACCAATGGCCTTTCACTGCCACCCAGCGGTAGCACCTTCGCCAGGACCCAGAGTCTGAAATTCCCCCCTCAATACCTTCTCTCTCAGTTGATAATCTTGGTTTTTACTTCATGTGAAGACCAAAAATATTTCAATTAGACTTCCAACCAATTCTATCCTCCCTTTCCTACAACATCTTTATTTTTAACTCTTTGTTTCTCTTCCTCCAGGCTAACTGTCCACTCCCCCAACCTCCCGACACCCCCCTGCCACACACACACACACAACTTCCTGTGGAGTTGTGCTCCATGAATCATCTCCTTTTTAGTTTACAAGTTTTTAAATCTTTTTTCTAGCAATTTCTATTTGTCTACACACATACTTAGGTCTCTCACATTCTAAAGACAGCTTCCTTCACCCTATTACATTGAATTACTGCTTTGCCTTGTCCTTTCAACTACAAAATTCTGAATGTGACTGCATTAAAATCATAGCTTCTATTTTCTCTCTTGTTGAGCCCTTATAAACTGGCTTCCATTTCATTAAAGTTGTTCTCTTAAAACTTTCTAATCACCTCTACACTGAGTCCAGTATTCTCTTACTGGGCTCCATCCCCCATAAGCTCACTGTGAGGTTTGCCACTACCTACTGCCTCCCTTTCTGTGATTTTCACGATACTTTGCTATCACAGTTTTCCTCCTGAACATTCCTTCTCTCTCGCTCTCTAGTATGTCCAAACTCCTAAAATCAGGTATTTCCTGAAGTTCTTTCATAAACCCTAGTTGAGCAGTTCACCAGATGAAGAAGTTAGAGGACCATACATGAGGCTATGTGTCCTAGACTGTGAAAATGGCATAATGCATATTGGGGAACCTACTGCATAAAGTCTGAGGATAAATAGGTATACAGATAGGTTCTGATTATGTGTTAACAAATAATAGATTGATAACAGATATAGATAGGTTCGGATTATATGCCATGTAGTTCTAGGAGTTTATTTTTGGGTTATTATGTATCAGAATATTTACAAGCCACTATGTCTTCTACCAATACATCTCAAAGCAATAGTTTTTAAATGACTGAAACGAAAGGTCTGAACTATAATTAAAAACATAAATGTTAACTCCTCCTTTAGCATTTCTGCTAAAAATATTTTCTTTTAATCTAATACCCAAAGAAAAATTATATCATATTACTACATTTAAAGTGCTCTTGGTTATGGCATTAATAATGGTTTATTACATGTATTAGAAATAAACTCCATTTCTTTCTTTTCAAAGGCCTAACAACTGGGAACATTTAAATATTTTCTACTATAATAATATTTTTACAGCTTCTATTAACATGGAAGGTCAATTTCTGATGTAGCCTGGTCTGTATAGTAATTATTGAGAATAAAAACCAAACATGTATGGTCCTTTAGTCAGGAATTCAGGCATTATTTAACACACATCCATTGCCTGGGTTATAGAACATATTTATTGTGCAATAACTGTATGCAAGTCACTGTTCTGGGTGTTAAGGATTCCAGCCAGACCAAATCTTTGCCCCGGAGCATACGCATTTCCATCAGACTGGCTCTGGTGCTACGGCAAATGTGGCTTACACCTCCTCTCGCTGCGGGGAGTGGTGCTGGATAGGTTGCACTGGCTTTCACTGAACACACTAAGCTCGACAGATAAGAAGATATCTGTCTTCTATAAAGAGACTCTGTTCATCTTGGCCAGTGGTTCAAAACCGAGGTGATCTCGCCTTTGAGAATTTGGGGCGATATGTGGCAACATTTGTGGTTGCCACAAGTTCTGCATTACTCACATCTCAAAATGCTGCTCGGTATCTTACAATCCACAGGACAGCCTCCTGAACAAAGAATCAGCGAGTCCAAAATGTCAATGCCAAGGCAGAGAAACCCTGCCACAGGCTAACGGGTCCAAGATTCTCTCTTAGAAGAAGAACATAAACCACGTTGTCCCATAGCCTCCCCCACCTCTGACCACAGAGTTCTCCCTTCAGGTTCATTCCTCTCATCTTCTTCGTTCCTTGGGTAAACGTAGAATGTTCAGTGGAGAGCTGTACCTTCTATTTGTTTTCTGGGCTGTTCTCAAGAGTCAATCAATGCTTACAGAAGTTTTCGAGCAAGCACTAAGGTAGTAGGTTCCGTGCCTGCTGAGCATAATTATAGGAAACAACTTCACTTTTTTTAAATCTCATAACAAGAAACACAAGTGCAATCCACAAATTACAACTCCTTTCCAGTGTGTTTGTGCCCTCAACAGCTCACAGCGGGGCCAAATCGCAACCTCTGCCAGCCACCATTTCTCCAGCCACCTTCCTAAAATATCAGAAGCAACAAACCTCCCAGGGGGAGGCAATGTTCTGCAGTCGTGCCTACATGGATGTGTATTTTTCCCATAAAGGGGTTATGTTGCTCTGAAATAGCCAATAATTATTTTTATTTGAATCATAAATACACACAAGGAGGAAGTGAGACTTCTTCATCATCCATATTCTGTATCATAGGGTAGGAAGCTTAGAGGAGTCTTGGCTGTTACTCCAAAATTCACTTGTATTTCCCCTTTCATTTAAATGCCATGTAAACTTTTGGGGTTATAATTCTACTTCTATAACTGTACGAAGGGCTATAACCTGTCACTTAACAACATTTAAGTTCTAGACAGAATCTATACTTTCCATTATGTAACATTAGACAACATATGTAATCCATTATGTAACATTAGACAACTCACTTAACCCTTCAAGAGTTGGATTTAGTAATGTACTAAGTAAACAGGCTGAGCTAGTATCTGGCATGAGAATCTTGGGTTTTAAGTCAGCATCACCAGTTTCTTCCCGTGTGACCATCAGCAAGTCCCCCCAGTTTTAGAGAGATTACAATGAGATGAAATTGAGTATTAAAGATTTTTGACCTTGCAACTGTCACCACCTAATGTTACTTTGAATGTGTCTTCTAGCTCTACAGATACAACTCAACATTTAATACTCAAGCTCTATTTAAGAGAGGATATCCAATATTCAGGATGTCTAAATTGACCAAAATTAAATAGGTTTTTAATTTCTGTTTCTACTTTTTTCCCTAATAAAATAATTTAATTCTGTATCTAGGCACAGAAGCATAGGAGTGAAAAGGTAATTTGCTCCCTGCTGATTCCAAACATTATCTTTCCTAACATGCACACTCTGTTTTAGATTCACTAGGGAAGAATTAATAAATTAGAAACTGAATAACTTCTCTTTAGATGAGTAAAGGTTGAAATTTTTTTCCTGAAAATTCTCTCAGAATTTCTATTCTGTCCTAACATAAAACTACACAGGCTCTGCTCTTACAAAGAAAGAACATCTTTACTAGCAAACGGAAATGTCACCTAGCATCAAGAATATTTCGAGAGCCAGGTCCTCTCTGCTATGAACTGCCATTTTGGTCAGTAGCTACTGATCCTCAAAGAGCACTAGTAACACTCAGGAGTATACACTGCACATCATTTCTTATTTTATGTAAATTTCTAATTAACTCTGCTCTCAAGAACTTAATCACCAATGTTGATGAAGAGCCACCTATCTGAATGACAACTAGATGCTAGGGACAATCATAATAAAAATCAAATGTCACTTTATTTACTCTTCACCTAACCACTTACATTTTTATTTACCCAGACCATTTTCCTAGGCAATCCTGCTTAGTATGGTAAAATCCATCAGGCATGCTTGAGGTTGAAAGCATGCTGGAGAGATTCTAGTGTGATAGTTTACAAGAAAAATCCCGCTTTTCCAAAATACATTCTGTGCTAGATTTATTCATAGCACCCAGGTAATAAATGGCCACAACTCTCCATCTTCTTATACAGGTTTCACTGTAGAAGGAATGGTCCAATTCTTTAAGAATTAGAGATATTAGAGATAAATGGCAAATACATGTAAAAAAAAAAAAAAGGAAAAAAAGGAAAGAGATCACCCATTCAAAAAGTAAAGGAGGTATATACAAGCAGTATGGACTAAAGATATCTAACAGTAGTGTTTAAAAAAACTGATTAGAAAATATCCATGAATGGGGATATTGGGTGGCTTAGTGGGTTAAAGCCTCTGCCTTCAGCTCAGGTCATGATTTCAGGGTCCTGAGATCAAGCCCCACGTCGGGCTTTCTGCTTCCCCGTCTCTCTGCCTGCCTCTCTGCCTACTTGTGATCTCTCTCTCTGTCAAATAAATAAATAAAATCTTTAAAAAAAAAAAAAGAAAATATCCATGAATATGTACCAGCTTTACCTAAGTAACTTATTATCAAATAAAATTAGGTGTTTTATAGCAAAAGGTAACTAGCCATGTTTTTATAAGGTATATCTTATATTTCCATTAATTTCCAGTAGAAAATGTGAGACATGTTCTCATTTTTTTAAAAATTTTGTTTTGGTCAACAGAAATTTAAGTGCAATCCTACAGTATGTCTGGAATTGAAATGTTTAATCTTCTGACATTTCAGTCCTCAAAAAGAGTTCATGTTGCTGTTATGGCTTTTTTTTAATATCACTGTCTTTATTCAACAAGCTCCTCCATCTCTTTTCTCCTGAAACTACAGGACTTCTGTGAAGCTCAAGAATTCCCTCATATTCACATTTTCTAGAACTTTCCTCTTTACCTAAAATTTTCTTGAATCCCTTGGATTTTATACAAGTATAAAATACTTGTAACTGACATGGCATAAAATCCAGCTACTTTATCAATTCTGCATATTCTAACCTTGTCGTTAATACACGATACCTACCGTTCATTTGCATTTTACTTATGTTTGTTGCACATAAGCCATCGCTTTGCAAAAAACATCCTTGTGGAATAGTAGAGAGACTCTAGGAGACTTTGGTTCTAAGTTCTATACAGTTTGGCACTTTCTTTCCTCAGATGGAGCATGGGAATATTCGAATTGTGTTCCTATTCCTCTAACTCGTTTTTTAGGATAGGGTTTTTATTCATGTGCCCTTTAATTCCTTACTCTTCTTGGGTCTAGAAAAGAAATGAAACTTTCAGAGTTCTTTGAAAGAAAGGACATAACTGTATTCCTGATGTCCATTTTAGTTAGCAAAAATGTCTCTGAGGGCTGACGCCCCAAAGATTAAATGTCCAATAAGTGATAAAGCCAGAAATGGATCCCAGCCCCCTCATTTCCCACAGTGCACACTAGCTGTGAGATACACTTCCTCCTGCCAGATTTCTCCTGAAAATGTAATTTGTCATCTTCTAAGCAGTAGACAATTAAGGCCTGAGATTCATTTTCATTGCAAATGAATAATTAGTGAATGTCAATTTCATATTTTTTCAATCTATGCAGAAGACAAAAAATAGTCACGTTAAAATACTCAACAGGCCCTTTAGCTTGTGATGACACACCAATTTCTGGAGCTGATGAACATAAATATTATTGTTTTCCTCCTTAAAAGATCATCTAATCTGGTCTCATTTAAAAGTTTACTTAACATTTGTCTTTTCTATATATAACTTTAGGAGTGTTTTTGCTAATTAGATACACACAAAAATATATAGTCATCTCTTCTAAACATTATTTTATTTACACTTGGCTTTAGCTTTTTTATTGTTTCTTTTTTCTTCTACACCCCCTCACAGCACAAGGTATCTCAAACTCCAAGCGGCTGCCATCTGGTTATTTTACATAACTCTCTAAGCCCATTCAAGTGGCAACACACCAGTGAAGAATAATATATATATATATATATATAAATATGTTGGTTGGAGCCCAAGAACTGCACCCAAAATAACTTTTTAAAAGTCACTGAGCAGGGTGCCTGGGTAACTCAGGTGGTTGAGCGACTGCCTTCAGCTCGGGTCATGATCCCAGAGTCCCGGGATCGAGTCCCGCATCAGGCTCCCAGCTCCACAGGGAGTCTGACCTTCTCCCCTCTTGTGCTCTCTCTTGCTCTCTCTCAAATAAATAAATAAAATCTTAAAAAAAAAAAGTCACTAAGCATAACACTGGGAAAAACAGGGAGGTCATAGCAGCAGCTGCTTGGGGAGGAATGGACAGCCAGCTCTCCTGTCATCAGGCAGCAGGTACAGTTGAGAAAGAAATACTCTGGGGCACCTGGGTAGCTCAGTGGGTTAAAGCCTCTGCCTTCTCTCAGGTCATGATCTTGGATCATGATCTCAGGGTCATGGGATTGAGCCCCGCATCGAGCTCTCTGCTCAGCAGGGAGCCTGCTTGCCTCCTCTCTCTGCCTCCTCTGCCTGCTTGTGATCGATCTCTCTCTCTCTCTGTCAAATGAATAAATAAAAAATCTTTTAAAGAAAGAATGCAAGCAATACTCTTAGCACCCTACCTTCTCCAGTAGTTTTTATGCCTGCTATCACTCGCATCTCAACGGCTGACAAGCACCTGGGATTCAATTCCTGCTGGACGTCAGAAATTCACACTAATTTTGGTGATTTCCCTATTGTAACAATGAGAACATCCCCCTCCCCTCCGGTCGGGAAAGCAGCTTTAATATTTCATTGCATATTCATGTATCACCCTGCGTTATTTTTAGTTTCTAATGGAGAGAGCAGACGGGGCTTCATGAAAGATTAGTAAGAGCCCTACAAATAGCTTTCTCACCGTTCTAGTAGATTTTTTTTTCCTCTTCTTAAGAGGGCAGACAAGAATTCCCTTCAAAGAAGACATAATTGGCAGCGAACAAAAAAGAAACTTCCCAAGTCCAGGAAGAATCTTCCTAACATGTGAGACTATCTTATCCTGATCCTCCCCCAAGAAGCCTGCCTCAGTGCCTCTGTTCCTCTACTGGAAGGCACCAGCTAATCTTCACATTTTGCCTCTGTCCCCCCTAATTCTTCTCATTTGTATTATTTAAAGAATATGTCATGTTTCATTATTTCCACATTTCTTTCAGGGAGATGTCAGGACCCCAATGGGAAAGAAACGTATCTTTAAAAAAAAAATGTTCCCACATATACAACAACAGTTAACTCCTTGTGAATTGCAAATAATGCATTCACTCCATATTGATATCTTGTAACCTTTGTACTTACTGGGCTGTTTTTTAAAAGCATTTTCTATTCCACTTCCCTTACTCATCCAGAGATTTTTAGAAGAACGTATAGCATGCAATATAGTGAAAAACCCCCCTAAGTACCAGAAAATATTTTTAGAATGGAGACATTCTACAAATGACAGATTTTTTTTTTCCATTTTAGGCTTTATGAAAAATGGATTTGAAACTTATAAAAAATGTATCTGGAACATCTGAGTGCAAGGTTTTTGATTGGATTTTAGAATTCAGATCTATGATTCAAAAGCAGTTTCTTCTTTTCTCAAAGTGGCCATGCTGAATTGATTTTTAAGGAGAAAGAAAGGGTGTAATTTGGATTTTGAACCCTTTTCTAAGGACTTGTATTGGTTTTACTTATGTTGACTTCCTTCATCCCTATTGCATCCTCATGGAGGAGGAAAGTATATCTTATAACAACTCTTTTACAAGAACTGACCTTAGGCAAAGCTATAAATAAGGCTTCACATTCCTTTGTCCTGTTTCACCTTTTTCATTCCACATTTCCTGTTATAAACCCAGTGCGGTTTTCTAGCTAACATTTTTTTTTCTTCTATCTTGAAGGGGTCTTATTATCTTACAGCACCACTCAAAGAATTTGCTTTTCTCCCCACCCCCCACAAAGAATTAAGAGAGGAAATAATCAGCATAAATAAATTAATCAGTAACGGTAAACATTCAAGTAAAAATCCAGTGAGTGTGAGATAGATGTCCAGGAGAGAAAACTGGAAAATTTTCAAGTCTATAAAAATGCATGGAGGAGTAGGGAGAATTCTGTTTCACTATTCTTCTGAAAAGCCAAAAATCACTAATCCTATTTTAAAAACCTTGATCCTTGGGGCACCTGGGTGGCTCAGTGATCAAGCATCTGCTTTCGGTTCAGGTCATGATCCCAGGGTCCTGCATCCTGCATCGAGCCCACATCTGGCTCCCTGCTCAGCCAGAAGGCTGCTTCTCCCTCTTCCACTCCCCCTGCTTGTGTTCCCTCTCCCACTATGTCTCTCTCTGTCAAATAAATACATAAAATCTTTTTTTAAAATATTAAATAAATAAATAAATACCTTGATCCTCATCAGCAGTGTGAATGAACACTTTTTTTCACCCCGCTGATAAGGCTAATGCAAATTAAGATAACAAAGTATCATTGTTACCCATCACATTTGAAAAATTAAAATTAAATAATAATAGCTGATATTATCCAGTGTTGAAAAGAGTGTGAAATTAGGGCCATGTATATTATTCATGGGAGCATATGGTGGCATAGCTACTTTGGGAGAAAAAAATTCTGTCAACATCTGCCTCGGAAACTTCACTTTCTCTATCCCTTATGAATAATAATGTCAAAGGAACTATGAAGAAAATTCAAAATTCAACAAATATTAATACAGCACTCTTTGTAGGAATAATAAAATAGATGATCTAAAAAATAAAACAAAATAAAAAAACCTTGATCCTCAAACTCTGAAAGTTTTCCTCCTCTATTCTGTGATGGTTTCATCCACTTCCACTAATTTTAATACAGCTAATGGAGTAAACAAACAAACAAACCAAAAAACTACTTGAATGAAAAGATGCATACAGTGAAAAATCAAAAACCAAACTCTGGTCTGATTTGCCAGAGCTAGCTTTCTGACTTTGGGAAGCAACTAGTCCTTTCTGCGTGTGGTTTTCCACCTCCAAAATTAGAAAGCTCAAGCACCTTTCCTACATAACTCCACAACAATCTTCATTTAAGTTTGAACTCTACAACTGTACTAGCTGTGTGGTCTTACACACGCTACGTCATCCACCTCTACTTCGCTCTTTTCATCTACAAAATGGAGACCGTTGCACTACGTACCATGAACGGAATTCTATCAAATGAGGGAAGTGCTTAGTTAGCTTCTAAAAATTTTTAGCTATTATTTGATTGTAAGGGCTATGTTCAAGTTAAACAGTTGGCACAACTGAAAAATGTGAATAATTTCAAGTATTTCTGTAATAGCTAGGTTTATCGAGTGCTTATTATGTGCCAAGCATTAAGTCCTTCGTTTGTAATCTCATTTAAGCCCCTCAATAACATAACGTAGAAGATATAATTATCCTTGGTTTACCCTTGAGAAAACTGAAGCTTAGATAAGCACACAGACACAAGTGAAAAGTAGTAGAGGGGGTGGTAAGTGGTTCTTCCCCAGAGGCCACTCTTTTAATCACTGTGCCACATTGTTTTCCATTCGGGAGTTTTCTGCCTTCAGTCTAGATGATTAATACCCAAATAAATATAACATAAGAGCCTAATAAAAATCCATCTTTTCATCTCCTGCATCATTTTTTATGTGCTTTATGTCAATTCTTTACCAAACCTGCCAGTGAACTTTGGAGCATGGTTAAGTATTATTTTTGGAATATGCACACCCATCAAATTAAAGAGGTTTTTCAAACTACAATGTGTTACCCAAACCCTCTCTTTCCCTTTGAACATGACATATGAAGGGTAAGATTTTCCAGAAGATCAGGGACTTGTCTAAATTCACCTAAAAGAAGATGGTGCAAGTCATGACAGCTGAAACTGATACATTTCAATTCCCAGGTTCTCAGGGTGCAACACTCCACCACACTGGGAAAATTCTGTCTTTCATTCTCCAGATTGATTCTCCTCTTTCAGAGAAATGACTTTCAAATATTTTAGATGATATGCCTTCCATTTGGAAAGCGATTTATATTCATTCACTCACAGCCATCATTCAAAAACATCATGGATTGATTCTAAAAGCCAAGCTTTCCATTAATTCTGTTTGCAAGGCTAATTTTTACAGCAATTGATCATTTACTCCCAATGGCTCCTTTTTGCCAGGACTTTGTGTCCCACAAACCATCTTCTGATGCAGTAGTCTATTACATGTTTCTAACTACAGAGATGCGTCTATGCCCCTAATAAGGAGAGCAAATACTTACAAAAGCAAAAAGGTTCATGTTCCTTGTGCTAATTACTCATGGAAAGTTTTACCTTTCACTTACCAATGAGAATTAGAAGGTGAGTCTAGAGCAAAGAAGATCATGAGCTTAGATGCTTGTATAACACATATATTACTGGCACCTAATTTGCACTGAATATATGCAAACTTTGCTCCATTTCTCAAGTATCCTATTATTGTTCTAATAACTTAGCAGCTGTTATTATTGCTAAATTCAAATTAATCACAGGGTTTCTCCACATAAGTCACTACTGCCTTACCAAAGCCAATGATAAAAATAAGGAATGACTTGATGATAGATAAGAATATAGATACTATTGATCTCTAAGTACACATTCTTAAGAGATTTTTTCCCTTGTTAAATTTTATTTATCAAGAATATGTGCAAAAAAATCTAACTATTTTGCTGTTCAGTGGCTCACACATGAAATAATCTTCTAGTATATGAGGTAAATTCTAGTACATGAGGAACCTGTGGAATAAAGAAGAGATAATTCCTTGCAATGATGATTCCTATGAATTGAGTAATTGTAATTACAATATGACATCTGATATTGTAGTTGCTATGCAATTAACACTTTTTCCCTTCTTTACCTCCCAATACACATAGACATGAGGCTGTGCAGGCTTCATTGTACCAGGAGGGTTAGGTAGAGATATCTGTTGAGTTTTAAGGAGAATTTTAGAACATTTTCCAGACTTCAAGAATGAGCAATAAATGATTTCTTTTTCGCTTGTCAAAGAACTTGAACTGGGTATTACTACGACCCAGGAACTTCACACATGCATGAGATCTCCTCAATTAGTGAGGTACTTGCTAATCTAATATGGAAGATGAGACATATACTTGAATGATCACAACTTCAGACATAAAAGGATGACTGTCATAAGCCAAGTAGAGTATGTGCTACCATAAGTACAAAGTACATATATATGTGTATATATCTACACATGCTTGTAACAGTAACTCTGTATATGACAATAGCTATACAGTAGGAAAGTTAAAAAGAAGTTAAAAAAAAACCTCCCTTAAAAGGTAACAGTAGGGTCAGATCTGAGGGTAAAAAGGCACGGTTCACTCCAAATCCTAAGACTTGTTCTTCTCTTTAGATGTGTATCACTAGCGTTATTGTTATGCTAAATAAACAAGAGAAGGGTGATTGATACTCTGACAAAATAAGAAATGAAGGTGGGTGTGCGAGCAAGAAAAGAAGGGGTGGAGGCCAGAAAATATCTAAAGTATGTAGCAAGGACTCTGAGTGAGAAGGAAGAAGAATGTGCGTGTTCTTCTGGAAGATGAGAAGAACCAAGATCTTATTCCCAATGAGTTAAAAATAAAAGAGGGGGGAAGTGGGAAAGTCACTGTTTTATCACTTCCTTGGAGGCACCCACCAGCTAGCACCATCAAGGCAGTCTAGTTTATTTGGTGCCTGAGCTCACATAACTAGCGTCAGAGGAGAACCTGTCTACAGATCCCATGGATAAAACATTCAAGGCTCACATGCTCATTCAAGAAATGCCTATGAGGGTGAAATAAATACTTCATTTGTCCATGGTCCAGAAGCTTACGAATGGGAACGTTTAGATGTACAGAAAAGGATGCATAAGGGGGAAAAAAAAAAACCACCCAGTTTTGATGGTGCCAACTATGACCTTTTCCCCACAGCCCAGAGTGAGTGATTTTGCTTGTAGGTAAAGAATTCTGTGAAATCATTCTGGCTTACTCAAGGGACCAGCCTGTAGACTGATTCTCCACCATTCCTGAAAGGACAAAGTGACTGTCCCAAACATCACCCCAGGGTGTAAGAACTGATTAATATGAATGCATTTATCATCTATTCAATTATTAAGACACATTGATCTCTGATACAAAGTTAGCATTTTTTTCCCTCCTTCCTTTCCAATAATCTGGTATCACTGTCTATGCTTTTCACAAATAATTCTCTAGGGTCAGGTGATTCCTTTCAAAACTGTGGCTGTTCAAACTGGCAAATCATGGCTGAACTAAGAGCAGATCTTCTCAAGTGACCCTATGCTCTGCCCTACACAATGCCATGGGGGCTGCCTTAAGGATCTCTAACAATTTCTTAATAGCCTGAAAGAGTCCATGTAACTTTCCAACAAGTTTTTCAGGAAAAACCCATAGCATAACAAAATGTGTCCAAGAAACGATTTTTTAAGTATCCTTTTAAAGCCAAGGATTATTCTACACCTAAGGGGATGCAACAATGCCACTACCAGACTCTCAAGAATACACAATATAAGAAAAATATGTGTAAGCAATAAATACTTTCCTAGGCAGTAGGACATAAAAGATACACAGTACTAAGAAAATAAATTAGTAAATTAATTACGACTGGGCTAGCTCAGAGGAGAAGGAAACGGTTGACTTGGAACTTGAAGCATTAAAAAGATGAGGGTAGTCAAGAATTTTGTGGAGGCAGAGTCTGGAGAACAAAGTATGTCAGAACTGGGGAAAATTGGGTTCCTACCAGTATGGTTAATTTCTTTTTTTTTTTAAGATTTTATTTATTTATTTGACAGAGAGATCACAAGTAAGCAGAGAGGCAGGCAGAGAGAGAGGGGGAAGCAGGCTCCCCACCGAGCAGAGAGCCCGATGCGGGGCTCGATCCCAGGTCCCTGAGATCATGACCTGAGCCGAAGGCAGAGGCTTTAAACCACTGAGCCACCCAGGCGCCCCCAGTATGGTTAATTTCTTAACGGAGTAGAAATTCAGTGGCGTTTCATACCAAGAATTTACTTCAAATTCTCTTTAAAGTATTATAAAGAATTTACTTTAAATGACTTACTTTTATATTTTCATTTACTACTAAGATCCATCAAGACATCATGACCAAAATATAACTCGTTTGGTTGACACTAACTTTAAGTATCTTTCTTATTCATTTCTTCAAATTTTAGAACATTTTTGCTTTTCGTATTCATTTTGTTTTTGTTGTATTTTTCACTACTTCTTAAGTATTTTTAAATCCCAGTACGCTCTGATAAATAATTACCATGGAGCATATAGGAATTACAGAGCCCCAGATTAGTTTAAAAACCAGAATTTAAAAATGTAATTGGCTATAAAATCCATAGACTCTTATTATGGTAATAATCTAACTTCTGTTGAATCCTGAATTCCAAGTCCCTGCTAAGCACTGAAACTTGTTTAAATTCATTTGGAACACCAGTGTTTTATGCGGGGTGAGCATCTGAAGCATAAATTATCTACAGTCTAAATAACCCTCGAAAACAAGCCTACCATAAAATTCAATAGGCTAATTTTTCCCATCTCAGTAAATCTGGCACAACATTGAAAGAGACCACTATTCTTAGTACGAGATCTAGATGAAATAATCACCCTGAGTTAGAAGCCATGTCATAAGAAAAAATTTAATTGTTTTTTTTTCCCCCGGGTACGTACGGTTGCTGTTTTTATGTTTAATTATAAAACTACTCCAGTGGTGCTCAAAGATAAACATGCATCAGAATCACCTGGGGGGCTTGTTACACTAGACTGCAGAATTCTACACTCTGTAGATCTGGAGGCGGGGGGCTTCTGCTGTTTCAGGGACCTCACTTTGAAAATGACTATAGGTGCACAGACACACACACACACACACAAATACACACACACAAAGTAACTACGTTTTTAAATTCTTAGTTATGAAGATTTTTTTTAAAATAATAACTGTATGTGTGCACATCATTCAGCCCAAATACATTCTTTATCTATCAGCCCTTTCTTAGTTATTTGGTAGTATATATAATCATCTCCATGCAAAACTTTTGATGTGCAAAGCTAGCAAAACCAAGTCCCAGCTTCAGGGAATGCCTTAATACTGAGGCCAAATTTGCCAATAGAATCCTGCCTGTTTGGGTTTAATGCCAGGAGGATTGATATAAAATTGGCATTTCAATAAAACTACTTTGCTAAACTTTAATAACACCAATTCTGTTAACCTTGGAGCCCTGATTAGAACATAAATAAATGAGGAAATCCCTATTGTTAACTAAGCCCATTTTGCATATTTATTGCTATCCCTTTTAATTTGTAAGGGCATGTCAGACTGTACAATGAAATCTGTTCTCTACTTGCTGGGTCTTTGTTTTTGCCTTTTCCCCTTGTTATATTAGTTGTGGACGCCTGACGTACCTTCAGTGGCAACTTTTCTACATTTGTAGAAAATAAGAGAACCTTTGAAAAAGTGCTTGCAGTCTCCTTTTCTTAACTTTTTAATTGTTCCCTACCTTTGTCTATAATCTGCTTTCAAAATTTTTAACTTCTCCTGTCACCAAAATGAAAATTACATCCATAGTTACTTGAATATTTATTTTAAAAAGAAATGCCATATAATTTATTGTGTTAAGTTGTACAGACTCCCAAATGTTTAACTCATAGTCATCCCTTATATATCATGTAACTCAGAGAGAATGCTGGAAGAGAGAATGCAGCACAAGTAAACTGGGGGTGAGGAGTGAGAATACGGAAATTCAGAAAAACATGGAAACTATCTGACACCCAAGAAGG
The DNA here is from genome assembly GCA_028533885.1 of Nasua narica. NCBI lineage: Eukaryota > Metazoa > Chordata > Mammalia > Carnivora > Procyonidae > Nasua > Nasua narica. Next base: position 85,193,134 of record CM052807.1, read on the forward strand.
TGGTCCCATGATTATCATAAGGCTTTGGGATTCATTATGGGGAGGGAAGAGGATGCCCAAAGTTGGATAAGGAAAGACTGACAGCAAGGATTTGGGTGTAGCAGATCAAAACATGCCCAGTTCACATTTTCATCGCACGATCAACCTTCTCATGCAGTTCAACTTGAGAGGAGCTGGGATAGAAAATACAAAAACATAAATATCAGATTTTCCACTTTTTCCTTTTATAAGGTTACGTAAAGTCAGAGAAGGCAAGAGTAAACCACATATCTCTTTTACTGCTCTACATATGGATTTCTTATAGAGAATTGCCCCCAGTGGCATGAATAAAAACTGCTGGCATTGTTTATATTTGGAGACTATAAATTCTATTCATTCGTTCATTCAGCAGGTACTTATTAAGCAACTTCTATGTGCCAAGTGTTAGATAAAGGAGATACAGTTGTGAACACGCATGCCTTGCTAAGCCTGGTGGTGAAGGCATACCAAGAAACAACTCATTGCCCTATATGTTGACTATGGAAACAGATACATGGAACTGTGAAGAGATCAGGGGGTACTAGTCTTAATTATAATGTCTGGGTGCTCCTGCCAAACTTAAAGAACCCTAATTGAGAATTTAAATTATATGTTGAGTGGGGGGCAATCAGTCTAACCTATATTTATTTTCCTTTAGCAACAACTACAGAGAGGAAATGTGTCCCCTTTAACCTTTGGGAAGGCTATTTTCCCTTCCAGAGGTGGGGGCATGGAGATTTAGATCAGAACTAATTGTTCTGTCATTAATATTTTCCCTCCCGTTGCTCCATACAGCGAGGATGATGTGCACTGTACACACAACAGGAGGTAAGAGAGTCAATCAATTAGGGGAGCAATTAGTTCCAGTTTCTACAATTTATTTGAGGTTGTAGATAAAATTGCCTGAAAATATTAAGAACAGTAAGGATCAGTGATAAAGTCTACAAAAATAGATTTATATTCAAGTTTTTGAGGCAGATGCTCAGTTGACATGGCTCTTCGGCAGATACGTGACATTAATGCAGTAATAATTATAGTTTGGCAGCAATTAATAAATAGACTGTCAAAACCAGTCAAGTTGTGTTCATGGTTTTGGAAAGCTGCTGATTTTAGCTTTGACATGATGTGGCTGAAGTGTTCTTGAAAAGCTTAAAATTGTTAATTAGAGGATGCAATTCTGTAACTCCCCTCCTACGGGTCTAAGGTTCGAAATTTTTGGAAATGTTCAGTTGCAACCTGGTGTCTTCTTTGGGGTCTATGTTTAGTTGATAATCTGTATTTAGAAAGATGCAATATGTAGTAATACTCTAAGATTTAGGAGACTGATAAACCTACAACCAAGAATACACGAAGTCACCTTGAAAAGACAGAATTTGATGGAATCCTCAGGCCCCACAGAATTTTAGATTGTTTTTGTTGCAATATCGTAATGCAAAAATCAGGGTAGGGATAGAAATCATGGTCGACTAATAGCCTAGCTCTAAGTGAACTCAAAGTCCTAGCTCGGGCAAAGTATTCTGGAAGTTTAAACCTGTCAAGAGACAAAGGCTTCCTCTGCTCCAGGGAATAAGCAAGCAGAAAGAAAGGAGAAAATGGTCAAGAAGATCTCATTTCAACAGTGAAAAAGGCAAGATGGTCAAGGACATTAATATAAATTCTATTTCTTTTTCTTTAAGATTTATTTATTTTGAGAGAGAGAGAAAGCATGCACACACACCTGTGTGCAGAGGGAGGGGCAAAAAGAGAAGGGAGAATCCTCAAGCAGCCTCCCCACTGTGAGCGGAGCCTATAACAGGGCTCGATCCCAGGACCCTGAGATCATGACCTGAGCAGAAACCAAGAACCTTACACTCAACTGACTGAACCACCCAGGCGCTCCTAATTCTATATAAGATTTTTATTTATTTTTTTGACAGAGATCACAAGTACGCAGAGAGGGAGGGGGAAGCAGACTCCCTGCTGAGCAGAGAGCCCTATACAGGGCTCATCCCAGGCCCCTGAGATCATAACCTGAGCCGAAGGCAGAGGCTTTAACCCACTGAGCCACCCAGGCACCCCTCTATTTCTTTCAAAGCAGGCGATAAGAAGAAATTTAAAGCCATAATTTTACAAAGTTTTAAGCTTGGAGATTAGCCTATCCTGACTTAATAATGATCAAAGCTACCTCAGCCCAGAATGTAAATCCCTGATCAGTTTCACACATCTGCTAGTTTGCCCAGACGTCAGCAAAGGAACAAACAAAATGCTGATGTTAGTTAACATGTGTGTATGCATAATATTTAAAACCCAAACACATTCAGAGAGTGATGCTCCAGAATTACTCAAATGTAATCCTTTAGAGCAATTTTATATTTTTTAAAAAGTAGCACTGTACTTTGATGTATAATTTCCTGCCTAAAAAACTCTGATACAAATAAAACAGCCAAAAAATAAGGCAAACAAACACTACCACCACCCCCAAAGAAGGTAAAAATAACAGAAAATTCTAAACTTCTAGACCAAAAAAAAAAAAAAAAAAAAAGCGTCTCTTCCCACACCTTGAAGTAAAAATCTTGTCGAAATTTGTTATACAATTCCATTTTGTAATTTAATTCTAGGATTTAACCATGAGGAAAAGCAAATTGATATTCTCAGCTCCTTGTCTGTGGAGTTTAGTACTTATATCAACTTTCGTGCCCTAATTAATTTTACTAATCCCTTTAGTTAATGAATAAGTAAATCAAGACCAGGGGGAAAATCCATCAATTTTAAGAACAGTGGTAGAAAATTGTTAATTCAGAAGTGACCCACAGCTACCAAAGTGTTCTTGTCAGCATTAGTTTGCTATCTCATTGATATTTTATTTTCTGTTTTATTGTTCTTCATAGAGCACAATGTTTCACAGTTAATCTCTACGGTACTTTTGTTTCTAAGCTCTCTAAAAGACATTGATCTGGCAGTAGCAAAATATTTGAATATAAATTGATTTTGTGCTATACACAGAAAACAAGTATTTTATTGACATAAACGGTTTCTTTATTTGCAGAATTACACTAAAAATTATTTCGAAACAGCATGATCCCTCTCTGGACCGTATTAGAATTTCATGCCTAAATCAAGTTGAACATTAATTTTATAGGAGTTTTCTGTCTTACGCAATAGCACAAATGTCTATGGTGAGAAGTGTCAGGGGAGTAGAGAGGTAGATAAAAGCTTTGAGAAAGAAGATGTAAGTGTGAAAGATGACAGAATGGCCACGTGGGGAGAACTTGATACAGCTTTTCGATTTTTTAGGTCTATTCACAAAGACAATACTTAAAGACTTAAGTCACTTTTTTTTTCAAGCTGGTCATTAATAGCAGAAGACTTGGTCTAATTACATATGCAGCACGGCCAATGCACAAACATCATGGAGACCGGCCAGGAAAGGGGAAGGCTCCATGAATTTGGGGAACTGCAAACCTTGTGCATGGACATTCTCAAATCAGCTGACATTCTGATTTCAAGTCCCAAGCGTCCCTCACTGAGAAAGTGTTTCTAGTCTCTGATCAGCCTGACCAAGAGAGAAGTCTCAAGCAACAGACTCCCACTGTGTGTGCTGCCTCAGTCCTTCTATCCCTCCTCAGTGCCATGCCATTCCTCCCTCATCTGGAATCCCATGTTCTCCCACAGGACTGTGCTCAGTCTTTGATGATTGGCTTCTATAAAGGGCCATCTTCATCAGCTAATTTCTGCGGAGACTCTTCTCTCCAACACCCTCTGCAAAATGCTGGCTTGCTTCCTTACTTGTTATTATGAATAACAGCAGGATTTTGCATGATCCCCTTTTTCAACACTGAATGCTCTCTATCCGTTTTCTCCCTACCAGCTGCCTTCTCGCTCTTCACTTGTCAGCATTTTGTGATAGAAAAGATACAGGAACAATGCCTGCCCAATATTGTGTAGATTTTATATTCACTCTGGATTGGAATCAGGCCTCCATATTTCACCATTGAAATGCTCTATCAACTCCCCAATTACCCATTCGCCTTCAAATTGAACTTAATGTGTTCTAACATGCAAAACTTGGAATTGCATTCCATTAAGCATGTTACTATTTTTATCTTTGCAGCTTTAAACTTTATTATTTAAATTCAACTTAGTTAACATATAGTGTATTACTAGTTTCAGGGATAGAGTTCAGTGATTCATCAGTCTGTTACACCACATGCCCTCCTTAATGTCCATCACCCAGTTACCCCAACCCCCGACCTTCTCCCCTCCAGCAACCCTCAGTTTGTTCCCTATAGTTAAGAGTCTCTTATGGTTTCCCTCCCTCTCTGTTTTTATCTTATTTTTCCTTCCCTTCCCCTGTGTTCATTTGTTTTGTTTCTTAAATTCCTCGTATGAGCAAAATCATGTGGTATTTGTTTTTCTCTAACTGAAGCTTTAAACTTTCAAGTAAAGCTACACTTTGCCTGTTCTTTCTACTTGTAGCCTGGAAAATTCTCTGATATTAAGCTGCCATTCTAAAAATCTCATATATTTCAGTTTGACTTTATAATTTTGCTCCATTTATTTCAGTGGTGCTTTTGCTAGCATCCTTTTTTTTTTTCTTTTGTTGTTGTTGCTGTTATTGTTTTTAAGGCACAAAGCTTTCACACATCTTTTGTTTTCAGGGATTTCTTTTTCCCATTGATTTTGTCTTTGATTGCAAAAGCCCCTGAGTGATTTCTATGAATAAAATATTCAGTAAACAAGCAGAATTTTATTAAGTCATATCTCCTATTTTTATTCTATATTTCACCTTCTGTAACGCAGGGTGACTCTAGGATGATTAAAATCAACACTCATATTTTATTCATGCCATCAGTACACTTTTATCTTAGTAAAAGTGTTAGTTTATCTGTAATATAATATCCATTTATGAATTTGTAACAGTGTGCCCTCAGTCTGAAATGTCTGCTTAGCCAGGTGGATATTATTTGAGATTCTACATGTTGACATTAACCATTTTAAAGAAAAGCAGTGGTATACTAACAGCATGGAATAAAAAAAAAAAAAAAAACTTGACTAAATACAAACCTATTTTCTCCCAACAAAATCATCATAGTTTATAACCAGACTGATGAAAACAAACTTAAGATTCCAATCATCAGTGATCTTCATCTGAACAATAGGGAATGTTGCAAATCTGCCCTTATCTGTTGATCTACAGTGAGATAGAGATGATTTCTACTTAATACTAAAAAGTCATGATAATACGGCATTTTGAGATTAAAAGTCATCTAACACCTTTCAAAGAGGGCACATTCAGGACAAGTCCTTTAGATCATTTTTTGGTTTTCTTTTAGTATGTCATATTAGGTTTTGATTAATAAGTGTGGGAAAAGGGCCCCAAAACATGAGCGGATTGCCTATAGAATGGCTTTATTTCGAAGAAATTATAGTGTCTATAATTACTGAATATAAAATGAAAAGGCAATTTAGCTCCATATATTGCTGTCAGGAAGCCAGCACGCCTGCTTATGATGTAAATGAGGAAGTATTTACAGATCGTGCTTCTCAATGCAAACTATTAACATGGAATTCTTTGTCTGAAGATCTGAGATGCAAACTGTGGTATATTCATCAGTCTTATTACTGAGCCACTCAGATGGAAAATGGTATTAAATTCAACTATTGGCCGAAATGAAAGTTTACAAAAATCCACAGATAATGATTTTTATCAAAGTCATATTTTTCACAATGATGTTTAAATGCGAGATGGTGACTTGATAGTATTTGTTAAGAAATCTGTTCCTAAGCTCACTTTCTTAAAGTGGTATGATCTAGGTTTGTTAAGAGGAAAGAAAAGACATGAAATTGTTCATAGATACAGGTCTAACTCTATCTAACCTTGACTTGATGATGAGATAGAAAATAAGCTTTTACTTATTAAGAGCCAAAAGCTAAGCAGGAGGAGAAGCAGCAGCAAAAGAAAAAGAACCTACCAGGAAACACTTGGAGACCATGCTATATAATGAACATAAGAGGCTATCTGCCTTTCAAATATTCTCTCCAAATCTTGGACTCCCTTGATTTACTTCTTAGGTGCTCTCAAGTAGATCAAGGTGTAGTTGTTCACCGTCTCCTCTCTTACACATTGATTAATGATGGGCACATCAGAGAAGGTAGAACATTTAGTGTGAATATGCAAAATTAGAATCTTACCTAAACCTTTCAAATCTTCAAAATTGGATGAAACCAATCACAAAAAACAATTTTCTTGTATTTCAAATGGATTTAAATCAGTTTTATCTAGCTAGCACCATAGGATGTAGGACAATGATCTTTATCTTAAATCACAGGATGTGGGGAAGAGACAGCATTGTTCTAAATAGAAGAAAATGCAACAAGTCTCTCGTAAGACTTATCAATAACCAAAAACTAGGGGTCAAAGGCACACACAGGTAAAGGATTAACAAGAAGCCAAGTTGGCATAGCATAGTTGAAAAAAAAATCAGCCTATAGAAAAAGTAAATTTTATTTGTGTTATTGTGGGAAATCAGATTATAAAGTACTTGTAGATACTAACTTTTGGCTGCTCAACAGCAAGCCCAACACGAAATGGATTAAAGCATAAAGAAAGTGTATTATCTCCCATTGCAAGAAGTTCTAAGCTACGGTGCTTGTAGCTGTAGTTAATACAGCAGCTCAACAGCATCATGAGGGTCATGGTCACAGTCAACAAGCAGCAGCAGCACCTATAAAGCATCAGCCTTCTTTGCTAGAGGCTCTCATGATCACAATGTGACCCAGCTCTTCCAAGTCCCACACACAAACCCAGCCACCACCAGCAGAAGAGAGACTGTGTCTGTGTATCCATTTTTAAGAGTTAGAAAAACTTCCTTAGGGGCGCCTGGGTGGCTCAGTGGATTGAAGCCTCTGCCTTCGGATCGGGTCATGATCTCAGGGTCCTGGGATCGAGCCCCAGGTTGGGCTCTCTGCTCAGCGGGGAGCATGCTTCCCCCTCTCTCTCTGCCTGCCTCTCTGCCTACTTGTGATCTCTCTCTGTCAAATAAATAAATAAAATCTTTAAAAAAAAAAAAAAGAAAAGAAAAACTTCCTCATAAGTCACTCAACAGATTTCCTCTCCTCTACAACAGGCCTGAACTGGAGCACATGCCCTTCCTTGCCAAAGCCAACCATGGACAAAGAAAATGAGATTACCATGAATGATACATATAGAGAGAGACACACACGAATGAAGTTTATCCATGAGTGGAGGATAAAGAAATAGTTCCCTGAAAAAAATAGGGCTTATCTTAAATCAGAAAGAGTGAATAGCTATTAGGTAAGCAGCTGACATGTGATTTTATAATTATTCTGTAAATTGTGGGTATTATTCATTGAGGTCTCATGTCCCTAAATTAATTAGTTGGCACACAAAAGAAGACAGAACTTAGGAAGAAGAATAACCAAATTACCACTTTCTATATTTCATATCTGATATACACACCCACATACATCTAGCATATAAACTTAGTTTTCAGACCCCACTACATTCAGATATGTTAAATCTCAATGGTTTTCTATCTGGTATCGTCTCTCAGTAGCCTCCTATAATTATTCCTACTATAACATATAACACATTGGATTCTAACCATCTGTATGCAACCCCAAGTATACAGATGGTGAATGAACTACTTGAAATTTATCCAAAGCACCTAGCATCATGTCAGACACAATGTAGGCACCCAATTTATTCATTCACTCAACATCTATCCATTCATTTATTAGCGAGGCAGAATTCCATGGACCCTGGAGCTAGCCCGTTTTGCTCTAAATCTTTAATCCAACGCTTAGTAGCTGTGCAACCTTTGGCATGTTATCTCATCTATAACGGAGAGATAATAATATTGCCTGACTCACAGGGTTTATTTTATGAGCATTAAATGAGCTTATATGTTTAAAGGTCTTATAAAAATGTCTGGCTAATCATATGGGCTTAGAAAGGGTTACTATTTTTATTTATTAATACACTATTTCTAACTGTAGACTGCAGAATTTTTCATCACTTTGCCACAATCTGAATTGTGCCTGGATCGATTTTAAGCTTTGCTTCACTGTGTGACAAAACAATGACAGTTTGAGCACAGTTTGATAAAAGAGGGCTTTGAGTTGCAAGCTTAGATTTTCTCTCAAGTGCCTGCGGCTCAGAAACAGCAAGAGCTCAGAGCTGAGTTTCAGCAAAGCAATGGAGAACGGGAATTCCAAATTATCTATCTGTAGCTTCTATAGAAAACATTTTGAGAGCCAACTGGCTGGATCCAGCTAACCTGCTTCTCTTCAATCACTGCCAGAAGCATCTAGTTTCATCTTACCATGCAGAAGTTAGAGAGGTCATTTCAATTAATACTGTATACAATGAGCATTGTTACTGAAAACTATGTTAAATTGATCCATGCAAGATCAATTTCATCTCTAGGTTTTCATGTCTACCTTTTCTAGCAAAAAAAAAATTTTGAAGACATTTTGACCCTTACCATACAATTTTTAAAACCCTGTGAAATACATCTGAAATCTTTGCAATGCCCTTGAAAGGCTATTTTGTTAGCTTTTCTGTTTATGACGCTGCCATTCTTTTTTTTTTTACTTTTTTTTTTTAATTTATTCATTTGAGAGAGAGCACAAGAAGGGGGAGTGGGAGGAGTAGGCTCCCCACTGAGCAGGGAGCCGGAGAGGGCTCCAGGACCCTGGGATTGTGATCTGAGCCGAAGGCAGACATTTAACAGACTGAGCCACGATGGTGCCCCAACTACGCCATTATTTTTTTTTTTTTATTTTTTTTTTTTATTTTTTTTAATTCGACAGAGAGAAACGTAGGGAGAGAGGGAACACAAGCAGGAGGAGTTGTAGAGGGAGAAAGCAGGCTTCCTGCGAAGCAAGGAGCCTGATGTGGGGCTCCATCCCAGGACCCGGGGATCATGACCTGAGCCGAAGGCAGAAGCTTAACGACTGAGCCATCCAGACTCCGCCATTCTTAATAAAATCTTAGGAGACCCCTTCAAGCCATCAGAGTTCTCCATTAAGTGGTGCTTTTAAAAGAAATGGCAGCTTTAAAAACTGTAACATTACTTTATTAGTAGAGAAATGGATACACAGTAAATTAGAAAAACAATCTTAAATTTGTGAATTCATTAAATGCTTTTTAAAACTAATCTCATATCCCAATTTTCAAGATTCACTTCCCTATTGTAGGTGGAAGTTTTTTGTTTTTTTTTTTTTTTTAAGACCCCTTAATTTTCTCTATCATTTTACAGTAATTTAGTATTTGGGCTTTGAATTGGATATGATTTACTTGTTTCCATCCTCCTATTCTCTATATTATAGGTCTGAAGGGGGAAATATTGTAGCACTAAATATAGTTTCCATTTGGCTCATGGATTTATTTTTATTCTAGCTAGTTCTTCGGAAATGTATATTGCTTTCAATTGCTAAATATAATTGTGGTGACTGATCTTCTGGGAATGAGAAACTCTGTTAAAAATTTTATCAAGTTTATTGCTTTATAACACATTATTTGTAAACAATGCTAATGCTTTCTCTTCTGTAGGAAGTCTGTATTTTATGTAGTCTAAGAAACCATTAATTACAAGATGCACCATTATTTTATACATTAAAAAAATGTGCAAATTCAACTATGTCAAAACGGTTTATCATCGTACTTACTGAAAAAATCATTTAGACTTAGATTTTATTTTTGTCACTTTTATACATACAAATGAGGAAATTAAAAGCAAAATAGATTGCGTAAGTTCTTAAAAATTCTAAACCTGTTTTCAATTCAGAGTTAATGATGCCCATCTCTTTTTACACATCACTTACCTTTGTGCTACCACGAGTGTCGGATAAAGCATTTCTTTAAGTATTGCTCCACTAATGCTTCCCAAAATCTTTCCAGACACTTGACTCTCATTCTGCTGGTTTAATTGTGTAAGTTTCCAATAGAAAGCTTTCAGACCACAACCAGGGTTTCAGATTCCTTCCTCAAATGGCCTTTCAAGGATTTGTTGACTGGAACATCAATGGCAGTAATAAACAGATTGAGAAGGCCCTGGGCCTGGCCAGCAGCGATATTAAGATGCCACAGAGTAGAAGGCAAATCCCTGTGTCTGAGATGCAAAAATGTGAAAAAGTGCGTTTAATTGCATGTCTTGAATCCTCAACTCTCAGCTGGCTTCCAACGGCCTTTGTCTAGGCCTACAGATCACTCCGTATCACAGTTCTATCACTCGTCACACGCATTTAGTTACGAATGCAAAGACTTAGTCATAGAATTCACCGCCACCGGCTATCAATTTAAATATCCCAACAAACTTCCCACCCTAGTGAACCTACAGGGTAGGTTTTACTTGTCATTACGCTTTCTTGATTAGAAGGGACGGCTTCCCCGATTACTACCAATATTGGTTTTTACAGCGTACTAGGAACCGGACTAAAGGAGGCAGGGAAACTGGAGGAATGGCATTGCACTGTGGTCACAGGGCTTGGAACCCTGTCTTCCCCACTTAACTCTGTGACAAGAAGCATGTTTCCTCTCTCTGCCTCAGTTTCTTCTGAGTACTTCATAGCATCAGTCCCTGAGGGAGAGAATCTTATCGTGTCATTGACCTCAGGCCAGCATCTAAGTGAGCTGCCCTTGAATCAGTCACTCATCCTTCCTGAAATCCACTGGCTCCGGTGGAAGGGGGCGGCCTTGCAATCTACCTAAACTCTCCCCATTATTAGAGCCTGTGAGCAGGACAATGTCCCTGGAAAGGAGCTACAAGCAGGTAAGCACTAGGGTTCACATCCTGAGTATGTCTCCCACCCACTATCTGTGGGATTCAGGGTTACATCAGTCTCTGCCCAGAGAAAACAACATTTAAAAAAGCAAATAATGATTTTGAACATGTTGGGCCAACTTGGAAATACATCTTCATAGTGATGACATTTTTTTGACATAGGACATTATTTTTTTAAACACTAAAAACTTGAGTGAGATGGGATTGATAACTGAATTCTTATACCCAGCATCCTTCTGCCTTTAAGGAAGATGGATCTTGAGAAACTGGTTTTGCTTATCTCAGGGAGACAAGACTGGAAGGAGATGAACACTGGAAAATCTAAAAAACTAAATTCTATTTTAAAAGATAAGAAATAAATCATGAAACACTACATTAAAATCTAATGATGTTCTGTATGGTGACTAACAACACAATTTTAAAAAATCATAAAAGAGAAAGAAGAAAGAAAGAAAGAAAGAAAGAAAGAAAGAAAGAAAGAAAGAAAGAAAGAAAGAAAGAAAGAAGGAAAGAAAGAAGGAAAGAAAGAAGGAAAGAAAGAAGGAAAGAAAGAAGGAAAGAAAGAAGGAAAGGAAGAAGGAAAGGAAGAAGGAAAGGAAAAAGGAAAGGAAAAAGGAAAGGAAAAAGGAAAGGAAAAAGGAAAGGAAAGGAAAGGAAAGAAAGAAAAAGAAGAAAGAGGGGCGCCTGGGTGGCTCAGTCAGTTAAGTGTCTTCCTTCAGCTCAGGCCATGGTCCCAGGGTCCTGGGATCGAGCCCCGCATCTAGCTCTCTGCTCAGCAGGGAGCCTGCTTCTTCCTCTCCCACTCCCCCTGCTTGTTTTCCATCTCTCATTGTGTCTCTCTCTCTCTGTCAAATAAATAAATAAAATCTTTAAAAAAAAAGAAAAAAAGAAAAGAAATAGTTTCCATTAAAAATATGAAAAATGGAACTTGAGAAGTCAAAATTTCCCAACCTCAAATAAGTGTAGCTAGCCATTTAAAAAGTTTGATCTCCAATTGTTAGTACAAATGTTTGCCTTTTAAGCAATTTTTTGGAGCCCCTCATATCTATACCTCTTTCTTATATCCTTCGGATCCAAATTCCCTAATTCCTGGTCCTAGTTGTTACTTTTTATTCACACTTTTCCATTTACCTCCTGGCAATCAGAGTTATGTTTCCAATTGTTTCACTATGTCAAAAAGGTATGTGTGAGTTGCAATTTACCACTATTGGCATCAAGAGATACAATCACAGGCATATTGAGTTTCTGAAAGGGCAGGAGAGAGAGCAGGGAGAAACTCATGGGCTGTCTTGAGGGTGAGACCTGTTGGTGTCTTACTCTTCTTTTCTCTGCCTCCACATAAAGCACAGGACTCAGCAGACATTCAACATACATCAAACACCCTGTACATGATCAATGAAACCTATAGTAAGTATTGTTTCCCCTTTGAAAGGAAAAAAGTAAGAAAAGCAAAGATAAGGAGAGCAGAGGATTTTGATCTGAAAGCATGAGAGAGAGAAAAATAGAAGAGAAAGGAGGAGAACCAATATGGCCACAAGTGTCTAAGAGAGACAGTTTACAGAAGGGGGAGAAAAGACCTGTAGTCCGTTGTAGAGAGTCAGGAAGTAGAGACTGTGGGGACACTTTCTTGGGTGTATCATTATCTCCAAACCCATTAGGTAGTATACATTAAATATGTAGAGCTCTCTCTGTAGGTCAGTCATGCCTCAACCTCAATAAAGTGGCAAGTAAGTAAACAAGTAGATTCCTAGGAAATGCAGCCAGTGAACGTTCAATATTTCCTTTCTCCTCATGCTCTTCCAGAGACACTTTTGGTATAAACATCTATACACCTTTCCGGTGTTTGTAGTGTGGTATTTTAGGGTTGGGGTGGGATGCAGATTCTATTCTCAAAGTACAGCTAAGCAGACCCACCTACAGTCAAGGTGCAAAGTGTTTACGACTGATACTGCCTGAGAATCACACTCTTCAGCAAAATTCTATCTGTGCCTCTTAGGAAGCTTTTGTGACTAAATGGGTAAAATCTGGAGGTACCTAGATCTATTTTGGAAAAAAAGAAGAAAAAGACCCAGGAGCCTGTACTTTTTATGGTTCTGAAGGTATGTAGCCTGTTGTGCTTCCAGCGGCTTCAAGGTCGGAAAACCACTTTCATCTCTCACTTTTTTACTGGGACTATCGCCAGAGTCAGCAGTCATCGCCATAAGAGGGACCATAGAATCTCCGGCTTTCCTCTTCCTTCCTTCAAGAGACAGTATCTATTGAAGCTAGAGACAAGATATATGTTAAGCCTGACATTCAAACATCTGCAAACTTGTGGAAGATTTTGATAATGCTGCTAGACTTCATTTAGCGCCTAAGGATCCTTGGGTTTGGAAGAATTTAAATGAAACTTTGACAGTGGTTTGGGCTTTTTTTTTTCCCCAAAAAAAATCTTCCAGAGTGGGTGCCACAGGTCAGATTCCCTGGGAAGCTGCTCTGAGTCCAAGGTAGCATACTGGGGGAATGCTTTCCACGTGAAGGAGTGGAGAAAGCAGGTTCAGACAGAGGGAGTTGCTGAAGTGAGGCTTTACCTGATCCTACAGGGCCCTTCAGGGATCACACTGAGGCAGGGGGCCAGCCCTTTATACCAGCATCCACTAGTCACTGGATGTGGGCTGGCCCTGGGGAAACAGGTTTAACCTTGGGCATGGCAGTTCCCTTGAGCCAAGGGCAATTATTTAGGAGAGACCACTAAGCTCTGAGCTGTCCTTAGGCAGCACTCTCAGAAACCATGGACTCCCTTTCTGAAAGAAAGGAGAGAGGCACATGGTATCCTCTTAGGGTTTCCACCTACACCCACAGAAGGTCAAGGCAAATTCTAACGGAATAAGATCGCTATCATTCTGCCCTCCATCTCAAAAATACATTCTAACATATTCTGTGATATACGCTGGACTCTATGATAATTACTTAAACAGTTACTTTCAGTTTGGGGCATTTCTGCATTAGAATACTTTAAGTAGTATTTTCAGTATCTATCTGACCTTTTCCTCCAGTTTATATTTTTTTTTAAGACAGGTGGGGGCAGGGGAGGAAGGAAGAGGGAGAAAGAATCTCAAGCAGGCCCTATGCCCAGTGTGGAGCCCAATGAAGGGCTTGATCTCACAACCCTGAGATTATGACCTAAGCCAAAAACAAGAGTGGGATGCTTAACTGACCAAGCCACCCGGGCGCCCCCTCCTGATTATTTTTCAATTTTGCATGCTGTTATCATAAAATACAATACTTAGATAGAAATGGAAACACTGCTTTCTCCTGAAACCATTATGTTTATGCACTATGGTAGAATATCTCACTGTGTAATCTGAGAAATCTCTATCAATTTATAGACCTAGAGACAGACATAATTAAAGTCCTACTAGAAGAATATAAGGGACAAAGGGAAGTTGTCATGGCAACCAAAATCCTGATTTTCCTCACTTTATACCACAAAAGTATTAACCTCTATGATACCTTAATATCTTTTTCTACACTGTATTTTAACCAGTGCCCATTTTGTACATTGTATTTTCTAAACACATAACTAAATCATTACTTCCTGCAATTTAGCTTTTTACATCACATTTTAAAGTATGTTTTTGAAAATCTGGCACTAGGAAATTAAACTCTTTCTGTAAAATCGTTTTCTTAAGGGCAAACAGTGTTAAAGGATTTTTCTTTGTGTAATTTAAAATACGTAAACATACAGAAAAAAAGTGAATATTCTACCACAAGTTTAACATTTTAAATGTATCTTTCCAACCCCTTTTCTACAAGAGTTTTTTATTTAGAAAAATTGGACATACTTTATTTAATGTTTTATACTTTGCTTTTTCCATCTAACACTCTAATGTATTTCTAGGTTTTTAAATATTTACTGTTAAGATAATTTTAATAATTTCACTTAATGGATTACCATTATTTAAAAAGTCTGTTTCTGCTCTTCTAATATGACAAATAAATTACAATAAACATCCGTAAATTGTTTATACACCTCAGATTAGTTCTTTATTGTGAATTCTTAGAAAAAGAATGAGCATTTCTATAGCTTTTTATATGTTCTATTACTTTGGCCGCCATACAGTGTTTTTCTACTCTGTGGTCTTTCCCAATTGCTCACTTTTCTGAACCCTCCCCTTCATATCTACATTTAGCCGCATTTACAAATGAGTATATATTAGTTCACTGTTATTTTAACTTCCAGGTTTTTGGCTATTTGTAAAATTAAACACATTTTATCTGTCAGAAGGGATGTGTATTTCTTTGAGAATTGCTTATTTCATTCGTACTGAACTTTCTCCTACAGGGGAATTTTTCTATTCGATATTACTTCTCTTGATATACCTCAAGAGGCCAAATTCCACCAATTCAATAACTACACCTCTAAAATTAAGCAATCTGTTTTCCACTGGCAAAAGGACTTGTGTTTTCCATTTACTGGCAAACCAATTCAAAAGAAAATCCTAACTATCTTTCCAATACTGATTTAATTTGTTTAATAATACCTAAGTGTTATTATGAGAGGAGACTGGTAGGAAGAACCTTGAATTAGGCTAAATCTTTGTTGGACAAATCGCTTAACATCTCTGCAACCCAGTTTATCCTGTAAAATAAGACCACGTTCCCTTCCGGGGATTTTTGTTTGTTTGTTTTAAAGATTTTATTTGTTTATTTGACAGAGAGAGATCACAAGTAGGCAGAGAAGCAGGCAGAGAGAGAGGGGGAAGCACGGTCCCTGCTGAACAGAGAGCCCGATACAGGACTCAATCCCAGGACCCTGAGATGATGACCTGAGCCGAAGGCAGAGGCTTTAACCCACTGAGCCACCCAGGCACCCTGCCTTTCAGGGTTGTGATGAGAACTGAGAATATTATGCCAAGGACAGTATTTTGACACACAGTGGGTTAATAAGTGACATCTTTGGGCGCCTGGGTGGCTCAGTTGGTTAAGCGACTGCCTTCGGCTCAGGTCATGATCCGGGAGTCCCGGGATCGAGTCCCATATCGGACTCCTGGCTCTGCGGGAAGTCTGCTTCTCCCTCTGACCTTCTCCCCTCTCATTCTCAGTCTCTCTCTCTAATAAATAAATAAAAATCTTTAAAAAAAAAAATAAGTGACATCTTTAGTTTTCATTAGCCCCATTAATTTTTACTGTATCTTCCCATGTCCCTTTTTATAGTGGTTTTCCAAACTGCAGGTCTCAAACCATTAGAGGATTGTGAAACCAGGTATACAATTGGAGGTACAACTAGAATTTTTTTAGTGAAAAAGAGCAGAATTAGGCAGTAGGCAGAACTAAATAATTAGTTATTCCATCTACAAAATGATGGAAAATAAGAAATCAGCATCCACAAATATGGTTATATATTATATTTATACATATTTTTATATAAAATATTATTGTGGAATATAATGTATTTCCACAAATATAAATTCAAGGGCTATGTCACTGTTCTTAGTTTTGCCATTTACAAACAGCATCCTATTTCAAAATATGAAGGACAAAGAAGATAATATTAAGCAAACAATTAGTCTGCCTTTGTCAGTATATTAGATCCTTAATTGCCCATTATATTTTTGTCTTTTATGAAAGACTTTCATTTCACAGTGGTGTACATTAAGTAAAAGGAGCTCTGTCTCTATAGTTATAATCTTTCCTTGATTTAAAAATATCAGAAGAGGGGCATCTGGGTGGCTCAGGGGGTTAAAGCCTCTGCCTTTGGCTCGGGTCATGATCTCGGGGTCCTGGGATCGAGCCCCACATCAGGCTCTCTGCTCGGCAGGGAGACCGCTTCCCCCTCTCTCTCTGCCTGCCTCTCTGCCTACTTGTGATCTCTTTCTCTGTCAAATAAATAAATAAAATCTTTTAAAAAGATATAAAAAATAATAAAATAAATAAAATAAAAATATCAGAAGTGATGCAGATATCATTGACTAGTAAGAGCTAAAGGTTTATAGCTTTTATCTGTTTTGATAAAACACTTGTAAAGCATACCTTCTATCTAAAGAGGATTGTTTTTGGAAATTATAGAAACATTTGTTGCCTCCTTAAAAAAACCTACTGAGTAAACCTTCAAGTACATCTTCTAGATGTTGACGCTACTAAATAGCCTTTTAGATCCTTCAACTTCTATGTAGAAACTTTTTCTACTCCATTATAAGCTGAGGTAACATGGAAATATTTAACCACCTTGGTGGCAAAGGACCCAACCATCCCCGGGCACAAAGGCCAGAAACAATCATGTAGCCACTTTGAGGTAGCAGCCGCTCAGTTCAGTGTCTCACTTCCAGAACATGACAAAAACTGAGTGGAAACATAATTAGACAACATACTTTTAAGTTAATGATGGCACTGTTGTACACAGGTATTTGTATTTAATGGAATACTTTCTTTTAAATCCTACAGTAAACCATGATTCCTCAAATATCCTCAACCAACCTGTAGAGATAAGTAATAATGCATATCATATCTGGTGATTCTCACAGCAAAGGACCAAATTCAGTCTTTGAATACATACATACTAATACTTCATACATATGTATGTGTTTGTGTATGTATGTGTATATAATTTTAGTCCTGTTGACGCACATGAAATATAAAAGTTTATGGTAGTATCAGTATCGAAGTTTCTCCCAAGTTATGCAAACAGAACTCCAGTTTTTTCAGGGAGATAGATCCTAAGCTAAACAGAATCCAAAAAATCATGAAAATCTTTTAGAAAGTGACCTTATTGGAAAAATGCAATTTTCCACAACCTGGAAAATTCTGGGTTGACAAGTATTCCTGAGGAGGAGAGGTGAGAGGACTGAATTGATTGATCAAATCGATTCATTGTATAGATTATCTCATTGCATACTCAAAAACTTCATGCCTTTGGCATGATTCTTCTCACTTTACCAATGAAGAAACTAAAGAACAGAGAAGATTTAAGCCCACATCTGTCTGATTCAGCCCTTTCAGGTTATATTAGTAGCTATTAGTGAAAAATTAAAAGCTTTAAAAAGAGACTATATTATAAAATGAAAATTGATTATCTGTGTGTATGTATTAGCTTTAGCCATCATCTCCTTTCAGGAGATCCAGAAATCTCTGGATTTTAATTCAGATTCTAATAATAATTCCACACATCTGACATTATTCTGCTTTCAATTGTACTTCCACTAAATATTTTAAGTATGCATAATTAACTCACAAAAGATTTTAATTCTATAAAAATTCTTTGTTTGCTAGTTATCTCCATTTCTTTGCAAATCAACAGAGTTTATAGGTCCATCAACTTTCCTGCTGCAACTGTGATGTTTCTTTTGCCCAGATGTATTTGTATTTATTTCTGCCCCAAATCCTGTCCTCTTTCTTGCCAGCACTGCCTGAAATCTTAAGTCACACAGTCAAATTAATTATGAAACTCCAGAATATGTTTAGATTGGAGAACAGGACTTCAAGCCTACCTCTTTAGAATGCCTTCTTTACATTTATACAACACTTCACATGTGCTAAGAAAAATCTAGGCAGGGCGGGTCACTTTTTCATATTTCAGAAGGCAAATAAATGAAGAGGTCAAATGCCTTGTCAGAATTCATTTAGCTATGAAGAGGACTAGAACTGAGGTCTTCTGCATTCAAGGGCTATGATTTTTTTCATTGGTTACCTTAAGGATTAATTGGGGTTTTTTTTAACGCTTTGAAGGTAAACCAAACCAAATTAAGGTAAACCTTAAGTTTAACTTAACATCAAATAATTCAATAATATATCAAATTGAATAAACTGAAATTATTTGACAGACAAGGCACGTTTCATCATCAGTTCCTTGATGTATATAGTCCATCTTGCCACATTTACAGTGGCTTCCAACATTTTCCCAGCAAGACAAGTGAATTATTGATCACAGTATTGTCCACAGTAAATGTCAAAAAAAAAAGAGAAGTGAGTAGGAGAGAAATATACCATCAATAAATAAGATTCAAGAACCAACTTCTCTTTGACACTCGTGACATCTTATAGTATCAATGTTAGAACAGCGTGCTTACAACCATCTTAAGTCACTAATATTTTGGACACTGTTATCATTCATCAACATTTTCAGTATATTTTATCTTTCTTTCCTCTTATAAAATACAATTGTTGAGGGCATAGAGCATGTATGTTCTCAGCAACTCTTTCATCACCCACAGTTCTGTGACATATGGATTAGAAGTCACGTCTACACAGTAAATAATTGGCGGTATAAACAACTAATAGATGTGAGAGCTCACAGGTTATTGTTAGGAGAGTGTTTTCAGGAAGTACGCATGGTCTTACCTTCTGGGAAAGACTCTCCACGGTGATCCCATAAATACTTTATGAACCGACATAGAGTAATATGCTAATGATGGGCTATTTACCCACGGAACAGGTGCACCCTCTGATGTGTTTTATCTCTGGTGTACCTTTGATGTAGGATCAGTTAAGCCATTCTGAATTGTTCTTTTTTTTTCTTTCTTTATTTTGCTTCCCTCCCCTTAGATTCACCTGCACCTAAAATGGTGAGCGAGAGTCATCATGAGGCGCTGGCCGCCCCGCCAGTCACTACTGTTGCAACTGTCCTCCCACATAATGCCACAGAGCCAGCCAGTCCTGGGGAAGGAAAGGAAGATGCCTTTTCCAAGCTGAAGGAGAAGTTTATGAATGAGCTGCATAAAATTCCATGTAAGTACTAACTACTACCTATGGTCGGTTGGTAGGGTAAAAAGAAATGCTTGAGAATGGCCTTACCCACTGGGGGAAAAAAAGGCAGAAGTTCTCTTAACATACTATAAACGTACATTTGATTTTTTTTATTCTTGGCATGGTAGCATTCCAATAGGAAAAAGGAATATCAGAAATGGAATTTTTTAAATCTTTAAATATACTTTATGCCCCAAAGCCCCGTGTATAAGAAAAAATGTATCTTGTGTTTAATGCAGGTAGGTATTTTTTTCCAATGTCTGTTTTTCTCTAGAATATTCATTTTTATGGGTTGTGCCGTATATATTTTAAATTTGTATTTATCAAATTATTCCATTGTAAAGATTATTCCTAAGCAATAGTTAAAATGTACTTTCCTGATAGTACAAGCTTGGTTTGCTTCCATTTATTAATATTTCAAAACCTTCTGCACAGTTTTTCTTTGTCCTCTTCAGGAAAACAAACAACCACCTGTCCCTAAGTATATGTGTATGAGGGCAGCTCTAGTTCTACCAGTGGCACTTAAATCTGAAACCACAGGTTGGTCTGTTTATTCAGATTTTAACACTTCTGATGAGCTAGAGAGTTTTTCAGATGCAGGAAAAATATGTTTTGGGCCTCACAAGGCTTATATTCTAGTGAAGAAAGAAGTAACAAATCAATAAAGATGCAAATATATACAGTAAGTGATGTGGTAAGAAATGATACTAGAGAAACTAAAGAGTATGAAATCAGAGAGGGAGCCAAACCATAAGAGACCCTGAATCATAGCAAACAAAGTGAGGGTTGCTGGAGGAGAGGGGGATGGGGGCATAGATGGGGTCACTGTGTGATGGACATTAAGGAGGTCACGTGATGTAATGAGCACTGGTATTATAGAATTCTGATGAATCACAGACCTCTACCTCTGAAACTAATACTACACTATATGTTAATTAATTTAAGTTAAATACACATTTTTTAAAAAAGAAAAACTAAAGAAGAGTAAGTGGAATATGGAAGGACATAGAGGGTACATTATTTTTTTAGGATGACCAGGGCTGGTTTCTTTTGTAAGGAACCCTGAAGGAAGTGGAGAAGGAAGTTTTAAAACCTGGGAATTTCAGACAAAGCCCCTTAAGGGAACAATCTGCTTGGAACAGCAGGGAGCCCAGGGAGCCTTAGTAGAATGAATGCGGTAGAGGGCAGCAGCAGGTGAATTCAGACTTATAGGCGACTTCATGTGAGGCCTTGGACATTAGTCTAAGGAACTTGGGTTTTACTATGAGTGGAATAATATGGCTTCATAGAGTTTTGAGCAGAGGCGTCCCATGATCTGACTCAGGTTTTTTTTTTTTTTTTTAAAGATCACTCTAGCAACTGTGTTGCAAATGGGTTCTAGAAAGTCAAGGACAAAAGATAAGGCAGGATGTTGCAGTAATCCGATGAGAGATTTATCAATTTATAAGAAAATTATTCTATAAGGATAGAGAAACCAAGTGGAAAAAAAAAATACACGGAATCTATTTCTTGTCCGTTAGTGACTAACGATCTGTCGATCAGCCTATTTTTAACAAATTCAAGTTCATCTGAGAGACACTCTCAGTATAGTGGCCAGTAATCATCATTCTCAGCAGGAAGATCCATAATCTAGAGGAGGTAGAGATGGACCAATAGATGGAGCCCTAGGATGGGAAATCCAAGTTCTCTTTCCTCCTCTGCTGCAGGGCTCGCGGATGATCCAAGCGTTACTGACAAAACTCCCAGGTTGTAATTACAAGGCACAAACCAAAATGCATATATCATGGGGGCAAACTCTCACTTGACTATTTTATCTCCATGATTGCTTTGCAAGAAAGGAGTTAGTAGAGAAAGAAATGAAGACCATCAAATAAAACGCACATTCTGCCTCATCTTCAACACCACCATCTCCTTCTCTAGAACAATAAAGCACATGAGTGGCACAGCACTAACTATGGGATTGGATGTTCTGCATGCATCCACATAACTCATTCTTTCTCCTCCATTGGGCTTTGCCCAAATGTCATTCTCTCAGTTAAGGACTTCTCCAACCATGCTGCTTAAACAGATAACTCATTGATTCCACCCCATCTTTGCCAGCAGTTCCCATCCTCACCCTTGCTCTGTTTCTCAACGTATTATTTGGCACTATTTTGCACTGCAGATGGTGCTCCTTATTATTTGTTTTTAAATTGCTCTGGCTCCCTTCAAAATAATGGAAGCTCTCTGAGGGCGAGGAGTTTGGTCTGTTCTTTGCAGTTATATCCCACAAGGTGCCTGGCACATAGGAGGCACTCCGTGTCTACTTACTGAATGAATACATGACTGAATGTCTCTTTAACTTATATCCTGAACCACCCTCTTCAACTTTGACGTCTTAAGATGCTGCAAAATGAAAGCATGTTAAATATCTTTCACTTTTAAGATTAAGAATCTTTTCAGCGCTTGACTGTGTCATTTACACTGAAAAAAGCAAGTTGTTTCCATCCTTAGAGTGATACCTCCATCTTTTAGCTTTTCCCACTTAGAGACAGCGATTACGTGCTTTGTATTTCTCTCCTATGCAGCAGCAACAAAACAGTCAGCTGGAAAATAAAAACCAGGAAATGCTCCCTTCGTTCCTTTCTTTCCCTTGGCTAACCTCATTTCTTCCCAAGCCACTGTTCCACTGCCTTATCCCTTTCTTCCACTCTGGGCCTGAAACCAGGTGTCTCACCTGCTCCTCCTTGGATATTTGCTTTTGATCGGCAACCTAAAATCACAGAATATCAGAGGATCTGGGCAACACCTATAAAAATGCCATGTTGCTAGATCTCTCCTTGATTTAATAGAAAGGAACAAGTCCACCAACAAAATCTTAAAGTCGTACAATAAGTTAGAGTTAGAAAAACTTACCATAAACACAGCCATGTAGCTTTTATTAAAAATGTGTAACGGCATATTTTACCCTTTCGTTTTAATCCACCACAATTTTTACTGTGTAACTGAAATTTCTAATGGGATTTATGCGCCGGGAGCAACACTAAACACAAATAAAACATATCCCCCAAATCAAATTCCTTTAGGAGCCTATGTTATATAAAGGTTATCACTTTTGACTTGGCATAATACAGTGTGACGCTAATGACAGGTAACAAATTAGGATATTAATTGATTTCAGTCTCTGAACTAAATCTTGGCTATCTGGCAGATGTGTTTTTTTGCAAAATTGATAGCAAACAGCTTTAGTCTGTCACTTGAAATTCCCACTTGTGAGAGGAGAGGTGTCACAATGGCAAGGAGTATGCATGTCATTAGTTGGGTAATCTGCACAGTCCAGCATGGAACATATTCAAACCAAATTGCCTGATGATATCATCCATAACACCAGGGGGCTTAAAAAAGGGAAGAAAAGGAAATGGTAACTGCGGAGCGTTTTTATCTTTCAGTTCATTCTGCATAGTGTTATCTAAATGAAGCAGACAAGGTTTTTCGGAACGTTTCTTTATTTTGCAACTTTGATTTTAATATGACTAGGGCCATGGTTGGTTTGTAAAGCATGAACTCGTGTCATCCGAAGAGCTGTGATTAAGGGTTTGATATTCATGAGCTTCTTCAAGTAGAGTGTACCTTTCCTTGAGCACGGCCGAAAACCAAATAGCCAGAACCTGTCCCTTAGTCTGGAATAAGTCTGGAATAAGGGTAATTGTGTAATTCGTGCAGAAATACTGTTGGATAGACAGTTTAACAGAGGGATTAAAAATGCAAGCTCTGGGCACAGACTACCTGGTTTCAAATCTAAGCTCTACCGCGTACCAGCTCTGTGACTCTGTATGTCAGTTTCTCCCAGTATAAAATAGAGACAAAGATAATCTCCCCACCACAGGGCTGTTGGGTAAAGGGAGCAAGGCATATAAAGTGCTTCGCAGAGTATCTGGCACAGAGTGAGCATTCTATAAATGTTAGTATTAAACTCAAGCTGTCATTTTAACACATCTATTTCCATTTTAGAATAGTCCTCTATTCAGGTCAGACAGAAACCCAAATTATGAAAATACCAAAAACTTTGCAGCCTAATATATGTACATTGCATTTTCTAAACCCATTCCAATAATGCCTGATCTAGCAAAGGTGAACTCCCTCATAGTGTTTCCTTTCCCCACTATCACCTCCAATTTTCCTCTTTTTTTATAACTTCAATAATTTCACTTTCTTGCTCCTTCATTCCTTTTGACCCACGCATATGCTCAAGGTTCTCTTACCTGAAAGTGCCTAGCAAAAATTCAACACACAGTAAAGTGCTCAGGAAATGTTCCATTTTCTTCTTTTCTGCACTAAAATTTTCTTCTCCTTACTTTACCTCTCTGTCGAGCTACCATTCTATCTTCTTCCTTCATATCTACAGCAAAATTTATTGAAAAACATAACCTTGATCCAGATATCTATTTCTTCTACTTCCATTAACAACTCAACTCCTTCCATTCCAGTTTTCATCCTGCACATGCCATTAAAGTTGTTTTCACAGGAGTCATCAGGTACTTCTTGATGTTATGAAGGTTATGATACCGCCTCACTCAGTCAGATATTTCTGTACCATTATCATTAGCCACCATCATCTGAAACTCTTGATTTCCCAGACTCTGCTTTTCCCCCTCTTTCTTCTCCACCCATCCCTACACTCTTTCATTGGCTGGTCCTCCTCTTTACATCGTCTTTCCTCCCCTCAAGTGGTAGGGGATTCAGGATTATATTTTTAACCCTGTTCCATTTTTATTAGTTTGTTTTTCCAACATGTTCTCCCCGGGTGATCTCA
This sequence comes from Nasua narica, assembly GCA_028533885.1. NCBI lineage: Eukaryota > Metazoa > Chordata > Mammalia > Carnivora > Procyonidae > Nasua > Nasua narica. The sequence continues at coordinate 85,217,452 of CM052807.1, forward strand.
TTCGCCTAGTATTTCAAAGGAGAGCTCTCACTATCATCTTGTCTCCCTGATCTATATCACCTCCAATCCTGTACCTGCAATTCATTTCAGTCCCGTTAATTCTGCAGCACTCCCATTCCAGGGCTCTCACACTTTTCTCTCTTCCCAGACTCCCTTCCGCCATTAACACGGATACATTCTTTTATCCTCCAAGAACTAGCTCAAATGTTATCACTTGGACGAGAAGTTTCCTCATTTCCCAAGGCAGAATTGCTTGAGTCTTCCTCCAACCTTCCAAAGCCCTTCATGCAAGTCTTTATCTTTGTCATTCAGTTTTGTTTGGGCCTCTAGTCCTCACTGAAATGGAAATTCCTCAGAGATAGGAAACATTCCTTCCACATACTTGTATTTCCCATACTCTGAAAGTGCCTGACCCCATGCCAGAAACTACAGATATTATCCTGTTACAAACATTATTATACTAAACATTATACCCAGTGCTCTGTGTGCTATGCTTGGATAAACCGATCCAGGCAGTCATGGTTTTCGAACCATTTTAGCCAAGGATCCCTCTGTTCAGATGAATTATTATAAAGCCTCAACTTATAATGTGGATAGAGCAAATCAAGCTGCCGTGGTGCGTTCAAAGCGTCTTCCTTACTCACCCCTCCCACCCAGACCCCTGGCTGAGGGGCACACTGTTTGAAAGCAGTGGCCCGGAAAACTAGTAGGGAAAGCCCTGTTAGCCTTCCCGGCAGCACCGGCGAAACTCAACACCCACTAGTGATATGTAGGTGGTTAAATACGGTACAAGCCAATCAGTGATGCAAAATGCCGTCCAGTCACTTCGTCTTCACTCATCTGACTGCAGAACCGACAGAATGTCATTGTCAGGGATCGTGTCATTGCTTTCTGTTAATGTCATGAATGTAAAGTTAATGCCAGGAGACCATTTCAAGATCAAATGAAGATAATCCTTAGAAACAGACAGGAATCCATGGCATATGAATTACAGTAATTACTGTAGTGATCGCCAGTCTGGCGACCCTCATTTTATACATATGAAAGCTCAGGCTCAGTCAGGGAAGTGATTTGGCCAAAGCAGCTACACACGGAGCAGGCTGTGGGTATGGAAGCATCAGAGAAAATCTCGCAATTTATAAATTTGTGCTAACAGATTATCACCAAGGTTGCCATCAACTCCACCATTCTTTATCACCACTAAGACTTGAAACTATTAGGGTCTCATGTGCCTGTTCAGAGGTGTTGCTTGATATTTGTCTTTCGATAGGTTTTTAAAAGACTTGGGCCCCTGGGTGGCGCAGTTGGTTGAGCGACTGCCTTCGGCTCAGGTCATGATCCCAGAGTCCTGGGATCGAGTCCCACATCGGGCTCCCAGCTCCATGGGGAGTCCGCTTCTCACTCTGACCTTCTCCCTTCTCATGCTCTCTCTCACTCTCTCTTTCCTAATAAATAAATAAATAAAATCTTTAAAAAAAAAAAAAAAGACTGGATACTTGGAACACAAATATAATACTAAATCAGAGTTTCTCAATGTATTATCTGGATTTAAAGTGGCTACTTGTTCATTTTATGCTTCTGCATTTCTTTTCTTGGACTCAGAGTGCCAAGTTAATAACTCATTACTACATAAGGACTTCAATTTTGTTTCATTGTATCAATGAACTCTGTGTATGACTCAGCTTCTGCGATCATCTGTTGACTCCGTTCTCCCTCACACTTCAGAAAAACACTGGCCAAAATATTAAGTGTTGTTATTCATTTTTAGCTTCTAGTCAATTGAAATATCTCTAAGAAAAAAAGTTACAATACTGATGAGTGTTATTTTCACAGCAAAGCAAGTCCTTTGTAATACTGAGTGACTTCATCAGTGCAATACTGGAGGAATCAATTTGGGACAAGGACACTTAGAGATAAGGGTTGCAATTCATCACAGCATAATGTAGTAATTTGTGCTTATATTCCAACATTTTTCATTAAAACTTAGTTTATTTCATCATCTTTTTAAGTCTAATTCTGGTTTGAAACATAGAAAATACCTGCATGTATATATGAATACAGACAGAGAAATATTTAAGAGCTACCATTAGTAAAAACTTAATTGTTTAGTGTGAAGTCTGTTTGGTTTTTGGTAGAGTTGGCATTGCCTCCGGCCAGATATTCTGAACATTCATTGGGCCATTTTTAGTGTGCTAAAAAATGGGTAAGAAGAATGGCAACTGGTATTTAAAGATCATGGGTTTAGGAGCCTACAAATCTTGTAATGTGTGAGACAGTTTCACACAATGAAAAATATTCCCACATTCTGAATGATATTCAAAATCTCCATAAGACATGCATTTAGAAGAAAACCCTGTTTATAATTGTCTAAGCCTAGAACTATTTGACATATAAACATGGCTACTCTGTATTTTTGCATGGTTCTAATAGAAACTGAACATTCTAGCTTTTATTGTAATGTTCACCCAACCTCTTTTTATTTTCTCCTAGTTTTTTAAAATCTTAATTGTCTTCTCCAAATCCAAATCCTTTCCTGCAGTTGTAAGCATTTGATTATTTCATTGTCTTCTAGGGTCGTTATACCTGAAGATTTTTATAGTGAAATGTAAATTATTTCATTATAAACTGTTTTCTTATTTTTCCTTTTTATTATACTTACATTTTCTTGATTTGTAAAAATTATATACATAGACACGTTATATTGTTTATTACTTGGAGATTAAGACAAATATTAACTATATAAACTGAGACATTGTATGTAATACGGATTTTTAAAGAACACGTCTGCAAAATGATTCCATCAATAGCCTACATTTGATGTGGAAACATTAAGAGAATATGCTACTGATATTTCAGAAACGTTGTTTAAATGTGTCCTTGAATTGTGTTTCCCTCTTGGAAGCCTATTATGCAGAAAACTCCCCTATGAAATTCATGCCTTTCAAATGAACTAGTGTTCGGGGATTTTATAAATTTCCAAAGCATGGGTAATACAGAGGAATGGTGAGCACATGGAGCCACCAAGTGAATTAAGACCTCAGCTAAGTTTCTCAACCCTATTTAGCTATATTCCATTAGCATTTCAAAGACATTAAGTACATACACCTGAGCACAAAGAAGGGGAGTGGATATTTTTGGCCACACATTAAAAATAACTCTGGGATTACCTTGCTGAAATACAAATACACAAATATATTTTAATAGCTTTAAATGTCTACTCCTCACCACATAGCAGTTGCATGTCAAAATACAGGTTACATTTTCACAAGAGGAAGCCTGATAGCAAATGCAAATCTATGAAGAAAACAGCAGAAAGAGAGAAGCTGGGGGACCTTGGCTTTCTCCTTACTCTGAACAACTCTGTGGATCTTTTATGACCTGACTGACAGGTTTGTGCCAATTTCTATTAAATGGGACAAAGGATTTAGAAGCAGAAACCAGCAGGAAAATATATGATGTACTATTATATTTTTAGCACTTGACTTTTTTTTTGTTGTTGTTCTGATTTTCATGGAGGAGAAAACTGTAATAAAGGACTTAAACTTGGTATCTTCAGAACCCACATGACTCCCCAGCCTGCCTTTTAAGTGAACTTAGAGAAGTTTAAAATAAAAATTAAGATGCTACTGGCCCATTTAAAGCTTTCCTCATCAAACACTTTGAATGAAACTGCTGTCCTGACAGAATTTCAAATCCACTTAAACCCTCTTTCTTTTCTTTTTCGAGCTCTTCATACACACAGAAGTTAAAAAGAAAAGTGGGGGTGGGGTTCATCAGTGGTAGCCGATAAATAATAGAAACATATTTGCCTTAGTCAATATGCCACTTACTAAAAGTAATGTGGACCTGTCCAACGAAACTCAGATAAGATCCATGATCTCCATGCAGTAAACCTTATCTGACGGAGGTATATTGCTCATTGCCTTTAAAGTAAATTTTATGAGAATAATTTCCTTTTCAGAAGGATTTGGATCCAATTCTATAGAATCAGTAAAACATCACAGTGATTAGAAACATTGTTATAATCATGTAAATAGCACTCCTTAAATTCTTTAGTACACCTATTTAGTAGCCCTCAAGTGTTAATACTTTGTCCAGGATACCATGCAGATCACTGAGAGACTCTGACCCAGTATCAGTAACTAACCCAAGTTGGGACAACATCGTTTGCTAAGATTCAAGGCCAGAGAGGAAGTTGTGGAGTTAGTCTGTCATTACTGCTATATGACCTTAGGCAAATCATTTTACTTCTCTATAAAATAAGGATAATCGTAGCACATAACCTCTGGGAAGCTGTGAGCAGTATGGTATCAATACATAAAGTATCAGGATGCCTGGGTGGCTCAGTCAGTTAAGCATCTGCCTTCGGCTCAGGTCCTGATCCCAGGGTCCTGGGATCAAGTTCTGAATTGGGCTCCCTGCTCGGTGGGAAACCTGCTTCTCCCTCTGCCTACTGCTGCCCCTGCTTATGTCTGCTCCGACAAATAAATAAAATCTTAAGAAAAATTATATATATATATATTTACATATATAAATAATATTCCAAGTTCAAACTTCCAGTGCATATTTATGTGGTGCTTGCTATGCACATGGCTGTATATGACATGCTAAGGAACTCAATCAAAGCACCTAATTTTGTTTCTAGGTCACAGTGGCATTATAGACTCAGAATTCTTCTGCCAGAGGACCTCTAAACTCAAGTATCTTAGAAAGACATCAATAGCTTTTTATGGGATGATTTGATATGGCCACACATATGTTGGACCTCTCAAACCCCATGTCCAACTCTTCATGCTCACACAGTTTGCATCATCAGGATAGACATGTTTAGAGTTACTGAATGTATTATCCATAGTGTCTCATGCTTCCTGGTCTTGGTACAAATTCTCTCCTCTGCTGGAAGTGTCTTGCTTGCCACCGTTTGTCCAACTGGACTCTCACCAGGTATCCTTCAGAACTCCACTCCATTTAAAGGTCTTCCTGTCACCTTCTCATCTGTCAACCAGCAATTCATCTTCTATGATAAATCTTTACATGTTTATAATGTTTTACTTATCTATTTGTGTTTTCTCTCTTAATGCCAACCAATCTACCCTAGACCAGAACACTGTCTTTTCATCTTTCTGTCTCCAGCCCCAGCATGAAACTTGGTTAACTATAGGTAGAATGATTCTACTGTAGCTCAAAAAGATCCTAAATAAGCATGTTCTCAAGTACAAGGCTTCTACTCATAGATACAGAAGGAAAATTGGTAGCTGCCAGCTGCCGGCAGCAGGGAGTTGGGGGGATGGGTGAAACTGGAGGCAGAGAGTCAAAAGGTACAAACTTCCAGTTATAAGATAAATCCTAGGGCTATAACACAGAGCAGGAACTATAGTCAATACTATACTGTATACTTTAAAGTTGCTAAGAAAATAGATCTTAAAAGTTTTCATCACAAGGAAAACAATGGTAACTATGTGTAGGGACGGATATTAACCAGACTTCGTGGTGGCCATTTTGATACATCAATATCAAGTCATTATGTCATACACCTGATATTAATGTTCTATGTCAATTATACCTCCATTTAGAAAAGAAAAAAAAAAGAATGGAAAGGAGGGAGAGAGGGATTCCCAAAGGGGTCTTACTGGAAAGGAGCAATAGCCATCATCAGAGGGAAAATGGACCATTACCCTGGAGTAAGGATGGGCTTACCTACAGAGCCGTTTTGCTTTGCCCTCAGCCACACAGTACTGCACACCCACCTTTTCTCTTTTGGCCTTTTTATTTTTCTCTCTCATTCCTCAACCTCTGTCATTTCCTGTTCTGTTTTCTATCCCTTTTGCCTGCGCTGAATAAAAATGGTCCCCATTGGCCTGGAGGCAGCCAGTCCCATTCAGTACTCAGATATAAGCAGCTGCCATGTTTGTCCTCGGGGTAAATGGTTCTCCTCAGAGCATGTTTATTCAAATGGAGATCTGGGTCTTAGTTTCATCTTTTAGTTTTAAAGATAATATGTTGTATTGGCACGCCCGAGAAACAAGATGAACTTCTTTCTTATGACTATTGCTACACAACACAGCCCAGGTTTTGGGGCTTTTCTGAAGAGTTGAAAGACAACTTCAAATGTTGTGTTTCAACACCTTTCCCAGGAATGGGTACTTTTGTAAGGTTTGGTTGGGTGAGTTTCTTGGTTTCACATCAGCTACACAAAACACTGTAATTTAGTTTTCAAGCTACTCTTGGTGCCAACAACGCTGCAACAGTGCAGATCTTTTGAAGTGGTGCCTCAAAATGGCCTTGCCCGCCATCTTCTGCCCACACTAACTGGAACTGTGCCCTGTCACCTCCCCTTTCAATAGCTGCTGGCATCTACCTACCTTTCTTCTCCATATTTGCTACCCGGGCTCTAATGCAATTTACCTGGCTGGCTTCCAGGGCCAGATCAGTAGAAATCTGTTTTTGCTATTTTACATTAAGTAGGCTTCAGCTCTCACAGTGTCAAACTGTTTTTTCTATAGTGGTTGTAATATTAACATCTTGCCAGTGATGCAGCAGAGTTCCAATTGTTCTGTATCCTGGAAGTTTCTACCCTTTGGCCAGTATCTCCCCACTTCCTCTATCTGGCAAAGGTTTTCTTAAAAGGACACCCATAAGCATTAACTATAAAGAAAAAATTGGTAAATTCAACTTCTTCCAAAATAAAGATTTTTTTGCTTTCTGAAACATACCATTAGTAAAAAGGCAAGTCACAAACTGGGAGACAATATCCATAATACATATATTTAATAAATAAGATGCTTCCAAAATATATTTGGAAAGGAAAAAACCTCTTACAAAACAATACAAAAATGAGAAAAAGATTTGAACACATAATGAAAGAAGATACATGTGACTGATAAATTCATGTAAAGACATTAAACATTTTTAGTCATTAGGTAAATGGAAATTAAAACAATGAATTCCATTTTTGAAGTGCTAGATCCATACATCTGTATATGCTATTTGCAACTGAAATTACATATAACAAACTACACTCACCTTTTCCCTCCACAAAACAGATACATACACACATATTCTTCTATCTTGAAACTCAGAACTCAAACATCACCTTTGACTCTTGCCACATTTTTGCCATTGTCCAACTTATCATCAAGTCCTATTACCTCATTCTCTGTACCCTCTTCCTTTTCCATTCCCACTGCCACTGGTCTATTTGGATCCTTATGCATATCATAGTCCTTGGAGTCTCCTAAGAGTTCTTTCCACAACAATTTTCCACTCTTCTACCAATCTGATCATAAATAAGCTTTCCAGATGATTCTTCCTGTATATCTGCTCTGAACCCGCAAGTCTCTTGCTCAAGGACCTTACCTCCTTTGCTGACATTTGAGCTCCCTCATTTGTCATCCAAGACCCTCTCTGTAGTATCTACCTTTCCAGCCTTCTTTTGACTTCTCTTAATTGAAGTATTCACTGTTCCACAGTTACATGCCTACATTCTCTGCCTTTATGCCTTAGTCCATAAAGCAAGGAATGCTTTTTGAGGTTTCTACACTGAAACGCCATTACTCCCATCTCTTGCATATCCAAGCCTCCATATCCTAGAGGATGAAGACTCAATTAAAATGCCAGCATTTCTGTGATGCTCTCACTAAACACCCATATTATTCCATTAATATGCTTATCTTCTACCATGTAGTAGTACTACACTCATATCTTATATTCCTTCCTGGTCTTTAAGTTCATAGAAGATAGCTTTCTAGTCTGACCCATTCTTTCCTTCTCTAGACTACATGCTACATGCCTTACAGAGAGCAGGCCATCAGCAAATGTGGATGGCATGGATGAATGGCTGGTGTTCGCATACAACATAGTCTAAGTTACCATTCTTATAATCTAATAGGAGAGATAAGATATGCATGGAAACAGTAATGATGTAAGATGTGATGCATGCTGAAACCTCAGGGACGTGAAGAGTCGTCATCAAAAACAAGACTGGAAAAGTCATTTGGAGTTCGTTTGGAGAGGGCCATCAATATCAGGCTAAGGAGTTTAGACTTTATTTAATAGTTAAGGAGGAGCCAGGAACCATTCAAGGTATTTAAACATAGAAGTAACACAATTACCGTTTCGTTTCAGCAACATCAATCTGGCGGCAGCGTGTGGGTAGCATAGATTGCAACGGGAGGGCTGCAAAGAGGGGTGAGGTAGAAAGGAGGTAACTGAAGGAACACTGCAGATAATGAAACCCTCAGCTGCTGCAGAAAGAAAGGGACAGATACGGTAGGCACTGCAAGTGGATGTGAGGGTGTCTAGGCAAAGAAAGTAAGGAATAGTTCCAGAGACGCTGGGTACTGTGGCAGCATCATGCCCTCTAGCGAATGGGGATGCCAAAGCGGGATCAGCATTGGAAATGGAGATCTGGGAGTTGACCATATAGAAACTTAGGTTGTAAAAGTGGGTAATGGCCGTTAAGAAAGTCTCATAGGGTGGAAAAGAGAAAGTGAATAAATTATTAAAATATAAAATTCATGGTTGAGTAAGGAAACCAATGAAGAAATAAATGAGTGTGTAAAGCAGAAGTACAGAGTGTCAGGGAAGTGAAGGAAAAAGTTTCTGAGAAACATTAGCCAACTGGATTAAAACCTTATTAAACCTACTCCTTAAAGTTTGGGAGAAACAAAAATGACTAAAGTACGCCATCTGCCCTGGTGTTATTTTCAGTCCAGCAGGGGTCAAGGAGATGTCATCATCATCATGGTCACCAGAAATCACTGAGTAATTAATACAGACCTCTCATCAATATTTTACGGTTTGACCAATTATTCCTCAGAACAACCCTGCTGGGTATATATTCATGATCCCAATTTTATAAGAGCTTGAAGAATCTCAAAGATGTTAAGCAAAACATACTTTAGTCCAAGGCATAATGGTAATTCAGGCACAAAAGAGGGAGAAAGGTTATGGGAATAACAGAGAAAAAGTTATTAAAAAAAAAAAGTGGCCTTTCAATTATGCCTTGAACCAAAGGAGGTGATTTGCATAACCAAGGAAGTGACAGAAAGGCATTCCATACTGAACAGCAGGAGTTGTGAGTACCATCAGAGTTTTATGGTTAGCAGTTTGGTTGGTGTATGTAATTGGATTACAGAATACACTGAATGATGACATTGGAAGAGAAAGCAGGCGACCCCATTTTTGAGAACTTAATGCTTTTCTCTGTGAACCATAAGGCTTTATGAGATACATCAGCATTTACTCTGTAAACTGTAAGACTTTATGAGAGTTCAGGAACAGAGTATGATCTCACTTTTTTTTTTTTCTTTGACCACGAGAAAGAATAATTCGAGATTTAAGCAATCAGACACGGCAAATGCTACAGATCGACCATGGAAGATAATGGCTGAGAAACGGCCAGTGGATTTAGACCTCTTTGTTGACCTTGAAAAGACTTGTTTCAGTAGGGAGCTAGAATCAGAAACCAGCTTGCAGGGTGTGAGGTGACAAGCTAGGAAGTGAAAAAGTGAAAGCAATGAGTGTGATCTCTTCTTTCCTGCAAGGACAAACAGAATGATAGCCCATGCACTTGACAGAACAAAGAGAAATTAGGTAAGTGTTAAGACAGTGAATAGAATGAAGAGAAAACGAAATACATTGTCATTACCATAGGCAGAGCTAACTCTTTCCTGGCTACTTCTAAACATCACGACATACCTACACCCCCGGTATTCTCACTAATCCTTCACAGTTTTTGTAACAGAAGTGACTTGGGAACCTGTAGGTGATTGTCCAGTAACAGCTAGAATGTTAGACACTATAATACACTCAAATGACTAATGTACTTTGGGGCTCCCGGGTGACACAGTCAGTTAAGCATCTGACTGGGTTTCAGCTCAGGTCACTATCTCAGAGTCAGAGGACAGAGTCCCTCCCTCCTCCACCCATAAGGCTCCCCACTGAGCGTGGAGGCTGCTAGAGATTCTCTCCCTTTCTCCCTCTGCCACTCGGTGCTCTCTCTCCCTCTCTCTCTCTCTCAAATAAATAAATAAATCTCTTAAAAAAATAACTAATGCACTTTGACTATAAAGTGCTGCTGAGGGGCGCCTGGGTGGCTCAGTGGGTTAAAGCCTCTGCCTTTGGCTCAGGTCATGATCTCAGGGTCCTGGGATCGAGGCCCACATCAGGCTCTCTGCTCAGTGGGGAGCCTGCTTCCCTTTCTCTCTCCACCTGCCTCTCTGCCTACTTGTGACCTCTCGCTCTGTCAAATAAATAAAATCTTTTAAAAAAATAAAAATAAAGTGCTACTGAGACCATATGCCAATATTTTTGGATTATTTTTCCTGCTTACTTGATCAGAGGCTCCCTTAGACTTCCCTTCCTATAGGTCTCATGCTTATGGCAGTTGCCAATTTTATTCTTTTGTTAGAGCTGTTTGTTTTATTCCTCCAGATTAGTCTAAATTCTTTGGGGACAGAGATGGACATTCTCGTACATATACAATTCCTATAAAATAGACAGTAAATAATTACTTATTGAGACTATGCTTTACTGTTATAAATAAATACCAAAAAATTGGTTTGTAGAGAGAAATGTTAGTTTTCTAGTGCCGCATAAAAGGTTATGACAACATAATACAACATAGTAACTTAAAACAATACACATTTTTTTTCTCAATTTATGTGGATCAGGAATCTAGGCATAGTTTTACTGGAACATTTGCTGAGGGTCTCACAAAACTGCAGTCTACATGTCAGTTGGAGGACTTAAGACCCTCTCCCAAAGTCCTTCAGATTTTGAGGAGAAATTCAGTTCCTTGCCATTGTAGGAGGGAGACCTTCACTTATCAGAGGTGCCCTTTTCAAAGGCAAGTTTATAGCCTGGCTGTTTGTTTCTTCAAAGTCAGCAGAACATCTCTCTCTCATCTCAGGAAGAATTCAAGTCCCTCTTGAAAGGTGTTCACCTGATTAAGTCTGATCCACCCAGAATGATCTCCCTTTTGATTCAAAATTAACTGATTTGGAACCTGAAATATATCCCTACGCTCTTGTCATACAAAGTAACCTAATATGTCGCAAGTCTCACCCACACTCAAGGAGAAGATTATAAAAGGAAGTGTATACCAGCAGCAGGGAGGGGAGGAGGCGGGGGGAGGTCTTAGGAACCATCTCAGTATTCTACTTACCACAGATTTGAAAGGATAGCGCAAAACAATTTTTACCTCATGAGAAGTCACTAGAGATTTTCTTTTCCCTAAAATCAAATGGTACTATGTACACTTTTTTTTTTTTTTTTACACAAAATTAAGTGGATTTGACGTGGAAAGCATCACTCTTTCTCTTATTCTGTTCTTCGTCTTGGTGGCATTTCATTCTAACCAGTAACATAGTCTATTTCTGCAGCGTTCACAGCAGCACGGTCACAATGGTGAGATGTTAGGTTGCAGATTCTTCGGTATCTGAGCAATGTGACAGAGTGTGAAAGCTGAAGCAGTTTGCTATTCATACCTCCCTGTCTAGCAAATCCTTCAAAGGTTCTGTGTTGGTAATGGTAACTAGCTCATTTCAACAGGTTTCAGAGTATCTATGAAAACACCGTTGGATCCTGAGTTGGAGATGCTGTTTCAATTCTAAACTTTTGCTTTAAGAAATTGACTAAGTACAGTTTCTGTTTTTAGTATGAACCCAGATGTAGGAGTTGAAATTATGAGCTACTGTGAGCTACTATGAACTATACTCGTTATGATTATTAGAAAGTTTGACATATTCATGTTTTAAAATAATTATGTGTTATAAGCTTCTGACACTGTCCTTTAGAAGAAATATGCATATGAACAAAAATGTGGAGAATATTCTTAAAAAAAAAAAAAAAAGAATTGTTCTGCATCAGTAAAGCCCTCCAAAAGACTTAAGGTTTAGATTCTTATCATACCTCACATTCCAAAAACTGTTTCAAGCACACCATAGGTGAGACTCTCTGCATTCCTGAAACTAACATCTCTCTGGGTAAAATGAGTTTAAAAATACTCAGATTCTTATTATAAAAAGGTTATTTTTAAAATCCAAGTAATAAAAACTCTGTTTTAGCCCTGAACTACCAAGAGGGGAAACTCATGTTTACTGATTTTGAAAACCAGTTTAATCCTAAACCACAACAATGTCAGCCAAATAATTGAGGTTTATTCACTGATACCCAGTGGCCCTCTCAATTACATGCATCATATTTCTACAAGGAGTTTGGTTTCTCCCTAGCATTGACTGTAAAAGAATGGTAAGAAAATTCTATGAGAAAAGACTCTAGAAAAAATTCCTTGTTTAATGAGGACTTTCTCACACTGGCAATTTTTGAGTATGTTTTTTAAAAAAGAGACAAAAATAAATAGAAATAAGGGGTGTTGGTCGAAAAAAATAATACATCCAGATTAAGAAATTAGAAATATATTTTTCAATGCAGAAGTATATAGTAGTATTGTGGGTTGAACTATATGCTACAAAAAGATATGTTCAAGTCCCAACTCCAAATACCCATGAATGTGGCTTTTTTGGAAAGAAGATCTTTACAGATCTAATCAAGTTAAGATGATACACTGAAGTAGAGTAGCTCTTAACCATCTATGACTCATGACCCTAAAAGAAGAGACATGGAGACAGAGGTACACAGGGAGAAAGCCAGGCGGCAATGAAAGAGACTGGAATGATGTGTCTACAAGGCAAGAAACAACCAAGACTGCCCTCAACACCAGAAGCTAGAAGAAAGGCATAGAACAGATTCTTTCCCACAGCCTTCAGGGAGAGCCTGGCCCTGCCAACACCTTGATTTTGGAACTTCTAGCCAGAGAAGAGTAAGTGCCTGTTGTTTTAAGCCACCCAGTCTATGGTAATTGGTTTCAGCAGCTCTAGGACATTAAGACAGTGGCCAAGTTACACGAGAATTGAGGTAGGAAAGATGTTCAGGTTCGAAACCAAAGGCCAAGAAAGAATTCTCGAGACACTTTTGGTGCAAAATGGGTGGTTTAATTAAAGCACAGGGACAGGACCCATGGGCAGAAAGAGCTGCACTGGGGTCATGAGGAGTGACCATGTCCATGAGGAGTGGCCCATTATACACTTTCAAGTTGAGAAGGGGCTAGGAATATTTGGAAGCAAGGTTTCCAGGACCTTGAGGGGGCTAGCTATTGTTGGGAAATGGTCATTTTTACCATCTCACAAAACCTGAGTCATGAGACCCTTCAGATGTATATCGGTGGGCCATATGCTTGGGGGATGATTGCCAACATGGATCTTGGGGTGGAGGGGTAGAGGTAAAGGAAGTTTCCAAAGGAATTTTTATATGGTAAAGTAGACTTATAGGATCCTGGGGATCAGGCTAAGACTGCCTTTTGCCCTTAACAAAGTATTAACATCAAGGCAGTTGAGTTCCTAAAGGAACGTCACTCTGCCTGTTTCAAGGACTTATCAATGGACTGTAGGTAGTAAGAAAATTTAATAATTTCTCTTCTGCCTTTGTTTTCCACATCAAAAATCACCTGGGTTTTTGTGACTGACAGATAATTTCCCATTTCTGCCCACATCATTCCCAGTCACCTCTCTTCCAGGAAAGAGTTTCACTTGACAGAGAAAGGTGCTGAGAGGCTAAGGAAGCCAGACTTCATTCACTTTATCTTCCCTCAGGCCAGTTTACATGTCTTTTCAATCAAGTGAGGAAGTTAAGACTTTGGCCAGATGCACTTTTGCCCAGAGAGACTTCCCTACCCCAGGTGCTGGCTTACCAGAAGCTGCTTTATGCACTGCAGCTACAGAGAACGCTGTAGTACAGACTGTACGCAGGGTAGATTTATGCACTGTCCTAATAGCTACCTTGTACTGAGTATGCACCCAGGAACCCACAGGCACCATACATGACCTAAATTATTCCTTACAACAATCCTAAGAGATTGATGCTAATATTACTCCCAGTTCACGGATGATGAACTGAAGGCCAAGAGACATGGTCACCAAGGCCATTCAACTACTAAGCAGCAGCAGAGGATTCCAACTGAAGCCCGGTGG
>CM052807.1:85231981-85370463 GCA_028533885.1 Nasua narica
TTTTTTTAAAGATTTTATTTATTTATTTATTTGGGAAGAGAGAGAGTGAGAGAGAGCATGAGAAGGGAGAAGGTCAGAGTGAGAAGCGGACTCCCCATGGAGCTGGGAGCCCGATGTGGGACTCGATCCCGGGACTCCGGGATCATGACCTGAGCTGAAGGCAGTCGCTCAACCAACTGCGCCACCCAGGGGCCCAAGAGATTTCTATTATATTAACCTTTCCATCCTAAGTTTTAGCACATTTCAATTTAGTACTTGTTGAGCTAGTAAAACTGGCCATCTAATTTTACTTTTGAACAGCTTTTTTTGTAAACTGAGATCTTGCTCTTTAGTTTCCTATGTGGTAAAAATGGCAAGAACATTTTTAAGTTATTCTAAAACTTAGTTTGATGAAGTAGGTAGCAGTCTTAGCAAGTAAATGAATTGCCAGAAATTCTATAGAGGGACAGCTATTATGACCTAAAATCCAGGATGAGCAATGAGGTTTTGTTGTTGCTATTGTTGTTACTTTTTACCAGTGACTCTGAAACTGTTTTATCTTTGAATAGAAACCATGCTTTTAAAAGTATCACCTTATTCTTTTCTTGAAAACTCAAAAACAAACATAAATTTAACCTTGCTTTGACTTTTTAGGCAGAACCTTATATTTTTGTACAGAATTTTATAAGAGGTGACATGGGAAGAAAAATCTGACTGCAAAGAATTGTGGCCAAAAGAAGGAAAAAAATTGAAAATAATTTTTCAATTTTGTTAATTCTTCCCAATATTAAGACAAGCTTTTATTAGGAATGACGCTGGAGAAAACCTCAAATTTGTATCTAATTGCACCAAAAATGATGTTTTACAGAAATTATGTAAAACAGATTCTAGAGATCAGGAGACCTATTAGTGGTCAATTCCAAAAGATGAAGGTCTTTTCAAGGGTATTGGGAAAAATAGCTATTTTAGGACATGGTGACTATTTTGAGCATGAAAACTAGTGGTGAAATGAAAATGAAAAGATTAAAAATTTAAATCTAAAGAAAGCTGAGAGAACGGGGAGCAACGGTAACTATAAAGTTCAGAGCATGTATTTCACAAAGAGAAACAGAGATAAAAGTGTAAAAGTGAGTAGAGCCCAATTGTCAATGGCCTTGAACACCAGGCCTCACTGGAGACCACTGAAGTATTTTGAGCAGGGAAATAACCCAAGCTTAAAACAATTACTCTTTGTGTGTTTCAGAATGGACTGGGGAAGGGAGAGGCTGGCAAAAGGGAATCACTTAGGAAATGATCCAAATAATCTAGGCAAGAGGTACTAAGTGCTTGACTTTAGTAGAAATAGATATTCAAAGACGGAAATCTAAATAAAAGATATTATTCCCTTTTCCAACCTGGTGCATATTTTCGCCTCCACCCTTTTACTCACACTGTGAGTCATTCCCCTACCAGCACTACACATGTGGATTCTGCACGGCCTTCATAAGGCCATTCTGACTTTTCTATTCTTGCTCTGAATTTCTCCATTTTTTCCTACCTTTGCCTCTGAAGCAATTATCACTAATTCTATCTTGTATTATAACCATTTATGTTCACCTCTTATCTTGGCTATTGTTAGTTCCGAAAAGATTGAGACGATGCCTTTCCTTCACCGTTAAACAGCAAACTGGCTAGAACAAGATTTAAGTATAAAGGTGACAGAGTATTCATTTGCTCGGAATGCTACATGGATAAAATGACAGAACTTGAAATGTATGGGAAGTCAAAGAATAAAAGCAAGAGTTTCAAAGGAGGAGGGATTTTTTTTTTAACTTAAAAATGTTAAATCTGTCTCTGACTCCAAGTGTCATAAGAGGTAAGAGAAAGGGAAGATAATTGAATTTAGTGATTATCTTATCATCTGTGACCTTCCAATGCACAGTTTTTATAGAAAAGATATTAAGACACCAAGGAATGTTCCAAAGTCAAGGGCTATCAGGCATCTTTGTGCAGTTCACGTCTTCTGTTTACTAGCACTTTTGGTTCACTGCTATTGAAAAGATACTGAAGTTGCGAACTCGCAACTTACAAAGTGTAATTTATGAGGCAAGAATGATTTTCACATAGTTAGACTTTACAATATTATTTCTAAGCATTTTTGCATTGAACTAACATAATACCACTGGGAGATATAGGGTATAATGAAAAGTAGAGCAAGCAAAATCAATGATTCACAGCTCTTTGCTGTGAGAGAAACAATTTATGAGGCACTATTAAAGACATTAGGGTTATTAACATCTCAGTAGCCATTGGAGAAAACAAAAACATATACTCCCTTCACACATGGTAGATTGTTTTGCTACCACCTACACATTGGCAACTGATCTCTCAATATTTAATGAGTGCCTGTTGTGTGCTGAATGACCTTCTAGAATACACAGCAATGACGGATGGGAGGGGAGGTAAATTACAATACAATAGATGCTTATAGCACACAAATCTAGATACTCAAAAGCCTCACAGTCACACACACACACACACACACAAACAGCAAACCAAAACACATTCAAAGAGTTGGAGAACAGTTCTAGAGCAGGAAATAAAAAAAGCACAGGAAATTATAATAAAAACTATGATTTTGCACTAAAGGAGTACACAGAGGAAGAGTAGTAAGAGCCATTTTGGAGGCTAAAAAATATTCCACACGAGAAAGTACATTTTAAATTGAGTTTTCAGAAAAATCAAGGTCAATGAAGGTCTTACTGGTTAAAAAACATACCAAAGTTAGTCAGATTGGTTAAGTCAAGTTTTTAAAGTTCACTGTGACAGAACAAAGCTCATTTAAAGTGGCCTGGTTAGTATCACAGGCCACTTTAATCCCATCCAGGATGCCCCATTTTGTAGCAAGTACAGTTGTCACATCAAGGTTGGTGCAAGACTAATGACATTTCTGAGAAAATACTCAAAGTTGAGATCTCCACTGATGGAGAATTAAGAACATTGTTTTTGTACCCAAAAGACAGGATTAACTCTAAGTGGGAGGAGATAGAGGCTACTCAAGTGTAGATCGCTTAAAGGAGAAATATGTTATAAAGAAACAAGGACTCAACCAAAGGAAAGGTTGGATCGGGCACGTGGTGGAGAACTTCTCTTGCACCTGACATCCTCAAAAGAGGGAAAGGAAAAACTGGGAAAAGAAAAATTATTTGAATAATAATATGAAAGCCAAAGACCTCTCTTGCCTCTTTGCTCAGAAATCATCTTGGCAATTCAGCTATAGAAATATCAAAACATGGACAAGCATGGTGTTTGGGAAATGAAGAAAGAAGTCTTGAGTCTCAAGTCTCAAGTTGGCAGTAAATAGGATGTAAATATGCAGCAAAGAAGACAGAGAAGGCTTAGCCAAAAAATAAAAGTAGAAGAATAATGGAAAAAATATGTTTAACAAAATACAAATGCTGAAAGGCATCTCAGCTGGGATATGGGCAGGCAAAATTCCTGATTTGATGCAGGCTCAGATACTACTGAGACAAACCACTTGGGCAAGGGTTGAAGTCAACTGGAGACTCAAAGGAGGTTGTTGATAGTTAACTTCTAACACACAAATGAATATATAAAAAAATCTGAGAACCAAGAAAGAATTCATGAAATCAATTAGTTTTCTGACTTTAGGAATAGCATTATTTATGCCTGACAGAATAAACTAATTTTGTGTTTCTGTGTATATTATATTTTCCACCTCTCAAGCATATTACACCTTGAGCTATGTGGCTTTTCCAGGGTTAGAGATTGAAGGGCAACCACTGTGTGACTTATTCCTGCTTTTCTTCACATGTTCCCCTAAGTCTTCCATCTAAAGAGTTCAAAGTATAAATGGTGAGAAGATCAGGCCATCCAGAGAAGACAGATCCTGGGGACATACACAAAATAATGAGGGAGTTGCTGCTGAATCAGATAGCTGGAGAGAGATCACAGGTAAATTTCTCTAGGCAAATGGCCAGCAAAACATTGAGCAGAGAGAAGTAATGAGTACCTCCAGGGAGGAGATGAAAACTAGTATCTGATAATTTGAAGATATCTAGACAGGTTATGTAGCAATTAATAGCAGAAGCCCAACCATAGGGATGATCTCACTACTTTGGACAGATCGACAACAACAAAATATTAAGTCTTCAATACTAGAAAAACTAGAGTTTGAGACTTTTCATCCCAACAGCAGTTTAAAAGAATAAAGGCACTTTATAGAAAATGGACTAGAATATTAAAAATAATGATTTCAAAGCCTGTATACTGGAAGTGTATCTCCAAATCAAAACAAGGCTCATAGAAAGCTAGAACTTCTTAAAGCTACCAGACAAGAGACAGGTTACTCTGAACCTTCTGATAGTAATAATAATTACCATTAATTAATAATACCAGTAATTATTAAGTACTTTATCTGAATCTTACAATCCTCAATATAAATCTCTAAGACAGGTATTATTTTTATTTCTGTCATAAAGACTAACTCACTCAAACTTATACAGCTAGTAGGTAGCCAGGAAACTATGAAATTCTTAAGTATGTGAAAAAAGATACTGCTGTTAAGGGTTAAAGGAAGATTCAGGCAAAGAGCTGAGCTTGTAACAATACTCCTTCTAGAAGTCCTTTTAGTAAGGAAAAGGCTGCTGCTGAGTATGTCTGCCTTCTAGGATAAGTTACTCCTGGTATGATAGAATTCCTTGCTCCTAAGCTCACTAACACTTTGTTAATAAATAAAATCCCAGCATGTAAGTATATCCCTGTTACTACTCCCATCGAGGGCTTCTCCAGAATACCCACTGAAGTTGAAGCATCCTCAGATACATCAACTCCCCTGAGCCATTTAAAATATTTTAAATTTGAGAGTAATTCGCCTGCACAACAGTGGTCTATCTCTCCAGATGGTTTTATGGCTGCTATATCGTCAGCCTCTAATAAATTATGAGTGAAATGTTCAAGTCAGTGACTTAGGGTAATACAGTTTTGGTCATTCCATTCTAATGGCCCAGAGCTGGAAGAGTCTTCACACAATAAAATGGTGATATATTCATCAATATTCTTCCAGTGAAATCCAATTCTCACTTAAGTGATAAGTGAATTTATTGGTTCTCAGAACTAACAAATGCCCACCTCCTCTGGGTTCCACATACCTGTGTCTTAAAGCTCCAGTTATATCATTAGTATTTGGTTTTTCTCTCTTTTCAACCTTTAGCTTAGATTTCTTCAATTTTCACTTTCCTCTTAGGCAGGCAATCTTTACATGGTGGCTTCCTGGCAGCTCAAGGCTAACATTCAACCCGTGTAGCAAGATCAGCATAAGGTGACTTTTTCATTCATTCAATAAATATATGTTGAGTGTCTCCTGTGTGCCAGCATTGCTCTAAATGGAGATAGAGCATGAAGATGGGAAAATTTCTGCCGTTCTGTTGGCTTTTCTAGATGTAGCATTTGTCACAACGTACAAGTCTGAGTACTATTACACAGGCTTGAATAATGGGCACACCTATGGACCAATCATTATGCCCTAGGGGATGGAATGCTGTCATTCACCAGACTGAGACTCACACCTATGCTTTGAGAAGACAAGATTAGTAACATTCAAATCACCTTGATTAAGAATGAGGAAGCAATAGTTTCCCCAAAGAAGAATTTTACCAAACAACAACTATGAACCTGGGGGAAGAATTTTTAAATTAAAACTCCAAGTTTCAAAATCCAAATTCAGGAAATCTCCTCGATAAATGATGAGAACTTGACAGACAAGAGAAAATTAAAATCTGAGTCAAAATAAACTTTGATAATCCCTAAGTCTAGATGCACCCTCATTTAATCAATGAACGCCAGTAGGAAAATAGTCTTCCAATAAAGAGTAAACTAGATGTAGTCACACTTCTATGAATAATAACTATCTGCAGTCATTAACTGAATATAAAGTTTATTTATGTGCAGAATTTGAACATTCTCCAAGTGAGTAGCTCTGGGCTATGGGTACCTTCCCTCTTTCCATGGATGATGAAAGGTGTGTTCAATCTTGTTTCACCCCAGTTGAGTAGAGCTCATGCTATTAGTGACTGCGGCCTCAGGCTTGAAAATTTATAAAATTTACTTTGCTCCTCTGTGTCATGGAACAAAAACTGCCCCCTCTGCTTTGGGAAGATTGATTCCAAATGTGTCTAATATGCTGACGCCAGCTCACAAGGTAGTAACTGACAGATAGTCTCTACTCAAGTTTTATCTTTTGTGACAGTGTTGTGGTAGCTACACATGTTTATTTTTTCTTAACGTAGAAAACCAGACGATAGACCATAGATATGGGGGTGGGGGTGGTGCGGGGGGGTGTATGTGTATTTGAAAAGAAAATTATTAGAGACTTATGACATGGAAGTTAGGAATGTGGATTTTGCTAAATTGCCTAAGTTAACATCGTGACTCCAACATTAGCCTACTAATGATTCCAAGCAAGAAACTTCTGAGACAGTTTTTCATCAGAAAATGAGAATAGTACTCACATTCTAAGATTTTTGGACACATTAAATGTAATAGCGTATGTCAAGACACAGAATAATGGTTGATATGCAGCTAATAGTCAATAATTTTAGTCACCATCTTTATACTAAGGATGCCTTGGGTGCACTTAATAGGATTCTCAACTTAAGCCGATACAGTTATCATCAGTTCTGTTCAGCAGGTATTTCTCATCATTCTTTTCTAGGGGCATATGGCATAACTGTACCCTCCTGTAGGTGTTGCCCTGTGACCAGTTCTGAGAGGTTAGTTGGGACTAGAAACAGTATTAGTCACTTCTGGGCTAGAGCACTTAACAACAGATAAGAGACTATCCAGAACTCACTCTTCCTTCTGGAACTGAACCCAGCAATTTTGGAGACATACCTACTCCATCAATCTAGATCTTTGAGTAACAACAACGACCAGAAACCCTGTTGGCCCATCAAGATCCCCAACATGAATGAGAAATAAGCCTCTGTCATTTTAAGTTCCTGAGACTTTGGATTGTTTGTTTCTGCAACAGAGTCTAACTTATCCTGGCTGATATGGGCAACTTAGCCAATAAAGCATTTAATGGCCTTGGATAAAATTAAATCTTGGCATAGGCAGATCCAGAGCTAGTTTACAGTTCAAGTCAGTAACTTTAAGTAACTCTGAAGCCAGTAACTGAGCTTCCCTTGGCCGCCCCTGAGTAACTGAAAGAGAACTAGGACAACTCCAAACATCATATATGTAACAGTCCAATTAGGTGGTGGGATGGTGGGGAGAAAGGCAAAAGGAGTCCTTTCTCCCTCCAGTACTATCTCTTTATCGGGGAGAAAAAACAGTATTTTCCTGTCATCTTCTATGGTTTTCCTTTATAGAATATCAGCAGTCCTGGCTTTTATGCCCAAGCTCAGACCAATCAGTGACTCAAAGAATTACAAAACTTACTTAATCCAATCATCATTCATCCAAGATCTGGAAAAAGGGCCTACTATTCTTGAGTATACTAAGAGCTGTGCAATATCAGAACAAAAGCACTGTTCTCTTAGTACAGAGTCAAGGGGAATGGTGGTCTTTCTAAGCAACCAAGAAGTTAATGGCCATTCACAAGAGTAATGGCCTTCTACAGGACTTCTTTTCTTCTTTAAAATGAGATTCTCCCTGTACTTACAGTATATGCAATTGCTTCAGGAGAGAATTTGAAGGCTACTGAGAAGACACTGGGGTATACTGCTAAATCTCTCTGCTTGCATATTGCAGTGGATAATGTGGATTTCCAAACAGATTTGCTCAGCCACATTATTAGACACCGAATGACTTAGGGTATACAGAATTATGTTAATAGAGAGAATGTGTTACATGAATTAATTACCTAGATTATGATGATCTCAACGTTAAGCAGTTCCTGAATCAAATTAAATGCTTAGAATAAAAAAGAATAGTATCTTACTTTGTTCTAAGGGGAGAGAGAGAGGAAGAGAAGAGTTTACCAGAGAAGGATGATGATCTACTCTGCAACCCCCTTATGGCTTTGAAAAATGACACAGTTTGCAGTTTCAAAGCATGGCTTCCAATTAAAAGCTAAAAACAAATGACTGCTATGTCTTTTCCTAACATGCAGACAACAGGAAAATCAGCAAAACAAATTCCATCTTCTGGCACACGTTTCCCTTACTAATATTTGCAATTCCAATTTTTATTAGCACAGGTGTATCTAATTGCCTCTGATTATTAGAATGCAAACCCATTCAGTGTTGAGAACAGGAGCCCAGAAAGGAATCTCAGGCTTTGTTGGTCTGCAGAATCCCACAGCTACAGACTGATTTTAATATATCCAGGATTTAGGGGAGGAAAAAAAAAAAAGCTTTGCTATTGTGCTTGCTTGCTTTAGAAAGGCATTTAAATTATCAAACCATTACCTTCTCAAGTACAATGATTTCTGAGTTATTTGTGCTAAAATTGTAAGAATTTTACTGAGTATTTTGATCAAATATAGTGATAAAAATGTGTATGTTCCTCATGCTACAGTTCCAAGATCTTTAAAAGGAGTTGGGCTGGGGCTCCTGGATGGTGCAGTCAGTTAAGTGTCTGACACCTGGTTTCAGCTCAGGTCATGGTCTTAGGATCAAAGAATCAAGTGCCATGTCGGGCTCCACGCTCAGTGCTGAGTTTGCATGAGACTCTCTCTCCCTCTGTCCCTCCCCCATTCCTCCCCACCCTTCTAGCATTCTCCCGCTCCCTCTCTCATAAATAAATAAATCTTTAAAAGGGGTTGGGTTGGGGTCCCTGAGTGGCTCAGTCCGTTAAGCGGCTGCCTTCAGTTCAGGTCATGATCTCAGGGATCCTGGGACCCAGCCCTGCATTGAGCTCCCTGCTCAGTGGAGAGCCTGCCTCTCCCTCTCCCTCTGGCTCCTGGCTTGTGCTCTCACTCTCTGTTAAACAAACAAACAAACAAATAAATAAAATAGATAGATAAATAGATAGATAGATGATAGATAGATAGATAGATAGATAGATAGATAGATAGATAGATAGATATAGACAGGGTTGGGTTAACAAACCTAATCTATTTTTTTTTACCAAAAAACTACACTACTATTAAGAGAATGTGATTTTTTAAAGTTTACTAACAGTGGGAATCCTTCCACAAAGTTAATACTAATTACTCTGCCTAATGCGAAGTAAAATGTATTAATCCATGTTTCTCATTTATCTTGCACTTCAGTTGTATTCTGAGCAGCAATACTACAATTTTGTACAATTGTACAAAATATGAGGACACTGTATTTTCCCTGTTTCTATCCATGAAATACCTTTAAATTAACGATAAGAAATCTCAAAGCTTGCTACTGTAAACTAGTACCGTCAGTGGAGACCATTTTACTCACAAAAATAGCTTCTGGCAACTGGTTAGGAGAATCTCTGTGTGGCCATGGCCAAGATAAATGACCTTGAAGATTTAGAGCAAGAGATACAATTTTGTTAAATTTTGCCTCAACAGATGTTTAGCAACATGTATCAAGACTGAATTTTACCTAAAGCTAAAGGAAATGTACTAAAGATGAAAATAACTTACTTCCAAACTTGTAGACAAAAATATTAATTGAGTGTGGAAAAATAGCCAACCCCTGTCCTTTTAAAAGTGTCTATCAGGATGCTTGATTCCTGGAAGTTTGGTTTTGATGATTAGCAGTCATATACTGAGGTTAAATGACCCGTTTGTTTCATGGCTAATACTAACTATATCTATCATCTCCCAGTAGTTATTGCAACGAGGTCACACTTTTGGTGCAGAACAGACAGATATTAGGAATTTATCATCATCATCCCACTAGAACTATACTGTTAAGTGAACCAAGAAGGAAGGAAAGAAAAGCATCTCACTATTAACCTCAAATACTTTTAGAAACAGATATTTGTATCCATATCCCTCTCGTACACTGGGTTATGGCCTTGGAAGTGAAAATCCCTTGTTGCACATAGTGGATCAAAAAAAGTAGGAAACAAACTAACTCAAATATTTTAAGGCGCATCACCGGGTATCTGCATCTTTTCTTCTGATGCCTAGTATTTTATTTCTCAAAGGGCAAAACTCCTAAAAGGAGAAAAAGATCAACCTCTTAGATGAAACAAATTAAGCAGTTAATGTAAAAAGAGATTATTTTGTTTCGCTATAAAAATAAACAAGATAGCTCATTCTCAGCAGACAACCAACCCTAAGTACACCTTTATTTTACGAATCCCTACAGACTGCACACTTAAGAACATTAAAGTATAATGATTCTGATTTATTTGGTTTCAAAATGATTGTGACAGTGGTAGAAGGCAGAGTTTTAGGTTTGTTTTTCTGATTTAGCAGCCTTCATTTCAAACAGTTCCAATGAAATGAGAATGCCAACTATACAAGGCACGAGGCAGAAGGCCGCCTGAAAGGGTCACTGTCTTAAACTGTAATGGTCCTTCCCAAGGATTCAGAGTATGACTGCGGCACTACGTAGAAGACACTTAGCATGGATTTCAGGGCATGTGGGAGGTCTCTGGATAACCTGGAAGATAAATCATGTCCAGTGTACTTACTACACGGCTGTGGTTTTGAAGTTAGGCTATTTTGGCTATTTTGACTCTAACCCATGAAATTCAAACTGTTGAGACTTTTGTTTTAATGTATGCTGCAGTTCTCTTAGGAATGAAAAGTCGAAGAAAAAAAATGTTAAATCTAAAAAGTTCCTAAGAAGACTACTTATGTAAAAGCATAAAGAAATGAGCAGGAAGAAAAACGTTTGATTTCATGGAAAGCTTATATCTTGGGAAGAGAGAACAGAATGCAATCAGAGGTGGTGAGAGGTGGCTCAGCAGCACCTATCATCTTTTAGTTCTTCAGCTTAGTCTGGGAGTAAATGGACATCATTTTTTTTTCTTTTTGCTTAGTTTTAATAATAATCTTTGAAAGACTTCATCAAATCCATGTAGCAAAAAGTGAAAATTAATAATAAAAAAGCTGAATGCGAAATTGCATGTACCGTGAAGGCAACTCTAAACATATGTGCAACAGATGAGAACAAGAAGGGAAAATGTAAAGAAGTGACTAATTGTTAAAGCAGTAAAACTATGGGACGTTTGGGCAGGAATTAATCAGAGGTGACTTGAAGGTCTGGTGATGGAGAAAGGGAAAATATAACTGGAGAACAACTGAAGCTTCTCTCACATAAAAAGAAGGAAATGTTCAGTATAAATCAATTTAAGTATTCAGTATACAGTTGACCCTTGAGCAACATGGGGCTTAGGGGCAACTCCTACTCCCACACAGATGGAAATCTATAGCTTTTGACTCGCCAGAAACCTAACCACTAATAGCTTTCTGTTGACTGGAAAGCCTTGCCGGTAACATCAAAAGTCAACTAACATATTTTGTATTTGTATTATGTACTATATTCTTACAATCAAGTAAGCTAAGGAAAATAAAATGTTAAGAAAATCATAAGGAAGGGCGCCTGGGTGGCTCAGTTGGTTGGGCGACTGCCTTCGGCTCAGGTCATGATCCCAGAGTCCCGGGATCGAGTCCCACATCGGGCTCCCAGCTCCACGGGGAGTCCACTTCTCACTCTGACCTTCTCCCTTCTCATGCTCTCTCTCACTCTCTCTCTTTCCTAATAAATAAATAAATAAAATCTTTAAAAAAAATTTTTAAAAAAATGTTAAAAAATCATAAGGAAAACACATTTGCAGTAGTATAAAAAAAAATGCACATGTAGATGGACCCACATAGTTCAAATCAGTGCTATTCATGGGTCAGCTCTAACCAGTCTGAACCTGAGCTTTCTCTTCCTCTTCTGTGTACTCACCAAATCATTTTTCATTTTTCCGATTAAAAAAAAAACACTTCATTCGGCATGCACATCTAGGCTTAATATTCATCGTACTATAAGAAAATATAATTCAGAGCTCTGAATTTAAAACAAGGTGAAAGCACACTCATGGTTTTTAAATATTACAAACAATAACAGACATTATATTGAATTTCCCATTTATTGCATATTGGGAATTTGATACAGCCTAACACCTGTAGGCTTAGAGCTTCAATTAGGCATGTAAAATAAAACAGTGATTAAAGACATTTCTTACTTCCCTAGTAACTATGCCATTAAAAACCTCTGCTGTTTCTGAAGGTACTTGATTAGGTAGAGACATAAAAGGCAAAGGGCAAATAGACCTCAGAAAGATTCACAAGTACCTGTTTTTCCTACAGGTGTTCATAGCCAGAAAGAACAAAAACTTGCTGAATCTCATTTGCAAGATTTTCCTTTGTTTTACTTTCACTGTTCCTTATTTCCCATGGCCTTGGATAAATTCAAATACAGGACTGTTTCAATAAAACTCAGAGTAGAACCTCTTATTTATCTACTCTTGTTCTGGTGCATTTACTTCATTTTAATCCATTTCAACCAAGCTTTCTTGGTTGCTCTGAAATTGCAAAGTACTCAGAGTATCTTCTCGTGACTGGTTGAAGTAAATAAGTAGCTAGAGAAAAAGGGTATGTCACTGAACTTCAAAGACTTTAAAGAGTTTGCTGTTGTTCTCTGGCCCCTAATAATGCAGGCAGTCAAAGTTACAGAAATATTCTGTCTGAGAAGACACTTTCATCACTGGCATAATTCACATAGACACACCCCCCAAAATGCCTTCAGAAAATTGATACAAGATGCTTCCTCAGAGAACCACAAATACCATAAAAGTTCCATTTTTCTGTAATGCTACTCTAATAAGAAATGCAGATTTACAAAATCAAAGTTACTGTAATAGACAGAATTTTCAAATCTATCCTAATACCCACAAAGTGACAGCAACTTCCCATGCTTCATTAACTCTGGACCAGCTACAATGAACTGTAAAATAACATTCTGTTCTGGTAATCCCATCTTTCTGAACTAAAACTCTATCTTGTGCCTAGGATGATGCCAAGCAGTGAGGATCTTACCTTTCCCAGACCTAAACCTTTTCACGTGACTGAGCTCTTGCACCTCCTAAATCTCATTTTGTTTTTCTGCACCCACACTCCTCATTCAACGATCAAATTCTCTTCAGAAGTTGAAATTCAGAACCCTTCTGTTTCTATCTACATGTCCTAAGGAAAAATTTAACAATTTATTTGTATAGAAAAGTGTCATTTTTTTCCCCATAGACCTCTGTCTCAGGCCATTCTGTTAAAGAAAAGGGGGATGATTTTATCACGTTAAAATATCTGACCATATAAGACCAAAGGATAAAGACTTATCTGGACCTCATTGCAAACTGCTAAGCATGGCTCATAAGTCACTACGCTGTTGGGACCTGACCATCTCGGACAGTCCCTCCAGTCCCACCTGACCCCCACCTGTCATTATTCCCTGGGGTTATAAAGGCCAGGGTGCTCGGAATTCTCATACCGCTATGCAGGTTCCCCCAATAGTATGAGTACACTTTAAAGCCACAGACTTTTTTTTTTTTTTTGACACAGAGAGAGAGATCACAAGTAGGCAGAGAGGCAGACAGAGAGAGAGGAGGAAGCAGGCTCCCCGCTGAGCAGAGAGCCTGATGCGGGGCTCAATCCCAGGACCCTGAGATCATGACCTGAGCCAAAGGCAGAGGCTTAACCCACTGAGCCACTTAGGCGCCCCTAAAGCCACAGACTTAAAACTATATCAACACTGTAAGTGGTAGCCAGGCATGAAAAACTAACCTACTAACCTACTAACCTTCACTGCCTCCTAGACTTAACTATCTATGCTCTTTTAAAAATTTGCTGCTCTTTTAAAAATTCTTTCAATATACATTAGTTCTTAAAGTTGAGAGATTTCTACCTCTCTGCCTCCAATATTTTCAATCTCTTCTGCTACCCTCTATGTCCTCTCACTTTTCCTTCTCAGAAAATACAGAGCATGTTCTTAATTCTTGTGTAAGCCTAAGATTTGAGTATCTTCCTTATTTTATATCGAATTAACTCCAAATTGTCTCTATTCCTTTCAAGTTGTAGAAGTAACATCGGGTCAATTTTCTTTTAATTTTTAGAGAGGCAAATAGAACAAGGTCTTTAGAGGAAACATGGCAGGTTTTACAGTTTTATTCTCTGGGTCTAATAATTTTAAATATGTTTCCAAAAAATAATTTTATCTTGCCATTTGGGACCATATGGACGGACCTAGAGGGATTATGGTAGACAAAATAAGTGAGACAGAAAAACAAATACTGTATGATTTCACTTATACACAGAGCCTGAAAAACAAATGGACAAACCAAACAACAGATTCATAGATACAGGAATCCAACTGTTGGTTACCAGAAAGCAGATAGGTTGGGTGGGGGAGGGGATGAAGAAATACAGACTTCTAGGTAAGTCATGAGGACATAATGTACAGGACAGGGAATATGATAAATAGTACTGTAACATCCTTCTATGATGACAGATGGTAACTAGAATTATCATGGGGTAGTTTCATAATAGATAAAAATATTGAATCTCTATGATGTATACCTGGAACTAACAGGATATTATAGGTCAATTATATTTCAATAAAAATACTTTTAGAATAAAAAATGTTAAATTTTAGAACAGAATTTTATATGTATTACTTATTATTTAAAATGGGGGAAAGAACTGGCATTTTTTAAACCCCATCTAAGTGCTAGGTATTCAAATGTATCATCTCATATAATTTTCACGGTTAGTATTGTGGTATTATCCTCACTTTTCATGTTGAAAAATAAAGGTTCAGGGCGCCTGGGTGGCTCAGTTGGTTGAGCAACTGCCTTCGGCTCAGGTCATGATCCTTGAGTTCCAGGATCGAGTCCCACATCGGGCTCCCAGCTCCACAGGGAGTCTGCTTCTTCCTCTGACCTTCTCTCCTCTCATGCTCTCTCACTGTCTCTATCTCAAATAAATAAATAAAATCTTTAAAAAAAAAAGAAAAAGAAAGGTTCAAAGAAGACAAAGACTTACTGAGTTTTAAACTCAGAGTTGAGGGGCAGGTGGATGGCACAGTCAGTTAAGCATCTGCCTTTGGCTGAGGTCATGATCTCAAGGTCCTGGGATGGAGCCCTACTTCGGGTTCCCTGCTCAGCAAGGAGTCGGCTTCTCCCTCTCTCTCTTTGCCCCTCCACCCCGGCTTATCCTCTCTCTTGCTCTCCTTTTCTCTCAAATAGATAAGATCTTTAAAAAATAAATAAACTCAGTTGACTCCTAACCTCTAGTACCTTCTGGTATACCATGATGAGTTGAATATATAACATTATAACTGATTTTCTAGGATTTTACTGTTTATTTAATTCTAATTTATTGAAATTCATACATAAACATTTTTAATTTAAAGACTCTATGAGGTCAATTAATCCAAATCTATTCTGATCTACAAAAGCAAAACCCTTGTGTGTTGCTTTCTAACACAGTAATCATGTTTAAGCCCTCTGAGAAACTTCTTTTCCATTACTGTATATTGACTATGATTCTCATCACTTGTGTTAAAAAGACTTTTTCTCTTTATACCTTGCTTTTTTTCCAAGGAGCCCATTTTTTTAATAGCATAGTTGGACTTTTGCCTAGAAAATTACAAAATCACTCAAAATAAACAAAATTTATCTCATCTTTCTGAAGAAAAATAAACTTCTCCTATCTAACTCCAACCTCATGACTCTTCTCTGATATTTTTCCAGCCGTAGGTGTTAGCATCTGCTGTTGTAGAATCTGGTTTGGGTTGGTAGAGACTGGGGTGAGGACTAGAGCCAAGATCACATTTTACATTAACTATTATATAATCATAGCACATGTCCAACTCCACAGATTACTGATACTTTATGAAAGGTTCATCTTCATCATTTTCACATTTGTATTTTTGAGATTGTACCTGAAATTCTCACCCATACAACCCTTAAATAAAGCAACGGCCACCCTTCTTATAATGTAGGAACATAGAGACGTCAGCTGCTTTCCTTCTCTGCTACCTTTTGAGAATTGCAACAGAAATCGGTTTTAGCTCTTCTGGAAATGTACTGCACTCCTCATACTATTTACTGCCTCTCCTCCCCATTTCACAATTTAGATGGCTGCTCAGGGACAACCAGAAAAAATGCTAAAGAACAAACTAGCTCCAGATAGCTTCCCCAGACTCCATTTTCCCTCTCTTTACACCCCTACATGTCAAATACGCACAGAGCAGCCCACAGAGGAGGTAGAATAAATGGAAAAGAGAAAAGCAAGGCATGAGGCAACACCCTATGCTTCGAGAAGGACCAGGAGTGAAGTTCAGAACACAGTCTTCAAGGAGAAAGCTAAGCCAGGTTAGCATGAACACACTATTACTTACTGCCCCTTTCCACACTATTACTACACTGCCCATAGACAGCTTTCTGAAGTTTCATGCCATTTGTCTTAAATCTATGGTAGACTTCAAAGATCCCTGATTTCAAAAAAATGGCTAGAGCAATCAATTGCCACTTACAAGTCAACATGCTATACTTCCAAGGTCTGCTGTAAGCTTTTCAATAGGAGATAACATTCTCCATTTTCTTGTTTTTTTTCCTGAAGATCCTTCTGCTGTTGATCTATTTTATGTTAAGTGCTCTGCTATTTTTTTCCTTTCTGTCCATCAATAATTTAAAAATTCTTTTCAGAAAGAAGAGTGTGACCCTCAGATTATATCAGCCCACTAAATTCTCTTTTTAATTCTTTAACTTAAAAGCATTAAGATGAACTTCAAACATAAAATTTTACATTGCCTGGAAGGCCATTTGCCTGACTATGTTAAGTAATGTATCCACTTTCGTTTTTCCAAGAATCTTAAGAGGCCGCTAGCATAGTAAGATTATTGTATTTCTTCCAGGCAGTATCTGAATCTAGTGATCCTCTATGGATATAAACACTGTAATTTAATTTGCACAGTGACCTGGTTCTTGACTTTGATGGTTACATGTAAGTAAAATACTGAAGAAAAACAAAAAACCACAACTATTGCTTCCAGTAAGTTTCATAGTTTTTAAACTTTAAAGGAAATTCTCTCACTATTTTACTAAATCATACAAAAATGTAAGGTATAGCTATAGGCTCTTAACCCGTTTTCTTGAAAATTATGGGCAGAAACAGCACAAAATTAATGAGTAAGACATAGTAAATCACATGGCATTGGATGGATTTAAATAATACAGAACCAAAATTGTGATCCTGAGTAAATTTAAATCTTATCATCATTGATTGATTTGAAACAGGAAGAATCAGAGTTTGAATTAATAGAAAGAGCTTGATGGTTCAAAGGACTGAGTTTGAGATTGGACCATGATTGTTTTCCGAATATCTTTGGACAGTCACAGTCTTCCTGGTACCTTAAATTTTCCATTTATGAATGAAGATCATAGTGAAATAATAAACTCAATGTTGTAAATTATTCAGTGAAAACATTACATACAAAGTTGGTTCTTCATCAAAATGATTATAAATTTTAAAATATAAATAATTATTGAATAGAAAACACTAAATTCAAGGTAGCTTTTTACGTCACTTAAAATAGAGGCTGATTTGAAGAAAAAAAACAACATCCAAGAACATATTGTTATTAATGCTTAAGCACTACAGAATTGAGTGTAATCAAGCAAAACCTACCATTTTGCCGGTAGAGAGTAAAATTCTTGCCACTAATGTATTTATTACTGCTGCGTTAAAACATTTACCTCACGTAGCATTAGCTGGGCTAATTATTGAAAATACAAAATAGTGCGTATAATGTTTATTTCCATTAGTACAAAATTTAATATTGTCCCAATGCTGCTCACATTATTTGAATAAAAAACAATTGTTCAGCCACTGTGATTTCAAAGAACTATGATTTATTCTTCCCAAAAGTTTGATTTATTCTATTATTTGCCCATGAACAGCTTGAACACTACCAAAATGCTTTGTCTCTCGGGGTTTTTTTTAAGATTTTTATTTATTTATTTATTCATCAGAATGAGAGAGAGAGAGAGAGAGAGAGAGAGTGAGCACAAGCAGGGAGAACAGCAGCCAGAGGGAAAAGCAGGCTCCCTGCTGAGCAAGGAGCCAGATACAGGACTCGATTCCAGGACCCTGGGATCATGACCTGAGCCAAAGGTAGACGCCCAACCAACTGAGCCACCTAGGCATCCCATCTCTCAGCCATCTTTATTTGAGAATGTTACCCTGACATTCTGCTGTATTATTAGCACAGAGCATGTAAGGTATGCTGGGAGTTGTAGTACACATACAAAATTGTTTGTATTTCATCTTTTATCTATATAACTTTTAGAGTTTTCTTAGTCAGGTTTTAAGCATTCTCAGATTATGAAATTTAATAGGACTTTTTGGCAAATAAAAATAACTGGCATTTAAAACCTTCCTTCAAGTTACCCACCCTATGGAGTACTTTGCATGTTACAAATTTACATGTCACAAATCACTTAGAGTTTATATCAGTCTCTTCTCTCCACCCACCTCCCATATTATAGATGTTGAATATGAGGTTCAGAAAAGTTTAAATAACTTGGATGAAATTTATTTGGCAATTTGAGTAGCAGAACTTGGAAGTCAAGATTCCTGATCTTTCTTATATTTGATATTGCCCACTGATGTTATGATTATTATCAGATTTTTGACAAACGGTTTTCACTGATTTGGCATAAACAATAAAAAAATTATTGCAGATTGAAGATGCCTATCTGTACAAATATGTTTAACAAACTAAACTCTTCCAAGCAGTAACATAATTAGTGAATATTTGCTCAATATTCAGGGTGGACACAAAAGAATGCCACAATATATGGAAAGAGCATAAAAACTTAAGACCCAAGTCTGATCCCAACTCTAATGAGAATCGCATTATGGAAGCCACATTTCAGAACCTCAGTGTTCTCACCTATAAAATGGAAATTCTGGTAACCACCACCTTAGCTTCCCTGCAATTCGCTTTTTAGGGTCAAATGGGTTGAGGTAATGTGAAAGGGGCTCATAAAGTGAAAGAACTATATAAACAAGAACTTAGGGAATACTGCAAGTGCTGGATATAAGAAAGGAAAACCCATATCGGCATTACTAATACAATTCTTTAGGAGTATCTTTCTCGGGGATACATAACATAAAAATTAGGAAAAATAACAGCAATAAAATGAACTTTATAACTTTTTCCATAATCTTCTAGAAGAAAAAATAAGGAACACTTCCACAAATTTTCTAAATGAACTGGAAAAATTTATATATCTCTAAAGTTTTATCAGGATTTGATCTGCAGTATTAAAAAATATATATATACCCTTTAGTTTTAACAAGGAATCCAATGGAGTTACATACTCTCTATGTAAAAACAGTGTTTGAAGAAGGCTTTCTCGGTCTCTAACTATGCTTTTGTTTGTTCAGTACGCATTTGTTTATGACTTCCCACATACCCAATCCAACTTTATTTCATGGAAGATCCAAGGAGAGAAAGGTAACAGTATCCCTCCTCAGGTAGTGCCCCCATGTTGAAGAGGCAAATTACAAAGCTACTAGAAAACAAGAATCAATATATGATAACCCAAGTGAAAAAGCATAAATAAATGTGGGTGAGAGACAATATAAAGTGCTCACATGGTATTACTCAGGCAGACATTTGGAGGAAGTCTATTGGGTGTCTTTTAAGGGAGGAAATCACTAAGTTTGACAAGGAAAAGACAATTAAGAAAATTATACATTCTCAGTGAAGATCTGAGCTAATTTACAAAAACAAACATGATGCACACAGGGTCCAGAGGTCATATGCTCACAGTTGCACTGCTTGAAGTACAAACTCTTAACGAAGGGAGGTAAGATTTAAAAGGGGATAAGATTTAAAAGATTATATATATATATTGTGTGTGTGTGTGTGTTGCTTCAATATATATATTGCTTTAAAAGCAAGAATGGAAAATAAATCAAAAATCGTGGGAACTGTAGAAAAATAAAGATGGAAGTTCACATCCAAGAACCAGGAAACGAAAAGAAGAAATGATGCTACAAATTGCCAGGGAGAAAAATACACTAAGAGAAACAGAGAGAACAGCAATTAGAGAGGAAAATTAACAAGTTCAGTCTGTAGCAGCAGGAATCCATTGGATAATCAAGGAAAAATGTCCTGTGAATAGCTAGACAAGCAAAGGGCTTTGTTGTCACCGTTGTCTACCTGTCACTTTATATAGTAATGAAATTAATGAGCCTGACTCTTCCTTTTCATGACCGGAAAGATTCAAACATCCTGCTCTTCTTCGCTCATGCATAGCAACCACACGGTTCTCCTGTCAGTACAATCAAATTGCTCCAAGTTACAGGGAATTCTAAAAACCTTGTCAC
Organism: Nasua narica; assembly: GCA_028533885.1. Taxonomy (NCBI): domain Eukaryota; kingdom Metazoa; phylum Chordata; class Mammalia; order Carnivora; family Procyonidae; genus Nasua; species Nasua narica. The sequence goes on from CM052807.1 coordinate 85,252,287, forward strand.
TTGCCCCTAGAATAATAAATAGAAAGTACAGGGGGAAAAGAATCCTTCCAAAACAGGAGGTAATAAGGTTAGGTGGCATTTTATTTCTTCTAACTGCTGGCCTAAAGTTGTACACTAGCATCAAAAAGCAGGGAATCTATCTGCCTGGTTAGCTGATGTTCTTTTACCATAATTGGATTTAATCATAATATGAAATTGCTTAAAAAAGAAAGTAGAGACTCAAATATTGAAATATCCAAAAGTTGCCAACAGGTGCCCTATTCAAGTCTTGGAATAATTTTTTTTTTCTTGGGCATCTTTGCCAAAGACAGAAAACAGATTAAAGACAATGTTAAACAGATTCAAAGCATCCAAAGAAAACCAAATACCAACTGAATCAGAATCCAAAAGATTGTGAAGACTTCTAATACAAAAGAAGATAGGTAGTTTCCACTAGGGGAAGAAAAACCTGAGACATACTCCTTTTCGGTTTTGAACTTGGAAATCGGAACTCAAGAGAGACATGCTACAAATTTGATAGGATAAATGGATTTCCCTTTAACCACGAAATTGTGCTGTCCACAGCATGATTGAAAACTGTTACCAATTTCCAAAGGCTTCCAAACTGATTAGCCCATGAATCGCCTTCTCCTCTGCCAACTTACCTGGCATCCCTTCCTGTTTACCAATGCACTTCTCCCGGGAGCCTGCAGACAGCAAGCTCCCGGGCTGACTGGGGTCTTATCTAAATCCTCTGGAAATCGTGCTGGGGCTTATCTCTGCCTGAAGACCCAACATCATTTTCCATGTCAAATTTCAGACATTCCAATATTGTGAAGATATGGATGACTTTGCCTTATCATTGAAAGCAGACTATTAGAGACATTTTATAAAATTAATTATTTGATTAATACCTGTGCAGATAAAATGGCTTTCAGTCAACAAACTTCTGCATTCAATAAGAAACATCAATAACCTTATTAACTTATTCAGCAGGGGCTGTGAGTTTGTTCCGTCACGGTACGTACCAAAAATCACATCAGTAGATAGAGGTTCTGGGAAAAATTTCTCAATGTATAGGTTGTGATTTCATGCTTTTCAAAGCAACATATTTAACTGAAGGTTTTTTAATGTACTAACAGTTTTTTAAATGATTTTGTGCTTTTTAAAGCAGTATATTTTTTATTTTTATTTATTGAAGTTTTTAAAGTTACTAACAATTTTAATGTATTAAAAATCATAAATAAATTTATAATTTATTAAATTTATAATTTATTAAAATTATAAATAAATTTATAATTTATTAAATTTAATAAAAATAAATTTAATAAAAATAAATTTATAATTTATAAAATTTATTTATAAATTTAATGTATTAATAGTTTTTTTAAAGAGAGGCAGATGTCCCATTTTATTAAGTTTTAAGGTTTTTAAAAATAATTCTAAATAAGTGTTCATTTGACCAGTAAGACTGCTGTGAACTACATAATGGAATCGGAGTCAAGCCAAAGACCCCATTTAATTTGACCTTTAACATGCTGTCCGGCATTGTTCACAATTTGTTTCATGTATATTAATCATACCTGCCCAGCTGCACTATAAGCTGTTTAAATAAATTACTGCAAACTTGTTCATTATTCTTTCAATGTCTTGAGCATTAATGTGTTAAACAGACACTCAGACGGATGAGTGAATGAATGAATGAATGAATGAGCCTCTCTATTACTGTTTACAAAATCCATCTGCCTTAATGAGTACCTAACTACTCAATGGCTTGGATCATTTTTACAACCTATCTACACAGATATATCTTCCAGTTTGCTTTCTGTCAGGAGCACATATTGAAAAAGCTAAACAGAACTATATAAGTGGAGAATGTGTTAAGAGGGTAATTCTGAAGGCTATTTAGGGAAGACTACATGTGTTTACTATAAGGAATTGTCTTTTCATTTAGTGTGGAAAATAAAATCTCATGTAGACTCTTTCATAAGTGTCTTGCTGAGAGCTTTATTTAACAAGGTAGTCACTGGGTGAGAAGTTAGAGTAAAAAGAATCTAAAAACCAAAGGAAAGAAGAGAAGGAAGGGTTAAGGAAGAAAAGGAAGGAGGGAGACAGATGACAGACAAGAGGGGAGGGAGTCAGGAAGGAAGGAAGGAAGGGAAGAAAAGAACTGAAGTCCCCAAAAGGCTATTTTCACTGTGTAGCAAACAAAGTTTCAAAGTCTACCTCAAGACTCACTTCTTCCTTGGAGCTTTCATAGAACTCTAGGACCCATTACCTTACCCATCCCTAATCTGCCGCCTACAGAGCCCACTTACTCTGCTGAATTTTATGTTTAACCCTGTGCTGTCTATCTCCTTCTAGTTTTTTTCCTGGAAGGTGGTCTTTGCAAGCTCCTGGAGAGAAGGACCTGCCTTCTTTGTTCCCCCATCATCTCCAGCACAATATAAGCACATCGCAGAACGCCAAGAAAATAAATATATGGCCAATGACCAAATGAAGGATTAAGTTTTTTGTTTTAAATTCTCTCATATTGGTGAATTTTACCCTGATGCTTCTGGAAAAATATTTTTTAATTTGGAATCCAGCGGTCTTTTAGACCAGGAAATGTAATCTCCACAAGGGTACCCACACACTCCCGGTTGTATAGAAATTTAAATGTACAGCACACACCCTGTGCACGCACACACATATTTTCCCATGAAGGCACTATAGATTTTGTCACATTTTAAAGAGGTCTGTAACTCAACAGAGACTTCAAACTCTATCCTCAAGGTTGAGGAAAAAGTTTAATACCCAAGAGCAAAGAATGCATGGTCTTTGAAGCTGTTTCTGTCTATAATGAGAAACTCTTCATTCTGACCTTTGGTTGGTTTGTTCTTAAACCATATTCTGTATGACTTCATACGGTTTTTCAAATCTCACATTTAATGTGCTGTCTCCAGAGGTGGTTAATGAGAATATTAATCCACATTTTTCCACTGCTTTATTTCTACTTGCATTCTGCAATTCAGAAAATGCCTTAAAATGCAAAGCTACTTTGGCTTTTTGCCAATTCTTGAAAATTTTTCCTTGTGTTTAAAATTAGTCATCAGCAGTCTAAAAGTAAAGATTTGAGATGGATTCTTTTTCTTGCCATTTAACAATAAATTATTTTCACATTCTATTCTGCATCTTGCATCAATGCCTGATGATCTAGAGAGATCGATTATTTCGCGTAAACCTGGAAGTTGGCAAAAAGCTGCAGTAAACATAAGATTGAAGAATTATGTAAGTTTTTCATAAGGTGAAAGATACAGACATTAGTGCCGTGATGAGGCACTCAGGACAAAACAGAGATATGGCCAAGGGAGAAAAGGCTTGAATTTATTGCCAAATTTTTGTAGTGGCCATAGCAACGGTATTACCTAGATCATCTTGAGGCTTTTGGCTGAAATATCTAGGACTGATGTAAATGCACAAGATTTCTCAGAGACGAAAATGCCGCCCATCCTGTGAAAGAGATATGGATTTTAGGTTGTTTCTTAATATGATGGATGGGAATGGAACCTTCCAGATAATACAGAGCTCCCCTTGAAACTGAAATCAAGTCAGAAATAAAAAGCAGTGAGTTTTGACCTAGATTTTATCTAAAACCCAATAAGTAAATCCACCAGAACTTTGCCAGCCTAGGAAACTACTAAGGCTGACTACACGGGAATGTGGCAGGAGAGTCAGAGCTGAGAAAATGTGACCGAGTGTAGACTGAAGGAAACATACCTCAGAGAGGCTGTACCCCAGAGACCATCCCTCTCTACTTGTACTTGGGCCCAAGAACATAGCTGTGTCAGCTTCTTTCACGCCACCGAACATTCTGAGCACTAAGCTGGTAAGAGACTGAGTTAGGCATTTTAAAGAATGGAGAAAAAAAAAAGTCTATTTAGAAGTGAGCACTTAGAGTCAGGAAATCTAGAAACAGGCTCCTCTCCACCATCGGGCACTTTGTGTAAATTTTATTAAGCTTCTCTCCCCAGCTGCTCATTCTGTAGGACTCATCTGTCTGATGAGCAGACTTTAGATTTGGAGGGCAGAAACGGGACACCCCGGGCTACTCTTCAGTAATAGTAAGATTTTACCCTTTCATAAATGTACCCTCCTCAATACCCTTGTTCTCAGGGGCACTTGCCTCCATTAAAGAGAAGGACATTTGGAGTGTCAACTTTAAAAAAAAAAAAAAAAAAGTTTATAGGGCCCCTTAAGTAAATTTTTACAAATTTGCTTAGTGCCAAAGCCCCCTTGGAGAAAAAAAAAATGATATTTCTCAATCTGAGAATAACATTTTTATTGTAAAAAGAATGTTTACTAGTCACTTTCATCAATAAATGTCCCCCTTAGAGCACTACATCTGTACATGAGAGCATATGAAACCATGGAGATTCTCTCTGAAAACACCATATTATCCTTTAAGTACTAAGTTTGGTAAATTTAAGAAATTTACTTCTCAAAAAGTAAGTAAGACCTGGTTTTTAACATGTAGGAAGTAAATAGTAAGCTTCATGATTATATAAACTATGCTTGGCCCTGTATTACAGCTCTGTAAAAAATGCCAGGCAAATAGATGTTCAATAAATACGTGTTTAATACTTAATTTTTTAAACTGCTTAACATATGCCCACTCCTCATGAAAGAATGGCCTCTCCTGATAAGGGGAAACAGTTGTTTCGTTTCCAACCCCCCACCCCCACCCCTGCCCCCAACAGAAGACCTGCTAATGCAAATTTACTTCTAAACAGTTCTAAAATATCTTTTTTTGTGTTTTCATCAAATACAAGAACTTCAGTTCATGAATAATCTACAAAGAGCTGAGTTTTAAGAAGTGAATTTCATGTGTAGAAAGGAGTTATATTAAAATGCTTTTGATGTATTTATTCAGATTTGGATTTTTCAATAATACATCTTTTTATACTAGCCTCAATGACCCAAAGTAGTCCACCACATGGGTGGGAGGGAAAATTTGGCAAACGTACGTAGTATTTTTATTTAAAAATCTGTCAACACGGACACTATTGCTGAGCCTTGAGAAATAATATTTAAATGGACCGAAGAAGAGGAATAGCATTTCAAGAAAGAAAGAATATTTTTGAGAAAGACCTGGGGATAGAACTGAGCAAAGAGCAACAAGTGATTCAGTCACATGGGAGGTAACCTCCGGCCCACACCTTATTAAGTAGAAATAGATGGAAAGGAAGCATAAAACATATAGAAGAAGAAATGACACAACTTGATCCTCAATCAGGCTTGGGAGAAAATTTTCCACGTGGTTCCAAGACACAACAAGCAGGCAACAGTGGTTGCCTAACCATCGAAGCACTAAGAGTCACAGGACTGGTTTGGTGAACTGGTTTGAGATGACAGATTTGTAGAATACATTCTATAGGCAGTGGAGGATACAGTCCCAGTATGTCTAAGATGGGACAGAATGGATAACTGATGTAAAAGGTTAAGGCATAGGAAAGAAGCCACTCAACAGTGAGGGAATGTAAAAACCAACAAGTGACTAAGAACTTTGGATAATGACTCCATTTAAAGACGTGGGAACAGGAAAGGCAAGAGGGAAAAGGTCAGACCCATAGAAGACAATGCTAGTAAGGGCAGTAGAAAACAAAAGCAGAAGGAAATTCCAAAAAGGAATATATGATCAAGATGTTCTCATACTATGGACAATGTTGTTTGTGTTTAGCCACAGGAAAACAATTGGTTATCTTTGAGGGAGTCTTGGGTACAATGTTCGTGTCCTGAGAACAGCTGCAGAAGAGAGAGGTCAAGGCAGTGAACAGAAGATCATAAAACATGTAGAAATATCTCACACTAATATTCCAATTGTAGAATCATCTATATGCAGCATATCACAAATCTCCAGATGTCTGCTTTCTATCTCTTGAGTTTTCTATCACTGCTACGATGAATTACCACAAATGTAAAATTACACAAACTTCCTATCTTCTCATTCTGAAGGTCAGAAGTCCAAAATAGGTTTCATTAAGCTAAACTCGAATTGTCAGAAGAGCGGATTCCTTTTTTTTAATCCCCAATTTTGAGGTATAATTAATAACATTGTCTAAACTTAAGATGTATAGTGTAATGATTTGATGCGTGCATTAATTATGAAATAATTATCACATTTGGGCTAGTTAACACAGCCTTCACCTCACATGATTATGTGTGTGTACAGTAAGAACATTCACGATCTACTGTCAGCAAATTTCAACTATACAATACAGTCTTGTTAAATGTAGTCACCGTGCTGTACATTAGATCCCCAGAACTTATTCATCTAAATAAATAAAAGTCTGTTACCTTTGACTAACCTCTTTCCATTGATCCCACTCGCCAGCCCCCGTTAACCACCATTCTACTTTTCGTTTCCATGAGTTCTCCACTTTTGTAGGTTTCACATTTAAATGTGATCATACAGGACTTATCTGTATGACTTCTATTAGACCATTTTCACTTAACATAATGCCCTCAAGGGTCATCCTTGTTGTCACTAATAGCAGGATCTCCTTTTTTTGGCTGAATAATATTCCAATTGGGTGTGTATATACTGTATTTTCTTTATCCCTTCAACCATTCATGGACACTTAGGTTTTTTCTTTATCTTGGCTATTATGAAAAATACTACAGTGAACATAAGGATGAATATACCACTGCAATATAGTATTTTTTTTTTGTTTCCCTGGGATATTTATCCAAAATGAGATTGCTAGGTTGTATGGTAGTTCTGGTTTTAAATTTTTTTGAAGAACCTCTACACTCTTTTCCATAATGGCTATACGAATTGATGCCTTATTAAAACTGTTGGGGAGAGTTCATTTCCTTGTCTTTTCCAGCTTCTAAACACACTTACATTCCTTGGCTTATGGTTCCTTCCTCCATCTTCAAAATCAGCAGCATAGAATCTTCAATCTCTGATTCTGAAACTCTTGCCTATCTTTTTCACTTTTAAGAACTCTAGTAATTGCATCAGTTCTATCTGGATGTAACCCAGAACAACCTCCCCATTCTCAAGATCCTAAATCACATTTGCAAAGTCCTTTTTGCCATGTAAGGTAACATATTCATGGGTCCCAGGGGATAGCATGTGGACATTTCAGAGGAATCTGAATTCTGCTTACCACAAAGTCTGAGTTAAAACATCAGAGCAGTTTAGAATTGACTTTAATTCTTAAGCATCAGTTTACCTTTGGGTTAAACAATGTGAGATTAATTCATTAACTGGAAAATGAAAATAACATTTTTAACAGAAAGCTTTTACACTAATCTATTATTTTCTGCTGAAAGGTCTTTAAGTTAAATGTTAAAATTCTTGTTATAAAATTTCCATTTAGTGATATTTGGGTGGCAATAACAATAAGCTAATAGCTTTCTGCCAACAGCAATATTTTGATGAGCCCATTTTTTATTGAAGCCATACTTTATATTATGGAAATCACTCTCGGCAGCATCTTCTGCTGTTATTTATTTTACTGTTTTTTTATTTTTTATTTTTTTAAAAGATTTTATTTATTTATTTGATACAGAGAGAGAGATCACAAGTAGGCAGAGAGGCAGGCAGAGAGAGAGAGAGAAGGAAGCAGGCTCCCTGCTGAGCAGAGAACCCAGGACCCTGAGATCATGACCTGAGCTGAAGGCAGAGGCTTTAACCCACTGAGCCACCCAGGCGCCCCTTTACTGTTTTTTTTTTAATATAAAATGTTTTATTAAAAAGGTTTCAAAGCTAAAGATTTTCCCTTTATATACATTTAAAATAAATATATTTTTAACCTAATAACATAAAGATATGTTTGAATTTCTCAAGCTATTGGATCTATAGTTTTTCCTTTGTATAAAGTTTTTCCTGTATAAAACTGAAGGGATAATGAACAATACTATAAATATTAAGTGAGATAATGTATGTACAACTGTAGCAGCTGCTAGCCCATATTAAGTAGGTCTTCCATCAATTTTTAGCCTAATAGAAAATATGAGATTTTTTTCACTCATATTGGAACACTTCTATAAATACTACTAATGAATAATACTATAGATGATGTTTCTTTCCAAACTGATCAAATTCTAAGTATTTGATCTCCACAGAATATGAGATGAGAATTCAAATAACTCAATTAAAAATGGTAGTTTATTCTATTCTATATCTATTCAGTCAGACTTCCAGAAGTAGGGGTACACAAAATTATAAGCTTAAGGTTTTTACTTCTATCTAAAGATGCCAGTAGATTATGAGGAAAATTCTTTGAGTTTCATTTTTCAATATAGAATATTCCAAGTTACAAATTAAGCCACTCAGGAGATCAAATCTAGAATATGGCAGCACTTTAATAAAAATCACCAAGTTTTCTCAGTGGCTATAATTTACCTTCAAGTTGCACTATTTAAGATTTCCTCCTGTAATCCTATGCCCCTATGTCTTTAACTCCTTGTATTAAATAATGTTCCTGTGCTTTCTCTATTTCCTTTTTGTGAAGTTGTCAAATGATCTCTGTCTTGTCCTGTGTAATTTAGGAGACTTTAATGTAGCTCTCTGAGAGACTATCACACAAGTCCGACTGGAAGAATAATTTATGAGGTTCAAAATGAAGGGTCATTATTAATATCGTCTGGCCTGCCATGAATACGTAGACTCTCTCATTCATGCCTGGCAGGGTTTAGCTAGCTCAAAAGAGGTAGGAGGTTTTAAATGAGGTGTTATGAATGATATCATTGGTTACATAAATTTAATCTACACTTTTAAAATACTGTTTAATGAGATTAGGAAATCTAAGAAAACACGGTGTTTGGTGTGGGTTTATGTATTACTTTCCAGTATTTATTTGGTTAAAAACACAATTTCAGAAGTGCGCTTTTATAGATCTTTAGGCTAACATTTATTAGTCAATCGTAAGCTAGAATAATAGGCACAGTAAGTGTCGACACTATGAAGCTAAACACAGAAGGACAGCAAAGAGTGGGTTTTCCTCAGTTTTGAGGAGACATTAAGTGCTTTTTCCTTATCAAAGTATTCCTGACTTATGTTCAGTAATTGTTGGTACTAATGATGTTTATGTAGCTAAAAGAAAATACTTTTTCTTACCATTTCAGTGTCCAGTGTCCCTTCTTAATTACAGCAGGCAAAACTAATTACTTGTGATCAATCTCAACAGCTGAATTTTTCCTTTCTGGCCAAAGTGAAATCTTGAATATTTCCACAAGAGCTTTTTTATCATATATGCGCATGGTATATACCAAATAAGAAAAGATAATAACTTTTAGTAGACAACTGTAGCAGAAAAATGTTTTTATTTATATATGCTTTATTGTTTTAAGCAGAGACTATAAATCTGAAGCCTCTCTTATCAAAAAATCATCTCTACCTTTCAATTTCCCCTAGCATATCAACTGAACTTTTTTAAATATGTATTTATTAGTGTGCATGTTTTATGTCCCCCATATATTTTAAGTGTTCCACATTACCCATAATACTTAGCAGTATGCCTTGAAAATAAATAGCTAACACCGAGTTTCCACTATGTGCTGAACGCCATTCTAAGCTTTTTAGTATATTACCTCCCTTAATTTTCAAAGGAAACAAAATAGGTACCACTTAGCAGTATGCCTTGAAAATAAATAGCTAACACCAAGTTTCCACTATGTGCTGAATGCCATTCTAAGCTTTTTAGTATATTAACTCCCTTAATTTTCAAAGGAGACAAAATAGGTACCACTATTATCTTCACTTCACAGAGAAGGAAACTAACTCAGAACAGTTAAGCAATCTAGCTAGAGTCACACAGCCTGAAAGTGGCCAAGCAAACCAAAGCCTGGTTTCATGGCCACTGAACATAACCCCTGCCCCACCCCTGCAGACCTTGAGCAGGTAAATGTCCTACTTTTTCTTCTTCTTTTTGTATTATTTTTTTAATTAACATTATGTATTATTTGTTTCAGGGATACAGGCCTGTGATTCATCAGTCTTACACAATTCACAGCACTCACCATAGCACATACCCTCCCCAATGTCCGTCTCCCGGCCACCCCATCTCTCCCTCCCCCCGACTCCTCAAGCAACTCTCAGTTTGTTTCCTCAGATTAAGAGCCTCTTATGGTTTGTCTCCCTCTCTGGTTTCATTTGTTTCATTTTTCCCTCCCCTCCCCTATGATCCTCTGTCTTATTTCTCAAATTCCTCATATCCGTGAGATCATATAATTATCTTTCTCTGATTGACTTATTTCACTTAGCATAGTACCCTCCAGTTCCATCCACATCACTGCAAATGGCAAGATTTCAGTTCTTTGATGGCTGCATAGTATTCTATATATATTATATATTCTATGATACCAACCAATTTATCTCCAACTTTAGAGATGAGGATATTGAGGCAGGGGGAGGTTAGAGGACTTGCCCAAGGTCCCAGAGCTAATAAATGGTAGAGTCAACTCCAAGGCCAAACTCCAGCGCTCTGCTCTGGATGAAGGAAGGAATGGATGAATGGATATCTAGCTTGAAGGAAGGCCTATTTGACATATGCACAAGGGTGAAGTGGAAACAGAAACTATCATCCGGGCAGAAGAGACGTGGGTACCATGACACAGAATGGTGGGCCTGGAACACTCAATAAATATGAATTAACCAGTGAATACCTTTATAGCCCTTAGGTTAAAAGACTTTGCACATGCAATGTTTATTACTAATGCCTTCTATATCTTTTTTTTTTCTTTCAGTGCCACCGTGGGCCTTAATCGCCATAGCCATAGTTGCTGTCCTTTTAGTCCTGACCTGCTGCTTTTGTATCTGTAAGAAATGTTTGTTCAAAAAGAAAAACAAGAAGAAGGGAAAAGAGAAGGGAGGGAAGAATGCCATTAACATGAAAGATGTGAAAGACTTAGGGAAGACCATGAAAGATCAGGTAATGTCTGCATTCCATATTACTTCTTTGATAATTTTATTAAAATTTAATAAATGGCTTATTATTTTATACCAAATAAGTATAGAAGTAAACAACTTCTACAGATGTCACTATTGTCAAAAATGCTTCACAATCCTTTCAGTCATTACTCAACATCCCAAAGCGCAATGAAAACATTTGGTAGGGTTTTGCAGGCTCCTAAGCATCTGACCCAGAAAAGGGTATCGACGACTGGCAGGGCCATCTTGACAGGCCCGGCGGACTGGAATGACGCCTGAGTATTTGGATTACATCTGTCCAGCCACTTTTAATTGCATTTAGAGTTAGAGAAACAGAATGGAGATGAATGCCTTCCCTCTTGGGCGGGGTACCTTTCTCACATTACCATTGTCCATAATCACCGTTAAATCACTCAGACTTATGGCCTTTTATCACACTAGATGGAAATTACCATTCCTATAGATCGAGCCACCTCGATAATGAGCACTCAGGAAGAATTAAACTGAGTTAGAAGGGAGAGAATTACCAGCTAATCCTCAAGAACAGGGCATAATTTTAAGGCAAAATTCTTATTTCGATAGTTAGGGACAATGAAACCACAACACAGGTTATGGAACCCATCCGGCTGGGTTACCTTCCAGAGCCTCAGGAGGCTATTTGGTTGTTCTTTACATCGTTGTCTATTTTTATTAAATTAACTGGATGATTTGGTTCAGAATAAAGTTTATTATTAATAGTTATTATTAAATGCCTCTTCATTATTTTTTGAATCATTTTCATAGTGGATGTCTTTAAAGAACATTTAATTCATTTTAATAATGTAAATATAGAGTTTTTTCATAGAAAGCACACTTTTAATTATCTTTGTTTCCTTTCAAATAATTCAAACGTTTTACTCTCAAATAACAACACATTTTAACAGTTTTTTTATAAATTCTTCTAATAGTATTAATTACTATTACTTGAACTCTTGAATAGGTAAATCTCTGTAAGAACAATTTAGTCAAGGAGGGCATTTTAAGCACATTTCGTGGTTTCCTAGTTAATTACCCACTCAGGGCTCCAACACCACTCCCCAGCTTGAGATTTAAACACTTTTTCTCCAAGATACTGTAATGTCTATTGACAACGATCTCACAAAGACTCTTCTGCACTCACTCAACTTTCATTTCGTTTCAGAGTTATAGGATGTAGGCATGGCCTGCACTCACGCTCAGAGAGATTTGTCCTGAGCTCAGAACAACAAGGTTTACATTGAGTGTCTAATCACAACCACAGAAGTTTGTAGGCCCACCTTCCACCACAGAAGACTAATAAGGTTTTTCTTTTCCGTTAATTTGTTACATTAAAAACTACAATTTGAAAACATGTCTTGCTTTATTTCAACATTTTCAATAACAAGCAGAACTTGACAGATTTCTTTCAACAGTTTATTGGGAGATTAGGTATAGGAACAATGTGCTAGATGGACAGGGACTGAATAATTTATATGGGAATTTTAACTATATCAAACCATCTGAAAATACGGCCTTATTATTTTCGTACCTAAAATATAATGTGACCGTGATTTTCCCATATCCAAGAATTAACAATTAAGAGCACTAAATAAGTTAAATTATAACTACAGCATGTTTTTTCTAGCATAAGATACTTGTTTTCTTCTTTGTGGAATTTGTTCTGTATGATGTAAGATTGTAATTTATAGTATAGTAGTGGTGTTTATTACCCCTGTAATGACCTGGATAAATGACCAAGATCTCAAAATACTACATACAGAGAATTGATGGTGGTTAATTTTTCAGCAATCATCTATTCCTTTGGATGCAAGAAGAAGAGAAAAATGAGTCAAATAAGGAAATACTAGTAGGAAGTCAGTGAGTTTACAGTGATCTACTACAACAAATTATTTAGGATTTCAATCACTCAAAAAGATATCATTTTAAGTAGATGACTTGTCTATGTAGAATTTTATAGATCTTATTTTAATTTATGAACAATTAAATGTACAAAATGAAATATACTTTGGACAAGCAAAATAAGCCGCATCGCTACTTTTAAGGCAGGCAATAGTAGCTAAAGATGGGTTTTACTGTTTCATGAAGAGGAAGGATGAAGAAGCAAAATACAATGTAAGGCTTGAAGATGTAAATTACATGGGGACCATTCAATCATCCAACTTCAAGAGCATAAGTTTTAAAATTCAGTAAAATTCTTAAATAAATACATTTTCAGAATATTTTAAACAGTACTGATGTGAACATGAGGAAGACAAATATAGTCTATGTCTCTCATTTAAAAACACAACAAAAAATTTAAAAAAATAAAAATACAACAGATGTGAGAGGCATTTTAGACATGATTTCTTAAGGTACATAGGCTCTAGGGCAACTAGTAAGTTTTCACCATTTCAGTCTATGTAAGAATGGACAGAAATTCAAAATCCAATGTTCCTGGGTACCTGTCAATATGCTAAAATTTTATAACAAAGAATTTTAAGATTCCATAATGACAACAAACTAGTAACAGTGTATTCACACAAGGTAAGATTTATATATAAAGGCTTTTTTTTTTTTTTTTCATTTTTAATTCCTGAAAGCTTACGAACACTGAAAATGCAGAGGGACAGTATCAATTTGCAAAGTCCTAGGTCTGGAAAGGTCATTTCTCCATGGTTTTCACTAATGTGTGTGGATATTTTAATTTTCATTTCTTCCTTCTATGTCCTCCTTATCTGTGTTATGTCTCATGACTGTTCGGGACTGCCCCTTGCGGTAGGTTTTCTGCTCTTTAGAAACCCTCGTCAACGCTCCGATACATTTAGTGGCCTGGCAGCTGGGGCTCCACAGCTCAGGGTGTACCATTCTGACACACATCAAGAGGCTGAACTAAATTGATTTTTTTTTTTTAAAGATAAAAAGGGTTCTCATGTTAAACATTACTGATTAAGCAGTATTAGAAAGCTCAAGTTTTTAATTGATGGACACAGAAAATTCAGCCCCTGTGCTACCTTCTGTAAGTGTGCCTTATCCAATCCAGATCCGAACAATTTCACTTAGAAGAAATTCTCCCTCGGATAGTTGTAAATTACACACCTTTTGAATTTTGAAGTAAGCTAGAAGTATGTATACTACATCTTTGAAATTTAAAACGAGATCTGATGTTCCCAGCACATAACTTTCACTCCCGCGGTTTAGCAAACCATTCAAACTGCTGGGTTTATAAGCTTTTTCCTCTGCATTTTGTTGAGGGGGCTGGGGATGGGTAGACAGGTACTGCTCTTGAGATATTATAATAGCTACTGATTTAATAGGTCTGAATTTAATGTGATGGTACAGAAGACATCCTGCTTAAGCTCAGCCTTCAGGACAGGAATAGACTTAATCACCTCGGTGATGAACAGTGGCACTGAGAAATTATCAAAAATTTAGCCCTATTTCATACAGAATAATTGCAGAGATGGTCCCACACCTTTTATTAGGCCAAAAACCACTTAGAAAGAAGGAGATTTAATATCTCAGCTATTTCAAGTTGCACTGGGCTAAAACATGATATGTAAATTGTCAGTTCTGAAAGAGACTTTTGAAAAAGTGTTTTAATCCATGAATTTTTTTTATAATTATGATAGAGTAACATGTAGAGTTTTCAGACAGAATTATGTACTAAATAGCTTGCTATTATTTTTAAAAACTTAAATCTTACAGGGAGGCAATTTTCCTAAGCTATAATTTTCTAAGCACATCTATGGAAGTGTTAAAGACTAACAGACAGCTAAGGTTTTGAAAGGGCAAGGTGATTCACTGCTTCAGCTCCTCTAATTAAACTCAGTCATCTTTTCTGGTCACTTTACTAGCATGTTCCCTGTAATGACCTATCTCCCAGCCCAAATTAAAAGATTAAAATTTTAAATTATTAAATTGTTTCCTGCCTTTGGTTTTCAGGAAACCAACATTTTACTCTTCAGGAAAACACTTCAGTATAAACTTTCCTATACAAATGTAATAATGGTAATTTTTAATTTTCCGAACTCATTGTAGGCTCCTGAAAATTTTCAAGGAGCACAGAAAGGGAGTCATCTCCAACTACAGCTCAACTCTGTTTATATGCTCTTCCCACCCAAATGAGTTCTACTGATACAATGCCACCAAATCTCAGGTTTTTGTTTGTTTGTTTGTTTGTTTAAGATCAAATTGGAGTTAGTGGAAGGAGAGCCAAATTGGGAAATCTTGTCAATTTCAATGCCATTTTGAAGCACCACAGAGAGTCTATGTGTAAATGAACAAGTGAACAGTAAAGCTTTCTCTCAGTAGACAAGAAAGACCACATAATCTGTAGAAGGTGGGAAGAGGCTGGGTGATGGCACTGTAATCTGACAACTCCTGCCTTTCTGAAATTTGGTTATACTTCTGCATTTGAGTTCTACAAGAATTTTCAGATTTAACTTTCTTTTTTTTTTTTTAAGATTTTATTTATTTATTTATTTGAGAGAGAGAGAGATTGAGAGGAAGCATGAGAGGGAGAATTCAGATGGAGAAGCAGACTCCCCACTGAGGGGGGAGCCCGATGCGGGACTCGATCCAAGGACTCCCGCGATCCAGGGACTCCAGGATCATGACCTGAGCCGAAGGCAGTTGCTTAACAACTGAGCCACCCAGGCGCCCCTGGATTTAACTTTCTGACAAGGAATTCTTTTGTCACAGATATAAAGCAGTCTACCACACTGCCTTATCTCGACTTCTGTGAGATTCTATAGACACACACACACACGCTCGCACCTGAGCGCAAAAGGCAATGAAAATGCCATAACCAAAAACTAGGGAAGAAGATTTATAATGTATAACAGAAAAGTTGAGACCACTAAAATACAAAGAGTCTCTAGAAATCAATAAGAGCAAAACACATCAATAGAAAACAGCAAAGGATATATACCAGCAGTTCCCAGACAAACACAATTGGTTACTATAAAGGTTTTCAAATTTTTCCACCTCACTGGCAGTCAGGGAAATGTAATTTTATCATTTTTAATTTTGAGTAACTACGCATAGTTTTTATGCGTATTTTATGCGTATTTTATTATTATTTTATTATTATTTTATTATTTTTCCTAATTCTCTAAAGCAATAAGAAGGTATATCCCTAGAACAAAGCTTACCTAATATTTATAATCTTTATAACCATTTTTTTTCCAGCAAAGTTGTTGTACTTCATGGGAAAATACATTGTCTATTTTTATTTTCAAAAGAGAGGAGCATTTGAATATATTTTGTGAAATAATGAGCTTTCTAGTATTTCATTTTATATTATACTTACGTTTTAGATCATAAAGAATATTCAGTTGGTCCAAACTGAGTTGAGAGTTCAGAACCAAGATTTTTGTTCATTGATGCAAAATAAACGTTAATGCTGATTTCAGTTTGACAAAATCACAAACATAACTGCTTTTATTTTTTTTTCTCAAATAGACCCATAAATAAATCAATTTAATTCAGCCTAGCTTTCTGTGAAGCTGTTATAAAAATAAAATGGTAAACTTCAACTGGAAGTGGGGTAGATTTTCCTCTGAACATGCATTTGCTGGTGGCATGTTTTTTCCACTTTTTCCATAACCATTATAAATGTCTTTGTGAAACACAGGAAATTAAAATTCTTTGAGAATCACTTACTCAACTATCTTTCTCATAGGAAACAAAGCAAGAAAAGGCCACGCATTTCATATAAGTTTTCCACTGCATGTAACAATGATGTATACACAACGCTGAGCTTAGATCTCTTTAAACTACATGAATGTGAAACCTGGCCTGGTTAATAGCATGTTTATCATACTTTTGAAAGAAGCAGTTTTACCAAAGCCAAACATGAATCCAAATTGAGATTTTCTCTGCACCAACTTGACATTTTTCGCTTGCCATATTCTGAGGGGCTTTTCCATCGCTTCCATATTGCTTGCTGACTGGGGAAGAAAATTCCGTGCACAAGTGGAATTTTAAAAATATATAAGCAGCAAATGTGAATGTGTGTCAGACAAATGGATTTCCAGCATCTTAGTGCTTGCTTCTAACAGCTTGGAAGTATAACCACAGGCCCAGGTTGATAGGGGTTTCAACAAATTCACCTGAATTCACATATAATTCATTTCCCTACTCCTAGGCTCTAAAGGACGATGATGCTGAAACCGGATTGACTGATGGGGAAGAAAAGGAAGAACCCAAAGAAGAAGAGAAACTGGGAAAACTTCAATATTCACTGGATTATGATTTCCAGAATAACCAGGTCTGAAGGGAGTGGGAAATGACTTCTAATTCCATTACGTTTTCTGAAATTACTAAGTAGAAATTGAAGCAAGATACTTCTTAAAACATTTCGTTTGCTCAGAGGGGAAAATGCAATTATCAAAGCTATTGATGAAATCATTTCAAAGTACAGGCAGTCCCCTACTTGCTAATTTAACTTCTGATAATTAGAATTCACAGTATTCAACCGATTACATCTACTTATGGCACTCAGGCAGAATACAAATGAACTTGCAAGTAGTGGGTCTGATTCTGACAGCTTCCACCAGCCCATCAGCAGGAGCTACAGCCACCTCCCTTGGAATTCATGGAATTCCATTCAAACAGGGCAAGGAACTGTCGAGGTGAACCACCATTCAACCAAAGCTTTAAAACAAAACCTATTTGATAAGGAATCAGAGATGAAACACTGGCTGCCTCCCATGAATTTCAAAGGAGGAATGCCTTCTCATGATACTATGTAAAATTCTTAGCACCCAGGAGAGGAGAAAGACCCGCAACTTGATTTCTAGTGCCTGTGACTGCTGCCCAAAAGCTGTTAAAGAACTCAAGGCTGTAACAAAACAATCACTCCTGCTTCAATTTCTCAAAAAGCTGTGACATGCCACATAGATGGATGATAATATTAGCTACCTTTTATTAACTGCATTATAGAGGTAACTCAAAGAAAAATGTTAAAAACCTCTACATAAAAAAAAAAAAAAAAAACCACCCTCTGGGATCATGAAATTGACCATATCCTTTACCTTCTGATTTGTCAAATGAAAAGCTAGGTAAGAATTAGTGGAGGGGCACCTGGGTGGCTCATTCAGTTGAGTGTGTGACTCTTGATTTTGGCTCAGGTCCTGATCTCAGAGTCCTGGGATCTGCCAGCATGGGGCTCAGTGCTCCAAGGTGGGGGAGTGAGGTTGAGGATTCTCTCTCTTCCGCTTCTTTGGCCCTCCCTCCACCCACGCTCATGTACACACACGTGTGCGCTTTCTCTCTCTCTCTCTCTCTCTCTCTCTCTCTCTCTCTCTCTCTCCCCCCCAAATAGATAAAATCTTTAAATAAATTAAAAAAAGAATTAGTGGAATCAGCTGAATAAGAGATCGGGCTCTTCTGAATCTTTAGGACAATGTCCTTGTCTGACAAAGGGAATTTTAACTCTGTTTTTCTTCACTTTTCTTTTTGGATGAGGAAAAAGTGATACATGTTAATACGTTTACTACTAATACAGCTTGTGTTAATTATTTCATTGATATTGAAATAATGATGTTGATGAGAAATGAACAATACATAAAACACCAATGCTCAGCTCTGACAACCAAAATCCAAAGTGAGTAACACTGAGAGTTCTACGTGGTTACAAGAATTCTGGGTGTTATTTAGAAACCAACAATTTAAATAATGTCTTCGCTTTTTGAATTTCCAGAGGGTTCCTCATGCAGAATGGACTCACAGGCTCTATCATACTAAAAAAAATTATTTGATCAGCTTCATTACAGCCCTGGCTGGTTATTTCATAATACATTCTAGAAAGCCGCATTTTGGTTACTGATACAAGTTCATGGGTATGGATTTTTACACATTTATAAATACACCATTTACAGCTAATTAAATAGGGCATTTGCGATCACTTCTATCCCAGCTACCAAAATTTGACAATCAGGAGTTGGTCAAGAGCAAAACTTCCTAATATTTACATATTCTGATGATGGTCAACATTAACACATATTTTTCCCAGAAACTTAACATATTTTATGTATCTAGTATTTTTTTTTTACTATTTTATTCTACTTTCATATTATCCAGTAGAAATAAAGTGGTATATCATCCTGGTTAATCATAATTTTGAAACAGAATTCTAAGTTAGTTGGAGTACTTTATCATTTTATAAAGCATCTTTAAGAAAATAGCACTGATTTTTTTATTCAAATAGAGTAAGTGCTTTTACTATTCCCCTTCTAGCAAACATCAATTTTTTAAGTTGTTTCATTCTGAGGATCTAGAAGGTTCTATGTGCTGAAATATTTTTCAGTTAGTATGCATCAATTTTTCCAACTGTTCTCAACTAATTTATAAAATGATTCTTCTGAATCATGAAAAGATAAAGCCTAAAAAATTTTATACATTAAGCTGTAATCAAATATACATGTTGGCTTACGGAAACTGAAAGTCAACCCTAAAGTACTCTAAATGAGAAAGTTTCATGGCAAAGGAAAAGCTCAAGCAGAACCGGAGGAAGGAGGTTAGAAGTAATTCCACCCCTTATGAACAAAATATCCAAAACTCTTTAAAATATAAGTTATCTAGGTTTAAGTTTAGGTCATAGTACTAAGTACTGCCTTCCCTGCCCCAAAGAAAATTCATTTCAGAAAATGAGAAGGAGAAAATAAAATCTTGCTTATTCACATTGCTATCTAAAGGTAAATTCCAAATACCAACTTGGCAAACCAAGAGACAAACTGTTTGCTTTACTAATCATGTCTTTATAATCTGATGTCTATTTTAGCTATTCTTGGACCATCCGTATTTTGTATACCTACAATCCAGGGCTCTTATTGCTGCTTAGTAATTTACTGAGCATTAAAATGGAAGCATCAGTCATTCAGAGCACTGATCCTGGTTAAAAACTGAACCAACTAGTCAAAGTGCTCTTTTTACAAATGTGGTGGGTCAGTTTTACAAAAAATGAATGTGACTTTTTTTTTTTTTTTTAAAGGAAGTGAATTGCATTTTTACTCTCTTTGGCTAAAAAAGCACAGACTCAAATGTTTCAGCTTGAGGTGAAAAGCTGTAATGTAACCACATTTACTGACAAATATATATCTTGAATAACCTTAAGAGTCTACTTTTGTTTCCCAAGTGAATCTAAACTAGTCTGTTGATACAAAATGTCTGATGCCAGAGCATCTGGAAGAGTCCACTCACACATTTTATTTTCTTCCCCAAAACAGTAACAATGCCAGTCTACACTCACAGTGGTAAGACAGGAATGTATCACTGAGAAAACAGACATGGCGAAATCTCAGTATTTGAGAAAAAAAAAATCAGAAACGTAGTCACTGAGCATTAAAAACCGTATCTGTAATTTTACATTCATTTATGTGAAGCCAAAATTTTACTTCTTTGACTCCATGTCCTAGATTTAATTTCAGAATAAAAATAATTTTACTGTAAGTTAAAATAAAAAGTAGGCAGCATACAAATAAAGGTCAATATGAGAGAAACTTGCTCATCTTATTTCTATCTCAAAATGCTACCCAATTTCTAAGAAATTTCTGTTTTGCTGGTGTGAAGCTTTGAGCTCAGAATAAAAATTTCCTACCTTATAATCACAGACTTGTTATTGTTTAACAATTTATTTCCACTTACAAATCACGCCCTGGAAAGAAAAATAATGCACAAGGGCTTTTAGCAACTAGAAAGTTATTTGATTGTAGCCCTTTTGCAAATATGAATTCCATATTTAACTGCAATCAGCAACCTTTTAAAAGCCTCTTTTGTGCTTAAAACCAGGCTTCCTAGAGCCTGCATCTGTCATAATTGGGTTTCTGAAGTCTATATGGCTTGTTTCATTCGCCTTCCGTGTTTAGATTGATAAGAGAAATCGTTTCTTAAAAGCAAAGAGGAAGAGAGAGAGAGAGTTCATAATACGCAACATCGTGAACAAGTCAATCTTGTCCAAAATGTCCACCAATGCTTGTGTTTGCTGTACTCTGTCTCTCATTTCAGCTGCTGGTGGGGATTATCCAGGCTGCTGAGCTGCCCGCTTTAGACATGGGGGGCACATCTGATCCCTATGTCAAAGTGTTTCTGCTGCCCGATAAGAAGAAGAAATTTGAGACAAAAGTCCACCGAAAGACCCTTAATCCTGTCTTCAATGAGCAATTTACTTTCAAGGTATTTCTTTTCTTTTTCTTTTTTTATCTACTAATGACTTCTCCTCTGTGGTTTTCAAGACCTATCTCATCTTGACACATACATAGACATGCACATAGCCCCTTGCTCAGAGGCTCACAGATATTTCTATTCAGAATATTTAAAATTCTTAACTTCAGTCCAGTGAGGATTCTATACTGCATTTAGATGTGGTCAGAGTAGGATTCGGCTCAGCCGTTTCAGAATAGAGCACAGCCCTGGAGATGACGGGCTGTCATTCACGTCTCAAAAGCGAGGTCAGCTATGGGTGAGCCAACAGACCCGCACATCCCCCTCTCTGGAACAGAGCCCAAGCCAAGAAAGAAATCATTCTCTAAGTCTCAAAGTTCCTGAAAATAAATCACAATCACAGAACAGAGTAGGCTGTGTTCCACTGCTGAAAGGGTACAAACTGGCTTTACTCTCATTGCGGAATTCTGTGTATACAGGGGCAAATCGTGCACACCAAAACCATTCCTAGCCTCTCGATAAAAAGAATAGGAACCCCCTGTTTTTCTGCATTTCTAGCATTTTTTCCCCTCAATAGTCATCTCTTCACCAGTGTTCTTCATCTTGCTGAGACACCTCAGCTGACAGACAATAACCAAGAGAGAGTCTGGCTGTATGATAATAACTGAACAGGGAAACGTGCTCGGTGGGCCTCGGGCATCTCTGCCTACACACAAGCCCGGTAGCTCTTGTCTCAAAGTCATGCATAAAAACAGAACTTTCGTAGCTCTTTAATATATGAAAAAAAATTTAAAATGCATTACTTAAAATAATACATTTCTGAAAAATGAAAGGTCTGGGAATATGCCAGCAGGCAGATCCAGAACCCCACATCTATCAGCCAGTCTTCACGACAGCATGTGCCTCATGTTGGCAAATACTGCGTAGGAAATAAATGGATGAAACTGAGGGCATGAGTCATTTTCTCGAGCCCTGTTTCCAATTTCACAAAAGAGCAGTATCTTTCTCTTCACTCTGAAACTTGAGGTTTTAAGACAAAAAAAAAAAAATCTCCAATGTTTCATCAGTAATCTTCTCTAAAAAAAACTATACTTTTCTATGCCCAGAGAGTTCGTTTAGAGTCACAATGAAAACATTTTGAAACTACTCAGCTTATGAAGAACTACGGCCAATCCACTACGAAACAAAGTGAAAATAAAACTAATAAAATACTGTAAATGGTAATTGCAGTCATACTACTTGACTATGCTTTAATCTTAATTTAGGTCAGCAGTTTCTAACCATGATTTAGTAAGCAGATTCTAAATTATTTGAAATACAAGGGGGGGCTTTGAGTTACCTGTATGTTAATTTTAAAAAATGTACTGCTAAAATTCCATGAGGAATCTCTGTGCAAGAAGTTTAATTATTGAGGGGCACCTGGGTGGCTCAGTGCATTAAAGCCTCTGCCTTCGACTCAGGTCATGATCTCGGGGTCCTGGGATCGAGCCCCACATCGGGCTCTCTGCTCAGCCAGGAGCCTGCCTTCCCCTTTCTCTCTGCCTGCCTCCTGCCTACTTGTGATCCCTCTCTCTCTCTCTCTCTCTGTTAAATAAATAAATAAATAAATAAATAAATAAATAAGATTTTAAAGAACAAATTTTTTTTAAAAAAGAAGTTTATTATTGAAATTTTTAAAAAAGATTTTATTTATTTATTTGACAGAGAGAGAGATCACAAGTAGGCAGTGAGGCAGGCAGAGGAAGAGGGGGAAGTAGGCTCCTCACTGAGCAGAGAGCCCAAAGTGGGGCTCAACTCCAGGACCCTGAAACCATGACCTGAGCCGAAGGCAGAGACCCCAACCCACTGAGCCACCCAAGCTCCCCTAATTATTGAAATTTTTAAACTGCCTATAAAATTTTATCAGGTTGCATTTTATTTCAGGAATGTTGATCAAACCATAATAAATCAATCCAAAGTGTAATATATTAAGAACCATGATGCTGTTTCTAGAGAATTGGTTAATTTCGCCAGTAGACATTATAGGCTCCGCATGTTGAAATGCCAATGGGCAAGCTGATAGAACAGAAGCACAACAGTTTAAAGAGGATAGGCTTTAAAACTGAGTTCAAATCCACTTGACATGCACTTGACATCCCCAACCTAAATGCTGCTTCTTTTCCTCAAAACAAACACCCACCTGAAGGAGCTACTAATCATTCAGATAACAAATACAGCGGTGCCTACTGTGTCAGCACGGTGCTAAAATGCCTCACATGTTTTCATTCATTCAGCCTCAAACAGCCCTGTGAAGTGGGCTCTACTATTGTCATCACAATTTGGTAGATAAAAAGTGTGAAGTTGGTTCACTTGTCCTAGGCCCTTCAGCTGGGAAGCGGGAAAACCCAGGCCTGGGCCTGCCTAACCACAAGCCCAGGTTTTTTGACTAATGTGATTTTAATAGAATCAGGAAAAAAAAAAAGTGACTTCAGAAATAAGATGAAATTTCTGAGTTTATCCCTACTCTAAAATCTCACCTCTTCCTTTGAAATTCAGCTTTTGGGAAGGGTTTATTTTCTCTTCCAAAATGGAAAAGGTATTGTTCCTCTTTTTTAATCAAAGTATTTTCATCAGATTCCAAATAGATGACAAGTGACAAAAAAAAAAAGCCTCTCGAGAAACTGTAATTTCTTATACATACACGGTCAAATACGCATCCTTCCCCTTCCCTTAAGACAGAGTTCACTGAGAAATGTCTGATGGAGCAGAGACTATCATTTACACTGATAAATAAATATTGATTGAAACTCCAATACAAGTCTAAACAATTTCTTAATTAGGCATTTCTACCCAGTTACTGAAGTGTAGCTTACTTAGATGGCACTACTCCTCCTGAATACTAAAAATGTCACTAATAAAAATCCCAACCCATAGCATCTGTCCCAGATCCAACTGAGCAGCTGGAGAATTCATCAGTTCTTGGCCTTTTGCCACGACTCATCCTAAAAAGTGTCATACCTAAGAATGAACTTCAAGATCTTTATTATAATGCATCTCTGATATTCAAAACATCAATTTTCTAGTCAGTTCCTGTCAATCGGTAAATTATTTCAGGGAGTGGGTGAGGTAACTTGTGAATTTCATTTCAATCCTGACTCTTAGCAGATCTTTTCATAAATCACTGCTCCATTCAACTATGCCATCCAAATGGCTTGAAAGAGTTAATAGGTCTTCTGAAATAAGTTTTCTACCCCAAATAAGCTATACCCTGACAATATAACTGATAACAATAACAAAATGTTCTACAAGTAAAACTTACACAGTCAAGTGCAATTAGCTTGGTTTATTCTTCTATCAGATTCCCACCTGACCACTCTAATCATTCCAACGATGAATATTTAAGTGCCTGTGTGCCAACACTATTAAATCTGAAAGTGTTTATAGCACAACTAATAGGAAGACTCGTTATCAATAATACTAATAGCTTCTAGAACTTTAGGATAAAGTGATAAGATGACTATGATTGAGTCCCTATTTTCTCCCAGTTTAAGGCACAATTATTCAAATGAATTAATTTTTTAAAAGTACGATTATCCTCCTTTTGTTTTTCCAACTATTAAAATTAAACACTATAAACAAGTCACTCGTCTTCAGCATTTTTGTGACCAGATTTTTATTCTCCTCTCTTTTTATTCAGGTGCCCTACTCAGAATTGGGTGGCAAGACCCTGGTGATGGCCGTGTATGACTTTGACCGTTTCTCTAAGCATGACATCATTGGGGAATTTAAAGTCCCCATGAACACAGTGGATTTTGGTCATGTGACTGAGGAGTGGCGTGATCTGCAGAGTGCCGAGAAGGAAGAGGTAAGGAAAACATTAGCATTTCTAACACAACAAGCTGTACTCGCTAGTTGCTCCTCACATAATAACCTATTGAGAGAGTCTCTACACAGGATGATGTGGGCCTCCAGCTGCTGACAGCTGGCAAAACAGAGTTAAGGGATTGATTGCATAACCTCATTAAAAAGTATACATGTCTTCTGGGTCTTATTTGAAAGAAAAGAGAAAGATTTGTACGCCGTGTCTATAGATAATTCCCTGGACACACACATACACGCCCACTATCTGCTTCCAAAAAGCTTACAAAATACCAGACACACACACACACACATCTACTTCTTTAAAAGGACAGTGAAAAATCATTTTATTCTTTGTATTTTTCCACAGTCATTTTGTGTTTTCTACATAGGTTATGTAGCTATTAAACAGAAATAAAATAGCACTTTCCCCTTGATTATGTCTGCGTATCACAGACCATTCATTGTTTCTTCCCAGATATCAGAGTATGATGGGTGGAACATCAAATATAATTCACAAAGGCTGATATTAAATCCATTTTTTAAGTGACTCACATTTTTATAGTACTCTTCACATTGTTTTTTCCCCAGTTTTAATAGTTCAGCCCAGGATTTTTCTGTGATTTAAAAAGGGAAGTTCAATATCCTTAGTGCATTTAAACTACATAATAATCAATTCTATTTGATTATGCCAAGCCTGCCTAGAGTTTTTCTGTGCAAACGTCTCAACAGGCCAATATCAGAGAGGCAAACAACTCCAGCTTCTCTGAATTCCTAAAGCAACTCCTTTTCCAGCCATTTCTGGGGGTCCTGAGCATCCCTTGGGAGATTAGAAGCCCAAGGGATTGTCAACAGCCTCCTTCATTCAGGATCCCTAGGACTGTGTCAAGTGTGATCACTTTGAGGCCACCAGAGGGATGAAAGAGAGGCCCAAGTCCAGAGAAATTCAAGCCCATCACCTGGGAGTCCTCTCAACCTGAGATTTCCTGTGACCAATGCAACTGAGGTTAGAACAGGTTTGTCGATTGCTGTACTGAAACCCAATCTTATTAGTGCTCTAAAATTATCATGTGGTTGGAAAAAAGGAATAAAAGGTACTTGAGCTGAGCTCTGCTTTCCTTTTGGAAAGAAAGATATATAACTTAACTAAGTATGTTAGTCGAAATTAGATTCGTGGATATTGAAATCAGTTTAGCCCCACTGTGGATATTATTCAAAAACCACCCAAGGATAATACTGAGTTTTTAAATTTTGTTATTTTTATAAGTAGTTCTTCTCTTTGAGTGCACTAGTATCAATATTAAATCCAACATCTGTTTGAAAACAATCACTTGATCATAATGTTTCTAATTATTGAACAAAGTAATGAGCTGTTTCATTGAATGCTTATATTTCGTTGAAATGTTTTACTTTATAAATTCCTTGCAATTGGGGTACACAGTGGGACTGTAATAAATATTAATGGAAAGGTTTCTATTAGCTGACTGGTTAATGGTTAGCTTGTTGAGTATCAGAATATGACCCCTTCATCCTTCACAATGGCTACCTGTCCAGAGTTCATACTCCTCACCTTCACCTGATAACTATCAAGCAGTATGGTATTCGAAGAGCACACTTACCTGGGTTTCTAAAAAGTTGGCAAGTATTTTTGCCTGAGTTGAGAAAATGAAAGAAAGAAAGAAAGAAAGAAAGAAAGAAAGAAAGAAAGAAAGAAAGAAAGAGAGAGAGAGAGAGAGAGAGAGAAAGAAAGAAAGAAAGAAAGAAAGAAAGAAAGAAAGAAAGAAAGAAAGAAAGAAAGAGAGAGAGAGAGAAAGAAAGAAAGAAAGAGAGAGAGAAAGAGAGAGAGAGAAAGAAAGAAAGAAAGAAAGAGGAAGGAAGGAAGAGAGAGAGAGAAAGAAAGAGAGAGAGAAAGAAAGGAAGGAAGGAAGAAAGAGAAAGAAAGAAAGGAAGGAAGGGAAAGAGAGAGAGAAAGAAAGAGAGAAAGAGAGAGAGAGAGAAAGAAAATGTAATTCATCAAGCAGTTTTCCTCTTTTGAAAATTCTTTGAATATGGACAGAGTTTAGACTTGACAGTAAGCTGATGGGCTTGACTCTAGACTCTAGAAGAGTAGATAGACTGCCCAAAAGGAATCACATTTTTCTTTTCACCCCCTTACTTGTCCTATTCTTTCTCTATTTCTTTCTTTCTTCTTCCATGTTTTCTCTCACCATCTACAACTTTTGTTGCCCAACTCATTCAAAAATATTATGTGCACATTTACTATATATCACTACATTTCTAGAACTGTGTAGGTACTAAAAGTGAAATGGGTAGACACTGCTCCTGTTTTCATGGTATATAGTGTGTTCTCCTTTTCCTTCCTCGTGCCAATCTGTGCCTTACTTATTGTCAGTTACCCTAGTTTCAGGAAAAGTCCTGTCTGGAAATCAGACACTCCTGGGTTTCAACTCTGACAAGTCCAATTACCAGATCAGAGAACTTGGACACATCACTTAAGCTCTCTAAAATTCAGTCTATTGATCTAGAAAGTGGTTTGCCATTATCTACTCCTTGTCTTACAGATTAAGTAGGATAGAGTATAAAGTGCCTAGTAGAGAGCCTGGTATGTGGTAAGTGACCAATGAGCAAGAGATCTCCCATTCTTTCTTCTTGGCCAATCTTTTCTGTGTTCTTTTACCTCCCTATTCATTCTAGCCTTTTCCCTCTATCCAAATCTACTTCTCTTCTTTTCTCACCACCATTGTATTTACTGAATGTCTCTGCAAATTTTTAATGAGAAATAGTTCTACATTTTTAAGCTCTTGAGCCTTTCCTCTTTGATATCTAATTGGGAATAGCAATTTTTAGTTTGAAGTTGAGTGACTATTTCCTTTAGTCATGACACAGCAAGCCTCATAAAACAGACGTCTAGCTTCTGAAATATCTCCAGATGACTAGAACCAGGTGTAAACTTTCTCATAATAAATGAAGTAAGATTCCAATCACGTTTTTGTACCTGAATAATTACTTATTCTCACTGATATATGCTCTATTTTTTTCATGCTACTGTCCATTAACTGCAGAAAATTATAGCTATGTGACTAAATTATAGTCTCAGATTTACTTTGGTTCTCACGATTTTAAAGGTATTGTTTTTCCCGTCTTACATGAACAATTCTGTTCGTGATTTTCATTTTCCTTCCATCTAACAGTGTTAAGTGTCATTTTTACTGTAACGAGTGAAAGGTATCTATGAAGTGGAGGGAAAAGGAATTCAAGAAACAGCTTTGGAATCTAGAAACTGAACCAATCATCACAGCAGTGTGCTTCAGGTTGACACTTGGATTTAAACAAGTTAAATCCAACCCACTGAGATCCCCTCTTGTGATTTTGGCTCTGTTGCCAGAAAGTTAAAAAATATAAAAGTTAAAAGATAACGAAGCAATTATGTAAGTTGAAAATTTGTTATTTTAGTGATCAACTAAATGTGCAAGCAATTTAGGGGGGGAAAAAAGGGAAGTAGCCTTATCTGGAAGTTCCCAAGCACATGTTGAAAATGTAAAGGTGTGTGAAAGAGAGAAGCTACTCCAGGAAGAGCCCTAACAAGCACAGGGCTCCCACTGTGAGATGCTAGGTGCTAGGGAAATCATCTCTGGTCAGGTTTCCATTCTGACTTGGTAAGTTTCTCTGACACAGTCAAAGCCACCTTACTGGTTTAAGTTCACTTAAGTTCTCTTCCCTTCCACCTCCTAACAGATGAAGATAGAATTTGACTTTACAGACCACTAGACCTTTTTCTTCCTTTTGTTTCTTTAAAACAGAAATGTATATACTCTGAGTGGAGAGACAATAACATAAAGCTTTTCTCTTTTCCCCTTTTTTAGTATAAGGCCTCAAAAGTCGTCTTTTTACGAAAGGTTTTTTAATCACCCATTTGCAAAAGGTTTCTACTATTATAACCTCAGGCTGTGTTTTTTGAGGTTTTCTTATTAATCGTTCAAAAAATAATGATGCTGCCTACAGGTCAAACCTGAATCCACCCTTCATACTTTTATAATAGTCCATTAAAGTGATACATCTGTTTAATTACTTCAAATGTTACAATCAAGGACTATAATTCCATTTTTCTTTTTAAATTTTATTTGTGATTTTACAAATTGTCTCAGTTCTGCACCCCAGCATCAGGTTTATCTTTAAAGCAGATCCTTTTTAGATCTTTTTTTTTTTTAGCATTTTATCCCTAATTTTTATGTATTTTTAGTATTTTGTCCCTAATTTATGTATTTTTAACCTCCATTACTACCTCTTATCTCTAAAGACAGCATAAGAAATAGATACCACCAGAAAACAACTGAGCCTTTTTTTTTTTACTTTCAAACAAGTAGTTATTTTTTTCCTCCATTAGAGAATAAGTCTATCACCTCTGCTTTGTGTAGAATTCGTTAAAGAGTGATTTTTAAAGGAGATTCTGTAATCCAGTGCAAATGGAAAAAAAATTGATTGCTGAATTAAAGCTAGTTGGAACATAATTTAATTAGTACCCAAGCAGAAGGGAAGAGAAACTACTTTAGTGCCTTAATAGAAAATCAATTTTGCAACAAAATTTCACATTTTTAAGCCTAATTAGAAAAACATTTACTTCACAGAAAAGCATTTGCAAAATACGTATTCAGTCAAATGGCAAAAATTGTTTGGCCTCCAATGGTCAATTACTTGATATTTCTCTGGAATGAGTTAAAGTCATTATTCCTTAAGACATCTTTTATGGCCAAAGATCATAAAAGAACTGATGTTATTTCTAAGTATACTTAGTAGTCAGATGGTAACTCATACCCTCGGAGAATCTCTGCACAACAAATCAATGCCCTGAATAGAAATCTTCACAAAAGGTTAACTGGTGGAACTTTAAGCATGGATGCCAATAAGAACCTTCCTTGTCATTTACAATCTATCACATTAAAGAAAAAGACACCTATTCTGATCCATAACATTACAGAAAATTATATTTATTTGTATTTGTTTACTTGTTCATTGTCTGCCTTTCCTCCCCACCCCACCCCAAGACTATAAGCTCCATTCCAGCAGTGGCCATACCTATTGGTTCCCCCTATGAAAACCAAGTTTGATCACAAAGGCAAGCACACAGTAGGTGTGCAAAAATATTTTTGAAGGAATGGGAGAAGGTGTTTATTATATTGTGAGATGTTTCAGAAGTTCCTTTTTAAAGTCCCTATCAATAACAGTAATTCTGTTCTTATTTTATAAATGCAGTCCAGGGGATTCTGAAAGCCCATCAACAAAATATCCTAGCACTAAACAATGAAAGTGGTTTCATAGGTTTTTGGGTATTTTGGTCAGTTTTTTTGTTTTTTTGGCTTTTTTTTTCCCCCCCAGATTTTATGTATTTATTTGAGAGAAAAAAAGAGAGCCCAAATGAGCAGGGGGAGGGGTAACAGAGACAAAGAAACTCGAACAGACTTGGTCCAATGTGGGGCTCTACCTCACAATTCATGAGATCATGACCTGAGCCAAAACCAAGAGTCAGATGCTCAACTGACAGCCACCCAGGAGCCTTGGTCTATTTCTTTTAAAAGAGAGGCAGTGTAGGTGCTTAGCAAAATCAGTCGTTACTGCTTCTGTTGATGGTCATTAAGATGATAGTTGCTAAGGCTTATTCAGTATGTCTTCTCTGCAATGTTGTTGTCACCCTGTTTTCATGATGCACAGAAAGCTCTGTGGTTTAGCTTAGTTTAACTATCTAAAAACTTAAGACTTAGTTAAAGCTATCATGTCAGTCTCTGCTTGCAACATGGAAATTTACCCAGAAAGAAGTGAAGAATCAACTCCAAGGAGATTTCAAAGAATATGAACAAATATCTAAGTTTATCATAGAGTATTTATCACTAGTCCGATTTACAACATAGTAGATATGGTACAGTGGTATTGAGTGGTCTTATATTAAGACCATGATATATTCTAGTGCATTTAGTATATATATGCTCATTTTATGGGGTTTGGAATATAATAATTCTATTTCAACTATTACAGAAGTAGAGTTGCCTTTGATTTTTTTCGTATGTTTTTGGCCATAGCTGTGGTTTACTTGATTTTGAGTCTTCAGTCAGAATTTCAATTATAACTGTATTGCTATGCATAATAAGCATTGTCTGCTCCATGATGTGGTTTCTAAGAACATCATAGAAGAAAGCAAATAACTTGAAATATCCCTCTAGTGTGTTGTAGCACTTGATTGCCTTTCTAGTTAAAAAGACTTTTCATGCACAAATGGACGAAACCAAATCCTCACTTCACTGAGTTTCTAAATGAAAATTTAATATCATTTTATTTTTCATTGTGAATTCTCTGGAAAAGTAATCTAAATTTAGACTTTAAAGAATTAAATTGGGGGAGAGCGACTCTGGGTATTTTCAAAATATCTACTGTGACCTTGCACTGTCATAACCTGCTGCATTACCCTCCCGTTCACAGCTCTCACCACCCAGAGGCCTGTGTTCCCAGCCCTGCTCTCATTTCCAAATTGCACCTTTATTAAAACTTTAACTTCTCTACCTAAGCTATAAACGCAAATAATAAAAGCTACCTTTCACTGAGGGTCTACTGTATGCCAACAAAAATAATTCTCACTGGGCGCCTGGGTGACTCAGTGAGTAAAGGCCTCTGCCTTCGGCTCAGGTCGTGATCTCAGAGTCCTGGGATCGAGCTCCACATCGTGATCTCTGATCAGCGGGGAGCCTGCTTCCCTCTCTCTCTCTGCCTGCCTCTCTGCCTGCTTGTGATCTCTGTCAGATAATAAAATCTCTAAAAATAAAAAATAAAAATAATTCTCACAACACTCTTCAAATTGGCATTGTTATATCTATTTTACAAAATGAAGGAATAAGACCTAAAGCCCAGGAAAGTGAGTAACTTGTCCAAGTTCCTATAACCAATGCCAGAGCTAAAATTCAAACACAGGTCTAAAGCCCGTGCTTTTTCTATTTAACCATACCGTCTTCATTAGACAATCTTTTCCAGTCTCCACAATATAACTGTAAACTCAATTTAAATGCAATAACAAAAAAACCAGCTGATGGGAACTAGTTTTTCTCAGCTTTGACTTTTTTTCAAAATCTTAACATCTGGTCAGTCTACTTTGACAACTTGCAACTGGTTAAAGCCTACATATGCATTATCCCTCTCAAATATTATAATACATTGCAAATGTATGTAACATAGGAAAAGAAAACCAGCTCTGGTATTTTGTTTCTTCTTAATATTTCATAAATACTCAGCATGAACTCCTGCCCAAGATACAAATCCTTCAAATGCAAAAGTACTCATTAATACAAACATGTTATTGTTTACTCCTGAGTGCTGATGAACTTAAGGCAGAGGGATTTCTCTTTCCATTTAAGAAAAAATAAATAGAATAGAAACTCCTACTCATTCATTTAAAATATAGTATCTATGAAATTAGTATAAAAGTATATTATAAAATATATGAGGTATATAAACCAAAAAATTGAGACTCACATATGGCAAGTGGCAGTAATAGTAACAAGACCTTATAACGCAAAATAACAAAAGCTTCAGGAAGAGCAGAGTAAGAATATAAATTCAAATGTACCATGTTTTAAGCAAGGAGAAAAGGCATGGACAGGGAGGTTCCACTGAAGACTTGAAACAAGTGAACCATTCCTTAAAACGGAGAATGTGAATAGGCAGAAGGAAATGGAGAATGCCCTCCAGAAGTGAAAAAAGGTCAGCAAGGGCAAATTTACAGAGTTGAGATTGCCAATACCAGGCCCAGCCTGAAAGCCGAACAGATGCCCTGCGATTGGATAAGCGAGACTGAACGAAGTGGTGCAGTGACAGTTTGTCCCTTAAATACCAGACGGATAAATCCAGACTCAGGTCACTAAGTGAACCTTGTTCTCCCCAAGGACAAGAGTTGGACTAGGAGGGCCAGACCCACATCTGTGCCAAACACTCTACTAACTGCTTCTCTCACGTTATTTCATGTAGCTCTTGGGGCAGTCCTGTGGGGTAACTCTTCTTATCCCTATTCCACACATTAGAAAATATGATTTGCCCAGTGCTACCCAGAAAACAAGCAACAGAGCACAGACTTAGACCCAGGTCTGCCCGAATCACAAGCCCATTTTCTCTCTACTCTGCCATACAGCCACTCAGCGGACAAAAACTCGGGGAGTACAAGGATGTGGTCAGATGCACCTTATCTCCAGAGCCTATCACTGGAACACCCGCAGTGCTTAAATATTTCCAAGTGAACTGAACAAATTAGAATGAAATGAGAATTTTATCAAACATACATCCTGAGTTATACCACCCGCAGGGAAGTCATCTTTGAAAGATGCCCAGTTATCCCAAGGTACTGCTTATATGGTACCCCAAAAGCTTTTTTTAAAAGACTTTATTCATTTATTTGACAGAGAGAGAGATCACAAGTAGGCAGAGTGGCAGGCAGAGAGAAAGGGGGAAAGCAGGCTCCCTGCTGAGCAGAGAGCCCGATGTGGGGCTCGATCCCAGGACCCTGAGATCACGACCTGAGCCGAAGGCAGAGGCTTTAACCCACTGAGCCACCCAGGAGCCCCTGCCCCAAAATCTTTTGAATTCTATTTCCTCTCTCCAGAAGTCTCTGTCGGTGTACAGTACATTCTTTTCCCCTCAATAGTGGCTTTTTTTTTTTTTTTTGTCTTCCCAAGGTACATTTTATTGAAATGGCCATAAACTCTTTAGGGTCCAGTAGGAGTGGATGGTCAAATGGAGAAGAACAGTTTTAGTTACTGTCGTAAAGTAAGAGGATGGGTGTTTTTGTAAGTATTCTGACCCTGGCCAAAATGTTTTGAGCATTAGCATCATTGTGTGGTCTCGCACATGGGTCACTATGGGAAAAATTATTAGGAGATACAAGTTCTGACACATAGAATGCTAAGGAATCCAATTGTTTTAATAGAAACTGATGTAGGGGTTAGTTTTTCTTTTAACTGAAAGAATATAAGGGTTGTCAGTTGGATTTTGAGTAAAGCAGAGTAGAGTGATTTGGAAGCACGGATTTTTGAATATAGATTGGTAGAGCAGCAAGTGAAGAGTGGGAGTTAAAATGGGAACAAACAGAAAACAAAACAACGGGAAAAATGACACAGGTAAGGGCCGTCTTGCCTACATCAGGTTTATTACTGAAATAGTGAAGAGGTTCTTGAGTGGTAAGCAACATGATCAATGCAAGAGAATGTCTTAATTCTGTCATGTTCTCCATCTTCCCCACATTTGGATCTTTTACAATGTAATCCTTTCTAGGGAGTTCATCATATGTTTTGCAACTTTTTTTTATTATCTTGTTTGTGAATTCTTCAAATTAAATGTTTTTACCTTCTGTCTAACTCCTACTTCACTCTGAGCAGGCCAAATGTTTGTATTGTGAAATCTGTAATCCATTACAATCTGCTACTCTGCAAGTAGATGAAATGCCAGCAATTGAGATGTACTATGTGTACTACAGAAAAAAAAGGAGAATGAGAACTCACTGAAAAACACCAGCTTAAAATACTAAAAGTTCAAAGGGAAGGAGCAGCCACACCCACACTTGCTTGTTTTAAATAAAGCTAAAAGTTTTCTATGAATTTTATGAACAAGGGTCCCTAAATTGTTCTGAGTTACTTTTATTCATTTATTTTTATTTATTCAGCATGTATGTATTAGGTCCCTTTTATTAGCCAGAGACCATGCTAGTTTTCAGGAATACAATGGTGAAAAAGACCCATTAAACTTATTCCATTTTACTTTTACGGTGACACAGCACTGTAGGGGACATTAAAGCTCTGGCCTTGGACTCAACCTACGTGGACCCAATCATGACTCCACTTATCGGTGTTGCTTGACCTTTCTGTAAAATGGGTTATTTCCCACCCGCATGAGCTAAGACACACTCTAAATGAGATCGTTCACATGAAGTACTTAGAACAATTCTTGGCACCTAATCAACTCTGAGTAAATGAGTAAATGTTATTCTTATTGTTGGCAACACAAACCACAAAGCCCTTCTTTCCTGGTCAGCTGAAAAAAACCATCACCCTGACCACTCAACCTGTATCTTTCTTTTTGTGAAGAGACTTGGATAGACCAAGGGATCAGAGGGCATTGTCACGCATGGTTTTGATCAAAAGATGGTGTCTGAGCTTAGACCCCACGTCTGAGAGACTGTGAGGCATGAAAAGAGGTCCTAAATGACAATGCGAGGGAAGGCAATTCACCTAAGTATATACCCAAGAAAAATGGAGGCACATGTCCATGCCAAAAAAAAAAAAAAAAAAAACCCATATGAGAATGTTCAGCAGTATTTTTTAACAGCCAAAAAGCAGAAGGAACTCTAACTTCAATCAGCTGGTAAATAATTCAATGTGTTATACACCCACAGCAGATCATTCAGCCACACACACAAAGAGCAATGCAGCACTGAGACAGGCTACAATGTGGATGGGCCAGAAGAGGCAAATCCAGACAGAAAGCAGACTGATGGCTGCTGAAGGCTGGGAGTTGGGGGGTGGGAGGGGAGGAATGAAGAATGACCGCCAATGGGTATGGGTTTCTTTGTAGGGTAATGAAAATATTCTAAGATTAGGGAGCAGTGATGGTTACACAATTGTGCAGATACCAACATCCATTGAATTAGACAATTTAAGAGGGTGAACTTTATGTTAGGTGAATTTTATCTCAAGAAGCAGTTTTTTCAGAAGTGTTTCAAGCACCGAAACCCTAAATAAGGAAGTCTGATGTTTGAGGTGGATCTAGAGCCCCATTTGAAACAGCACTCAGGTATGCTGTTGGTTCTTTCCCGATACGGTTTGAAAAGTTTAGAGAGGTTTTCTCAAAATATTCTGGTTTCCTTTTGAACCCCAGCATTGGTCTCCAAGATCATGCTCCTCACCACATGGCTCTTGATATAAAGTCAACATGAAAACCCCTTGGGTTGGAAAAAACGCAGGCCTAGGCGCAGGCCACGTGGCTAGCCCGGGAGAACTCGGGATTCAGACATCTGTGTTTGAGTCCAAAGCCATTGTCTATTGGTCTATACCCCTCAGGGTAGGAAGTGTTAGCCTTAATCCTCCTGACATATAAACTTTGTTTGAAATAGGAAGACTAATCCTTTTACAGTCTGTCTCTGCACCACAGCTTCTCAGATTACCCAAGTCATTTAGTCGCTCTTTTCTGGACCCTTTCTCACAACATTATGCCTTTTTTGAGGTAGAAACTGATACATAATAAAATGAAGTCCTATGAAATGGACGTTTCAGCGCATCTTCAGTTTTGCCCACCAGTATAACCACCACTGCAGGCAAGCTGCTGAATGTCTCTTAGCCCCAAAAAAGTCCCACATGCCTCTTTGTCATCAATCCCCAGCCCCTAGAACTAACCTGTTCTGCTTTTTCTCACCATGGCTTAGTTTGTCCGTTTTGAACTACATATAAATGGGATCCTGCCATTCTGGGTCGAGCTTCTTTTCCTCCAGATGGTCCTGAGATCCTTCAGACAGTTGCATGCAGTTCTTGCCCTATAACTTCGTGTTCTAGTGTATGAATAGACCACAATTTACCCTTTTTCGTGTTGATGGACTTTGGGGTTGTTTCCAATTTTTAATTATGATGAACAGAGCTATTGTCAATGTACTTGTCCACCTTTCCGTGGACACATGCTTTCATTTCACCCAGCACTGCTCGTTCGTATGGAGGCATATGTGTCACATTTTTTTAAGCTAAAGTGACCAGAACCCCAGGTAATAGTCCATATAGGAATGTACTGTGACATTTACCATCTGGGATTCAATAGTATCTTCTTCTCATTTTAAGGAGTGTCCTTGATGAGGCTCAGCTCACTTTCATCTTTGACCTTGACAGTGTATTATCTATGCTGTACCACACACTTGGCACCTCGTTACACACAGCCCTGTTCTCCAAGTGTAACTGCTTAGCCACCTAATGCTCATACATGGAAAGATGCCTGGTTTACCTGTTTTGTTGACTATGCAGGTAGAATATGAGCTCCTTCCAAGCAAAGTATTTCATACTTTTGCACATCATAGGAGTTAGCACCCAAGAGAAAGCATGGCACAGGTCAAAGAAGGATGTAACTCAGTGTCCGAATCCCATAAGCTTCCTGAGCCTCACTTCTTTATATGAAAAAATATAAAACAGATTATGTGCTTTTACATTTGAAAATTGTTTTTTTCCAATGGTGTGTACTAAATATATAGAGTTATGCAACCACTAAAACAACCTAATTTTAGGATATTTCCATCACCCCAAAAAGAAACTTCATGCCCATTTGCAATCACTCCTATTCCTACCCCTAATCCCGAGGCCACTGTTAATCTATTCCCTGTCTCTATAGATTTGTCTATTTTAGACATTGCCTATCTGAGTAGTCGTAAAATATGTAGCCTTAAAAAGTCTAATGTCAGGATGCCTGGGTGGCTAGTTGGATAAGCGTCTGATTTTTTATTTCGGCTCAGGTCACCATCTCAGGGTTGCAAGATCAAGCCCCACCTGAGGCTCTGTGCTGAGCATGGAGTCTGCTTAAGATTCTCTTTCCCTATCTCTCTACCCCTACTCCTCCCTGTCCCAAACCCACCTGCCCACCACTCCCCACCCTTGCCTTGTGTTCTCTGAAAGAAAGAAAAGAGCAAAGTTTAATGCCAAATAAATTCCTAAAATAAATGGATACATTGAGTAATGAATCACTTTGTTTTATGGGGCAAAAGTCCATCGTTTGCAGTTCTGTTTAACAGTTTCGGGACTCATTTTCCTCTTACTGTGGCACCAGTGACAGTCTCAGTATCTCTGGGCCACTCCTGGTCCCCTTCCCATATTTCAAGTGCCTTCAGGCACAGTGGAATGGCACCTAAGCTTTTGGAAAAGCTGATGGAAGAATTCTGTCAGTCCACTTCAAATAGGACGGTCCTGGCACTTGCTGTCTCTCGCCCCCTTTATCTCCTCTCTTCCCTGTTCTTTATTTCTTCACAAGAGGAACTCAGGGGACAAAGAAACCATTCAGCTTACTTTTTTGTCCCACTTTTCATGTCCCTCAAGTCACTAATAATGTGCGATTATTTTCTCCCTGAGATGGCCGGGGACGTACGTCAGAGTGCTCACTAGAGTGTCTTTCTGCTGGGCTCCAGGAGCAGGCAGACTTCCGGTGTGGAAAACAGGAGAGGCAGGGCCACCAGGTGACCCGAAGCCCCGTAAATCCAGTCGTGAGCAGACCATCCACATACGCATTTTAAACCGCTTATAGAGGTGTTCTTAGAAGTGATGCCTTTCATCCTAGAATGAGCCCTTGCTTTCAACATCCTTTCTGAAAGTAACTTCGAAATCAGTATTTCTTTTCATGTGGAACAGTTTATACTCAAGGACAATTTTCTGGACCTCAGGGAACACTAGAGCATACAGATGAGCATTTCAGAGTAAAGCACAAGGCTCCACAGACTATGCTATTAAAAAGACTTTTTTTTTTTTTTTTTTAATACTTATAGCCAAGTCTTCTCCTTCTCTAAGTTTCAA
The DNA here is from genome assembly GCA_028533885.1 of Nasua narica. NCBI lineage: Eukaryota > Metazoa > Chordata > Mammalia > Carnivora > Procyonidae > Nasua > Nasua narica. The sequence goes on from CM052807.1 coordinate 85,290,741, forward strand.
ACACTTTGGCATTTGGCGAGAAATTGTGTTTACCAAAAGTTAATTAACTACTCTTCGGTTTAAGATGTTATTTCTACATAAACAAATCAATATTCTGACAAGGTACTCCCCTGAAGTTTTGCTTTCTGCTAGTGTTTAAGAAGAGGGGGAGAATGTCTTTCTGGAACCAGCACGTTAGGAATAGTCTGCTCTTAATTGTATTTCAGGGTCGAAAAATAAAAATAAACTGAGATTAGAATTTAAAATAGGTCAAGAGTCTGGAGTTTTATGTTTTGATTTTAGAACACATTTTTCAACAGCTTAAGTCATAAAGACAGAATGCAGACAGCCTTTGAAATACTTGCCTAATAAAATCAACATCTATGTTTAACTTAGATTCTGAGGAGAGATGTACGCCCTGTTTGAGGTCACTGACTTTCCAAGTACTATCATATCGCTATTTTGTTTATATTGAGGCCATGTTTGCTAGAACCTGTGTGTCACAGTCGACTTGCCAAGCTTTAAGGGGGAAAAGGTCATTCATGTTTCTCTTTGGTATACTGTATTTGCAAAGCTCTGTTACCTGTATAAATCTGGTAGAGCAAAACTTACCATGTTTAAATTCCCATCTCAAGTGTTTAAGCCAGGCACTGTGCTACGTATGGTAGCTCATTTACTCTTCATTGCAACACTACGGGTAGGTATTTTTATTATCCCAAATTTGTAGATAAAGAAGCCAAAACTGAGAAGTTCGAAATCATACCAGGTCCTGTAGCTAATGGGATAGCTGAAACTCAGACTTTTGTCTGACTCCAAAACTCATCCTTTATGCTAAAGAGCCTCAGAGAAAGGTTATAAGGACTGTGCTAGGGATATTTTAATCTACGAACACACGAACACACTGCACACGTCCTACAGTCTCTCTGACTCTATCCTCCCAGGTCCCAGGCCACTACCGTGCTGTGTGAGGGAGGAATAGATGCCTGCCTCAGTTCGACACTTCTCCTTATTCCCAAGTCTCTGAGATGTTCCCAAACTTTCTGGGTCAGTCTTTCTGTGGCAGAGATAGACCTGGGAAAGACCCAACAGAAGATCCCCAGGTTCCTGTTCCCAGGTCTCTCCATCCCATCCTCTGGCTTGTTCCATTCTGTTGTGCTACAAGTTCCTGCAAATAGGAAATCATTGCTTCCCTGTCTTTCACTGCCTTTCCTTACAGCAGGTATGAGGATGAACAGGGAGCAAGATGGCCTACCTTGCAATCATGCATAAAACACTGAAGATTAAAGAAACATTTTAATGTTTTCCATACAATGTTTAATTAGGTACACTTGAATGTAAGAATTTTTTTTTCAAAACAGGATACTTTGTATGCTTAAAGTTCTCAGAGCCCCTGTGATTCATAAAGCAATAGGAGAAGCTCCTTACTTACACCCTAAGGGGAAAACCAGATACTGAGACCTGCAGAATTATGCAATTTTTGGTCACTACTAAAATCATTTTTTTAAAAGATTATTTATTTATTTATTTGACACAGAGGTAGAGATCACAAGTAGGCAGAGAGAGAGAAAGAGAAGGGGAAGCAGGTTCCATGCTGAGCAGAGATCCTGATGCGGGGCTCGATCCCAGGACCCTGAGATCATGACCTGAGCCAAAGGCAGAGGCTTTAACCCACTGAGCCACCCAGGCGCCCCGCTAAAATCATTTTTAAAGAGCAATCTGCCAAAAATGGATGCTTCCCCTATAAAATAATATAATTTGAAATATGGCACTATCCTCCTAGATTTCCATTTTAAAACTCTCTTATGAGAAAAAGAGAAAGGAGGACAGAAAAAGCATGAGCTACATCTTACAAAACCAGATACATTACATTACAGATGTATGCCATCCCATACCCAATTTGTTCTTTCCTCAAATCCAAAGGTTTCCTATTTTGAAGACGATATTGTAGCATTCCCACCTGGAGATTTTCATGCCATCTTTATAGGAGTTGCTTTAAAGAGTTTCACATACAACTTAGCCAAAGTTTTAAATACTTTTTATGTCAGGTCTGAATTTTAGTGGGATAACCAGCCTGTATGAAATGAGCAGTTGCTGGCGTCATTTTCCATCACGACTTTCAAAGCCCTGTATCAGTTGCTGCCAGTGCAGGAAACCAGATCTAGCACCATCTGTATCAGGTGATTTCTGAGGACCTGTATTCTCACCATGACCACCACACCCCAAGCCCCCAAATCCAGCCACTTCCCCCCGCTAGCTTGTGCTCCCTCTCCAGAAATTCCCTAATTTGGGCATTCCAATTGCTCATCACTTTCCTTGGGAGGAAAAATAACTTAAAAATTCAATTTAAATGTCAATTAAGTAAGTACATTAGCTCAGTGATATCTCACAAACTGTGTGCTAGTTAGCCAAGTTTGCAAATGAAGAAACTGAGGCTTACAGGGCTAAGATACTTGTCCAAAAGTCACATGATGAGGAAGTAGTGACCAGACATTCAAATCAATGGTCTGATTTGCTCCAAAGTCCACATTAATTATTATTTCTTCTACTTTTAAACTCTTTAAGAGCAAGGACTTCCCATCAAATTCCTAATACTGGGAGTTAGGAATGATTAGAGAAATGTATAAGGGATGCTGGTAATGAACTCACAGACAGCAGCACATGCCTCTGGTGGCCTTTTTGGTTTAAAAAAAAAAAATGGGTTGAGGAGCACCTGGGGTCCCTCAGTCAGCTAAGCACCCAACTCTTGGTTTTGGCTCAGGTCACTCGGCCTGAGTCCCCCGTGGAGCCCCACACTCAGCTTGGAGTCTGTTGGAGATTCTCCCTCTGCTCCTCCCCTACTCACTCTTGCTCCCACTCAGGCACGCTCTCTCTAAAATAAATAAATCTCAAAAAAGAAAAAATAAAATAATGCATTGAGGTTTTTGCTGAAGAAGCAATCAGTATCAGAATGGTGCCTCTTCAAATTACACATGAGTCTGAGTTCCTGTTCTTCCGCTCCTGGTGTGGTAAATGGAAGGAAATTCTTCATCTCAGTCACTGTTACTCCAAATACAACAGGACTAAACCTGAAGAAAGAAAAGAGCTGATGCGTAGCCAAATTTTTTAATAAGGGTGATTTAGGACAGAGCTGCTGATTTGAGTCTGAGAGAAGTATTTATACCAGGACGTGTTGTACAAGTCACCAGGGATGATTTCACCACAAAACCCAGGACACAATCTCAAGGATCAAACCTCCTTTCAGGTCCTCACGTTCTACATCTAATGAATTCAGTACCTTGGGCTAGAACTTAAGTAACTGGGAGCAAAAAGCAGCTCGTCATTGTAACTTCTACAGGCAGACAATGCTTGGGACACAGAGTGATCTCCGAGTGGAGCACAGAGCCACTTGCCCAGCCGTTAGACTGCCAGGGAGGCCCATGGGAAGAAAAAGCAGGGGGCAGATGGGGGAAGAGGGCAGAGTACGATCTGTCTCCAGCCTTGGTGGAGACATCTCGCACTACCCCTCCCAGCCCTGCCGACATTCTCTAAGAAAAGGCTTCAGGTATTTCTGGATAAAATGATATGCACCTGACTTCAGAACCGAGCATGGAAATGGTTCATATCCTCAATGCAAGCTCTGGCAAGATTGTGTAAATGTTAAGCTCCGCTCTCTCAAAGAGTTTAATACCTAAGTTATTCAAACACATTCTGAGACTGTGACAGTCAAGGACTAATCTATCCCCAAACAGAAACTGCTGCTGACAACTTCTATGCCTCATCCTTCTGATTAAAAAGCTGGGATTCCCTTTCTTACTTAAAAGGCTGCGTCCATTTGGATGATCTTTCATATCACATTTATTTCAACTTGTATTAATTCACATTTCTCCCTCAAAATGCAGATCATTAAGCAAGTGAGGAGTTTAAGATTTACATGATCTCTGTTCTTCTGAGTGTCACAGTGACTATTATGAATATTACCTCACATTTGCATGATACCTCCATATGTGCTGGAGGCCACTGGGACTCAGCCCTGTGCTTTTGAACCAAATTCTGCCCTCCCTCATGTCTTGGGACTTTGCCCTCTGTGTAGTCTGATCTGACTTGGGCTCTCAAAAAAGGACTAGAATCTCTTTCTCAGTGAGGGGGCGGAGTAATTCGTGTCCATTTCAAATATCCATTTGAGGCAGCTTAGAATGACCTTCTGAAGCCACTGAAGTCCAAATACAAAGAAAGGGATTCAGATTGCACATGGAAACCAAAAAGGACCCTCTCGACAGTGTTCAGTGTTGAAACAGGTATCTGAAAGCCTAGCTCTTTGGAGGGTTTTTAAAAATAAGAATTAGGACATGGGTTTGTAGTCCTGCTCCCAGTAAGGGAATAGACAAAGCGATCTCTCATGGGATCTAGCCGTCTGGTGATTCATCAAAGAAGGTGTTTAAAAAGCAAAGTCATGAGAGAAACAGAGCTGTGGCATCAATCTAAATCAAGGCTTACATGGATTTTCTTTTTTTAAAAAAAAAAAAAAACTTCTAATCTCTCCCTGAATTTTCCTGAGCACTATCCCAGTAGGACATACCCTCTACGATTACTTGGACAAACAATGGTTTTGGTACTTGGGTTTTTAGTCTCTTTCAAAGTAATCAATTTTTGACAATGAAAAATAGCTGGATACTGATTCCCAAAGCTCTGGACCGCAGTGATAGATTTGGGGAGTTGATTTAGCAAAGTGGGTTTCCACACAGCAGCTCCTGGCTAGCTTTCTTGGGCCAGCGCCCGTGGGCAGCACAGTCTCAGTGGAAGGTTAGACAAATGCAATAAAAACAGGAGTTATGTCATGTTGACTTTCCTACCAGGTACCTTGTAAAGAAAGGGACCAGGTAGAGTTTTTTTTTTTTTTTTTTATGTTCAATGAGGGTTACTTGTGGGGAAAAAAAAATTCTGTCCAGAGATGGGAAATTTCACATTGTAAAGAGTTCTTGCAGACAGAAGCACTAACAAGCTGAGCCTCTGGCCATCAATATCTAAACTAGGTAGATATTCAAATTTGTGGATCCCAGCCTACTCCAACTTATTTCAACATGGCAAAATGCACTCAGCCTTCAACAGTAAGAAAATGGTTATGTACAAACTACCACTTAGTGGAATAGTAGATAGCCATTAGATATAATTACATGAAAAAAAAATGCTTTTGTATGTTACACAGAAAAAGTAAAATATCAAATTTATATATATATACCTTATATATATTTGTATATATATGTTTTTGGTCTTTTTAATATTTTCATATGGACAGAGGTAATTTGGGGATCTCTGTGAGAGTACAGTCTTAGGATGTCAAAGATATTTTTTCTCATTTTTAACATACATATATAAGTATGAATACACACATGCAACACGCTTGACATAACAAACGACCACTCTTTTGTAATTCAATCTAGTACATTCTGACTTCAGAACAGGTTTTCAAGTGCTCTACCATGAGTTGTAAGAAAATGGAGATCAACTCACCTAATCCTTCCTCCATTCCCTTTTCTGCTCCAAATACCTTGATACCAGCTGCAATATAGACACATGAATGGGCTTCCATTTTACCTTACGTTCAACTGGTGAGTTTCTTTCCTTGTCCCAAATTAGTTTGCCCCAGAAATTTTCTCATAAATTATTCCAAAAAAGCATTCAGTATTTGCCCTCATGAGATTAGGAAACAGGAAGGTCAAAACAGATCAACATTTAAAAATACGACCCAGAGGACCCCTGTAGTACTGCAGAGCCCAAACCCCACAGAAGCATCACTTATGTCCTACACACACACACACACACACACACACACACACACACACACACACCCCCCAGATCTGGAAAGGGCTAAGAAAAGCTGTGTGGCTGATAAAAATCTTGGCCAACAAAGAGAAGTTTTTGCGGTGAATCTTGCCATGCCCCACAAAGGAATGGGGCAAAGTAACAAAACGAAGGCTTATACCTTGGGTCACAACAGCAGCAAATATATTGTTAAAAGGCTTTAAGACCTTTGAGATACCATCACAGAATGCTATTGACCTAAAAGACTTCTCTGAAGCGTGGATTTTAAAACACGTGGATTTAAAAATGCCAGCTTAGTTCTAAGATAAGTAGCCATCAAATCTGTCCTCCCTTCTCCTGGCCACCACAGAAAGATCTCTGGTGGTTGGCAGGTTTGCTCCACTGCAATGAAACCGAGTCACCTTTGGACGTTCTGGTAGAACATCTGAATCCCGCTCAAGTACCAGAGGGATTGAGGGACCCGGGCCAAGCCAAACTATTCACGCATTTCCAGAAGCCTTTAGCCTATTTCTGGTAGCTAAGGACATCAGGCTTCTGGACTGTCCTAGCAGAAGCTCACAGAGGAAGATTTCCTAGGATTTTCTGTGTCACTTTCTAAATCACAGTTTCAACATGTAACACAGAACATCCTCATGGTGGGGAAAAGCTGTGTGGTGGCGGAAAAGAAAAAGAGCCTGTCATCTCATTCTTGGTGGATGTAGTAAAACAGACCATCAGATACTGAACAGGAAAAATACTGTTATACACCTAATTTCATACCAAAAAATAGAACTGATTTTTGAGCTTGCCATTACCTTTCAATACCAAGTTCGGGTCTCTTTGTAAATGCCAGCTTTGAGTAACTGAAAAGTTTCTATAAAATCATTTCCATAAAACCTACAGTTTATGAAAAGCAGAGAAAATATGATCCATTTTGTGTAAGGCTTATGGTTTTCTCTTTTCCTTCTGATTTAGTGTGGCTGCAGAAGGCTCCTACAGGAAAAAAGGTCTTTGTACTCAGGTAGATCTGGGTTCAAAGTGCCTCTCCCATTCATGAACTGTGCCAACAGAAGTCAGCTAGCCTCTCATGATTTTAATTTCCTTATGCATCAATGAAGAATACAAAACCTCATCACAATGTCAATTATACCTCAGTTTAAAAAAACCCTCATCACAGGCCATTGTAATAAGATGCAGTAATGTGAGAACACCCAGAACTAGTAAGCATGAAATGAATACTAGCTCCCTTTTCTCCTTTTCCTTCGTTTATAGTCTTGGGCAATTATAATTTACACAATAACTGTGTTAAATTGCCTACTACCTCTTTAAAATACAAAGATGATATCTATCGATAAAGGGAAAAAAATACGTAAAGCTTAAATCATGTGCCATAAAAGATTTCCTGAGAGTGCAGTCCAACAAAATGGGACAGAGCTCTTCTTGCCATTCAGAGAGAGTTAATTTTAGCATAATTATTGAAAAACTCAACTACTCGGACTTTTTACAAGGTCGATCATATCACGTTTCCTCCACATGCCCTACGTAGGGCTATTCAGTCTGAGAGGACTGTGACAAGCTAGAGTTAATAAGTTTTCCATGGTGTCAAAAGTAATAATATTAACGTGCTGTTGTGAGTTAAATTAATTTTGTTTTGTGCACTGGCCTGCATAAACATGAATGACATTTCGAAATATGATCAGGCAGGAACTGGGGAAGAGCTAAGTGGCAGGGCAGCCGACCACATGCATCTGGGGATGCGGGAAGAGAGGCACACAATTTTATCACAGCAAACTACGGCGGGGCAGGGTGGTTGCTTTCGTTCATTTTGTCCCTTAAAAAAAAAAAAAAAAAAATCCTGAAGAGAGATTTTGTCTTTAGAGAAACTAGAGAGATGTTTGACATCCTGGCTCTATTTAGAAACGAAAGAGCATCTCTTGGCTCATGTCTGATTTCAAGTGTCTTCAACCTACAGATTTTTTTTTCTTTGCCTGCAAGAGGCAGCTGATTGGTAATAGCTTTTAAATGGATGACCATCAAGTGGCTTTTTCAAATCCTAATGGGTGTGTTTATTTCAGAGATTTCTCCAGCTCCCCCCCCCCCCACAAAAAGCCTGTCAATGGCACTGAAAAATATGCCATCTGTACACAGTTAAGAGATACTGATCCTAGAAAGAAAATATGTTACAATGACTCAGGGATCAGATGACCAAAGTGGCTGGTGTAATATCTTGTCTTTTTCCATCTGAGCTGTAGTATTTCAACTGTTGCAACCACAAATACATTTATGAGGAAAATGAAGTTTTCCCTATTAAAATGGTTATTATAGGTAGGTGTTTTATAAGCATTTGTGCCCTACGTTTGTACACTGTCTTATAATCATTTGGACACTATAATCATTTGTAACATACACTATATGTTACCTAGAATGTTCTACGGACATAACTAAGGAATAGTTTGAGGCTGTATACCTCCTCAGACCCCAAGTTTGACAATTTATGCTATATCCTATTATAATAAGTCTCTACATGTATTTCACCTAGCTGCCAGCACTTTTTTTTCTGTCTGTTCTGAAGTACTATTGATATGCCACCCAACTTTTAAACTTTTATATTCTATATATATATATAGTGTGTGTGTGTGTATGTATATATATATATTTTTTTTTTTTAACAGAGAGAGTGTGGGCCGAGGGGGAGAGGGAGAGAGAGACTCTTAAGCAGGCTTCATGCCCAGGGCAGAGCCTCATGAGGGGCTTGATCTCAAGACCCTGAGAGCACGGTGACTGGAGTCAAAATCAAGATCAGACACTTAACTGAGCCACCCAGGCACCTCTATAACTTTTTCTCTTTTATTAAAATTAACAGCAGTCTATTCTGAGCTATACATATTGTTTGATATCCGCAGCCATCCCACACAATTGGGAAGTATCGCTACCATGATTTTACAAAGGAAGAGTGAAGGGACTCCCCCAAAATCATATGACTACTAAGTTACTGAGTTTGTATGTTAGCTCAGATCAGTCTGACTCCAAAGCCGAGGCTCCGGGTGACACATTCCACAGAGACCCTTGCCTTGTTTCTTCCCAGCCATCAATCCATTATATGTCCTAATTGCCTAGATAAGTAACTACATGTTTTATACCTTCTACCTTTATCTCAAGTGAAATTACATCAGCAAAGGAAATGCATCCTTTGTGGAAGACTTTTTTTCATTAACCTGATGATGTAATTCAGCAAACACATCTAAAGATCATTCCATGCTGAACCCTGGTGTTATAAAGATGAATTAGACCTTGTTTCTCCCCTCAAGGAATTCACAGGCAATGAGAAAGGGACATTGCTGTCTGGAAGTGGAAAGTTCAAAGGGACACTGTTCAAGTATATTTGAAGTGGGTTCTAAAGGATGACTAGGAATTCAAGTTGAGAATAAGGACTTTCAGGCAGAGGATGCTGGGGGAGCGTCTGGAATATTTCTAGAACAAGATGCCTCAATCTGGTTAGGATCTGGTACATGTGAGAGGCAAATAATGGGGACTGGAAGGGTAAGCCAAAAAAATAAGGGTAATATTTTAGGGCCTTGAATGTGGGAGTTAACATTTTAGTTTCACAGTTGGGAGTCAGAAGAATATTAAAGCTACCAGTGGCTGGATCAGTTGTGTGGTTTAGAAAGCTAATTCTTCAGCAATACAAAGATCCACTGAGGTCTCCGGCCTCCATTTAGGAGATTGTTGCATAGTGTATAAAACTATATGGCAGTGAAGAAAACTCAAATTTGAAAATGTTTTTAAGAAATGTATTTACAGGCACACTTGGGTGGCTCAGTCAGTTAAATGGCCGACTTTTGATTTTGGCTCAGGTCATGATCTCGGGATCATGGGATCAAGCCTTGCATCAGGCTCCGTGCTCAGCATGGAGTCTGCTTGTCCCTCTCCCTCTGCTCCTACCCCCTGCTCATTCTCTTTCTCAAATAAATAAGTTTTTTAAATTTTCTTCCAGAACTTTGTTATCAATTAGACGGGGGGGGGGCAGAGAACCATTGAAAATAATTCTAATTCTAGCTTGGTTGACTGAGAAGTGAAGAAACAGAGCAATAAATGAAGTATTTTAAGGAAACATAGTAAGTTCTATTTTGGACACATTGATTTAAACAGTTGATTTCAATTTAAGATGTGTATACTTCCCCCCCACACACCAAAAACTTGCTTAATTTAAGTGATTTATATATTAGTATTTAAGGTCTCCAAATAGTACCATACCCATAATGAACTAACATTGCTTAATTTTGTTTTCTACTGTGTCCTTAGCAGTCTTTTTGTGAGTAATTCAGAAAAATACTAAAGTCAAAAGCCATATACTTAAAAGAAAAATCTCCATAGGAAAAAATGTCCTGAAGAACAGGAAATGGCCTTCATTCTTGAAGTCTAGGCTGGTATATTTTCAGGCTTCCTCAGGAGTTTCCATTTCAACTCTTATCCGCTAAGCAGCCAGGTATAATAAACCACTACAACCCCCTGCTCCTTACTGTGCTCATCCAAGCTCAGGACCACTGAAGAGTCTCGTGGGAGGCAAAATCCAACCCATGTTTTACCCAAGGGTAGGATTCAGTGGACTCCAACTTTGATAGACCCACTGTGTGAGAAGATCCTGTGTCTCCCTGTAGAAGGAGAACCTATGGAAGGGTCCAAGTGTGGTAAGATGCAAATCTTTGCGTAGACGTCTCTCCAGGCCCCCTTTCTGACTGTCCATGTGCTCTTCTATGTATCCTAGAACAATCTAGTAAGAGAGCTGACTAGAGTGGTGTGTCTATATAAACATTCACATGGCATTGTCCTTCCAGCCATGCATGCAACAAATATATGAGTACCTGTTATGTGCCAGGCACTACACCAGGCACTAGTCAAGTAGTCATCCCAAAAAGATGGGTCAAATATCATTTCTTAAAATCCTGTTATTTATGGATAGAAATGTATTGAGAAGAACAAAATAACTAGCAGGCATTGTGCATTTACCATGTTCCAGACACCACTCTATGCACTTTACCTATCTCATCTCATTGAATCATCTCGACAACTAGCTGAGATCAGCACCATCATTACCCGCATCTTATGTAGTTGGAAACAGAACCTCAAGGAGAAGGAACCGTCTGCCCAAGGTCACTAGCTCATCAGTGGCAATCCAGGATTTCAAGTGTAGGTCTATGTGACTCAAGACTTCAGCTCTGACCTCTACCACATGCAGCTCAATGGGTGCTTCGATCACACAATCCATTGACCTTTGGCCACAGAAGAACCAAGATTGCCCTCATCATTTGTTTAGGGAAGGGGCCTTGCTTTTCATATTTTTCTAATTCACTGCTGAAAATAATCCCTTTCTTGCATTCTTTTGCACGAGCCTATTCTTACCTTTTTTTTTTTCTTCTTCGACCTCACTAAATCCCCATGAGGAGAGGTGAATACATTTTATCATCCCTTCTGAATCAAGGCAGTGTAATACATCTCCTTTTAGTCAGTGTATTTAGCTCAGGCAACCTTAGTAACGTAAAGGGAAATCGGGGAGCTTGCGTTTGGACATGCTTCTGCTCCTCTGAGGAACACTTTCAATAGTCAGCAGATAGCTGTGCAAGACCCTGAGACAGTCATTCAGGAATTGTAGTCTGCTGATTCCTGTGCGTTCCGGAAGACATGAAAGCAATTATAAATTGCTTAACGGATGATGCATAATATTAGAGATGAAGAATCTGGCTGTGAACACTTACACCAGGGAAATCCTGTCGTGTGATTTTTTTTTTTCCCAGTTCAACACCTTATGTTCAGGGTATCCAACTGGCATAGAGTTTAATACCACTGACTAATGATCCACTGTAAAAGGAAAATTAAAATTTCAGAAGTTTCATCACACAAAAGAACGAACATGGACTTTGGTGCTTAACAGACTTGTGTCCTGTGTTCTAAAAACCATGTTCCCTACAGAAAATTACTTCTCATAGCTGACCTCAATTTGTTCACTCTCTAGAGAGAATGATAACCTGTATTTTGTGGCATGGGAGGATCTGAATACCATAAATGAGGGTTTGTCATTAAAAACATTTACTGAGCACTTACTAAGTGCCAGGTTCTGTTGTAGGCACTGCATGTATAAGCTTAAAGCTACAAGATGCTTTTATTGTAACTTCTCACAAAAGTAGTCATACGTCTCTATGGTTCACCTTCTCCAGCCAAATGCTTTCAAATATTCAAGGACTCAGACTGCCTAAAGGCTCTTTACAGACGACACATTTTTAAGTATAATTAACAGTGTTATATTAACTTCACACATACAATATGATTCAACAATTCTATACATTTCAGTGCTCATTACAATAAATACACTCTTAATCCCCTTGATCTATTTTACCCATCCCCCTATCCACCTTCCCTCTGGCAACCAGTACTTTGTTCACTGTTTCAGTATTTTTGTCTTTTTCTTTAATCATTTGTTTCTCAAATTCCACATCTGAGTGAAATCATGGTATTTATCTTTCTCCAATTGACTTATTTCACTTATCATTATACCCTCTAGGTCCATCCACGTTGCAAATGGCAAGGTGCCATTTTTTTTTATGGCTGAGTAATAGTCCATCACACAGACACATCCCACATCTTTATCCATTCATCTATGGATGGGAATTTGGCTTGCTTCTGTGTCTTGGCTATTGTAAATACTGCTGTAATAACATAGGGGTGCATATATCTTTTTGAATGAGTGTTTTCATTTTCTTTGAGTAAAAACCCAGTAGTGGAATTACTAGATCATATTGTAATTCTATTTTTTGTTGTTGTTGTTTATCATTTTCCACAATAGCTGCACCAATTTGCATTCCTACCAATTTGCTTTTGCGTACAAGAATTCCTTTTTCTCCACATCTTAATCAACACTTGTTATTCAGATAACACTTTTATATAATTCTTTTCAGTTTCAAGTTCAAAATGTTATCCCTTGTATTTCACATATTCTTTCTCCTAATTGAAAGATTTGGGGGGAGTCTTGTGAAACTTGTGTGATTTTTTTTTTTTTTGCCAAGAATTAATTTTCATTTCAAAGCAATGGAAATAAGGATTACCTCAGGCTCTTAATTTCTCCCTTTGCAGAATTTACTGAACAATGGTTATTATTTTTCTGAGGCAGATTTCATAGAAATCTACAAAGTATTTTAAGGTACAGTGTTGGTAAACATGCTTTTACATAATTGCACATTTGAAAAAGTACTTTTAAAAAAATTAGCATTGATTTCCCTTAATAGGCTATCGCATAATAGACAAAAACAGATAAAAACCAAAATCCTAGTAAAATGATAAAAGTCATCTGGTAAAATTGACCAGAAATGTATGGGTTAGTTTTTTTAGGTCTCCTAGAAACTTAAGAAAATTTCTTTCACAAAAATATCATGCTCAAAAAGATGAAAGCCAGAATGCCACTACAAATAAGGAGGAAAACCATCATAGTTTAAAATGTCTGGAGTTGGGGTGCCTGGGTGGCTCAGTCGTTAAGCATCTGCCTTTGGCTCAGGTCATGATCATAAGTCCTGGGATCAAGCCCCACATCCCGCTCAGCAGGAGGCCTGCTCCTCCCTCTCCCTCTGCCTGCTATGCCTGCTATGCCTGCTATGCCTACTTGCGCTATTTCTCTGCCAAATAAATAAAATCTTTAAAAAATAAATAAATAAAATGCCTGGAGTTAACAATTGCATAACATAGGTCTTAAATTCTTTTAGTAATCCTTGCTCACAAAAATCTGCAATGTACTTTACATAACAAATAATCACTGACATCTCAGCTAGGTCGCTCGGACCTTCAGTCTGAATACATGCAAAATGAAGCAAGTAAGACGTACCTATGTGTTTGTCTGAAGAGAGAGGCTGCCATTCAAATTCACATCATAGTCGCTTGCAGATAAAGTATATTTTGCACTGTGTGATTTAGGGACATCCCAGGGACCACTGAATTCTTTAATGATGTTCTGATTTTCTTAACAATGAACACCAATGAACTTTCCCCTAGGCAAACCAGATGGAAACTAAATTGTTTCTGCAAAATGAACAATTTGTGAAATGTTGGCAAATTGAATTCCAAATATACTTAGAGATGATCTTGACTTCCTCTGTAACTCTGCCACAACATGCAACGCATTTAAGGCCTACATGAGAAATACACTAATTAGCTGCGCAACCTTTAAGCAGAGGTGAATGAGAACAGAAGGTCACCATTGAAGAGATAGAAGTCAAAAACTCTGGGGAGGACGGCGGGGGTGGGGGCGGGAGTAAAATGCAGATGAGACAGCTTCACTAAGAAACTACGAAATTAACGGAGATGTTGTCAGGGGTGTTCATTTATTACCTCTGAGTTGTTCATGTTAACCTGTTTTCCGAAGGAAGTCACTGAAGTTAAGTAAACTTCACATTGCTTTAAGTCAGTTAGACATAGTCAGGATGAAAAAGTTCAAATTCATCGTCTATATGTCTATATGCAGTGCTCCACAGAATCTGATCTGTATCCAAAAACTGAAGGGACTATGCATGAGAAACATTGTTTCTATTACCCAAAATCTGATGATAGTTTTCAGTGACCCTAAGAAACTACCAAGTAGGTACAACATGCTTGTAAGCACAAAAACTTCATCTCAAGTAAAGGGTTTCTTACAATTCCCATGACATTCCGTCCACAGAGAGTTATTACTCCCCTGGAAAGGACTAAACGGCCATAGTCATAATTGACTTCTATACCTATTTAGAAATTTAAATATTCCACCTCAGCTATGTCTTTGAGAAACAGAGGGTTCTTTTGCATCTTTATGAGATCCAGCTCCTCGATGCCTAAAAAAAAGTTAATAATGAAGCAAAGAAGGAGGGGAAACTTTCAAAATGTTATTCTACTGTTATTAAACTAGCAAGAAAAATGTTAGTAGCTTTCATTTACAGATTACTACTTCAAAGCTCTTTTATATCTTTGATCTCATTTTATTCTTACCATTCAAAGGTAGTTATTATATATAAACCTAGTTATAATTTCTCTTCAAACATCAAACTAGAGAAATTCCTGATGTTACTCATGTACCATTTTTAAAGCTTATGCAGTCCTCCCAAATCGTGATTGTTTTTGCTTTGCCTTTTCTACATTTTTACACTGTCAAGTTATTTTCCCAGTGATCTTTTTCCATTGTCTTTGACATACCTACTCTCCCAGAAAGCTTGATCCCCAAAATCCTACTTCCATTTTTTGCTTTTAATAAAAAATCCAAATATCTTAACTCAAAAAATTTATCAGCCAGATGCTAAACATAGCCTCCTCCCGCCACCCTCCCAGTCACTAGGGCATATAACAGAGCCTTTTATTTTTCTGCTCTCAGTCTTGACCAACTAATTTCAAACTTTTCCGACTATAGCACAAAAACTAGGAATTGCTATTTTTCTCTGTCCTATGCTCTTGCTACAGTAAGATACATTCTCTTGATCTGACCCTTTATACTGACCTTTAGCCACATGGCGGACACCGTGTTAGTCAAAACTGACTAAAACACTAGACTTATTTAATGAAAGAGGCAGATAAGTAGACAGATATAGTGTAATATTACAAGTGCTATACTGAGAGTCTGGAAATTGTCATAGAAGCACAAAGATGGAAGAAAGACCAAACTCTTAGTCAGGGAAAAACTCATAAAGAGGTAATGGTTGAGAAATAAGTAGGAATCCAGTAGAAAAACAAAGGGAGAGATGTTATATGAGGCAAAGGAAGCATCATGTTCAAAGACAGGGCACAGAACATGGGGCGATGAGGAACACTCAAGTACAGATCCTGTTCTATTTCGTGCAAACCGCGACGAAATTATTTTCAGATAGTAATGTCTCTGCTGTATAGTGTGTATCTCCTTTAACATTGCTTTGTATAGTACTTTTATAATTTTCCTTTTTATGGCCATGGGCTTTATCTTCTACTTTGGCATTATCTGCATAGATGCCCTTTTAATTTTCAAACATGTTTTCAAATGAGACCATCATTTCCATGAGTCTGTCTAAAGGGCAGTTGTGCTTCACCTGGATTCTTGCATTTCTGCCATCTTAATTCTCCTTCCTCTTAAAGACTCTGATAGCCAGGCACATCCACAAAGCTTGTCTTTTCCAGCTTTTGTCTTTCCCATTACACATTCACATTCACATCTAACCCATCTTTTCCCTTTCCAAGAAGCCATTCCTCCACTCTAGGTGGTATTCTTCCCCCCATTAATGAGAATCAACCTTTCCCTTCAGTCGATAATAGTCTCCTACATCTCACCCAAAAAGTACCCAGCAGCAACTTTTAGGGGCCACCTACCCCAAAACACATACCCTTTTTGCTAAACTCCCCATGCTACCTTATTCTTATCTATGACTTCTTATCTTCAAATTATTTTTTTCTCATACGCATTGTTGACACACATGTAAAGGACATCTCTAGCTATTCCAAGCATGCATCTCTGTTCTGGATTAAAAGCAATTTAGAAGCTAGGTGCCTATGTTCTTCTCAATGGCTTTCTATTTCACACTTTCCTATGTCCCTATCCTAATGTCAAATCTCCCTGCTGCCGTTAATGGAACTTCAAAATATCAGAATTTTTTCTTCCACCAATGAGAGTGCCGTAACTTGTACCTCTTGTTTCAATCCTAGAGGGATCCAACAGTCTTAGCTTTAGCTTGCTCAGGGAAATCACCACAGTGCTTTGTGCATTTCCTTCTGACACAGTCTGCAGAATATATCCATCTTCTCTGTCATCTAAAGTTCAAATCAAATTCTTTATTTCTGTGGATTTGAATTACTGCAAATACGTCTCCTGGGTTTTTCCCCGTTGAACTAATAATTAAGGTCCCACCTCCGTAGTCCCTTGCCAGGTAGCAGATCTCATCTATTATGAAGTGAGTCCACAAAAAAAACTTTCAAAATCCTCCCACTGCTTTTTTCACCATTCCTGAGTTGTTTGATTTTCCTTATCATCTCTCTTCCTTCTGCCCTCCTTCTAATAGAAGATGAAATAGATAAACATTTTTACTCTCTTCCTCAAATTTTTTCTTTCTTTATTCCTTTCTCTATTTTTTCCCCACTGCCTTGCCGCCCCAACCCCAATTCATCGGCTTTTCTTCCCTGTCTTGTCTTTTCTTCAAGGCTCCCATTTACTGTGGACAGATTCGTGACCAGCTGAAGCCAGAGTAGAGAAGATGGGTTGGCCCCTCTGACCTCCCGAATCTTGCTTTTAAGTAGCTTTTCTCCCACCACCAGCTTCTCTGTGACTCGCATATCTGTACCACGTTCTTTTTATCACCTTCCCTTTGGTCCTCTCCTGGATTTTTGTGTTCCCCCAGCCTCACATGTAGATGTTACGTAAGCCTCAAAGATATAGCAAGTGCTACTTCTCTAGTTCAACAGCAAGGGAAGAATTTGCTTAGAGTGCCCCCTAGAGCTGCCTAGTGGCACAGCTTGGGTCTCCTCAGCCTTCACCATCTCATCTTTTACCTTACCCAGGAAAGTGTCCCTGGGCCAATGACGTTTCCTAATTGTGTGGCACTACCATTCCCTCCAGACTTCCTCTTGGTCATCGTCATCCTGGAACTAGAAAGGGAAAAGTAGTCTCTGGATAAAAATAGCACTCTGGCTACAGAGCTTTCTCTGACAAGACCTTATTACCCCACAGTATCCTTTCAAGTTGGTTAGGATGCACCAGTAAATATAACAAGTGACAAAAGGTCAGGATACAAAGTCTTTGCAGTTGTTGAGTATGATTAGTAAAAATTTAATGCTGCTTTATCAGCATAAGCCTAGGTAGAAATCATCTAAATACCTACCTCCTCCACAAGAGAGAACACTCTTCTCAAAGTGAAAAGTGCCCAACAATGCCTTCCAATGATTACCTGGCATTTTTGTAGTTTGTTTTTTTTAATGAATGTTCCAGGATCAATGGCCCACCTTCCACATATTTCCTTACAATGCTTCCTTTTAAGTGCAGAGGTCATTTTGCATTATTATTTAGAAATACATTGCCCTTATTTCAAAACTACTTGCTATCACATTTCACTTTTCACTACAGATGATTGAAATACTTATTTGTATTAAGAGTGTTAAGAGTCCACTTGACCCCAGAGCCTCAAAGTCACGTTTGTACAAGAAAATAGAAGATTAAAAATTGGGCCTGACCCAGAAAAATCAAGGACATGTAGTTAACATAGGGAGAACATTAATGGGACAAAGCGACTTGGTAAAGTTTGTCTTTGGATATCCTCCAAACTGTTTTCCATTATCTCCTTTCTTCACATGTCCTCATACAGTTGATTTACCTGGATTCCCACTTATGCCCTCTTCTAAGTAAAGCAGCATCCCAAATTATATACATACTCAGGATCATCCCCATTTTTGCCCACTTCCATTCAGATAAATCTGCCATACCCCCAAGAAACTATCCACTAAAATTTAATACCATGATGGATCAGCATATCATCCACTAGGGAGCAAAACAGTATTTATCATTTTAAAAGACTCCTAGAGATCGAAAGCTTTAACAAAAGGGTATGAATGGTGGTATTTCAGGCATCACAGCACACTACAGCATGACGAATCTTTTGACAAGAATATTTCTGGGACTCACTTTCCATTCTGTATTCTGTTCACATTCCCCTACCTTCCACTCAAAATTAATATTAACCACAACAAATTCCTCTACCTTCTCTATAGTGGTTCTTCCTAGAACAGGTTTCTGTAATGGCACTTACCATTTTATGTTGAACTTCTGTCTTATGCCTATTCTCCCTGGCCAAGAATGAGTCTCTTAAGGACAAACACGAGCTTTAGTCAGCCTTTTTTTCCCAGTACCTCGCAACATGACTGACATACTGAAAATATAAATTAGGTGTTCGGTAAACTGAATTAAGTACAAGACTAAGTGTTACTCATTTTCAGCAAACCTCAGAAAGTGGAATGGATTACTAATCCTACTTCTAAGTGGATTCTGACAGCTAGTACTCCCTGACAGAGTTAAGCATTCGGTAAACATGTTCATTCTTTGGCTCAATAAATATGTACTAACCATCTTCCATGGGCCAATCACTATGCATATAGATAAAAGGACACTATGCAAAGATGGTCAAATTCATGGGAGTGAGGTACAATGCAAGAGTCACACAAATACATGGTTGCTGTCCATGATGACAGTTACTGTACGTGATTATAACGCAGGACTATTATAATCAGTATTTCGAAGAAGAGTATTGGAGGGCTACCTACTAAGGAATATATAAGAAGAGCCTTATTTAGTCTGGCAAGTCAGGAAACGCCTCTCTAAATATTGAGGTAAGGTCTGACAGATGAGTAAAAGTTAACTAAGCAAAAGAGAACAAGAGGACAGAATGTGTCAAATAAAAGCACAGTTTATGTGAGGGTTCTGAGTATACTGTTAACATGACATATTTGATCCTATGAAGACAACTGATGTGGCTAGAGCACAGGGGGTGCAAGGGCCAGGAGAGGAGGCTGAGGAGTAAGCAGGAGCCAGACCCCATATTAGAACTGATAGTAAAGATGGGGTTCTTCATCCCTAGAGAGACAGGATACCTACCTGAAAATTTTGAGATTTGTTACTTAAAAGGTGATTCTGCCCACTATAGTTCAGGAGTAAATATAAGGAGACCAACTAAGACTTTTAGAATAATCTAGATGACCTATGACTGAATTAGAGTGGTGAGTATTCTACTATTAGAATGTGAAATTTATTGAGTAAGGATGAAAACAAGTGACCCCTTTTCTAAAATTTCTAACAGATAAAATCTGAACTCCAAAGTAGTTAGTGGTCGATGGTAATGCCTAGTTTTCTGGCTTGAGCAACTAGTTGGAGGCTGATAGCAATTACTGAAATAGAGTGAACCAGGTCTGTGAAACTAGATCATGATTTCAGTTTTTGGAATTTGAGTCAAAGATCAAAGACGTGTGTGAAATACTCTAATGTGGAAACAAGTCAGCAGTTGGATAGAGGAGTCTGGAGCCCAAACTAAAGTGAAGACACATACCTGGCACATGGCAACAATCACTTCTAGATTGTTATTAAAGCCGTAGACAGGGATAGTACACACATATTCCTTTTATTGCACTTCACTTTAATGAGCTTTTTACAAATTGAAGGTATGTGAAGTAAGTCTACCACTGACATTTTTTCAACTGTATTTGCTTACTTCACGTCTCTGTCACATTTTGATAATTCTTGCAATATTTCTAACTTTTTCATTATATTTATGATGGTGATCTATGATGAGTGATTACAAGTTGCTGAACACTTGGGATGGATACCATTTTTTATTTTAGGAAGAATTCGGGGATGTACATAATGCACAGTTAATAGACTGCAGTATAATATAAACTTCTATATGCACTGGAAACCAAAAATTCATTTGACTCAGACGATTATGATATTTGCTTTATTGTGGCAGTCTGCAACCAAACTCAGAAGCTCTCCAGGTATGCCTTTACTAGTTTACGAAGAAAAGAAATGGGTTAGGATTAAGGCTTAAGAAAGACCAAGACCAAGATTGAGTGGCCAGAGCAGCAGATAAACAAATCAAGAAAGCATTATATCACCGAATCCAAGTAAGAGAGGGATGTCAACAAATTCTGCTGAGACTTCAAGTTAAAAAATTATTTATGGCTTACTAAGATGAATGTCATCTAAAACCCTAGCAGCAGCCATTTGAAGAAAATGGAAAGCAAAACCAGTGGAACGTGAATAAATAGGGACAGTGATTATCACCACATCACTCAAGAAGTTTGGCTCAGAAAAGAAACAGAGGAATGTGGCATTATCTAGAGAAGAGAGTGGTTGAAATAGGATTTTTGTTAAAATATAGTCTGTATGCTATTTTATCTGCCAGGCACTCATAACTTTACTATGTTTATTTTGCCCATTGATTTTTGTATGCTTTATTGTGCCCTGGTACCTGTGTAGGAGATATCTAGTAAGTACCCGTTGAATGAATACCTGTAGGTAAATGCCCACATCTCAGTCTACTGCTCTTTTCGCTCTTCTGTAATGAACTTTGCTGTTACTTATTTTTAATAGGCATTTTGATTTTCTAATTTCATCATTTTTGTAAAGTTTTTTTTATTTAATTGAGACAGAGAGAGAGAATGAAAGGGGAGAGGTCAGAGGGAGAAGCAGGTTCCTCTCAGAGCAGGGAGCCTGATGTGGGACTCGATCCCGGGATTCCAGGATCATGACCTGAGCTGAAGGCAGTCGCTTAACTAACTGAGCCACCCAGGCGCCCCTCTACTTTCATCATTCTTATTTCGATCTGGTCAGAATACCTGTTTTTGTTATATCTAATAGGACTACAAGTGTCAAGTACATCTCCTATTGACAATAAATATATTAAGACGAAATTTTGAAGATCTAAATCATAGAGCAGACATCCATCTTTAAGTGTATGAATTTTACATTTGTAGAAGAGTAACTTGGTTTAAGCGGATACAGGACTTTGCAGGTACATCCTTGTGTCTCGAACGTTTTTGCCCTCTTCTTCATATGGTTCACACAGACTCTTCCTGTTGACCTTCATATCTCAGCTCAGGCACTGGCTATCCCAGTAACACCCCCCACGCATACATACTAGCTCTGAGAGGGGAGAGCTAGATGACTTGTTTTAAAGCTATATTTGCTTGGCAAGCCCATTAGTTTTTACCAAGAATGTGCATTAGGCTGACCAGAGAAATTCATAAGGATTATCAGGAGTAAAAATATCCAATTAAAGTATTCCCTTCCTTAGTTCTGTCAGTAGACCCTAGAAAGTTCCAACCTTCTCCTCTTTACTTCCCTAGCATTGGTGGCATTTCTTTGGTATGGTTGCACTATTTTTCCTCCATCTAAATCTGTCACTCCACTACTTTCAGAACTTTTAAGGTCCTCTTATTCATCTGACTATCTGTGGAGTCTAGACCAGTAGAGCCTTATGGTAGAACCTATTTTTTTCTAAATAAAGAAATGAATAATTAAATGAATCCAGAGTTAATAGGTATATAGTATCCTCATAAACTAAGTGTTCAAAGATATAGCATACTGTCTCGTTCACCTGAACAATTTACTGTGTATTTGTACAGTAGGCCAGGTTCAGTCTTCTTAGCCCCAAAACATCCACGCCATCATTTCGTACTGTGACCATCTGGACCATTGGATGTAAGTACTGATTTGTCAGGGAGTTCAGTGGTATGAATATAGTTGTGGGAATAAAATGAATTTGAAAGCTACTACCACCCAAAGGATGTATTTAAAGCTACTCTTATTAAGATGAGAAACTTGACGTTATCTCTTTTTTATAACTGGAAATGTCCTAGTATTTTTATAAATGAAGAATATGCAAATCATCTGAATTTTCATTTCGAGATTTTTGGACTGCCATTTTTTATTTGTCAACCTTTAAATAGACTCCCAACCTCAGAGAAAGACCCTCTACCCGGAGAAACTATCACCAATTTGACACATGGAAAAATCTTAGGATTAACATAAATAGAGTATGTCCTTGTAAAATGTCACAGCATTAAGTCAATTCAGGTACCTTTTTAAAACTCATTCAAGAGTACAGCATTTCCAACAAGCTTGTGAACTTAGCTCCATTTGCAAGGTCACAAAAGATGAACCCCTCCTTTCACACATAAAATGATGGATGGTGCTATAGAAGCCATCAAATAAATATTCATTTTAAGTCAAGCTTTTTATTTATCCATTGGAGATGACCTCTGTTCTAAAATCTATATGTAATGCTTTTCAAAAAGGAAAGGCATTGCTGTAGTTGTCTATTAAATCATTAATTTTTGTCCACTCTCTTCAGTGGCTGCTTTAAAAAAATAACAGAATTATCAAGCTGCTCAGAACAAAGGTTCTTTCTGATTGTCAGCTCCGTATTCTAAAAGCGCAGGTTAATTTCTCTGAATCTCACAGTTGGAACTGTCTTAAACTGTCAGTTTCCACCTAGTGATCAAGGCAATTGACTAAAATAAATTATACATAAACCTGAAATTCCTAATAGTAATAAGGCCCCTTCATGAGATAATCACACCAGCAAAAGTACTCATCTGTTGGCTGCAATTCTATAGGGTTTTGAAATTATAAAAAACTACATTTCCAGAAATGTTTTCATTTCTAGTTTTATGAAAGGGCTAACTAACATGGCCACATCTATGGCACTAGGCACAAAGAAGGAGCTCCAAATATATTCATTAATTGACTCATTGATTAAACTGGATATACTATTCATAAAGCACTAGTGTTCATGCTGTTTATAAAGCAAACAGTTGGCAAGGCACTCCAAAAAACAGTCAACAGTTATTTATACTGGTAGTATTAAGAAGGTACATAACAATGGCTTATGAAGTACAATCCTTGCTCGTCTGGAGTTTAGGATGAGGGAAACTCATATGAAATAAATAGGAAGAAAAGATCATCCCTAGGCACAATGCTGATGGCTATAAAGCAATCGTTAGCAGAAATCTACATTGGCTACAACAGTAAGGGGGTACTTTGTTACTGATATAAACTTGGACTAAAGCTTAAAGGTCAGAGTAATTTTATTAGGCAAAGAGGACTGAAGACATTGCAGATGGACTTCCTGATTATGCAAAAATTCGGTGGTGAAAAGGAATAGAACTCATAAAAATGCAGTAAATGCTTTGATGAACTGCCTCCCACACACACCAACCTGGCACCATCTTTATGGACAAGCTGTTTATTCTACTGACTGCCGAGAGTGTTAATGGCTGATGGCTCATAACTGGGATCCTTCTTCTCAGCATCACCCTCAGCAAAAGAGACTGCTGGTCTAAGATGTGAGGACAACCCCCATCCAATGACTGGTAGATTCAGGAGCATAAAAATTTCACTTCCTTCAAGATTTCAGAACCTATCTGAAGAATTATCCCAGCTTCGGAGCTCCCCATAAGATTAGCTGAGGCTTCTGGTAAGACTACATCACAGTCCAACTTTTCCACCTATACAGCTCTGCTCCCTGCACTCTCCCATAGGTGCTGATCCAAAGAACACTCCACAATAAGCCTCCTGCTTGCAAATCTGTGTCTGCTTCCCTGGAGAACTTGGCCTGTAGCAATAGAGGATAATGTGGGAACCCATCTGACTGTATTTGATAGAAGGCAATCTACATTTATTCACTGGGGGGCATATATGGACCTTGACTCTGTGCCAGCTGCTATTTGAGGGCTTAGAACAGCAATGAGAAATATTTCTCTTCTCTTGTAGACCTGATATTCTAGTGGGGAAAACCTAAACAAACATGATGGAACTTTAAGTGATATGTGCTAGCATGAAAAAGAAGCAGGGCCAAGGGACAGGTCGTGTGTATATTTAGGAGCAGATGGGTCTTTAGATAGGATGGCCATATAAAAACTCTAAAGAAGTGACATATGAGCAGAAAGCTAAATAAAATAATGGGACAATCCATGACAGTATCTGGGGGAAGATTACTGCAGACAGAAGGAACAGCCAAGGCAAAGGTCCTGAGGTAGAAGTGTGTCTGGCATGTCTTGAGAAGAGGAAGATCGGGAGCACAGTAGGAGGTAGGGAGTCAGACAGTAGGCCTTTTTGTGTAAGGAATACAGATCATTCTAAGTCATACAGGAAGACAGGGAAGGGCTGCAAGTAGGACGGCCTCATGATCAGATTTCCATTTTAAAAGATCCTTCTGCCTGGTAGGTGAGAAGGAATCTAGAAAGGAGCAAGAGTGGAAGCAGACAGGCTATTAGGAGGCCACTATAGAGGTCTAGGCCAGCAATGAGAACTTGGGCTTAAGGTTATTAATCATAACAGTTTGCCTGGGACTGAAGCTTCTCAGGGTATACAGGATGTTTAGGGGTAAAACCAATAATAGTCTTTCGCAAATCAAAAGGGTTGGTCTCCCTATCTGTATCAGAGGGAAGGCCTTTAAGTAGGGACGTGAGGTCAGATTCAAAATATATTCTGAAGGTTGAGCAGATAGTAAAGTAGAAGGTTTAGATAGTTAGAGCAGAGGCATAGTACAGAGCTTCTTTAAAGTCAGGAAAATGGGTCTGGGCTTTCCAAGATTAGCCTGGCATTAGTATACAGTCAACACTGGACTTTGGGGAGACCATGACTCATGAGATCTTCATCAGACGGCTACAAGAAAATGATGACAGACATGTTTAGAGCTTGATCTCGAACAGAATGGCGGCAGAAGGGATGGTGGTGGTGATAGTGATGGTGACAGTGGCAAATATCACAGTAGAGAAGGAGGTCATATTGAAGGTCAAGAGAGGAGGGTAGAGGTCATGTTGATAAGGATGAGGAAAAATTAAGTAAAATTAAAAAATTCAGTTTGAGAGACATTGACAAAGAAAGAAATGTCAAGATTTGTGGGCTGAAGGACTAAAGGAAAACAGTAGAAACACTGGTCACTGGAAACTGATTAGTGACACTAACTGAAAGGGATGTCGGAAGGAATAGGCAAGGGGAAGATTCGGTGATAAACATCCATTTAGTTAGAGAGCATGAATGTAAAATAAGAGTGGAATGTCTAAGAGGGTGGTCAGTTGGAGTATTAGTTTGTCTTTCCAGATGGTGGTCTGATAGTAAAGAAAACTCATTATTTTGAGTCAAAGGACATTGCTGAGGTCCACACTGAGGTGCCTATGTAACCATATGTAACCTCTGAGTCTTAAACTCTTCATGTCTAAAAGGAGCAAAACAGTACCTACTTCACGGGACTGTTGTATTTTAACTAGAATAGTTAGAGTAACCTTGTTCTGCAATAGACTAAACTCCCTAGAGAGGGTATTGTGGCAAAAAGACAGAATCCTTCAAAAAGAACCCTCCTCCTAGTGAATATTTTTGAACTGCAATTTTGTTCACTTACATTTATAAGGTTCAGATGAATTTGTTCACACTTGGTATTAATTTCTATCATCTTGATTCCCGTTCTGTATTTTTACAAAGACTATGAAAAGGAATATATTCTATTAGATTCTCCTCATATGTAAATTCCTAGGGAGTAAGTAGACACTTTGGGTGCATTTAGCACATTTAACTGTTATCTACACTATTGGAAAGGAGATAGGACTTAGATAATTCAAAACAGGGATATTTTCCAAAATTTTCATTTATTTATTTTTTGAGAATGCATAAAAAGTGATAAATCAGACAAGGACCAGTCTTCAAGAAGTCATGGGGGAAAATGGAGGCATGTGCACAATAAAACAAAAACAGCCTTTAGTGACATAAGAGATATATAGGTAAGATGCCAGGACTCAAGGAATCAAAGAACTGGGGGTAATGTTTTCAATAAAGCATTACCTAAGCAGAAAATCTGTCCCTCTCCCTCCGCCCAACACACACATAAAATGATTACTTCTCACCTATAGATTAAAAAAAAGGTATCTATCTGTTTTAAGATTTATTTGAGAGAGAAAGAATGAGCACAAGTGTGGGGCAGCAGAGGGGCAGAAGGAGAGGGGGAGAGAGTGCCACTCCCCACTGAGCTCGGAGTCCTGAACCCTGGCTGGACCCCATGACCCTGAGGTCACAACCTGAGCCAAAACCAAGAGTCACTTAACCAACTGCAACACCCAGGCGCCCCACACACTTTCCTTTTTTTTTTTTTAACAGATGGATAGAACAAATATCCAGTAAAAGGAATTGTATTCCTTAAGCTGTTAAATTACATCTTAGGCAATTATCTCCACACTGGAGACTCAAGCTGATTTAACACAAATGTGAAGTTATAGATAAGGCCAAATAGAGTTCTAATAATAACATAACATGAAAAGGTCTTCTGTACTTTATTCTTACTTTGAGCCTATCTGCAGAAGTCTGAAACAAACAACATCTTTGGAATCAGAATTTAATTTGTGGGGTGGGGAGGGTGGGGGCTGGGAGAGCATGTCCTAAGAAATAAACCCTAATTTGCCATATACCTAATTCCCTGTATCAGAAAGCCATCTGGATACTGACACTCTCTTGCCCACTGTCATCCTTATGTAAATTCAAATTCTCCTCCTGTTGACTACTATGGTTCTTAATTCATTATCCTAAAAAGTAAGACACTTAAGGTATGAAAACCCATAGTTCTTTCTGGGAAAAAAAAAAAGTCAAAGTTCTCTATACCATCATTTTAAATTCTGATTGAAATGTTCAGAAATGTCAGAGATACAGAGTTGGTCAATGTTCCTTGGGCCTGAAATAGGATACCCCTGAAACAATGGAGGAGCTAGGACACATGCTCTATTACTGTATATTTCAATTTTCCAACCTGCTGCTTTGATTTATACAACTATTAGAATAAGGGGGAAAAGTTGGATCTCACTTGAAAGAAGTAAAACTGAAATGGCAAAAACTTCTACTTGTTGCCTTTCAGCTACTAGGAATTCAGAATTTCTCATTAACAATTCAGTCCAGGGGCACTCTGCTGGCTCAGTTGGTAGAGCATGTGACACGATCTCAGGGTTGTGGGTTCAAGGCTCATGTTGGGTGTAGAGCTTACTTAAAAATAAAAGAGCTAAATCTTAAAAAATTCTTTTAAAAAATTGAGTCAAATGCAAACACAAGTCCTTCTCCCAAAAATTTAAGTATTAGACATCATCCTACTTTAAATGCAAAAAGACAAAAATTGAGGTAGGTTGATTTTACCAAGGGAGTATTAGACTCTTTTCAAAGCTATTTAATAACGTTATGAAACTTTGCCAAGATCGTCGCAGTGCTATTCAGAGTAGGGTTTCTAAAAAAGTCATCTTGGTCTCATTTCCTGAACTGTTGAATTATGGATATATTTTGATGAATGATAAAGTATAGATGAGCTACGTAAAACCAAAATGGGTTACAATCACTCTTCACACCTCAGTGAATGGAAGACCACTGGGCAAACGCCAATGAACCTAAGAGCTTTTACATTCTAATCGTCCTAATCCTCCTGAGAAATTTGCAACGTATTTGTGCAAACTATATTCACTTTTATTCGAGAAGGTACTTATAGTGTCCTATTGGTTTTCACAGCAAGAGAAACTGGGCGATATCTGCTTCTCCCTTCGCTATGTACCAACCGCCGGCAAGCTG
Organism: Nasua narica; assembly: GCA_028533885.1. Lineage (NCBI taxonomy): Eukaryota > Metazoa > Chordata > Mammalia > Carnivora > Procyonidae > Nasua > Nasua narica. The sequence goes on from CM052807.1 coordinate 85,318,600, forward strand.
ACTGTTGTCATTCTGGAGGCAAAGAACCTGAAGAAGATGGACGTGGGTGGCTTATCTGGTAAGACTGCGATGTTTACTGGGTTGTATTTTTTCTTAAATGCTGTTAGAACGTGGATACCACATGCATCGCACACATGCTGCGACTCCCCATTCCTTATTGATCACAACTTCCTTCCCACCAAGACTGGAAGCAATCTCAGACTCCACCCCAGCACAGTACTCCAGACGCCGCTCTCAATTTATTGGAATTGGCATAAAAGATGAAATCTATTTTCCTGTTTCATACCCAGAGCAGCAATCATTAGTTCTACAGCACTGAAAGCGGAATTTTTTTTTTCTTTTGATTCTCTTGTAAGAAGGCAATGCCTATGACCATTTTGAGTCTTTTTTTTCTGGGTTGTTTTGGGTTTTTTTTAACTAAAATTTACCCATGACATGAAACTAGACTTTTAACTAAGACTTCTTTATTAGGTATTTGATAGCCTAACAGTTTTTAGCAATACCGTTTTATTAAAAAGGTACAGCATTTCAAATATAAGTAAACAAAATCTATTTGAGGGTGACTCCCCAAGGTAATGCATTTATTTCTACAGTTTATGTTGGGGGATGGAGGAGACCTTTGGATTTTAAGTTCTATATAACCCAAACTTAGTTTAAAAAAAAAAAAAAGTATACTCTTGCCCAAAAAACAAAGTCAACTGAAGGATTTCCACAATTGAATGGGATTTTTAAATTTTCTGTTCTGTGTAATTCTATTTTCAATTTTATAGCAAATTATTAAAGCATGAGAAATTTTCTTTATGTGCCACAAGGTCATCATAAATAGTCTATAGTTGTCATTGTTTGTGGCTGCGGAATTATTCATTGTTGAGTGCTTTCTCTAATAAAAACATTGCAAACTTCAAAAAGGTCACCCTAATGCAGCCTGGTCACTTTATATTCTAAAGCATAACAGCTCAAAAAATGCTAAAGCTGAGTTTCCACTTACTCAACTACTAATTTGTCAACCAAATTCTCCTGGTATTTAAGTTTATTTCTCTTTATAAGTTGCCTGGGGAAGCTGCACTAATTCATGTCACAAAGACCCCATTTAAAAGCTTACTGCTTTCATTGTTTAAACAATGACAGAGCAAATTTAAAGCAATGAGCAGTTTCCTCTAGAAATATTAAAAATCTAATGTGTGTAAGATGCAAAATATATGTATATGTCTGTACACATATAATTTTTGATTCTGTCCACTGACAAGGCCTAGAAACAAAGACTGACCCAGTGGCTCTGAGCATCCCTAGCACCAGATATGGCTTGAAAAAAGTTTCTCACTGAAAGAACCTGGTACTTATTGGAGAAATGGTAGGTTCCACGTATGGCACAGGAAGTATACAAGCCTAGAACATCTCATCTAACCAGAAAGCAAGGAAGCTACCAAAGAATACAAGGGTCATGTTGAAAGATTTGAAAGCCACTGGCCGAAGATGTGATCACTTGAGCATTGGTAATCTAATAAATGTAGGGTATTCAAACCTAAAACAAGAGAGTATTTAATGTACAGATAAATTCTCAGCTTTAAGGACAGTTCACTCCCAGATACTACTTAGTAGCCTGAGATAGGACTTCAGATACCTCTGACCTTTCATCCTTTGGTTCAATGGCCATAGTGTCTTTGTATCCTGCCTCTCATACTCCTCTTCCAACTCCCATGCCAATCATCACCTCATCACCTGTATCTAGTACTCCCCTAACCTTCCTTCCAATTCATTGTATTCCCTTTAACAGAGTTCCAGAGGCAGCTTAACCAAGAAGCCAATAAAACTTCAGCGTCCCTCATTTGTTCTGTCTTCTCCCAAGGTCCTAGAAATGAGTTCCCATGATCACTGATATTTCAGCCTCAATTTGTCTGTCACAGTCTGAGTCTCTGACTTTGCCACCATCATCCATCTCTTCTTGTTCAGCAGCATCTGAGTGGCTACAGGCATTTTTGAGATTTAGTTAAGGGAAGTTGGGTCTGGCAGAATAAATTTATGTAGCTTGCAATCGCTTCCATGTGTAATTAGATTATTGGAGGCTTACAGTGAGAAAGAAGGACTGCTGGGAGGACTCCTACCCCCCCCCCCACTGTGCGAACTCAGCATTGTGACATAAAAGGGGCAAGGCCAGAGGTCCTATCTACTCTAGTATTCACTGTTTTCTAATTTTTCTTTCTTCCTTATGTTCTTTTTCCAAATGTTAAACTACATTTGATAAAATGGCTAGATAATTGAATCAAAGTGGACTGTTTCACCAGGGTCTATAGGTATATTAGCTTTAAGATCCACACACCCTGGGTCTATCCCTACATTTGAATTACCTGGGATGATTTTTTTAAATATTAAATAAGGATATTTCAAGACTCCTAATCCCAAGGGCTCCATCTGCCTGTGAAATTAAGTCCATCACTCAGGTCTACATGACATGGATCCCTCCAGACTATGTCCCACTGCATTTCTGTATTTTCACCAAATTGACCAGCACACAGCTCTTCAAACAGACTGTGTAATTTGCTGCCTCCATTTGTTGTTTAAATCATTTCCTTCACCTCGAATTCTTCCTCCCAACAATGCCCAGCTAAATGCTATCCATTCTTCAGGCCAAGTTTAAGTCTTATTTTTTCCATCTCTTGAACAAATATATAGTTTCCCTACTTTGTGTTAGGCATTGTTCGTAGACTGGATTTATATCAGTGGACAGAAGAGCCAAAAGGCCCTGCCCTTGTACACTTTACCTTTCAATTTGGGGAGAAAGAGAACTAATAAATAAGCATATAGTATGCCAGTATGTGTTAAGTGCTATGGAAAAATCAAAGCAGGTAAGTAGAAGAAATACTGGGAAGTAGTTTTAAGTGTGGTGGTGAGAGAAAGCCTGATACGTAGGTAGCATCTAAGCCACAGCCTGGAAGAGGTGAGGCAACAAGCCACGGACCATCTGGAGGAAAGAACATTTTGGGTGGAGGGACTTCATGAAGTCTTTTCTGACCCATCCCGATAGGAAGCATCTTTCCCTTTTTTAAATGTCAACAGTGGTTTGTTTACACTCTTCAAACATCATGCTTCTCTCACTAGACTGTGCTTTGTATTTCTATTTCCCACAATGCCCTGACTGGTAGCACTGAAGATAGCTGCTGAATGAATAATGAATTATTTACAAAAGAGCTATGGCCTGGAAAAACAAGTCTTGCATTGCAAATTTGTTTAACCTACTTACCATTAAAATAACTGTAAGAACTTGGATGGTCTACCTCAAAGCAATTTGACCTGTGTCTGAGACCAAAATTATATAATGAGATCATCCCAGGTAATTGAAATATTTAACTACATTTGCTGAAAATGGCTAGTTAATTTGGAACCAAAGTGGGTTGTTTTACTAGGGTTTGAATCCCACCCTACTACTACGGGCAATTTGACACTGGACAAGTTATTTAGTTTTCTGAGCCTTAACTGCATTATCTATGAAGTGCAAGTAATAAGAGGATTTTTTTTTTATAAAGGTGCTGTGAGAAGGAAAGCACAAGGTCTGGCACACCTAAATGCTTCTAAATATTCTTGTAATTATTTGTTAGTTACTTTATGAAATCTTGGGCTAAATATGGAAAATGTGAAAGCAACCAATGAACAATTTAACCAATTCTTGATTGAATGGGAAAAAAGGTTCATTTTATAGGATTGGCTGGTCAGTTAAGGCAAAAACAAGATCAGTAGACCTATGTTTTACATAGACCAAATAGTGAATTAAGACAATGTATTGAATTAAACAAGAAATACTGGGGGGGGGGGATGGGAAAAAAAAACTTTAATTTTTCTTACTACTCTATTGCAGGGTTTTCTTTCCTGTGTCAATTCAAAATATATTCCATCAACATTTTAGCTCTCTCATCTCTCCATATAGCAAGTCATGCAAATTCCAACCCTTCTTATAGGTAGGAACAAACTTGACTGGACCATTAACATGTCTACAGAACTTTGCACTTAAAAGGAATATTCCAATTCTCAAGTATTTGTGAGCGACAGATAGAGTTTCTGAATTTAGTTATTTGTATTGAAATCTTGAACCTTGCAGGATTCAAGATGGTCCTTCAGGAATAAGTTGGTAGGGCAGAAAATGAGTTGGGTTTTTTTCTGTCCTATACTTGGTGGGGCAGGGGGATGGGAAATCAAGCCATCTGCCTAGTAACCACGTTTCAGTATCTTCACAGCCTTTTATACATCTGTGTGCTTGGAGTAAATTTCTCTTCAAATAATTCTTTTTGTGAAAACGGTGTATGAATATGTACGGTGTCCTAGTCCAGTTAGTCTACTATAACACTATCTTAAACTGAGTGTCTTCAATGGAAATTTCTCAGAGTCCAAGATGAAGGCACCAGCAGGGTCAGTGTCTGGTGAGAAACTGTCTCCTTGTTTATAGGTGGCTGTCTTATTTTTGGGTCTTCACATGGCAGAGGAAGCAAGGGAGATTTCTGGGGTCCCTTCTATAAGGACACTAATCCCATTCATGAAGGCTCCACTCTCACAACCTAATCGCCTCCCAAGGGTTCCACCTCGAAATACCATTACATCGGGGATTTGGTTTCAATACGGAATTTTAGGGGAATGCTAATATTCAGTCTGCAGCATAGAAGTCTAAGAAACTGAAGACATTAGAAAAGTTGAAGATTCTCAAAGGTATGAGGTTGTAGGTCTTGTATTTTTGAGCTGTTTATTTTTTAACATTCAAATATATACCTGTGCAGACTTTCAAGTTACTCTCAAGGACTAAATACCTTGCTCCTAACTAAATCCCTTGTCCCTGTTTATGTTACAACTACTTTCCTCACTTTGGTTGGTTGGTTGGTTGGTTGGTAAGGTTTTTGTTTGGTTTCTGTGGATGCACGTGAATGTGCGCGTGTGTGTGTGTGTGTGTGTTTGGAGGAGGGCTGTTATACCAGAAATTTAAGACTTCTAAGTACAACTTTAATGAGAAAGTTCAAGACTAAGTTCATTTGGGCTTTCTATCACAAATAAAATTTTTCAGGTCTTTTGACCTAACGACAGAGCTGTTTGAAGAAAAGACATCCACACTTTTTATTGAGCAAAATGGATGGGAATAGAAGCTTTTAAATTTCACTTAGGTTGAAGCTTTTCAACCTAAATCTGAAAAGAAAATTTTTAACTCTTAAGTCATTATAATCTAGTTATAGAACACTTTCTAGTTTAGAAATCCTTTTCTCACTTTTTTTTTTTTCGTCTGGTTCTCATGATAGACCTGGGAGGTAATTTCTGAACATAATATTCACAGAAAATTCAAGCTTAAAGGCATTAGATAATGTGCATAAAGCATCTTGCTCCATGCCTGACAAAAGGTGTTCAAAACCGGCAATTGCTGTTGACATTACTGACATCTTAAGTCAGTAACTTATAGATGGTATAGCTGGGACTAAAGCCCAGATTCAGATTCTGAATGCAGAATGTCTCAAAGACCATTCCATTTTCCCTCTTTCCCTGAAACTGGCACACAGTCCTTTTGAAATTTTTCCAAGTGGTTTGTACAGCCAGGAACCATGGCAAATATACAAGAGTAAGAAGTTTGTCTATCCTGCCTCTTTGATATGGGTTGTAGTCACCTAAATTGTGAAGAGAACCACGAAAGCACATCAAGCATGCCAACAAGAAGGTGCTGCATCATTTTAGATGCAGGACTGCAGTCATAAACACCTATTCCAGCAGTCTCCTGAAAATTAAGGAGCTAGAGAGGTGGCCATGAGATGGGATCAGATCAGACGTCCTGAGGGATGGCTGGAAGAAGTGTAGTAGAAAGTGTTCTGCCTCCTTTTTCACTTTCTACCCCAGGCCCCACCCTAGTCTTCTTCCTGGTCACCTCCCAGTCCTCTCTTATCACTATGGAATTTACACGTGCAAAGCAAAAGGGTAGGACTGTCGGAGCACTCCCCGTCCAAAAGCATCTATGTCCCTCAAGAAAAGGGCAATGAAATTCACAAATGGCAGCAATACTTAAGGGAGATGAGAAAAAAAGGGGACTCATGGTGGTAGAGATAGTGGTAGAGTCACTATCCCTATGTAGCAGACGGCCAGGATGTGGTTGACCCAACTGAGACCTAAGCCAGTAGGATTTACCCCACTTACCCCACCGAACCCTCCATATATACATGCATGTATACCTACACACACTATTAAGATACAATTTTTAAATTGTTACTAACTATGTCCTATAATTTCTCCTGTTCTAGAAGAATTTGGAAAATAGAGCCAATTTAATTATTTGAAGTCACCTAGGAAAAAGCAACTCCCAACATCAGGGAACCACTAGACTCCACATAGAAACCATGAATGAGCAGAGGCAGCTCATTCTTTCAGGCACAAGTAGTAGGTAGATAGAGTATCACATGACATAAAGATAGGGTATCCTACCTACATAAGAATAACCCCATTGTACATGTTAAAATTTAAGATTTCAAGGATTACCTCAGACCAAGCTATAACTGAATATAAAGGGGGTGGAACCTAGAAATTTTATTTTAAAAGTCCCCCATATTATTCTTATGCACCTGAAGTTTGAAAAAATACTTTATAGAAAGTATATGGAGTGTTAGCTGAAGCCAGGAGGAAATCATATAGTAGTATACCAGTGTACTGAATCAACATGTTGTATACCTTTAACAATGTTATAGGTCAACTGTATCACAAGAAAAAAAAATTAAGAACTCTACTTAGAAGCTTCAATGTTACATCATAATTTTAGCTGAGGTCCAGGTCAGCCTAATTGCAAGTTAGATTTTTTTTTCTGGTCAGTGATATAGAATACGTCCTTTGCCTTATATAATGGAATTTCCTTAAATAAGAAGTTCTATTTATTTTGTCAACCTAGTATACTCTTTCTTGAGAAATACCTTGTCCACACGTCTAAATTATATCTTTCTCAGTCTGTCCTACTGAAAAACAAAAATGGTAGATTGTTCTTTTATACATTCATGACCCCCACCCTTAATCTGTCTTTCCATCAGTACTGAAAGCATGACAAAGAAAATCATTCTGAATTCAAGTGATTTGAGCTAAAAGCCACCAGGCTGTGAGCTGAGCCAACAAATAAAGTGGCAAAAACTTATTTGAGCTGATTAGATAGGGATATATAAACTAATTGGCCATGATATCAGGGTCAAGCAATAATATGCAAATAAACTAGCATCTTGAGCTAACAGGACAGGAATATGCATAATAAGTTGGCTGTGATGTCAGAAATCTTCATCGTAATTTTAGACTCCGTAATTTTAAATTCCGTGACGCTTACGATACTTAGTTATAATATTGATAAAATAATCTGAATCCCTAATATGTGAACAAATTGATCTAAGAAGAAAACAAGAATGGCATATCTTTAAACTGGGTCATCTTAGAAATTGAGTTATTAAAAAGGGTTATATCAAAGCTTAATGCAAGTTGAGACTCAGGCACAGTTACCATAGAATGGACAGAGATGCTATGTCTGAAGAATTAAGAGTGGTTTTGATGAAATGAGCAGATATGCAACGTGGGCTAGATTTGAAATCAAGAAATGAGTGACAGTCTGATGAATCACAGACATGTACCCTGGGACAAATAATACATTATATGTTAATTAAAAAAAAAAGAAAGAAATGAGTGACAGGCTGAAATGTATTAATTCAGAACAATTAACACAAAAAATGCCTAAATAAGTTCTTTAGCCTCAGGTACATCTCCATTCATTGAACAAATACCATTTCAATACCCACTCTGTGCCAAGCAGTATGCCCATCCTTGGTTACACAAGTAAAAATAGGAGACACTTGCATAGCACAATGTGAGCTAGACACTGTTCTAAACACTTTATACATCTTAACTGATTGAATCCCCATTACAACACTAAGAGGTAGATACTATTTTAAATGTTATTCTATTGATGGAACTGGAGAGGTAAATAAATTTCCCAAGGTCACGTAACTAATTTTTGGCACAGTTAGGATGTCAACCCAAGCAGTCTTCAGACTCCATGAATAAAACTTGACTTCTAAGTTCTTCGCTTTCTCACCAGTTTCAACCTGAACAACAAATGGCTGACTACATGCTCCAATTTGAAAAATGGCCAAAAATTCTACCCAACTCCAATAATTCCTTGAAACCCAAACTAAAATTTCATCATGGAAACAACTAATATAAATTAGTTGGTTGACTAGTTAGTTTTTGGTTACTTGGACAGCAAAGACAGGATCGATGAGTCCCGAAGATTGGACAAATATTAACAGATTTCTGGGTTGAAAGGACAATCTCCATTTCTTATGTATAGATACATTATTTTAGTGATTGATTCTTTACACACTAAAGATGAAATACAAAACAGGGTAGCTTCAATTATGTCATTGGTAGAGGTGTAGGGATGTTACTAAGACTTTCTGGAACAAAGTCTAAGGGACTTGAGTGTATTAGGTGGGAGAAAAATTCTAAAAAAACTTTGCCTACTACTCAGTTTTATCAAGGGTTGATTCTGGAAGACAGTGTGTAATATTACTGGGAGAATGGGGCAGTATGATTCTATAATATAAAAGCTTACTACCCCTTGTCAAGTGCCATGGACTCTGGAAGTCAAAAATCACCTTTAACTCCGAAGAAATTAGAATTGCTACTGACCACTTACCAGGAAAATAGAGCTCAGTTGAAAAATGTTAACAAGAAAAACCTACAAATGAAGTGGAAATAGTAAGTTCCAAAGGGGTTTGTACCAAGACATTTTTACCAGTTTCCTTGAAACTCTCAATTTTGAAGGTAGCAGAAATATTTCCAGTCATTGAAATCCAAGCTCAGAGGATAAGTGAGAAGATCTTGCTAGGCTGAATAAGCCAAAATATGGTAGATGAGCTTCAGTATGGGAAAGCTTAGAAATAATACAGTGAAAGAAAAAGAAAAAAAATCCATTTAGTAGAAAATAGGGTCGATAATAAAACAAGAAAAAAGTCACATAGAACCATCTACTGAAGACATTCACTAAGTACATGGCTACAACCAAACAGGCATGGCATTATTATGGAATTATTATAGATGCAAGAGGGGGAAAAAGTGTCCTTTGTCCCAGACTAAAGTTCGCTTATGTGTGGAATATGCCTAGTGATGACCACCCACCTGAGGAAAAATACGGATGGTGTTAGATGACCAACTGCCAGAGGAAGTGGCTAAAACAGAGGGATAAGGGGGCTGTGTGTGAGGACAGGCTTAGAAGATTGGGACTTTGTAGTCTGGGAAAGGAAAGCTGAGCAGACATATGATTAAAGTCTGAAAATCATGACAGGTAGAGCTAGGGTAATACCTACCTGTTATCACATCCTGCTATACTAGAATAAGCAAGTGACCTTGATATTTCAAAGAGCATACATAAAAGGAGAGCTATTCAGAATGACCTCAAAGGCACCTTTCTACTCAAAAATTCTTTGTCAAATTTTCTTTGCAGTTGGGTAGTAAAAACATGTTACTCCAGGAGATGGAATAGGTTGAGATAATTGTATAAACCTGTTCTGAGTTATCGACTTAAAAGGGTACATCTCTAAATCTTTATTTTCTGTTGTTTTATAGGACCCCCATGCATTTCCATGGGTAGCCATCAGAAAAAGATCCCCAAAGCTGCATATCTCAATAATCCAACCCAGAATGAGTACATTTGCATCCTTGATTTGACTATTCTATCCTCTGCTCTCCATTCACTATACAAGAAAGGAATAGGGAAGGTTAGATTTTGAACAGGTAACTGTGTTACCAGGATTAGAACCCCAAAAGATTCCTGTTTTTAAAACTACATTTGGTGGGCCTCAAGAGATTTGATTATCTCTATCTGATAGAGTTTTTCAAATAAGGCTATTAAAAATATATGGCACATATCTATGCCATTTTTCTCTTTTATGAGGTTACAAGATTCTCTTTAGGCAAATACTATCAACAGGTGACAAAATGGTGACAAAATGGAAACAGGTGACAAAAATGGAAAATACTATCAAGTCTTAAACAATGGCAACAATGTTCAAAGAAATAAAACTCAAAAACAATTGTTTAAAAAACTGTACTTGAGCCGGGGTCCTGTTTATTACGGGCACAGGAAAAAAAAAAAAAAAACTGTACTTGATTCTCTTGGAAGTGGAAGGGACTGTAATATATTTGTACATCATTCCTTAATCCCGTATTCCTGCTCTCCACTATATATTTATCACTCTGTTTTCCTCCATTGTCTTGCTACCTGCTGTACGATGAGCCACTAGGAGAGCAGAGATGGCTTCTACTTAACATCTGCCTTTTCAGAGGCCCTAACACTCAGGTCAGGGGAACAGACCTCAGCGTTCTCCACCTCAACAACCAGTTAGGAACTTGCCAATCCTGCCAGTCTAACTTGTTATTTTGTCTTCATCTTCTAAATGATCTGACTTAATTGTTTTTACTTAGTGAAATTCTCTTGGCATTACATAGGAGTCGTATGATAGAAATAGTTAATCTAATCAGAACAAACAAAAATGTAATTTTTGAAACTACCTCAGCTGTCATTTTCATATTATCCTCCTTCATTCCCTCACCCTCTTTAGTTAAAAAAATAAAACAATGAAACAGACTATCTCCAGGGGGTAACGGAAGAATGACCCAGAAATGTACACATTACTACAGTTTTTCCTCAATGACACTCATAAAGACATTTTCCAGTGAAGAAAAAAATGGTCCACTAGTCACATCTTTTGCCCAGCATGAACAGATAAGGCAATGATTCATCATCTTACTTGTTCACTGCTTCATAGACTAACTCCTCAGAAAAAGAGTCAAGAGACCTTAACCGCTGGTTGCCTTTTTGCATTGCTAATGGCCTAACTTTTGTTATTCATCATTTTTAGTGATCCCTGGAAAACTAGGAGGCTTCTTACAATGTTTTTCTTCTACAAATAAATGATTTTAAGTGTTTATTTAGGGAATTAAGTTTTTAACTTGAAAATATGAAACAGTATTTAATATCCTCAGTGACTGCTTTTACCCACAACTAAAGCAACCCAGTTGACTGACAAGTGCGTAGATTTCCAACAGACTTCAGCCAACAACATGACAGTGTAATTGTCCCCCGTGATGCAAAAAGCTCTGAAATACGTATTTAATGACAACGTACTTGCAGAATACATATACACAGGGAACTGAGATTTCACAGTTATCTACCAATATTATAGCTGTCATTTGTTCATAGTAACTTTCATATCCTAATTAAGGAAACGAACCCTTTCAGAGAGATTACTGCTACAGTATTTCCCTAAATTTATAGTTTTAAAGTTATAGAAAAGCTTAAGAGGAGTGCCTGGGTGGTTCAGTCTGCGAGGCGTCTGCCTTCAGCTCAGGTCCTGATCCTGGGGTCCTGGGATCAAGCCTGGGCTCCCTGCTCCCAGTGGGGAGTCTGCTTCTCCCTCTCTCTGCCGGTCCCCCTGCTCATGCTCTCTCACTTGCTCTCTCAAACACATAAGAAAAGCTTAAGAAGTTAAAATAACCCATAATCCTACCACTTTAACACGCAAAGTAAAGGACCAACTAGTCCTTCTAATCCCTTCCCATTCAAAGACAGTTAATTTCCTCAAGGGCACAATTTGAAATTTCTTACCCAGATTTCCTTTTCTGCTTTATATAAATTACACTCACATAAATACATGTGCATCTTACAAAAACGGGATCATAGCAAACATTCTGTAATATTTTTTCACCTATTTTTCTCCCAATGGAGATCCTTTGGGATCAGTATGTAGAAATGTACCATTACTTCTCCTAGTTGCTTTGCATCCCTTTGTTTGGCTAGATCGGAATATACTTAGTAATCAATCCCCTTATAATGTGAGGAAAATTATTTAACTTCAAAGGACTTGAACAACTTTAAAATAAATAGAAGAATAATATGCTCCTGTATAGGAATATGATGTCAGTTCCTCCCAAGTTATTATCAAATACCATAAATGAAGGTAGGACAAGAAACAACTTTTTTGGAAGAAAGCAGATAAGGCATCAATATCCCTGTAATGCAAAGAGGTCCTACACATCAACAACAGGGGGAAAAAAATGGGAGAAATTTCCCATTTTTTTTAATGTTCCTGAAATCTTCTTGCTGCTGCTTCTACTACTACTGGCTCCTTTTGCCAAAAGCTACATTACATTTTTATACAGTCTTATCATGCCTCTAAATAAGAAAGGATCTTAAAGTAAGATGTAATTACCCTCAGTTCAAAACCTAAAAATGTGTTGCTTCAAAGGACAACCTCGATTGATTGCAAAGAGTACAAAAAATAAGTCAGGTCATTAGCGTGTAGATTTTGATTTTCATCAGCTATCTTTGCAGGAGTTTGAATCCATTAAAACACTCAATCCAGTGGCATTATTTTGATACCAACTTGAAAGTATCTGAGTCACTAAAAGGGAAAGTAAAAACACGTACCTTTACAAAAGGCAAACCAACATTTAAGAGGATTTCTCAATTTCTACACTTTATAAAACTGCTTAAACATTTGAAAGCTCCATCTATTAAAAGTTGTAATTTAAACTGTATATTTAGAAAATACTCTAAAAAAATACTCTTGAATTTTATAGGACCTTTTTTGCATGCAGTGAAAACATTACAAATGAAACCAGCCTAAAGAGCTTATTATATTACAGCAAAGCTTTCCTTTAATATAATTAGAAATCTCTTTTAATCTGAACTGAAGGTTGTGTTCGTGTCTTATATAAGAATTTCACTAAAATGTTTAAAAAATAGTTTAGTGGCAGAGATTTTAAGAGGCAGTGAATGCTTATGAATTATGCAAGCCTGAACTTTCATTTTAATAACTTCATTAAAATATAAAAACCTTAAAAGCCTCCCAACAGGAATTTAACTTTATAAAAATGCTTTATACGTGCCCTGACCTTGCCAAAAGGCATGCCTAAGGCATGATCTACCTGTTATTACAGGGCAAAACCTAATAATAAATACCTATTTGAAAATGCCAGCATCTGTCCTTGCCTGCTTGGTCTCCAGGGGAGTCGCAAGTCAGCCATAAACAGACCCTCTCCTGTGAGACAGCAGGATGCAGCACACGGGGAACAGCAACTAGCATTGGAAAACCTGGGTCCCAAGCCCTTGACCTTTCTGATCCTGTTTGCTCATCTACGCAGTTAGGGCATCCCGGACAGCGAGGCTGCTGCCTAAGCAAAGGAAGTAATGTCAGGTGGAAACTAAGTTGGCAGTGTTGATTATTTCTAAGCCAAAGACAGTTCTGGGTTATCTATTTTCTCACCATATCCTGGCTCCTAGAAAGTATGTTCCTGTATGGCTAATATAAACGTTTCATGTCTTTAAGGCTGCATCTCCATCATTTGGATGCAGTCACCTACTTAGACTAACTTATCCTCAGAGAACATCATAAGGTTAACCAGCAAACTCTGCTTCTCCTTCCTGTTAGTTGGCCACAAGACCCAGCTTATTTTAAAAGAAATAAGACCAAGGGGCGCCTGGGTGGCTCAGGGGGTTAAAGCCTCTGCCTCCGGCTCAGGTCATGATCTCAGGGTCCTAGGATCAAGCCCACACTGGGCTCTCTGCTCAGTGGGGAGCCTGCTTCCCCCTCTCTCTGCCTGCCTCTCTGCCTACTTGTGATTTGTCAAATAAAATATTTAAAAAAAATAAAATAAAAGACCAATAGTATATTTTTACCAATTTCAAATCCTTAGGTTGTTTCTTCAAATTTTCTAAGATACCAGAGTTGTCTTCCAAATGGTTCTTTATAAAGGCCTGAGACGAACACAGCTAATTGGGTCAACAAATAGAAATAAAGAGGACCAACAGAGCCTTAGTCATCCTAATTATCAAGTTAATGCCTGGTTGCTGGACAAACTCTCCTGCTTTCTAAAACAAAACACCATAAGACATAAGCCACGGTTGCTATGTTAGTATGACTAGAAGTGGTAGGGTCTTGGTCCCAAAACAGCCCCCACTGGTCTTTCCAAATAATGGTGCCCTAGCTAATGAATACCTACTTGGACACAATAGAAGTCCGTGTTCATTGCCCACTGTTGTTGCTTAATTGAACGGTCAAGAATTCCACCTTTCTCTTACCCTACAAATTCTCAAATCTTCACATATAACACCAAAACTAAGAGAAATGACCACGTGAACTCCCATATCCTTGTACTCCTTTGACACTCTTCAGCTTGTTTTCCTCCACCTGAAATTTCCTTTTCTGTATCAAACATACCCCAAGACTGTGCCCAGTCTGGAGTTTCAAAAAAATGGAAAAAAAACTCTGGTTGGATTATGCATCTACTCCATAGTCTTCATCATAAACCAAAGGAATTACTGCACCTGCTAATACAAAGAGCACAATGAGCAACTCATTTAAAATACTTAAAAGAACCATAGGTTTTTTTTGTTTTTTGTTGTTGTTGTTGTTTTTTGCATTCCTCATCTGGTGTTTTAGTCCCACAGCAGAGAAGATTCCTCTATGCTGCTCTGGCTTGTTATTTACATAATTGCTACGTTTGCCCACATCAGTAATTTTGAACCATGCCTCTCTCCAACAACCAGCCAGCCTGACCCAAGGTTAGTTAAACCAACTGCTTAGGAAACATTTTCTGTGAAGCTATGAACCTGAAGATTATCTATATTCCAGATTCCAGGGATAAAAGTATCAGAGCTTCACAGGATGCTAAGGCAGATATAAATACAAAACAAGGATACATTCCAGCCTGATCCTCAACTTGAAGAAACTTCACAAACCTACCCAATCAGGGCTACTTTTTTTTTTTTTAAATAAAGGTATCTTTAGTTATCCTGTAGTATGATTCAATAGAATTATCTGTAAATATGTATTATTTACAAAAAACAGAATTATTTGTAAATAAATATTTGTAAATATTATGTAAATATAGCTCAAAGCTAAAGAGAAAAATACTATCCTCGAGCCAAATTCTATCAAATACATATATATCTTTTAAAATCAATTGGCCCACACATAATTATAGTATAGAATTTGATCCTTATAACTGCCACTTGAATTTTTTTTTAAATCTAAATTAGCTCAGCCATATTTCATGTTGTAAGAGAAACTAGTCATTAAAGCTACTAGAATGTGGTATTCGCTTGTAAGCAAGTTACAGGAATAGTATTTGTTTTTTAATCTTGAGTGGGTCAATGATTAGCAAAAAGACACGTCTTTTTACTCCTGTTCCACTACTGTGCTGTGGGTGGTTCTTGTCATTGCCTAACTTGCCATTTAAATTTCAAAATGATTTCATCTGAAATGTTCAACGGCAGTGCAATCTTATTACCAACTGAGATTGTTAATTTCAAAGATGAGACTCAAGCAACAGAGCTTCTCCACCCAACCCTGAGAAGTCTGAAATATTGCATTCGTTGCTGGAAACACGCTTAGGAGGATGGACATTGGCCTTCTGAAACAAATCCAGAGAGAAATCAGGGTCATACAGAGGGCAGATACACTCTCAGCTGAGGAACTATTCAAGGAATTGGAGCTGTTAAGGCTTCGAGAGAAAACTTAGAGGACACGATAACTGCCTGCAAACATGTCAGAGAAGAATTATACTGACTCTTGTTAGCTACAAAGACCTGAACTGGGATCCATGGGAATAAGCAATGGAGGCCCATACTGGGTTCTTTCAATTTCAGTACCTAAGCAAAGGCTAGCGGCGAGATTAGCAGAAATATGGGGTTGGGATGGTGCCCTGCTTGGATCCATAGGCTATAAGGCTAACCTGACAAATCCCTGCAATCCCCCAAGATTTCCAGGTAGGAACTGAAGCTCTAAAAGATCATGCCACCTTGAAGCTACTGTGAGTACAGGGGAAAACACAAGGACAAATTCATCCCTCAAGAGCCATTATTTTATTTTTATTCTTTAAAATAAATAAGGACGAAAGACGACTACTAATGATGATGATAAATAGCTATAAACTAGTCAGCGCTTTTGTCTTGTTTAAGCCTAATCACAATCCCATGCAGCCAATATTATCTCCATATGCAAACGAGAAAACTAGGCTTGGACAAGTTAGGTGACTCGCTCAAGGTCACAGAGTTAATAAGCGGCAGGTTCCCGCTCCTCACTCCAGCTGTGTCTTGTTACCTAAGCCTGTCTGCTTTCCCACTACATTCCACTGTCTAGACGGTGTACACTGTAATTTCAATTGGCCATAATCCCCAAACCAGAGAAACCTCAACAGTAGAAGATAATAAATGCTTTTAAGCTGCAAAGTGATCATCAGTTGACTCACAATTAATACCGTCTATAGATTTTTTTTGACAAAGTAACGATATCCAACTGTGCCTGCAAATGCCAACACAAGAAATCCCTCTGACTTCACGGATCAACAGCAAATGCCCTAATGAGCACCAAAAAAAAAAAAAAAAACCCACGACCGCTCTTTATTTTTTCCAGTGTTTCTTATTTCTGCTGAAAAATAATGGCCAGAAGGAATCGCTCTTCTTTTCAATAACTTAAAAAAAAAGTGAGCTGTGGCCTCTCAGTGGGAAGACAATCATATGCAGCTAGTGGGTTCCTGGGCAGTTTTAATTTACTTTTAATCATTTCAGAAGTTGTGCCTCAAAGGTATGCGCTAAAAAGCTTCACAGCATCTTGTCCTTTTTTTTTTTTTCCTTAGCCCTTCCTTTTTCTGTTCAGCAAAAAGTAGCAAACAAACCTACCTGTGTAAAACCAATTTAAGTATTTGCTTCTCCAGGAAACTTCCCCAGAATGAGAATAAAAAGATGAAGCTAGGCTTTCTTTGCACTGTCTACATACTTCACTTGATCACTGACTTGTCTTTCTTTGATTATATCCTAGAAATGCCTTTTCTCATTCATGAGACTGGGTTCCTTAATCACCAGGGTTGCCAGGCACTCTATTTCTTCCTTTCTTTGTGTTCCCATGGCACGCTATCGGTATCCCTTGCCATGATTTACCGCACACAGTAGGTATCTGTGGCTCTTTCTCTGTGCATTCCTGTTGCTAGAGATCTGATCATTTGTTTTTGCCAGACCATCATCTAGCATTGCCTAACACACAGTAGGCCCCCGTAAGTTTGAAATTAGATGAAAATGCGAACTTCTCATTTTATCCCCCATGTTGAGCTTATCATATGAACTGAACTGAATTGAATTAGAACAAATTGAACCGAACATTAAAACATTAGTATGTTACAGTAAAGTTATGTAGATTATACTTAAAGACAAATCGATTAGCACAACCTAGCTACGATGCTGTGTGATTCTAATGACTCATCATGCTAGGATTATCTATTATGTTTCCACAGAAAGGGCAGTAATCTTTAGGCATAATCATGTAGTTACTTCTTTAAAACTAAGACTAGGGGTGCCTGGCTGGCTCAGTCAGTGGAGCACGCGACTTTTGAACTTGGGGTTATGAATTAGAGCCCTACGTTGGTTGTAGAGCTTAAAAATAAAATCTTTAAAAAGTAAAAAAAAAAAAAAAATTAAAATGTAAGTGAAGCCTAAAATAGATCTACCCTGAAATAGATCATTTTTACCTCAAGTCATGACTGACGCTGAGCTCACTCTAGAAGTCGGGCAGATGCCAGCCCTGTCATAGTCTTATTTTTTACTTTGTGGGAAATAAGTTTACATTATCAAGTTTTCAAGCCACAGTTGTTGTTTTCCAGGAATCACTTTAAGCAACATGCTCATTTCGTGAGGAATTAGTTTGCTTACAATAATATAATCCACAAATCAATATAATTTGGTTCACATAAACTTCAGTATTAGCAAAACGCTCAAAGCAAATAAACCAGTTTAAGTCCCTCAGGTACCCCAATTTCCACTGTGATGCTCCCGCGTCTCCCTCAGGAACCCTTGAGTACGTTGTGTGAGTCATGCCCAAGCAAGGGCAGCAATGGGACTCTACCTCAAATCTTAGTAAATATCTAAGTCTTTATTTTTTTTTCTCTAAAAATGAGTAGAAATTCTCATATTTTCTTCCCCACAGGGAGCATCTAACTCCATATTGGAGACCACAAAAGACTAAAGGTTTCTAGTTTAAAAATAAAAAATCCGGGGCACCTGGAGGTCTCAGTAGGTTAAAGCTTCTGCCTTCAGCTCAGGTCATGGTCTCGGAGTCCTGGGATAGAGTCCCGCATCGGGCTCTCTGCTCAGCATGGAGCCTGCTTCCCCCTCCCTCTCTGCCTGCCTCTCTGCCTACTTGTGATCTCTCTGTCAAATAAATAAATAAAATCTTTAAAAAATAAATAAAAATAAAAAATCTGCCAGGCATCCCTCATTTATCATCGTCATACCTCAAAAAAAAGTCCTATCATGTTGTTTCAATTTTTTTTAAAGATTTTATTTGACAGAGAGTGGGGATAGAGGAAAGGGAGAAGCAGACTCCCCATCAAGCAGGACTCTGGGATCATGACCTGAGCCCAAGGCAGATATTTAACCTACTGAGCCATCCAGGTGTCCCCATGTTTTTTCAAATTTTTTTTCTTTAAAAAAAAAAAAGTTAATTATTCATTAACCCAGAAGAATGGCGCATTAGTTTACCAACATGACGTGTAATTTTTATGTAAAAGTAGTATGCTCCAATAAATGACACCTTTCATATATTTCAGAAATAACACCATAATTTTAAAAACATACATGTAAAGAAATACCAAAGTCAGATTAGTCAGGTACCACGGTGTCACACAAAGCATAAGAATGGCTGGAAGTTTAGCCTGTAAAAGGGAAGACTGTGTGTGGCAGAAGAGCTCTTCCTGAGTATCTGAAGACTTGTCCTGGGGACAAAAGCATGAAGGCATGTGTTCACCAAAGCTGTATTAAATGTCTACCTGCTGAGCATCCTAGCTGGAGATACAAAGATGAATAAAATGTGATGCCTGCCTTCATGGAGCTCAGAGCCCAGTCAGGGAGAGCCACTTCACAAGAAATATTGTATGTGATTTAGGAGTCTCCCAACTTTTTTCTGCAGAGTACCAGAGAGTAAATAGTTTAGGTTTTGCAGGCCTCAAGATTTCATGCAACTACTGAATTCTGCCCTTGTAACATGAAGGCAGCCACAGACCATATGTAAAGAATAAATGTGGCTGTGTTCTAATAAAACTTTATTTGTGGACTCTGACATTTACATTTCATATAGTTTCACATCTCATGGATTATTCTTTTGATTTTTTTCCCCGACCTTTAAAAATCTGAAAACCTTATCTCATACCCATATAAACATGCAGCAGCCAGATTCTGTCTGCGGGCAGTCACCTGCTGAGCCCTGATAAAAATTAATAGGCATTTACTGGAGCTCCGAGGAAGGGTAGGTGACCTTAACTGGGGTTATCATGGAGGCTTCCTGGAGAAAGAACTGGGTGAAGGATTACGCAAGAAGACGGACCCGCAGGACGGGACCCTAAAAGCAAAGGCACAGCTGTGTGAAATCAGACCAACGAATGCAGATGAACCACAGGGAACGCCGTTACAGCAGCAACTGACAGGCAAGGATGTCACAGACATAGGCAGGGCCAGCTCAGGGGAACTGAACTTGAGGTTCTGGATGTGCCAAGCAGCCATTGAGAGCTTTCAGCAGTTAACTTTCATTGGAATAGTCAACATCAGGATGCTCCAGAACCGCATTTCGAGCCCTGCCTGTGCAGTCAATCCGACTTGGGTTAGGATCCCAATTCTGCCACTCCCCAGGCATGAGACCTCAAACCAGTTTCTTATCCTAAGGATCTGAGAGATCTCAGATCTCTCTGAGATCATCTGAAAGCCAAAGACAATCCCTACGTTAGCATTTGTTATCCTCTCTTCCCTTATCACACACAGTATCACACCAGTAATGTAACCACATTTGTGGAATCCAAGCATCCCCAGTGGACATCAAGTGCCTTGTGTGCTGTCTGACGGAGCAGCACTCAAAGGTAATTAAGGAAGAAATGAAAAAGATAAACCCAACATTCCCTTGCCTTATCATCCTATCAGTGTCCATACTTGCTTCTCATTTTGCAAAGATAAATATGTTGTAGTATTTATTTAAAACTTAGATCAAAAGCATTGAGAGAAAAATGATCTCTATGAAACTATCTTATCCACAATAAGTTTATTTTCCTGACAGTTATAATTACATTTTGGTACATGGGTTTTCCCCCCCTTCTTCCAGTGATAAGTTTTCCCTCAAGAAATTTGCTTTCCCTAAATAGGCAATTTCTGGTTTATCTGGCACTGAACTTGAAGTTAAACAAAACCTTTCCAATACAAAATTCATCAGGCTAACTTTATAACTTAAACTCAGACATAGGATGACAAGTAGCCCATCTCATGAGTGATCCACAAGTGACTATTCTTTCCTGAGTAAGCTGCCAAAAGACCTTCATATATCACTATCTAATATCACATCATATTATAAACTGTACATATATGAATTATCTAATTATAAGGTTTCTAAGACTCTTCTAGGGCAAACCAGAAGGCAAGAGAATCCATGTTGATTTTTAGCTCAAATTGCTTGTTCAAATTCATTAAATCATTTCAATAAATGCTTAGAGAGCACCTATGTGTGATGCACTCTTAAATCTTTCCTTTCAGATTGATTCAGGTAACATGTTTTTCATGTTCTAAGTTTAACTCTTACCTATTTTCCATATTGTGTGTAGGGGTAATAATGTTCTACATAAAGAAAGCCCATCAACTCTAAGGCCAGGATAAAATAGATAAACTCATAGGACTATTTAAATCATACGAATTTTCAGAAGCAAAATTCATAGGACTCTTTAAATGAGAATTTTAAGCCACTATCTTCAATTTCTGTCATCCTTTTAGTTTCCAAGAAATCATACCTGCATCCTGAAATCTAACCTCATTTACATATGACAGAATTGCTTTTGGAAATTCAGATGTTAGCCATATTGCCATTTTTATATAAACAACATAGTTCCTGTTCTCCCTTTGAGTCCTACAATCCTTTAAGACTGATTATAAATTGAGAATACCCAGGATGCCAAAATGATATACAATTTACTCAACATACCAAATCTGTTATTTAGAAAAGCCCTGTCATTTTCCAAGGACTGCTTATAATTATATTCCAACACATTCTGTCATCACTCCAGTCTCAAAATTAACTAGGAGATACTGTACGTGGGAAAATGGTTTAATTTCTGAGAAAGTTCTTTCCAAATAAACTCTATCCAAATGTGATGAGATCCCCTGGGTTTTTTTTAAATTTTAATTTGCAATTATTCATTGTTCACCCAAATAAGAGGGGATATATTCATTCATTCAGTACCACAAGTATGTAGTATATGAATATATGTGTATTGTGAAAGTATTCAAGGATGTTTATTATGTATGTATTCTAGGATATGTACTCTGGAATTATTTTATACAAGATCCTAAGGACAGGTTAGCATTTTAGTGAAATACATACAGTATATACAAAATTTAGAGACTTAACATTTAAGAAGACACATTGTAAGTACAAAAAATAGCTGTTGAGTCAATTAAGAATAATTATAATGTATTTTTGTTGCCCTTTCCCCTTCCTTGATATCTTTATTTGCTCATCAACTCAAGAGGGACAGCACATCTATGTACTAGGCAGTTCTGGAGGCTAAGGATACAGCAGTGAATAAAATAAGCAATCCTTTTTCACGAGTCTGATATTCTGGAGAGGGAGGAAAACACTAAACCAGATAAGTGAATAAAATATAGAGTGTCTTAGATAGTGTTTAGGAGAAAAATTAAGCAAAGAACATTTATGAAAAGTGGTCCGATTGTGGATAGATTTTGAAAAACCAATAGGATTTGCTTCTGACAATGAAAGAGAGCAGGGGAGCCAAAGGTAGGTACACCAGTTTTGGCCTGAGCAATGGCAAGAATAGAGTTGCTAAACACTGGTTTGGGGAAGTCTGCAATATGCCAGGTTCAGGGAGAATGGACAGTATGAACTACCTTTGCAGTATGTTCAATTTATGATACCAATTAGAAAAACAAATGGAAACACCTAGTATGTATTTAACCAAGACTAAAACTTGACCTTTTTTTTTTTTTTAGATTTTTTGAGAGAGAGAGAGAGGAAGGGGGGGGGAGAGAGAGAGAGAGGGAACTTGGGGGGTGAGGATGGGAGGGGTTGAGGGGAAGCAGAGAATCTCAAGCAGACTCTACACTGAGCCAATCTGGGGCTTAATGTCACGCCCTTAAGATCATGACTTGAGCCAAAACCAGAAGCTGGATACTCAACAAACTGAGGTATCCAGGTGCCCAAAAGTTTATTTAACTTTTTAACCTAACATGGAAAAATCACTTTTTTTTCTTCATCTAAACCATGATGAATTATTCCTATGTGTTTATTAAGTACATTTGAAGGCTATTGGCTAAGATATCTTTTGTACTTATATTTTTTCTCCCCTCACTTATTCATGTTATTTAATTCTTAAGCTACATAAAACACAGGATATAAACCAGGGAATTTACCCACATCCTCACTTTTTATCCTTACCTTAGATTTATATTCCTTCTTTATGTTACACACCAAACCAAAAATACTAGTCTCCTCAGATTATCAAGCTCAAATTTCCTCTCTTAGAAATCTTTCCCTAACTAGAAGATGCTCAAGCTTAAATCCTTTATGAAATCCTTTCAACCCAACCTTAATTTACTGATACCTGCCTTTCTCTAGGACAGGTATAGAAACCTTCAGAAATATCACAAGTATGACATATTATGGAGAATCTTCTGTTACAGAATCTGACACATAAATACAAACTCTTAATACTCCCAAGAAAAATAGTTTATTGGAAACCACTGTTTTGGTTCTTCCTACCCAAGCTGGATTACATAGCCTATTTACAAATTACAACTTACAGAAATGAATTTGTAAAGAAAAAAATTTTTAATCAGTTGATGAGGGGGCCTTGGTAGCTCAGGTAGTTAAGTACCCAACTCTTGATTTCAGCTCAAGTCATGATCTCAGAGTGGGATTGGACCCCCATTCGGCTCCACAATTAACAGGAAGTCTGCTTGGGATTCTCTCTCCTTCTCTCCTTTTGTCCCTCCCTCTGCTTGCTCTCTCACTCTCTCTCTCAAACAAATCTTTAAAGAAAAAAAAAAAATCAATTGATGAGGTTAGTCACAGATTTATACATTAGAAACTAGTCTGATTAATAGCAATCTTTCTCAAATCTTCCTCAAAACAAAAACTAAACCAAAACTAAGAGAAAGGAAAACTCCCAAACTCATTTAAAAAGCCAGCATCACCCTAGTACCAAAACGAAAAAAAGGCCACTGGTAGAGAAGAGAAAAAGGCCAATATCCCTGATGAAGTTTTAGATCTAAAACTTCTCAATAAAATGCCAGCAAACCAAATTCAGCAGCACATTAAAAGGATCATTCACCATGATTAATTGGGATTTATCCCTGGGATTCAAGGGTGGTTCACAATGCACACAATCAGTTTGATACATCACATTAATAGAAAGAAAATCACATGATCATCTCAATAGACACAGCAAAAGCATTTGACAAAATTCAACATCCATTCATGATAAAAACACATTAGACATAGAAGGAACAGGTCTCAACATAACCAAGGCCATAATTCAAGGCCACAGCTAACATCATATTCAATAGTAAAAGGATAAAGGCCTTTTCTTTAAGATCATAAACAAGTGTGCCCACTCTTACCATTCTTATTCAATGTAGTATCTGAAGTCCTAGCTAGAATGATCAAGCAAGAAAAAAATGGAAGTTATCAGAATTGGAAAGGAAGTAAAATTGCATTTGTAGAGGACATAATTTCATATATAGAAAATCCTAAAGATTCAACCAAAAAGCTGTTAGATTTAATTAATGAATTCAGTCAAGCTGCAGAAAAAAAAATTAACATACAAAAATCAGTAGCATTTCTATATACTAACCATAAATTTTCTGGAAAAAAAAAAATCAATTCCACTTACAATACCATCAAAAAACAAAGTACTTAAGAATAAACCTAACTAGGACACCTGGGTGGCTCAGTTGGTTCAACATCTGCCTTCAGCTCAGGTAGTGCCAGGGTCCTGGGATGGAGCCCTGCACTGGGCTTCCCTGCTCAGCTGGGAGCCTGCTTCTCCCTCTGCCTGCCACTCCCCCTGCTTGTTAGGTCTCAATCTCCTGTGCGTGTTCTGACAAAATCTTGAAAGAAAGGAAGGGAGGGAGAGAGAGAGAGGATAAACTTAATTAAGGAGGTGAAAGATCTCTACTCTGAAAACTACAAAACACTGATGAAGGAAACCAAAGGACAAATAAATGTAAAGTCATGCCATGCTCATGGATGGGAAGAAATTGTTAACATTTCAATACTATCAAAACCCATCCATAGACTTGATGAAATTGCAATAAAAACTCCAACGGCATTTTTTTAAAGAAGTAGAGGGAAAAAAAAACTCAAAATGTATATGGAAACAGGCGCTTGGGTGGCTCAGTTGGTTGAGCGACTGCCTTTGGCTCAGGTCATGATCCTTGAGTTCCGGGATCGAGTCCCACATCAGGCTCCCAGCTCCACGGGAAGTCTGCTTCTTCCTCTAAACTTCTCTCCTCTCATGCTCTCACTTTCTCTGTCTCTCAAATAAATAAATAAAATCTTTTAAAAAAATGTATATGGAACCACAAAAAAACCCCAAATAGCTAAAAAAAAAAAAAAAAAAAAATGGAGAAGGCATCCCTCTACCTGATTTCAAGCAATACGATAAAGCTGTAGTCATCAAACATTATGGTACTGGCACAAAAAAACAAATACACCAATGGAACAGAACCAAGAGCCTGGAAATAAACTGAAGTATATATGGCCAATATTTGACAAGGGAACCAAAAATACTCTATGGAGAAAAGATACTTTGCAACAAATGGTGCTGGGATAATTGGATATTCACATGTAAAAGAATGAAACTGGACCCATGTCTTATACCACTTGCAAAATTTAACTCAAAATAGATTAAAGTCTTCGGCATAAGACCTGAAATCATGCAACTCCTAGAACAAAACATAAGGATAAAGCTCCCTATCATGGATCTTGATTTTTTTGGATGCAACACCTAAAGCACAACCAACAAAAATCAGAAACAATGATTTCCTAAATTAAAAAGCTTCTGAACAGCGAAAGAGGGATGCCTGGATGGCTCAGTGGGTTAAAGCCTCTGCCTTTGGCTCAGGTCATGATCTCAGGGTCCTGGGATCAAGCCCCACATCTGACTCTCTGCTCAGCGGGGAGCCTGCTTCCCCCTCTCTCTCTGCCTGCCTCTCTGCCTACTTGTGATATCTCCCTCTCTGTCAAATAAATAAATAAAATCTAAAAAAAAAAAAAAAACCCAGCAAAAGAAACCATCAATGAAGTAAAAAGATAATCTATAGAATGAAAAAAAATATTTGCCAACCCTATATCTAATAAGGTGTTAATATCCAAAACCATGAAGAACTCCTACAACTATCAAAAAAGCCACATTTTTAAAAAGTAGGGAAAGGATCTGAATGGATATTTCTCCCAAGATGACATACACAAGGCCAACAGGTACATGAAAAGATGCTTGACAACACTCGTCATTAGGGAAATGGGAACTAAAACCACAATGAGGTATCACCTCATGCCTTTTAGAATGGCCATCATCAGAAAGAGATAACACATGCTGATATAGATGTAGAGAAAAGGGAACCCTTGTGTGCTATTGGTGAAATTGTAAATTATCACAGACACTAGAAAACAATATGGAGGATCCTCAAAACCTTAAAATTAGAATTTCTTATAATCTAGCAGTTCTACTTCTGGAAATACATCCAAAGGAAATGAAAACACTAGCTCAAAAAGATACTTGCACCCCTATGTTCATAGCAGCATTATTTACAAGAACCAAGCCATGGAAACAACCTAAGGGTCCATGTATGGATGAATGGTTAAAGTTGTAAGATACACACACAAGCATACACACACATGCATGTACATGCACACATGACAATATCAGACAGCCATAAAAAGTGAGGAAATTTTACCATTTGCAACAACATAGATGGGCCCTGAAGGCATTATGCTAACTGAAATAAGTCAGACAGAGATAGATATTATCTCACTTCTACACAGAATCTTAAAACAACCTGACAACAGCAACAACAAAAATCATAGGAAAAAAAAAAAAAAAGATCAGACTTGTGGTTACCAGGGGTTGGGGAATTGGAGGAGGGTGGTTAAATAGTACAGATTTCCAGTTATAAAGTATTACTGATGCTACATACAATATAATGACTATAGCAAATACTGCTATAGGATATGTAGGAAAGTTGAGAGTCAATTCTAATAGTTCTCATGACAAGAACATTTTCTTCCTTTTTTCTTTTATCTATAGGAAGAGATTGATCTTAGCTGAATCTATTATAGTAATCATTTCACAATATATGTAAATCAAACCATCCTCCTCCATGCCTTAAATTTATATAGTGTTAGGTCATTTATTTCAAGAAAACTGGGGGGTCGGGGGAAGGCAAGTCTCAGTCCTAATTTGTCAGTGACTTTCACACCATTCTAAGAACCACTTGTGAAGGTCAAAAGCACAATTTACTAACCCCAGTAGCTATAAAAAGAAACAAAACATGACCCACTGTTGGGCAAATGCCTTTAATGAGATGCTAGCATTAAATCATGAACTCAGGGGTGCCTGGGTGGCTCAGTGGGTTAAAGCCTCTGCCTTTGGCTTGGGTCGTGATCTCAGGGTCCTGGGATCGAGACCAGCATCGGGCTCTCTACTCAGCGGGAAGCCTGCTTCCCCCTCTCCCTCTGCCTATCTCTCTGCCTACTTGTAATCTCTCTCTCTCTCTCTGTCAAATAAATAAATAAAATCTTTAAATAAATAAATAAATAAATAAATAAATAAATAAATAAATAAAGCAAGCATGAACTCATGCCAAGAGCAAAAGTTTAAATAATTGGAATCCAGATCAGCAGTGATTAACCTGAAGAACATGCTGGAATGCCCACACACTGATCCAAACTAAATTCCTCATTTGGGGAATTACTAAATGTAACTAAAAATGGCTAGTAGATAAATTTATTGCCCAAACTGAGAAAGCTCTTACATCATAAATTACTTGCATACAGACCCTAGAAGATTAATGAAAATCACGATAGTGACTCCTTAATACAAAAATGAGTATGTTTGTCGTACTCAATGGTGAGAAATAGAGAGCTTTTCCCCTAAGGTCAAGAATAAGACAAAGATGTCCATTCTTACCACTTTTAGTCAACATAGTACTGGAAGTCCTAGTCACGACAGACAAGAAATAAAAGGCACCCCAATAGGTAAGGAAGAAGTAAACTCTCACTATATGCAGATGACATGATACTATATATTTAAAATCCTAAAAAAGACACCAAAACACTACTAGATCTGATAAATTCAGTGAAGTCACAGGATACCAAAAAATCCAAGTACAGAAATCCGTTGTATTCCTCTATACTAATGAGGTTGGTATAGAGGCATCAGAGAGAAATTAAAACAATCCCATTTATAACCACACCAAAAACAATGAAATATTTAGGAATAAACTGAACCAAGGAAATGAAATACCTGTACTCTGAAAACTATAAGACACTGATGAAAGAAACTCAAGATGACAAAGAAATGAAAAGATGTTCTATGTTCATGGATTTAAAGAATAAATACTGTTAAAACATCTATACTACGCAAAGCAATCTACAGCTTTAATGCAATCCCTAATAAAATGCCAATAGCATTTTTCACAGAACTAAAACAATCCTAAAATTTGTATGGAACCACAAAAGACCTCGAATAACCAAAGCAATCTTGAAAAAGTAAACTGGAGGTATCCCAATTTCAGGTTAAGTTATCTTACAAAACCATACTAATTAAACAGTATGGTACTGGCATAAAAATGGATGCACAGATCAATGGAACAGAAAACCCAGGAATAAACCCGCAATTATATGTTGAATTAATCTTTGACAAAGGAGGAAAGAACATACAATGGGAAAAAGACCATCTCTTCAACAAATGGCCAGGACAACTAGAGAGCAACAGACAAAAAGATGAAATTGGACCATTTTGTTTCACCATACACAAAAATAAACTCAAAATGGATTAAACACCTAAACGTGAGACCTAAAACCATAAAAATCCTTGAAGAGAGAACAGGCGGTAATCTCTTGGACAATGGCCATACTAATACTTTCCTAGATACCTCTCCTGATGCGAAGGAAATAAACGCACAAATAAACTATTGGGACATCAAAATAAAAAACCTCTGCTCAGTGAAGGAGACAATCCACAAAACTAAAAGACAACCCACAGAATGGGAGAAGATATCTTCAAGTTACCTACCTGATAAAGGGTTAGTATCCAAAACATATAAAGAACTGCTACAACTCAATACCCCAAAACAAATAATCCAATTAAAAAATGGGCAGAAGTTATGAACGGGCATTTCTCCAAAGAATGGCCTACAGATGGCCAGTAGACACATGAAAAGATACTCAACATCACTTATCATCAGAAAAATGCAAATTGAAACCATATTATCACCTCACACCTGGCAGAATGACTAAAATCAACAACCCAAGAAACAGGTATCGGCAAAGATATGGAGAAAATGGATTCTTAGTGCACTGTTGGTGGGAATGCAAACCAGTGCAGCCACTAAGGAAAGCTGTATGAAGTTTCCTCAAAAAATTAAATATAGAATTACCCTATGACCCAACAATCACACTACTCAGTATTTACCAAAAACAAAACAGAACAAACACTAACCCAAAGGGATACATGCACTGCTGTGTTTATTGCAGTATTATTTACAATAGCCAAACTATGAAAACAGCCCAAGGGTCTATCAATAGATGACTGAATAAAGAAGTGCATACACTGGAATATTATTCAGCCATAAAAAAAAAAAAAAAAAAAAACGAGATCTTGCCATTTGCAACAACATGGAGTTTAAGAAACAAAACAAACTAGCAAAGAGAAAAAGAAACAAAGAAATAGACTCTTAATTATAGAGAATGAAGGGATGGTTACCAGAAGGGAGGTAAGCGGGGAACTGGGGAAAATAGGGACTGTGATTTAAAAAGTACACTTACCATGATGAAAAAAATCAAATGGAAAAAGAGTAGACTGGGGATTAAAAAGTATTAACTGAGAGACTCAAGAGTGCACCATGTTGTGACTTTGCCAGGAAGCATAAACCAAAATGCCTATAGAAGATACTATAAAACTTGCCTTTCTATTTCTGAATTTACATTGTTGGACGTGAGATACTATTACTATCCAATTTTCACATGTAACTTCTTCAAACTCAAATCCCAAAATTAGTGCAGAAGATGTCTTAATTAAGGCATAAGATAAAAAAAATGAGTATGTTTGAAAACAGGGCTTGTGTCAAGGTGATTTTCAAAATGAGAGATCAGGGATCCGTTACCTTCCACCTCCCTACAGGCTAATTTCCTCCAGAGAAAAGAAATGCATTTAATTCTAATGTTCCTGTAATGGTTCTGACAACCTTCATCCTCATTTTCAGTTCTGATTTATGGTTTAGTAAATGGACCTCAGACCCAATAAACATATGAGCAGAGAATTCTTTAGCAGGCCAGAGAATGGGATGTGTTTAAAATAACAAGTCACTCGTTTAATGAGGTTAGGCAAACCACCATGTAATGAAACCCTGTTGTTTTTTAAAACCTCAGATGAAAATATGTCTGGGTAATGACATGTACATTTTCAAGGAATAAAGAAAATTGGCCTTCTGAAGGCTACAAAAACATGCCAGCTGTGATACCATTCCAAGGAGTCCTCTAAGGACCCTGAAAATACAGAACGGTTTTGTTAATCATCTTAAAATCTCAAAGAGCAGTCTAAACTACACAGGAATACGCTAAGTCCACATAAAGCTTCCTGGTGTTCTATGGGAAGTCTTAGCCCAAGCGTTTGTATTGGTTGAAAGCTTTATTTCCAAGCGTGGTAGCAAACCGTTGGACATCTGGGATTTCAAACAAACTTCTCTGCTGTGTCTCTTGCCTCTCAATACAGTAATCACAGGTATTTGTGTACCGAAACATCAATTGATAGAACCAGAACCTTGACAAGCAGGTTTACTAAAATGAAAACACAAACCCAAAACACAAACAACAGTAACCGTTATTGAGGGCTTTCTCTGCCATTCACTGTGCTTACTAGATGACATGTGGTATGTCATCTTCAGTCACAACAAAGCGGACACAGCTAGTAATCTACCCCCTCGAAAAGCCAGGGAAACAAAACTGAGAAAGTTAAAAGGTCTTGCGAAGTTCTTACCAGAGTGTAAACCAGTGAACCAAATCACCTTAACCAGGCCTTCTAACTCAGAACAGGTTTTCAGATTTGTAAGCTTAAACCCCCTTTCCAGAAACAATTTGAGGCCTTTGGAAAACTTTTAAAATTGACCCATTTTACCTAAAAAGATTCCCTTTACTATTAAGATGACAATTTTAATGCTCATCTTGCCTTGTCTTTCAACACTCCTTCAACTCCCCCTAAAAAAGAAGGTAAAACAGCACCTGTCACTTAAATCTTTTGAGAAAATATTAACAGCAGGAGCTCATTAGCATACCTGGAAGACAGATAGGGCTAGGGGTTCAAAGAGATGCTTTGGCAAAGATACAATTTGAAATGTGCTCCTAGAATATATTTATTCACACTTATACCTCATTCAGTCAGCCAATCAGCAAATATCTATCACTCTTTTCTGTGCAGGAGGGGCAATCAAGTGCCTTCCTCAAGGTGGACAGCTTATTTCCCGGGAATGGAAGAAACTTTCCTTGCAATCCCCCAATTCAACTTTGCAAAAGAGGTTCTCCCCTCAACCCTACCATCTCCTAGAAATAGCTACTTGCACCTTCTGCTTTTTTGAAACTCCAAATTTCCTGGTCCTGCTTAAGCATTCCCATATGTATAATCCCCAAGTTAGGTAGAGAAATGTCCTATGTGTCCCAGAGGGCCAAACCCACAGAAGAGTTCACCAACATGTAATCATACCATGTCGTCCGGTAGAGCAGAAATAACAGCTACTTTATTCAGAATTTATCAAGCACTGGCACGGGGCTAAATATTTGACAATCTTTGCCTCATTTTATTCCTGGGATAATTCTAGGAAATATATACTATCATTATAAACATTTTGCAGCCAAGATAACTATGGCTTAAAGAACTAAGGAATCTAAAGTCCGTGACCCTAGCTACTGCATCATACTTTTTAGTTCTTGAAAAATTGAAGATCAGTGGCCTACAATAAGCTACAATACTGTGATTCTGAATTCTGATTTCTACTTTAAAACAGTGTCAATTTTTTTTATATACACACAGCATTAGAGATACATCTTTTGCTGTCCCCAAAGGAACCTATCCCTTTGTTCAAAGGTAAAACGGTCTAAACTTTGTAAAACCGGGTAGTTGAGATCATCTCAAGTTCCCATCAAATCAGGTAATTCCAAAAGATCTCCTCGAAGAACATAAGTGGACCACCATGGTTACAAAGTGCAGAGCAGCAAAAGCCAAGGTCCAGGTGACAGCTCGGCACTGAAATGCAGGAGCATCTCTATGTACTTACTTCCCATCTTAACACACAGCATGGCAAGGGGCTTGAAGGATTTGAATTCTGAATCTCCGTCAGAATAACATCTGCCAAGAACAAGTCCTAAATGTACTACTTGTCCCCGTAGAGAAAAACCAAGAGCTTATCATGCAGGTCTTTGTCAAGATAATACCTACACCTGTTGTCAGGCTAAAGCCTGAGATCCTCCCGGAAGAAATGCCACGTTGGCTATGTGCAGGTTAGGGCGCATGGTTGAGCTACAAATTACTTGGAAGCAAGCTGATTTTAAGTTGCCATGGCAAAGAAAACGCAGACAATGAGAAGCTTTTACATTAGTGTTTTCCATGTCTTGTTCGGACAGGATTGTCCAGCTGAGAGGTGCCTTTTTTCCCCATACTTCTGACATGAACAGATAAAATAATAAACACTAATTAGAGTATTATAATGATCTCTGGCTTCATCTCAGAGGTGCAGATATCTGACTAGGTAATTACCTCTGACAGGCTTTTACAGGAAAATGGAGGACTAGGAGCCTATTTCATTGCTTGCTGATGAAACCACAGGGGGAAAAGGTCATGAGGAGGCAGGCTTATAAGGCCATTTTCGTCAATGTGTTGTCAAGGTACCGAGCCCCCTGGCTAAAGAAATGTTTTACAGGGAAATGACCCAGGGGCTCTCAGTCATGGGAACTGGTTACTTCAGGGAAGTGACTAAATGGTAGTAGATGGTTCTCAGGTTGAAGTGGAAGGCATTTCATGAAAATAAGATGCCTTTGCCCATAGTGCTCTAAAGTTTACTCCTCATACAAGAACGCTGAACTCTTTATGACACTTACGTTCCCTGAAATATTCTTCTACCCCTAATTCAGGCTCACGTTTCTGTACAATTCTGGACAATGTTCGGAAAGCCCACTAACCTCAGGAACTCTACAGAAGTACAGGAATACGTGCTTCGCTCTCTTTCACATTCTCCGGAGAAATTCCTTTTCTGACACCCTAATGGACTTGGCTAGGGAAACAAAAGGGTGGGTGATTCTGTCCCCTTGTTAATTTACTCAAACAACTAAGAATCTGTAAAAGGGGAGGAAGAAAAAGAATAACAGAAAATTGGAAAAATCAGAGAAAGTAGAAGAATTCTAAATAAAGCTTTCCTCCAAAATGGAGGATGGAGGACGTAGGCTATACTACTCTTCTGGAAATGATCCAGCTTAGCAAATGGATATGGTTTCAGCATTTTTCCTCTTAGCCCTAATGCAAGTATAGGGATTCAAAGGGGAAAAAGTAGATTTGAAACTATGGCAATGATTTGTACTCCAAACACCAAATAGAGATTCCTGGGGTTTGATGAAATGTCAATGCCACAGCGCGGTCTCCGTTCTGAATTACTAAACCAATTCAGATACTGTAGAAATGCAAGCTTTTCTAGACTACTCATAAGATTTTTCTCTCAAGTAGTCTGTGCTATTTGGTACTATACATAATATAGGGTCACTTGCCCTCTTCTACGAACCCTCTAAGGGAAATTTATGCACACTTAACACATCTGTTGAAACATTTATTCTTAGCCTGATAGAGGCTTTACTATGCTTTATAGAACAGACCTATTTACATTTCTAACTTTATTTTTATCCCAAGCAGTAGAGTACAATAGCGAAATAAATTCATATGGCACAGATGGCTATTCAAGCTACTTTTATTTTTTAAGTGTTCTTCCTTAAGAAGCAAAACAAACAAAAAATCCTTCTGCTTTTCTGACTACCCTTTTACGAACACTTTCTTGTTGTCCCTTGCAGAAGTGACAGACAACACAGTGGAATGATCAGCATTTAATTAGGTTTATTTGTTGTTGGAATAGCTTTTAAATTCTTTCATCTTATGAAGGAGTGAATCCCTAGATTATAGATACATGAAAATAAAGCTTAACCACAGAGAGGAATTTTTACTTTGTACTTCTCAGTTCTTAATCAGGTAAAGCATCAGTGCCTTTCTAAAAGGCACGAATTCCTCTTTATCTTTATTTTGATGAGTAATAAGAAAAATTCACCTCTAGAACACACTAAAAATGAAATTGTGATAACTGGCTCCCCAAATATAACCTTTCCTGGATCATGCCAATTACTTGGAAATTCTCTGGGAAAACTAGCATCATATAGAACATACTTGTGTTCTAGTTATTCAACCAGAGTACTTACCCTCCTCTGAAGAACTTAATATTGAGGGTATGCTGAGAGGTCATTTTAATCTAGAAAGTTTTTTCCAGAAATAAAGAAAATTGAGTTTTTGTAGAAACAAATTCTCCATATGCATCGTGTTTTCATATTTCACAGAGGGCTGAATTATACCAGCAACAGACCAAGTGAAAAGTTCCCAGCTTTCAAAATACCCAGATTTTAAGTATTTACCCTAACGACCTCTTAAACATAGGCTCATTGCAATTGCTAATATGCAACTTTGTGTAAAAATCTTTCTAGTACATATTTCATAAACAGATTATAAACCAAATTTTTCCATGATTAGATCTGTATGCCAAAAATCACTAGACAGCCTTTTCCAGGTGTACCTCTTTAACTCGTGGGTATTAAAATAAGACCAACTTAACAGTTTTGCATTTGACAGAAATGTATCATCTAAGAGGGATCTGTAACCAGGTCCCGATCATATCTGGAAGAGACATAAAAAGTGTTTAATATCCACTTAAGCATCAACATGTAAAATTTGCGATCACTGACAAAATGTTTAAGTGGCTTTACATTGCCTGACCACATGGGTTAGAGACAAAAGTGCTATGGCACAGAGATGGACTTTTGACGAACATTTCTGACCATCTCTCCTGGGAGATCTGGGGCACCATATACTCAGAGCCATGATGAGGATTTAATAGTTTCCACATTACAGGTTTTGAGTAGAAGTGTATCAGCCAACAAGAATGAAAGTTGATTCAGTATCATTGGCAGATGTGAGAAAACATCACTTATTATAGGATAGGTTTAATTGGCTTTCTCCTCAATTACAGACATTATGTTCCTAATCTGGTTATACATAGGTGTTTAATACCCTGATCTTTGAGTTATTGTTTGATTATTTACTCTTTTCTGGTAATGGTTATTCCCATCAAGCGGTTTATAATAAAGAGCTGATAGGAATGGGAGGAATATTGGGTTACACTGTGGAACAAGCAGGTATCAAGAATGTTTCCCCCAAACTCTATAAAGAACAGAACTATATAGTCAGGTATTGGAAATGAATTCTCAGAATTGTGTATTTTTTCTATTTGTGGGTGCTCAATCAAGGTTTATGTATTATTCATTGATTTTTCAAGTCTGATTAACTTTAAAAATATAAACGGAACCTTCATGCTCATCTCCCCAAAACATCACCCACACAATTAAAGTTGTGATACCCAAATTACCGATGTCAGAGTGCCAGGATTTACAATTCAAAATGGTGTCAGGGCAAAATTATAGGCCAGGCTACATATGCAGGATATTATGTGCTTTAGAATGAATTGGTATATTGGACCAAAGTTATCAATTTGAGGGGTACAATCAACCATAGGTATAAATTTCATTACCTGTTTCTTAATTCAGGAAAATATGTCGTATGTAAGCATAGTATCTGAAGGAAATAAAGGCATGAATAGAATATGCCTCTGGTGTCTCAGGTGAGAAAATACACGATGATTCATAGCTCTCCAAAGACTGCTTTTTTCCCAGCGTTTGGCGCTTAGCTGGATAAAGTGGCCTATCAGTGAACAAGCCAGAGTGTGCAGCCAAAAGGAAAACAGACTTTGTTATGGCAACTCAGGCTAGCTCAAGATGAAGATGGTGCTGGTGAAGGGCAATGCCATGGTCTCTGACCTTGTCCTTGTGCTGTCAGAACTATTCTAAATCAATACTGCATATCCTGGGCCCTGAATTCACCCGTGAGAGTTATCCAGACTCTGGCCCTACTCTTAGAAAAGACTGCTTTAAACACTCCCAAAGAAAGGTACAACATCCCTCTGCTTCTTAACATTTAAAATATGTGCTATTTTATAGAGAGAATCTAGTTAGAAAGGATACACTTCCAACCAAAAAAAGGTCACAAATAGAAGATTCTTTTGGAAATAGCCACACTTTTCCCCAAACAAGCC
This sequence comes from Nasua narica, assembly GCA_028533885.1. NCBI lineage: Eukaryota > Metazoa > Chordata > Mammalia > Carnivora > Procyonidae > Nasua > Nasua narica. The sequence continues at coordinate 85,354,343 of CM052807.1, forward strand.
TTTGGAATTCCACCCCCCCATTTTCTCCATTTGTTTTCTACTGCATAGACTATCTTCCAGGACCATTAAACTTTTATTTAAAATGTTAATAACTACCTTGCATGCCTGAAATTCCCTAGTGTTTACGTTTTTAAGTATCTTTTACAACCATCATCTCTAACCTCATAATGACTTAGAAAAATTCTCAGGCCCGCTTCCTGAAGTCCGTCATTTCCAGGCATCCCCGCCTGGAGTCTCCCTGCCAGCCTGCGTCTGTGGGCACCGTGCCCCACAGTGGCCTAGTTTCCCCCGCCATCCTCTACGCGGCCTGTGTTTCCATAGTTCTGTGCACTCCTCACCCTTCCTGCTTGCTCTCATCACTGACTTCACACACGTCAAAGATATTCTACTGGAATCGCAGCATTTTGCCAAGTCATTCTGAACACATTTGACACAACGAAGTCTGCCCAGTCACCTGCCTGTAGGGGATCAAGGAAATGAGCTTGAGATCAGATACACATGTATTACTCCAAATCACGATCACCATTAATATCTTAACCTGTCTATCTCATCTCAATTTGTCTTCATTTGCAGCACTTCTGTGATCTTCACTCTCTTACCTACCTTATCATCTTTGAATATTTTATGTCACTGGTATCCTTCATAAGAGAAGTATTTGACATACTGTACACTTGCTTGAAGAGATCATCGCAATTGCCATAATGAGAACCATAACCATAGGCAAGTCACATAGCTTGTCCAGACATCAATCTCTCAAATGAAAAAATTAAACTATTTGACATCTGAGGTCTTTTCATCTTTAAGTCAGTGATTCTATTACTTTTTTATTTAATAAGCTGGCCTGTTGAGGTCACTGTAGAGAATAAAAATTATAGTCAAATAGCTTTATATATGTATATATATAAGCTCACATATGAAGCTATTTCATATAGCTATACAGATGTCAGCTATACACACATTTTTGAAATATTTCTAGCCAGTTATAATCACAACCTTATTTTATTATTCTATGTGTGTTTGATTAAGGATGATGCACAAAATTCTCTTCGTATATATGCTATTGGGGATGCCAATTAAGATTTAGCTTATTTTGAAAGTTATTTATAATGTCAATACATGCTTAAGAAATGCCCAAGTAATAGTTGCTGAGAGATGCTACAATGTCTATTAAATGGTCTTGGAAATTTCTATAATGTCTAATTATGTATAGATCCAGACTATTCATGCTTGGCATACAAATAACTATTGGGAATTAGAATGGTTTGAGCAACACATGAGATTAAGTGGACACATTTTAGCTCTTTTCTTACAAAGTAGGTTTTTATTATAAGATCATACAATCATATTATCAATTATGTGATCTATTCAATTCAAAACATTTGACATCTTATGAAGGGCATCAAGTTCTCATAAACAAAGTCACATTGTTACATTGAAATCAAAGAGCCTCTATGTCCTATGCACATTTTCTTCCACCCATTGTACAAATATCTGAAAATATACACATATAGCTACAGAGGGCTATAGATTGAACCAGGTTAGAAAATATCTACAGAGTGCTTGTATAATTTTCCAGTTCCTCAGACTCCATCTTTTACCACTACTACCTTTACCTGTATCCCTTTACTCATACACACACACACACACACACACACACACACAAACACGCTTTGTCTTACTTCTTTCAAAAACAAAAACACTATCCAGGGAAAGATTATAGGTTTGAAACCACATAAATTTCGTGGTGGTGGAAATTTCTAAGAGTTTCCATGTTCTATTCACAGGAAAATTTATCGAAACCAGTACTTTAAATCTCAATTACAAGGGCTAGGTTGTAAAAAAAAATATATCATTAAAAGACATGATATAGACATACATGATTTCATCCTTTGCTAAGCCTGTGACACACCTAAATCCTGCCATTTAACAAACTCCAATGGAACTCATCCTTGAATGTCAGTAAGGATGTGTATTCATAGTGCCAGAAACCTGCCCATGCCATAACATTCAAAAAAACATGCTTAGTAAGGAGATTTATCCCACTTGCCATTACTGTCCAGGACTCTATCTACTTGCCACAGAATTGTATATAATATTATTCTCATTCACATTAACAAACCCTGACAAGAAATAAAAATGTGGAAATATCAGTTCTCTGACTCAAGACACACTCTCAATAGACTGGGGACTATCTTACTAATCCTATCTTTTAGCAACACAAATGTCAACCATAGTTTTTATAGAAAGACAGTGAATCCATAGCACATTGTAGACATTTCAGTATGAGCTGTCTATACTTTTCCCTGTATCATGTCTTTGATAGGCTTCATAAGCCCTAAATTATAAGACAGCCAATGAAAGCTAAGAATACGTTTAATTAGCTGGAATAACGTAGGATCCCGCATTTGCTAAGTGCTTGATATGAATCAGGCACTGTGCCTCATAGAGAAGATCCTACCTAATCCTCGCAGTAACCCTGGAGGCAGGTACTGTCATTATCATTTTGCAGAGGAGGAAACAAACTTTAAGACCTTACATAACTGTCCATGATTTCAGAGGCTGAGTTGGAACTCAAGTTTGTCTGGCTCCTCAATCACTGATCTGTACTAAGTCCTAGCAGCCTATTGATATTCAGGCTTCCTCTGCTAGCTAGCTCACCACAGAATGCTCCACCCCATCACAGGAACACTGCAAGTATCTTTGAATACTTACTTCCATGTCCAAGCTCTTTACTCGAATTCAAAGTCTTTAATGTGCTTCATTCCAGTCACCCAGGGCAAATTATGTTGCTAGGAGCAAGCAATGGTCATAACTTTCAAGAGCAGTCATGGACAATGGGCCCAGTGGTTATACAGTTGTTTTCTATCAGCAGAATGCATCGGAATCTCCTGGATGACTTGGTTGAAATACAGATGCTCAGACACCTCCTTCCCCCAGTGATTATGATTGAGTATCTCTTGGACAAGGACCCAGATATCTGCAGATTACTAACTCCCTGTTATTCTGATGCAAAGTTCTGAAGAACCACCCTTTGGGAAATATGAGCTCAAAGATATACAACAAAACACGAAAGCTAACAGAGTGTTGTTTTGTTTTTTGGTGTTTTTTTTTTTTTTTTTAAACAAACCATAAAAGCAGCTTTCAAAATTCCTTTCTGGCTCTGAAATGTACACATCTGGGAAGGCCAGAATCCTACTACTTAAGATTTTTGAAACGTGTCCCCCACCAATGAAGAATGACACAGTCCATAGGTCATTAACTCCAAAGCACGTATTAAGAAGATAGCCAAGAGCTAAAGTGGCCTATTTTCATTGTTTTCTGAATGTGGCAAAGATGCTGCCAAGAGCAAAGACAAGATGACACTCTCTTTTGTAATCTCTGTAATAGAATCTTTAGTTGACCTCCAACAGTTATGGTAGACAGAATTGCATATTATTACACCCCTCAGGAAACTGAAAGAAAAATAAGATTTTTACTTAGGATGGCTGATTTGTTGTGATCAGAAACCAAGGAATTTTAAAATACCAAGGAGTGTAAACCTGCATTTGAGGTTTGAGAGACAGTGAGTAGAATACTAGAAGTCATGACCAACAATGAGGTTATCAATGTAGAGTAATTTTGTAAACTGCATGGAAAACATCAATCTGTTGATAGCTCTCCAATCTCTATACATTTTAAACTTGTATTCCAAATATGCTGTATCTACACCAAATGAACATGTATCACCACAAAAATCATCTTCTTTGAAGGATGAGTGGGTAACAGATAAGAGAGCTAGGACAACCTATTACTAATCACTGTTTATCCAAAAAAGGAATAGTTTAGATATTGTTTTGAGAGGGTATCTCCATGGCCATATTTTCAATCTTTAAAATGTATGTCTGAAATATCTAACTAGGCAAGTTTCCATGGAAATATACCTTGGACAACAATTTTAAAACATACTGATAATCACCAACCATTTTCTAAGAAATGTTTATTTTCTAGTGTACCTACAAAACCACATCAACTTTTGGCCACTGTGAAAAACTACATGTAATATGAGAAATAAGTAATGATATAGACAGTTTTACTATAGATTCTAATTCTAAATTCAGCTGTCCAAAGAGCATATAAGAACATAGCAAATACAGGTTACTGACACATAAGTTATAACAGGAAATGATTTGATACAGGAAATGATAACAGGAAGATGGAGGAAACTTCTTTACTCGTACTCGTACTACTTGTAATATACGATTCACTTAGAGTATAGAGGACAAAGTACAGAAGGAGAATTGAGAGGTAAGCCAATTTAAGTCAATGCAAAGTTTAAGAAGACAAATTTATATATAATGTATATAGAGAGGATTCAGCTTAATCAAGAATGATCTGGTCCAGTTAAAGAAATCTGAGATCTAGTCTAACCATGTCTGAATAGACAATCCTGAAAATATTTCTTTAGACTCTGTCTGCCTCCCTCCATCTTCCCCTACCTCATTCTGCTCTGATTTCCACTGCTCTTTGAAAAAGAGCAAACACTACCAATATTTACCCCTCCACCAAACCCTAACATCTCTCTACTATTCCATTCTGGAAAGTGAGGACCAGCAACGACAGCCATTTCAATGTATACCTTGTGCCTGACTAACTTGAGAACTACAGCAGGGACCACATGGAAGAGAGAATGCATTACTTGGCTGCAATCTGCTCTTAGGCTTTAGCATCTGGTCACATGATTATTTAAAATCAAGCAAATAGATAAACTGTTCACGTAGCCCAGATAGCTGCGTGATAAGTACCTGGTAAATGTTAGAGGTATATAGCTAGGTATTAACTTGAATTGCAATAGACCGGCAGATAGGAATATAATTTAGGATATAACTGAAGCAGTTGTCAAAATGGAAATAATATTTCTTTTGCTGGAAAGGAAAAATTGAAAACAGTGAAAATGCAGCTAGAAAAAAATTACAAGAAGAAGCTTAAACAGTGTGTCAGGTTTAACCTGTATAGGCAATTGATAAACTCTGATGAAGATAGATTGCTATATAGTATATGACACAGTCTGCAGGATTATTCAGTATCTAAATGTGAACCCATTTAAACTCATAAAGATCAATACCAATCAGAAGTTGACAACACGTGTCCTACCCTTTATTCTCACATCTCATCTTAAAGGATGACTCATTTCAAAATTCATACACTTAAGGATGCCTGACTATTGAGATAGGAACACATCTATTTGGCTTATTTTAGGTTAAAGAAAATTTGTTTCAGCCCACATCAATAACGTGAAAGATATAGCTAGAACTCATCAAAAAAGATTTCCACAGCATCATTTCAAAAAACAGATGATGGGTTTTCCCTCTTACCATTCAAATGCTAAAACATCTGGACCATAAATTTAATCTCACCAATGGCATATCTACACTCTAGTTGTTTTGCTAGTCATTAGTATTTAGTCATTAAATGGATTAGCCTGTCTACATAAAATTACTTCCACAATTATCAATAAAGTTGAGGTTAAATAGATGGATCTCATGAGAATCCCAATGTTTGAAAAATTTTTATACACCATACATACAATTTTGTCTCATTTTTTAATGCCAAGTGATTTTTAAAAGACCTATACATAGCGGGCATTAAGCACATTTTCTTTCCCTTAGTCTCATTTTACAAAAGATAGAGAAGATGACTGGTTATAGAAGAGACATCAAGCAATCATGTCTGCACTACAAGAATCCTTCTAAATGATTTCATTGTAGATTAGTGAAATAGAGAGCTCAGCATTTATATACCTTACTATTAATCTTTGATTAATGAAGATATTTCTTCTCCTAGTCTATGTAAGGTATACACTTTACTCAAAGAATATAATGGAAGGAGAAAATGTACAGGAATATCAAGGGGGAGAAAAACAAGTTGATGTGTATGTAGCATTTTAATATGCTACAAAATTTCTAGTAAACAAGGTCTTCGGACTATACTCAGTACAGAAAAAAAAAAAAGTACCCAGATTTTCCTAAATTGATGATTGTAATAAAGTTAAGGAGACATTCTCATAGTCCATGAGACAATCATGACTTTTGTATTATGGCTGCAAAATAGTCAGTAATACTTTGCACATTAGTTACTATATCTAGGCACAATTTTTAATTGGTTAATGCTCAGACATGAAGTTATCTATAACCATCTCTAAATTAAGTGTTTTAATACCTTAGAAATTGAGGTATTTATTATGTCAACCATTTTATAGGCTTCAAAGAGCACATGAATAGATTTCCAGACAACAGTAAGGGAAGGCTAATTATCACCTCAGATCGCCCCACCACAGGATGATTGGCTGAGGTGGTTCCTGCTTAAATTGATACCTTGTATTTCACTTCAATACATGCTAAGAGAATATATTTCATAATTTTATAGCATGTTTAAATATTGAAATACTAAATGGGATATTAGTTCAGTCTTTCTGGATCCTCGAAGTACAGAGTCACTCTAGGAGATTTTTTTTTTTAAGATTTTTTTTTATGTATTTATTTATTTATTTGACAGAGAGAGAGAGAGATCACAAGCAGGCAGAGAGGCAGGCAGAGAGAGGGGGAAGCAGGCTCCCTGCTGAGCAGAGAGCCCCATGTGGGGCTCGATCCCAGGACCCTGAGATCATGACCTGAGCCGAAGGCAGAGGCTTTAACCCACTGAGCCACTCAGGCGCCCCTAGGAGATTTTTAAAATACAGAGGCCCAGGCTCTATCTCAAGAAAGAGAGCTGAAGATTACAGAAAACAATGATTTTTTTTTAATGTTTCCCAGGTAATACTAATCTAGCACAAAACTAGGTTAAATGAAGTCATTCTTTTTCTGATTAAGAATAAAGAAGTTGAGCTCAAAGAATGAAAGTTTTATTAGACACCTAGGCTATGGGGCACAATCAAAGGCTACATGGAAAAAAGCCTCTGAAGACACACAGAATCAGAGAGAGTAAACGAGAGGATGGACTTAGTGCTAGAGAACAAAGACGCTTGAAAACCTGGAAGAAAAGGTGCCAAGAACAAGAAAAAATTATTTCCAGGTCCTGAGATGGGACAAAACTTTGTAGTTTGAGAAAGACCTAGAAGGCTGGCATGGCCAGATCTCGGTGCACTACCGGGCAAGGACAAGGCATTAGGGCCGAGAGGCAGGCAGAAGCCAGCTTTCGAAGGGCCATCAAGGCATGGACAGGACTTTGATAAAAGGTTTTTACATAAGCGGACAGTGAGGAGATCTGGCAGCACTTTGGAATGTTGTTGTGATTGCTGTGTAGAAGATGGCCGGGGGAGGATTTCAAAATGAAGGCAAAAAGATGATAGTGGCTTGGTACAGGGAAGACTAACTGCTCCTCTAAGGGTCAGAAATAGCAAGTTCTCATCATTATCATTTTAGGTTAAAGACTCCATACTACAAGTCTTAAAAATGGGAGGGTAATGGGGTTCATAAAAGGAACAATCCTGATAGATCTTCAGTCTAGGTGATGTTCTAATCCCAACAGCTCTGATTCTAGGAAAAGTTTACATCATGTTTTCTACGATCAACTTTAAATTCTGCATTACTATGTAGAATTGAAACCTCTGGTTTTGTGTTTCTTAGAACATTTTGAATTTAGTCTTATAACTGGATGAGGTTATATTATGTTCATGTTATCAACATTAGATTCTGAATTGCTGTTTCAAGCCAAAAGCTGGCCTTCTAATTGAAGTAATTTCTAAAGACAAAATATCTTTGTTCCCACCCGTTATATTCCATTTGTCCTTTATTACACTTCAGACAGAGTGATCAGTATGCAAGGTCAGTCTGATTCCCAGAACAAGAGAATGCTGGAGTAGGAAGGCCCGTGCTACAAGACAGCTGAGCTCCTCTCAACTCTCAGGGAAATCTGTTCAAACACCATCAAGGGAATTTCACAGTTTAGGTCAATAGAACATGAAGGTTTATGCTAAATTCATATCAGTTGCTAACCTGCTTTTAATAATTTATTTGGCTTTTACCCACATTTTTTTTATGTTCAATTAGCCAACATACAGTACATCATTAGTTTTTGATGTAGTGTAAAGTGATTCATTAGTGGCATATGGCACCCAGCGCTCATCGCAACAGGTACCCTTCCTAATACCCATCACCCAGTTACCACCTCTCCCCGCCACCCTGAAATTTATTTGGCTTCTAAGCAAGTATCATCTTAAAAAAAAAAAAAATCTTTGAATTATTAGGTTCAATTCTTAACTTATCCTGGCTTTGCATGATCAGCCACCTGTATTTTCTTGGGTTTACTTTTGGCACATGTGTCTTAATGCCCATTATGGTGGAAAATATGCAATAGCAAATCAGTAAAGGTCTGCTGATCAAAGCAAACCTTTATAGAATAGGATCCCAGTACTCCAGAAGCAAAAAAAAAAAAAAAACTAAGATAGGATTAATGTTTACTTATGTAAATCAATATATATGAGAGGTTGTCAACAATAGATACATATCAAACATTTGCAGACAGGACTTATTAAGGAAGAAAGTTTTCTGGGAGAACTCATTACTATTTAAAAGAGGAAAAGATGTGGTGCATGGAATGGCATTTTTTAGAAATGAAGGACTTTTAGGAGCAGAGAGAACTTGATATTAGGAGCCAGAAACAATTCTTTTCTCTTCAACAGTGATTTAACAATGTTTTTTCACAGCTTTTCTAGCTGCTCCCTCCCCAGACTTATATTTGCCATCACCCTCCAGCTCAAGATGATACAAATAACCAGTGCCACGAAAATAAATCATGTAATTTCAATTTCTGCCTAGTCAGGGTAGGCAACATTAATACACAATTCAGTATTGCTGTACCCGGTCTCCTTTGAAATTCTGCAATCTTAGAATCCTATTATTTCAAAGCTATTTATTTTCTTAGGGGATTGGGATAACGAAGGAAGGAAAAGGAATATTGAACTTTTCCTTGGTCTTTAAGTTTTAGAAGGATTATTGATACTGTTATTTTTTAAGTGCAGATGGTTATGAGACCTTGTAACAAGTCATCTGTGGTCCTTTGAATAACTTTTCCCCCCTCTCAAAATTTCAATCATTGTCATCAGCAGATAATGTCAAAGAAAATATTGTGATAAAGTAAAAAAATCAGATGTGATGTTCCTGTTATTTAGAAATTATATTTAATTTTCTCCAGAAGTCAATTAAACTATTCAAGTACATTGCCAAGAAGGAAAAAAAACTTGCACTGACTTTCTTTATATGAGGAATAGTCGACAAGTCGACATTATTCCATTTATCTCATCTTCCAGAACCTATCAGGGGAGAAAGCAAATTAAGTCTTATCATGATGACTGTTGATGGGTTTTTAAGTTTTTTTTTTTTTCATATATAAGTGAGGAAAGGGATTAAAATCCTCATGTAGTAGATACTACAGAGTAAAGAAGTGGCTCTCAAACTTGGGCATGCTTCAGAATCATTTGGAGGTCTAGGTCAAAGGCAGATTGCTGGGAGGTCTGGGGTGGTATTCAAGAATTTGTATTTCTCATGACTGCCCAGGGGATGCTGGTGTTGATGGTATTGAGAACCACTGGAATTAAGGATGCTTTTCTATCTCCTACTTCTCCTGGGGAACAGAATTTAAGACAACCTATTATATCTACAAGAACATCTTTTAAGTGAAGCTTCCATAGATCTTTAACCACAAAGATTATAGATCTCTCGTCTGCGGCTCTGCTAAACAAACCAAATGGATTTAAATAAAAGCAAAGAGATTATCTGAGCATCCTTCTCTCTAGAGCCAAGAGGACTAGAACATATCTAATTTCACCTTTTCTCGGATCTCTACTTTTCCTCCAGATACTTATTTGCACCCTCCGCATGCGTGGAGTCCAAGCTCCCCGCTCTCGAACCTCTATGCCGAACTTAGCCTGTATGTTTACATGGTGTGACTACATAGAAACAAGTGAGCACAAGGACAGAAGGCTGATTAGGGTGAGAGCCACAGTTTTTCCAATCAAAACAAAAATACCTACTTCTCTTGGCTACTGGTGATGAATGAAGGAAAGGCGAGGTATATAGAATCAAGCATAATGCCCAGCACATGGGAGGCTGGCTCTCCTCGCAGAGCCCATTTCCTTTCCATCCTCCTAGAACCTCCAGCCTCTCCATATCGTTTTATTAATTTCCTGCCCATGGCACTTTGTGACACTCCTCCCACCTAGAATATCCTAGAGTGTACCTGGCAGGGAGTAGGAGAAAAATGATGCCTGGAAGAGTTGTCCAGAAAAACCAGAGGATAGATGATTGCTTGTGAGAAAGTAAAGTACCAGCAATCAGAGCTATAGAATTTTCTGGCACTTTTAATCACCTCTGGCTCAACAGTTTTAGTAACAGGTCACCAGGCCATCTGACAGAATTCAACAGACGCAACCACACAATGCTTGGTGGTAGCTCTGGGCCAAGGGTGCATTGCTGAAAGGCAAGCGTCAGCTTTGTTCACCGTTTCTAATTCACTGTTGTTTCTGTGTTGCCATATCCACAGGACTTCCTAGTCCTGTGGTTTCTGTGAAGTCCATGCAGAACCAAAACTCTAATCCAAAAGCAGAACAAGTAACCGTCTTACACTTTCAGTCACCCTTTTAGACAACAGAACAATGATCGATGGATTCAAGTAATCAGCCCAGGAGTTTGAGAAGCGCTATGGCAGCAGTTAGGGACCGGGCATCTGGGTGCCAGTTCTAATGAACAATGTGACCTTGAATAAACCCCTTCAGGGTCTTGTGTCTCTAACCTCATCTTTAAGACAGAATGCCAGCTGGCTAATCCACTTCACATTAGCATACAGAATCTATCAAAATGCTTCAAGAATTACAAATGTTCAACAAGGGCAAATTTAATACGAGCGGTTAAGTTGAAATAACTACACTAACTAGAATCAAGTCAATCATCAGCTTTCACATATATACCATATTATCAAGAATGTGCCAGAATATACCCATACTGTTTTCACTCAGCACGCATGAAGCTAGTAATATAAAACCCCCCTCATGATACAGCCTTTGACAAAAATCCATTGCCAATTCTTCCACTTTGGAATAAATGTCTTTTCGGAGTGCTTTTCTTGAATAGCAGATTTCTGTGAAAAGAATTTATTTTTCAATTTGTTTCATTTATCAATAGGAGATAACCACTTGAAAAGAGTTTTAACAATTAAGTCTCAAACCTTTTAGGAAGAAGTATTAAGAAGTTAGAGGGTCCCTGCGGTTTATTCTCCTAGCCGTGGTGTATACTCACAGCACTGTTTGCCCAATAAGTGCCTCAGCATTTTCACAAGTGTAGAGCCCTTCACAGAACTTTCTGACACTAGAGCGTACCCTCCGGCTTGAGTCAATCTACACTCCAGCCCTCAAAAGCTCCAACAGGAATTTCTCCCGAGAAAAGTCACCATCAGGCTGCACACAAAGCCCCTCTTGCCTGGCAGAGCAGGCGCCTTTCTAGAGCTGCCATACCACACTTGGCCAGTAGGTGCTGCCATCTCAACACGAGTGACTTCGCAGTCTGCGCACAGGTTCAAGGTTTCAAGCTCTGGCAGATAAAATCTGGGTTTCGAGTTTGATGAAGTCTTTTTTTACACAGGTTATCTAGGATTGATCAATTCTGAAGGCTCTAATTTCTGTTCTTCAAGCTAACTTAAAGCAGGGCAGCCTGAGAAATACCTCTTAGACGGGCGGCCTGAGAAGCAGACTTCCACAGGTGTTTGCGCTGCAAACCTAAATAGCCCCTAGGTTCAATCACATCAACGCCAGAGGCAGAAGAAAATCTGCAACAAAGGATAAAAGGAGAGCGAGCTCCGGAAAGCTCCTGGCTCCCCCAGAGCTGTTTTGATGTAGAAATCTCTGTGAAAGCTCATTATGTCTTCAGTGTGTGAGGCAGGACTTAGGGAAAAGTCAAAATGAAGGCAAAAGACACAATATCCACCCATCCTGACATACTTGTAAAGCATTCAGACTACGCCAAAGAAATTTCACATGACTCCCCAGCATATGAACGGCCTACTTAGCTCTTCTCCTTAGACCCCAGTCCAGATGAACTGTTACACCGGAAGGCAGTTACCTTTGTTAGAACACGGACCACAAACAAAACTAGTTAAAAAGCAACTCCGAGCAGGAGGGTCCCCAAATGGAAAACCAGCTAGGTCCCCTTCGTGAGCAAAAAACAGTCGCCATACACCATGAATACCCAACCCATCAAAATAAATCATAATAAAAGACTTTAAATGAAGGCTGTATATGAGAAAAGCCAGTAAGTTTCTTTTTCTCAGTACTTCCCGCTCTTTGGAAACCATTCCCAAGAAAAGGTTTATCCTCAGGCTTCCACCAGAAACTGAGTGAAATGAGACCTTGGATTGGGGTCCCCCAGAAAAATAGAACCAATACAATGGATATGTGTGTTAAAAAAAAAAAATTTAAACCAACGACTCACGAAATTGTAGAGGGTAGCAGGATAGGTGAGGAGGCTGGAGACCCAGGAGGTGCCGTCGTCGCCGCTTGCAGCCTGAAGCAGTCCGGGGGACAGTATCTCCTCTTCCTCAGCCGGGGTCAAGCTTTATATAACAGGCCTTCAATTGGACTCAGCCCTCCTCGCTTTAACTTAATGATCTATTTACGACCCTGTATCTGAATGTAGCCGCAGTCTGGGGGTACTGGGCCTTAGGATTTCAACATACGAGTTGGGGAGACAGGGTCCAGCCCACTAGAGACGTGAACGGGCATTACAAGGAGTTAGAGATCAAAACAGAGAAAGAGACGGCTAAGAAGAGGCTGGTAAAAACCTGGACTCTTTGGAGCAGTGATTCTCAAAGTGTGCTTCCAGGCCCAGCAATACCTGGGAAACTGTTAGAAATGCAAATTCTCAGACCCTCCTCCCCCACACCCAAGATCGGCTGCACCTGTAAGGAGGGGCGCCTTATTTATTACCAAAATACAAAGTTATATTAGTTTCTGTCTAAAACGTAATGATTAGATAATTCTATACATTACTCAAAGTTCACCATGACAAGTGGTTACCACCTGTCACCGTAAAACATGATTATAATATTATTTATGTTCCTTATGCTTTACTTTTCATCCCCACGACCTATTTATTTTACAACTGGAACTTGCTATGTCCTAATCCCCATCACCTATTTCATGCATCTTCTCCCCATCTTCTGGCAACCACCCACCAGTCTGTTCTCTGTACTGATATGTCTGTTTCATGTCTTATTTGTTTTGTTTTCTAGATTCCACATAAAAGTGAAATCACATTTGTATTTGTCTTTTTCTGTCAGAGTTAGTTCACTTAGCATAATGCCCTAATAATACCTAGAGGTCCATCCATGTTGTCACTAATGGCAAGGTCTCATTCCTTTTCACAGCTGAATATTCCATTGTGGATATACATACCACATTCTATTCATCCATCAGTGGACACTTAGGTGGCTTCCATATCTGGGCTATTGTAAATAATGCTATAATAAACATAGGGGTGCATGTATCTTCTCAAATTATTATTTTCACTTCCTTCAGGTAAATACCTAGTAGTAAAATTACTGGATCATATGGTATTTCTATTTTTTGTTTTCTGAGGAACCTCTATACTGTCACCCACAGTAGCTGCACCAATTTACATTCCCCCCAACAGTGTGTGAGGGTCCCTTTTCTCCACATCCTCACCAACACTTGTTATTTCTTATCATTTTGACACTAGCCATTCGGACTATCTCACTGTGGTTTTGATTTTCATTTCCCTGATGATTAGTGATGTTAAGTATCTTCTCAGGTATCTGTTGGCCATTGTATGTCTCTTCGGAAAAATGTTACTCAGGTCCTCTGCTCATTTTTTAATCAGATCATTTGCTTTCTCACTGCTGATTTTTTTATAAGTTCTTTATATACTTTGGATATTAAGCCCTGATTGGATATATCATTTGCAAATATCTTCTCCCATTCAGTAGGTTGCCTTTCCATTTGTTGAAGGTTTCCTTTTCTGTGCAAAAGCTATTTATTTTGGCATAGTCCCAATATGTCTCCTGAGGCAAGGAAAACAAAAGCAAATAAAAACTATTGGGAATACACCAAAAAAAAAAGCTTTTGCACAGCAATTTATTTTTAATAAGCCCCTCAGCAATTCCAATGAAGGCCATAGTTTGAGAACAACTATCTTAGAAGTTGCTTGATTACAAGAACAATCTCACCTAAGAAATTTTCCAACAAACATAGGAGTATATATTATTTGATCTGTGTGGTTTCTTTAAATATATTAGGCTGAGTCATATTTTATAAATTGGCCTTGGAATCCATTTTACTTTTATAAATTGGAACTGGAGCCAGAGCTCCAAGGATAAGCATGATAACAACACTGCATAGGAACTTGGCCTCTGAATACAGATTTTGCAGGGTAAAAGCAAAACTGTGGGTAGCCAATAAAGCTTATTTATCAAATACCAGAGCAGCCTAATTGCTGTCTGTCTGGTTGGACACCTCAATTACCTTATGCAAGTCCCATGAATGGCAGATTAAATTACAATGGTTGGACTTAGTAAGATTAATTCTACTCTCTTTAAAAATTAAAAAAAAAACAACCAGAAATAGAATTGTTAAGTGGTCATATTGAGCAAGGATCAAATTTACACTATGCTACACCTGGCCCTAAAACACATTCTAGTCCCTCACAACATCAGCCTCCGCCAATGCACTGGCCATCACGCCCTTGGAGAATTTACAGCGTTAGGAACAAAAAAGATTGAATTCACCTGTGAGTTATTGACAAGCCGCAGTGGCTGGTCGGATCTACAAGCAAGGATACACATGCCATTTATCTGGAGAAGTCGGCTTCATCTGAGACATACATGCTATGCAGTGGTCAGTTCTGTGCCACTAAAGGGAGAGCCTATGTCCACTAAGCTTTCCTGCCTGCCTAGCATAGTTCTCAGAACATAAGGTGCTGGGTCACACTGCACAATACAACTAGACCCAACACTGATAATCCTTTTTTTTTTTTTTTTAAGTAGGCTCTGCACCAAACATGGGGCTTGAGCTCATGACCTGAGGTTAAGAGTCTCAGGCTCTACTGATTGAGCCAGCCAGGTGCCCTGACACTCATCAGTCTTCATGTAATTTATGTGGCAAGAATTTCCCAGGTCTTTGGGGAAAAAAATTATTTGTGGAGCCTAAATTTTTATATTGGCTATCAAGAAAAAGATTGTCAAGTGCCCCTTTCGATGGGATCACGAGCTATATATATCCTCTTTGTCACATTCTGTCACAGAATGATAACTATAAGCTGAATATATGTGGGCAGGACCTGTGGGAGCCAGCTTAGGACTGACTACCTGAGAGTTGCAGTATTTAACTGTGTCCAGATAGAATAGAGAACATTTTCACAGTGAGCAATTCCATTAGCAGGTCATTGATTGAGAAGTTGATGTTTGCCTGATCCCACCAGAACAAGGGCAATCTTATTGCTGGAAGCTAATGTTCTAGACAAATAGTCAGGTGCTGTAATCCGTATTCTTTTTTTTACTCCTCTATGACTCACTCTTCTCTGGGTTTATCACTAGAACTCTCCCTAGGGTGGTTCATTACCTGTAACTAATCCTACTGTGTGGGCCTCTCCCATTAATAATAAGTGAAACTAACTTAAATTTAGCATTAATAATTATCTTGAAAGGAAAATAGGTTCATAAGAATAGCCTCTATGGTTTTGAGAGGAGGCCATCCCATAAATACGGCAAGGACTTTGACAATGTGAAAGGTAGTAGAATGTCACCAGTAATGACTATTTAGTACCCAGTGGTAGTGTAACCACTTCCGTCCCACTTTCCCTCCCACAGCCCAGGTACCTAGCTGCCTCCCATTAGTTAGGAAGCCATCCAAGAAAGAAAAGATTGAATCCTGGGATGGTTATGCCCATTTGCTGTTCCATTGGGATGGCTCTGATTCTCCCATTCTCGGAAATGCAAATACTATATTCTGAGAAGATCCAGAGTCCTCTTTGTGGACCACTGCCGTCTCGGTTCTTGGCCTCAGCTTATAGATGGGGTGTAACGATAGCACAGTCTGTGCTTCTGAGGTACATCAAAAGGCCTTTGATGCCCCCTCCTGGAAT